>CM059870.1:5614591-6236017 GCA_030490815.1 Acer saccharum
AGAAGAACCTACTATAAGGACACTTAATCGTGGTCTGTATGACTAAATTAATTGAAGCTTCACCACAAAGCCTTGGTCTACTGAAGTCAGCCTCTTTGGTTTCCTTTGTAAATACAAATAAATGTACAACTCTCAAATAAGGTTGTCAATCATTTGTGAATTGCAAGGGTATGGCACCAAGTTATAATGTTCTAGTGGCTGCTAGAACTAATTCAATTCTTTGGCATGCTAAGTTGGGCCATCCCTTACCTCTTATTCTTAAGAAGTATGAGTACTCTTCACTTTCCTTTCATATGCTGCTCTAGATTTTTCGATTCCTGTAACTAGGAAAGGTACACAAATTACCCTTTCAAAGAGCCACAATCATAGCTAAAGCTCCACTTGAACTTGTGTATGACACTTTGGGACCAACTCCCATTTTGTCCGGTGACAATTATAGGTATTATATTATTTTTGTAGATGCCTATACTAGTATACTTGGACCTTTCCCTTGCACTTAAAACTGAAGCTTTCAATGCATTCTCCAGTTTAAAACAATGGTTAGTTACATTTATAGCAAAATCAAAGTTTTTCAAGCCGTTATGGGAAGTGAATTTCTTTCTTTTGAGCGTCACCTATCCAAAGAGGCATCAAGGTTTGGTTTTCTTGCCCACATACTCACCACAAAATGGTGTTCCTAAAAGGAAACACTGAAGTAGTTTGAAATGGGGCTAACCTTATTAGCTCAGAATGGCCTACTGGTTTGAGGCTTTCTCTACTGCCACAGTTCTCATCAACAACCTTCCCTCTTCCATTCTCAATTCGTATCTCCCTTTGAAAGTTGCACAACCGAAAGCCTAACTACAACTTCTCTAAGTATTTGATTGTTCTTGCTTCCCTTACCTACGAGATTACTCCAACACAAACTTGACTTCCATTCAAGCAAATGTGTGTTCATTGGCTACAATTTGTCTCACAAAGGCTATAGGTGCTTACACCCTCTAGCAAGTATTTGTATCCAAAATGTTATGTTCACGAGTTGGAATCCCTATAAACAACTGTTCGGGTCTTTTCAACTGAAGGAGCCCTCTATTGAACAAGATTCTACCACCACTGTATCAAATCTCTTTAACATATTTCTCATCACAGCTCAAACGTTCCTCATCCATCTCCTAAACCAAATGTTATTGGGGCTGTTCAGGCTACTACTGATGTGCCATTTACTAGTACAAGTTTTTCTTCTACAACAAATGATAATGCAGTTGATGCTCACAACTCCTCAATATCTACCTTCTCATAGTCAACAAACCCAGTTGCAGCTGCTCCTCATGTATCTTCACATCCTATGATAACAAGAAGTAGAAATGGCATTTTTAAGCCAAAGGCTTGTTGTCCAACTGTTGTCTACCATTAGCTCTTCTCTCTGAGTTAGAACCCAAGAATATCAAGGTGGCAATGGCAGATCCAAAGTGGCTTAGTGCAATGACAAGTGAATTTGAAGCTCTATAGCGAAATCATACTTGGACACTTGGTTCCAGCCCAAGAAAACATGATATAGTTGGAAGTAAGTGGTGTTTTCGGACTAAGTTCAATCCTAATGGATCCATACTCAAGCACAAAGCTCGTTTGGTGGCAAAATGGTTTCACCAAACTGCTGGCTTAGACTTCTCTTATAGTCCAGTGGTCAAGTCTAGCACGATAAGAGTTATTTTTGCTCTTCCTGTCTTTCAATTAGGACATCCAACAAATTGACATAAATAATGCATTCCTAAATGGGGATTTTAATGAGCAAGTTTTTATGAGACAGCCTAAGGGTTTTGAGGATTCGACAAGTCCTCCTTCGTTTGCAACTTAATAAGGCTTTATGGCTTAACACAAGCCCTAAAGTAGTTCACCAGCTAAAATCTGCTTTGTTGTGTTGGAATTTTTACTGTCTCTACCTCTGATTCCTCTTTGTTCATCTTGAAATCAGGTGAAGACATATATTCCTCACAACAACAGATTGGGTCTTTTACGGCTCACAAAAAACACCGTAAATGACATTTACGGCGTTCATTTGCAAGTTGTTTTAGATGATATCGTGAATGATATCCCTCAAATACGGCGTATAAAACGTGCCGTTAATAACATTTGAAAAACGTCGTAATTGTACCCCTTTTACGGTGCGCAAAGAACGCCGTAAATGACCCTTTTACGGCTCTCAAAGAATGTCGTAATGAAGCTGTATGTTGTGAATGATCTCTTTTTTACGACGTACTAAACACGCCGTAAATAAGTTTAAAAAACATTGTATTTACGACCCTGCAGCCACCTACGCATGCCCACCTACACCTACCACCCTACAACCCCCCACCCATGCCCCACACAATTAAATGGTGTTCTCATGGAGTGTTGAACCAAGCACTCATGAGTGAACCAAGCTAAACCTTATCCACCTTGCTGCTGTTTTGATTGTGCTACTAAAAGCATAATTTTTATATATAACCTCTACTTGTTATTAAATTTTTTATTGATAATTTTCAATCAAAATTTTATTTGTAGATCGATTCTACTAATTTAAATTTTATTTTATATGATAAACAATTGATACTAAAACATTTATTACAAACTATTTTGTTAAAATCATATATTGTCAAATCAATGGTCAATCGTTAATCGTATTCGGAATTAGACATGACCCTAGTTTCGATTCTCGATCAGAACCAGCGGTTTCGATTTTCGATTTGGAACTAGCGGTTTCGATTTTCGATCTTAAATAATCCTTTTTTACGGCTGCTTCTTTAAATGCACGTCGTAAATATCTCTTTTTTACGGCGTTCCTCAAATGCACGCCGTAAATAATCTTTTTTTTACGGTGTTCCTCATATTTGCGTTGTAAATAATCCTATTTTATGGCGTTTTCAAATGCACGTCGTAAATAATCTCTTTTTACGGCGTTCCTCAAATGCTCACCATAAATAATCTCTTTTTTACGGTGTCCTCATATGTGCGCCGTAAATAATCTCTTTTTTACGACATTCCTCAAATGCGCGCCGTAATAATCTCTTTTTTACGGCGTTCTTCAATGCACGCCGTCTTTGAGAAATTATGCATCACAATTACGACGTGCATTTGTGTGTACGTCGTGAATGATATCATTTACAACCGCTTTTTATGTGCACCGTAAAACTCAAGTCGTAAAAGACCCATCTGTTGTAGTGCCTCTTGGTATATGTTGATGAATCCTAATATCCGATAACAACAACATGCTCATTCAACAAATCATTGCCAAGCTAAATGATAAGTTTGCTCTAAAGACTCTTGGCAGTGTCAGTTACTTTCTAAGATTTGAAGCCTATAGGGATAGCACTGGTTTGTTTTTGACATAGACCAAGTACACAGAGACCTTCTCAAGAGATGAATATATTTGATTCCAATACACTAATTAGTGCAAGTCCAAGCTCACAAGGATGGTGTCCTCTTGAAATTCCACTCTTTACAGGAGTACCTAGGCACCTTACAATAATTATGCTACACGCGGCCTGATATCTCCTTCAACGTCAACAGACTAAGTCAATTTTTAGTGTCCCCATGCAAGCTCATTGGCAGGCTTGTAGAGGATTCTTCGTTACCTAAAGGGGACTCTTCACAAGGGTCTGCATTTCAAGTCGCCATCCTCTTTATCTCTGGAGGCTTTCGTTGACCCTGGTTGGGCCAGCTGCTTGGTTGATAAAAGGTCGACCAGTGAAACTACGTGTACTTGGGAGGGAACCTCATTTCTTAGAGTTTCTCGAAAACAACAAGTGGTGGCTAGATCAAGTACTGAAGCTGAGTACCACTCAATGGCACAAATCACAATGAAATCATTTGGCTTCAATCTCTTTTACGGGATCTACATGTTTAGATTCTGTCCCCAACAATCACTTGGTGCAAAAATATAGGCGCTAATCTCTAGCTCAAAATCATGTCTTCCATGCCAAGACCAAGCATATAGACATCGACACTCACTTCATCTGAGAAAAGGTCAGTGCTGGGATCGTTGACCTCGTTACGTGCCTACAAAATTTCAAGTTGTTGATATTCTAACTAAAGCCTTACTAGCTGAGAAGTTTAGGTTCTTGTGTTCCAAGCTTAATCTTGTTGATTCTCCTCAATTCCGCTTGAAGGGGGATGTTAGAGAATCTGCTAATGTGACCTCAAAGAAGCTTCCAAACTATACCAAGCGGCAATTCTCTACTCTACAATGGTCTGGCCTATTGCCAAGAATGACTCTGTGCTAAGTCAAAAGAAAGCTAAGTGCCAACAGCAGAGAGTTGGTTGACTCTAGAGGCTAAGTGACGTGGATTTCTTTATGGAAAGTTAGTTAACAATAGCGTGTCAACTTGTAATTAGTTAACAATCCTGATTTCTAGGAATTGGTTAGAAAAGTTTGTTAGATAATTCGTTAGTCTCCGAGAAGTAACATAAAGTATGTTTTGTATCTATGATTAATTCATTCAATTGTAATATCTAAAAATATCTCTTCAATGAAACTTTGAAGCTCTCTTGAGCTCATCAATGGCAAATCTCTACACTCTGCTCTTGAAGCTTTTTGTCAGTAACCTTAGCCTTTTACTAGTTCTCTTTATCTTCACAAGGGATGCGTCGACTCGGACCTAAATATTGTTAAATTGAATGAAGTCTCCTTACCGACAGCTAAATTGGTGGCAGGGGGAAAGTTGGCATTTCAACCCAATGCATATGTTTGATGGTGGATTAATTTAAGAGAGGGAGATTTTTAAAATATATATATATATTATATTATAATAATTTTAGGTTTGAAAGGGGTGAGACTTGAACCCACAACCTCGTTGTGTGGGTGTGGAGTGCAAACTATAGGCCAACTTCATCTTATCACGCCTATCACTTTTTAAAAGATAATTGATTCCCCAACCCAATGCATTGCTCTATAATAATGATTTTATGTAAGTACACTAAATCACAATTAATCTGTTGTGTATACTCCTAATGCTCCCTTAGCTGCTGCATCAATTAAAATGTCTACCGCCCAAGTCTCACAAGTTTCTGATAAAGCCGGAGAAATAATTATGCGCCGGACAGCAATTTTCCTCCGAGCATTTGGGGTGATCGCTTCATCAACTACGATCATGAACAAGCCGATGAGGTTGTAATTAAATAATGCATATCATGCACATTTATATATATATATATATATATATATTTATATATGTTCAGTCAGTGTTTACTGGTAAATATATGAGGACATTGAATCTGAGCCACCTCATTTTCCATGCTTTGACTTGGTGTTATGCACTTGTCAAAACTTCTTCATGATGAGATGCTCACTTAATGTCCTTATATATATACATCAGACGCATTGATGTAACGGGACCGATATATAGAAATATATATATATATATATATTAAATGTCAAGCTAATTGTTTAATTTTCTCCATTGAATGGCTATATTTACATTTTGAATTTGGTAATTATATATGTAGTCATCATGCCGGTCAATTACAAGATTGAAGAACTCAAGGAACAAATGAGAAAAGAGTTATTGGGTATTGTTAACCATTCTTTATCACAACTTAACTTTATTGATGTAATCGAGCGGCTAGGGTTAGGATACCATTTTGAAGCAGAGATTCAACAAGTATTACAGCATCTCTATAATACTTATATGATGGTGATCATGCTCATCATGAATATGATGATCTTTACACTGCTGCTCTATATTTTCGACTTTTACGACAACATGGACATTATGTTTCATATGGTAATTAAGTCTCTCATGTACTTGCATTGTCTATTCTTTTTATACATATCATCAGTCTTCATGATATCGATCATAGGAATTTATTTTATCATTTGATGATATATATGTATATCAGATATATTCAACAAGTTCAAAGATGACAAAGGCAATTTCAAGGAGTCCTTGGCAGTGATGTGTCAGGAATGTTGAGCTTATATGAAGCAGCACATTGTTGTTTGCATGGAGAGGATATACTCGACGAGGCCATTGCTTTCACCACTGCTCATCTTCAGTCCACTGTTACCAATATAACCAATATTCCTCTTGCAGCCAAGTAATTCATGCTCTACACAAGCCCTTATTCAAGTGTGTTCCGAGGATTGAAGCTAGGCGTTATATCTCAATCTACCAAGATGAGCCTTCACATAATCACTTTACTAAAGCTTGCAAATATCGATTTCATCTACTTCAATCATTGCACAAGAAAAAATCACCAACTTTGTAGGTGATTATGTTGTTGTTGTTGTTGGTTTTTTTTTTTTTTTTTTTTTTTTTTTTTTTTTTTTTTTTTTTTTTTTTTGGAATTTTAGTTTTATATATATTGATTATTGTACTAATTATTAATGTATTTTAATTAGATGGACCAAGAATTTGGATTTTGCGAGAAAGTTCCGTTTGCAAGAGAGAGAATGGTTGAGAGTTATTTTTGGATACTTGGAATGATTCACGAGCCGCAATACTCTCTTGCTAGAATAATAATTTCCAAAGGAACACAAATTTTAAACCATTATAGATGATACCTATGATGCATACGGCACACTTGAAGAGCTTGAGCTTTTGCGGAAGCAGCTGAGAGTTTGATTGTGATCATAATAAACTTTTCTTTATATATGATCATATGAAACTTCAAAGAGAATTAATTAATTAATTGGGTATATATTATATATTGATTTTCAGGTGGGACGAAAGTTGTTTGGACCAACTTCCAGAATACATGCATATCATTTATAAGTTATTGTTGGATTTTAGTGACGAAATTGAGGAAGAAATGTCTAAGAAAGGTGTCGTCGTATCGAGTTGACTATGCGAAAGAAAGTATGAAATTATTAATAATCCTCCAGATTTCTTGCTTAATAATTACTATTTCTCAAGTTTTGTTTAACATATATAAATTTGTTACAGATGAAAAATTGGTTCGAGCCAGTTTAGACGAGGCCAAATGGATTAATGAGAAACGAATTCCAACAATGGAAGAGTACTTGCAGGCAGGTCTAGTAATAGCAGGTTTAGGCACGATCACAACTTTGTTGTTAGTTAGCTTGGACTGCACAGTAACAAAGAGACCTTTGATTGGGTGTTGAGTAGACCTACACTTTTCACTTCTTCAGATTACATTTCAGACTCTTGGATGACATCAAATCACATAAGGCATGCATGAATTACCTACTGTGTTTTAATTTCTTGTACTTACTACCTGAAACTTACTATACTTATATATTTTAAGCGAAATTTAACTTTTAGTCTATATATATATATATATATATATTATATACATGCAGTTCGAGCAAGAAAGGGGACACGATATCTCGAGTGTTGAAATTTACATGAAAGAATAGGAGTATCGGAGGAAGAGGCATATGAAGAATTGAAAAATATGAATAATGGATGGAAGATGTTAAAAAAGAGTGTCTCAGACCTCAGTGATCATGATCTGCCCAAGCCTATGCTTACGTTTATTCCCAATTATTCAGAGTGGTAATCTTTTGTACGAAAAGGATGATTTTTACACTCGTGTAGGGAAAGAGATGAAAGCTTATGTCGAATCAATGCTTACAGATCCTGTTCCTGTATACAGCAAATCGTATGGATATTACCATTGATGATCTTTTGGTGTTTTATGTGCGCGTGCGTCTTTGTTTGTTGCTGATATACAGCGCGCGTTTGTTGCTGATATTGTGTGTGTTGATAGCCGGCCTCCCAAACTTTTGGGTTTCAAGGTTGTGATGGATTTGAACTTTGAATAATATGTAATTGTATTTGTTTGTTTTCTTTATGTATTTGTTCCACATGCATCTTTTGAATAATATGTATTTGTATTTGTCTGTTTTCTTTATGTATTTGTTCCACATGCATCTTTTATATACTATATATATATATAGATATATATATATATGATGGGTTTGAACTTTGGACAGATTTTTTTTATCAGTTCGAACTGACAATATATACCAGGACGAAATATAGACCACTAAATTTACATACTTTGACTCAAAGTGTATACACTTGTCAAAACTTCTCCATAATCTGTGGTCCATATTCTTCGTCCTGATATATTTATTGTCATTCGAACTGATAATAGAAAAACTGGAACTTTGGATAATATCTATTTGTTCCACATGCATCTTATACATATATATATATAGTGGTGTTCACATAAGTGCGCATTTAGTCAAAGTAGTTGAATCCAATAACTTACATCCAATGCACTCCATGTATTTACATAAATTCACACTTATATGAACACATTGATATATATATATATATATATATATATATAATACAGATTTCTATTATCAGTTCGAACTGACAATAAATATGTCAGGACGAAGAATGTGAACCACTAGATTTACATACTTTGACTCAAAATGTATGCACTTGTCAAACTTCTTCATATCTGGGTCCACATTCTTCGTCCTTGTCAGTTCGAACTGATAATAGAAAGACTGTATATATATATATATATAGTTTTTCTATTGTCAGTTCGAACTGATATAAAATATCAGTTCCTTGCATGTGGATCATTGGATTTAAATGCTTTGACTTGGATGCATGCACTTGTCAAATCATCTTTTAAATCCAATGGTCCACATGCAAGGAACTGATATATTTTATCATTCAAACTGACAAGAGAAAGAATATATATATATACATATAGTTTCTTTCTGTCAATTCGTTCTAATATAAAAATATCATAACGAAAAATGTAGACCATATTAAGAGAAGTTTGACAAATATATACACTTTTAGTCAAAGTATGTAAATCTAATAGTCTACATTCTTCATCCTAATATATTTTATATCAAGACGAACTAACAGTAGAAAGAATATATATATATATTCTGTCTTGCAGGTAAAGCTCATTACGTGTCTCTAATTTGATGTCACGTTACGAGGTTCTTTACAAAAGAAAAAAAGTGCTCAATTGGTGAATGTTGAGTAGTTTAATTTCTTGATATATATTTGTTTACAGACTTGCTCCAAATTCTAAACCATTTTAGTTTCTCTCTTTGTTTTCTTCTTGTATTCGTTACATTGTTTCATGATAAGATTATGTTTGGGTTAATTTTATTTGATACCACACGTCAACCATGAAGCCCAAGATTAAGGGGCTAAGTATCCACATTAGCTTGATAGACCACGTATGACAATATCAACTCACCCATTAAAATAGCTACTTGCCAGATAATAGCCGAAAAGGGGAGTTGGCCCAAACTTGCGCCCGCAGCAAATAGTGAAGCATCATAAATGAAACAAGATTTGGAAATATTCTCCATAAAAGCTGACCCCATTTTGGGCAAATCAATCACCTATAATCTGATGGTTGACAAATCTCGTAGTTAATACAAAAGTCTGAAGGAAAATCTCACAAGGAATGAAAACCACAGCGCAATAAGTACTCAAGGATTTGATATGGCATAAATCACTCGATTTGCCAGAGATCTCATCAAGATAAGATCCCCCTCTGGGATCTCACCCAATAATGTCTCGTGATTGCATGACAAGGATTAGGCAACGTCCTAATCCCTATATAAGCACATGTATCGAAGCGGGTGGGGGGGTGGGGTCAATACAAAAAATGGGACCACTTGTAGCTTGTAACCACTTTTTTACATAGAGAAGAACTTTTTCTCTATCGTTCACAACGACCGTGGGTTTCCACATAAAAATACTTGTGTCATTTCTATTTCTGCACTCTCTTATTTTCGTCTTTTCTATTCACTGCAATCACACACCTATCAGGTAGGTGACCAGATTGTATTTTGCGATTTAGTCAAGCACCAATCTACATATGTGTCACTGCTAACTAAATTTCCCAAAAATCGTCGTCAACAATTGGCATTCGAATGAGGGAGTGAACCTCTAAATATTGTGGTTAACCACAAAAGATGAACACCAAACCTCCAAGATTTCTCAAGGATCCCAAAAGAAAGGATCAAAAGAAGAAAGAAGAAAGAAGATGAGGAAACCCTAAGCGAATTCGAATTCAAATTCAACCCTAGGGAATCCCTTGAAGAAGATAACAATAGGGAACCAATCGAAGAAATAATATTGGATCCCTCGCAACCCGCTAGAATAGTTAAGATAGGTGCGCTACTAGCAATTCCAGTCAATGATGGCCTAACTGCGCTTTTGCGAGAATATAAGGACGTATTCGTCTAGAACCAAGAAGATATGCCAGGAATCGACACACGTATAATCTCACATTATCTTGCAGTGCACGAAAAGCATAAGCCTGTAGTTCAAAAATGATGAAGCTTTAATGCGGAAAAGAACATGGTGATTAAAGAGGAAATGTCGAAACTTCTGGCGGCGGGTTTCATCCGTGAAGTCAAGTACTCTGCCTGGGTCGCCAATGTTGTGCTAGTCAAAAAGGAAAACAAGCAATGACGAATGTGCATAGACATCACCGACCTCAACAAGGTTTATCATGAAGATAGTTTTCCACTCTCGCGGATCAACCAGATAGTAGACGCAACTGCTGGCCATGAACTCCTCAGCTTTATGGTCGTATATTCCAAATACAACCAGATCAAAATGCATGGCCCTAACGAAGAAAATACCTCATTTACTACAGATTAAGGGTTGTATTGCTACACTGTCATTCCCCTTGGGTTAAAAAATGCAAGAGTCACGTATCAGCGTTTAGTTAACAAGATGTTCGCCAAACAAATTGGGAAGACAATGGAAATGTACGTGGATGACATGATAACTAAGAGCAAGAAGGCTAGGGATCAAGTCTATGATTTACAGGAAACCTTCGATGTACTGCGAAGTATAAGATGTAAGGTTCCCATTTGTTGATTGGCTCATTTCGTGGACAAACCACATGTTGGTGTTCTTTGTAAGGGTAGCCTAAGTGTTGGTAGTTTTGTTCGAAGCCCTTTGAAGACCTCGATTTGATAAGCACCGAAGGTAAATTTCTATGTGCTTACTTGTCTTGAAGAGATAGTTGCACACACTCACAACTCATGCATATGTTTAATCCTTGTATGTTGTGTGTCTTATTTGTGTGCTTTAATGCTCATTATCATCTCTTCTTGCATGTTAGTTTGATTGCATCTTGCATTGCCCATTGCCTTGTCTTGCATAGCATTGGAATTCTTGCATTGCAAAGGGCGCTGTTCAAAGCGCTCTACAAAGCGCTGTTCTAAACAGCGCCCCCCACACCTGATGCAAAATTGGACATTTAAATGCATCAGGTCTGATGCATTTTGGATGGGCACTGTACGAGCGCTGTACAGAAGCGCTGTTCGTACAGCGCCCCTCTCAGACCCGAGAGGTCAGTTTATGGGCGCTGTACAGAAGCGCTCTACGTACAGCGCCCAAGGTAAAATAGTGGTGTCACTTATCAAAACGACCACACTTCATCTTGACACCATATATATATGCCACTTTAACTTTAGGTCAGTCAAGAGAGTTCATATTCAGATTCAGATTTCATACTTAGGATATTTTTCAAAGAGAAGAAAAATTCCAAGAACTCATTTTTATTTACTCAAACACTTTTTCATGATCATCAATCATCATCTAGCATCATCTTTGATCATCTAGATGTCATCTTGCATGGATTCTTCATCATACTTTGCTTGGTAAGCTTTCACTAATATCTTACATATTTTGTGTTTTTCTTAACAAGCAATCTCAATTTATTACTTGTATGATTTTCATATATCTTTTGATACAAGTTTGAGAAGTTGTATTGTGATAGCTAATTAGGTTTTGTGCTTAATCTTGATTAGCTAAACTATTTGACATGTCATTTAGTTTTTAATATCTAGGATTGTTCTAATTGCATATTGATCATCTTAGATAAGCATATAGGGTTTCCCTTGCTCTATGTTGCATTTGGATATTCATATATTCACTTAGGGTGTTATTCTCTTCATTGAGAAAGTAAGTCTTGTGTGTAGCTTCCGGGATTAGGTTGCTTAGATCGCAAGCAAATTGGACTAGGTTCACTCATACCGGGATTAGGTAGGTGTGTGATTACTTCCGGGATTAGATTGTAATCGTTTTACACATTTAATGGATTCGAGGTTCGAGTGTGGCTTACTTACTAGCCCGTGGTTTTTCCCGTGAGGGTTTCCACGTAAAAATCAAGTGTTATTTAATTTCCGCATTTTATACTTGATTTATTGCTTTATCTATTTAAGGGTAAGTTCGTAATTTTGACTTAACACGAAAAATTGGGTAATAAGTTTAAAATCTATTCACCCCCCCCCCCCCCCCCCCCCCCCACCAAGATAGTTTTCTACACACCATGCTATAATTTGTTTCAATTGGTATCAGAGCGGGTTCCTAGACATACATAGGTGATCCTTGCTTATTTGATGTGTTTTGCATTTTGTGTGATTTTTGATCATTCATACGCATTCATTTCATTCATTTATAAACACTATGAGTGGAAACGGTGGAAATGGTAGTGGCAACGAAGGTGCTTCTAGCACAAGGCCTCCACTTCTTACCGGATTGAGCTATTCCCAATGGAAAAGGAAGATGGAATCCTACATATGCCAAATTCACGACCGTGCATGGATGGCAATGGAAGACGGATATGATCTACCCATGATGACTCCCGGTGGTGGAGGAGAAGAAGTATTGAAGCCTAAGGCGCAATGGAACGCGTAAGAGTTTGAGGCTTCAAAGTGGAATAGGAAGGCGATGCATGCCATCTTATGTGCTATGGACGAAAATCAATACAAATTGATTCAAAATACTAGGATAGCTAAGGAGGCTTGGGACATCCTAGAGATTGCACATGAGAGAACTGAAGTGGTGAAGGACTCTAAGCTTCAAGTCCTCCAAACTCAATTCGAGATGCTTAAGACGAAGGAGAATGAGTGCTTCAATGACTTCGAGATCAAGTTGATGGACATAGTCAACCAAAGTCATCAACTTGGTGATCCATATTCGGATAGGAGAATCAAGCAAAAGATTATAAGATCTCTCCCCGATAGGTTCGAATCGAAGGTGACGGCTTTGGAAGAAAATAGTGGTTATAAGGATATGAAGCCGAGTGAGGTGATTGGGAGACTTCTAGCTTATGAGTCTAGGAAGGGTCCTATCTCTACACCTCCTAAAAAGCAAAAAGGAATTGCTTTGAAGACCTCCAAGGATGAAAAGGAGGCAAAGAAGATTGACTCGAATGAAGACCTTGCCTTGTTTGTAAAAAGGTTCAACAAGGTTATGAAGTTTAGAAGAAAGGGCTTTGGATCAAAAGGTCAAGATTTGAAGAAAAATGGTTCTTTCAAGAAGTTTGAACCTAGGCAAGAAAGGACCGAAAGGAAAGGGGTTTGATGTTTCGAGTGTGGTGGCATAGGTCACTTTGCCCCTGAATGTGCAAATCATAATGAAAGAAAAAGGGAAAAGTGATGGCCGCCACTTGGAGTGGAAGTAGTGATGACTCCTATGAGGGAGATGAGTCTTCGGATGATGAAGAGCTCATGGCTAATCTCCTAGCTTTTGCCTCCTCCCATAAAAGCAAAAGTGCTAGTGAGATAGAGGAAATGAGTCAAGAGGAAAATGACTCAAGTGGAGAAGAAAGTGATTCCTCTTCTAACTCCATAAATGGTTTTGTGGAGAAAAAGGTGCTTGCTAAATATCATGCCTAGTTTAATGATTTAGCAATCAAAAGCACAAGAAAGATCAAGATGTTAAGAGAAGAATCTTGAGCTTTTATCTCATAATGACCTCTTGAATGAATAAGTGGAAAAATTTAAGAAGATGGAAGATAAGCTAAGAGAGGAGTTAGTCTTATCTAGGAGGAATGAAGAAAGTCTAAAGAGGGAGCTTGAAGAAGTTAGAGAATCTATGACTAGGATGGATTCTAGCACCAAGAAGCTTGACCATATGCTTGGTGTTGGAAAGAGTCCATGTGACAAGAGGGGTCATGGGTATGAAGATAGCAAGAAGATCTCAACCTCTAACAAGACCGTGTTTGTCAAGAGTTTGAGGAACGAAGAAACTTCATTGTGCAAATTCCTAGGAAGAAGTTAGAAGTAGGACAATGTTCAAATGCACAAGTGAAGATGAGGCCAAGAAGGCAACCTCAAGCTCAAGCCCCTAGGGTCCCTCAAGCCAACATTCCTCCACAATTGGCTCACAAAGGAAAGAGACCTATCATGCAACCTCAAGCTAGGAAGCAATCTAGACCGGTTTAAACAACGAAGACGGATTGAACCCATTCATCCACAAAGACAAGGACAAGGACAAGGTATGATTCCTTATTTTACTCCTATATGTCACTTTTGTGGATTTAATGGTCATATTAGACCACATTGCTTTCGATATATTAAAATGTGCAAAACTAGAAGCATGATAGAGAAGAAAAAGAAAAGAGCCATGATGCATGTTCCTAGGAATGATAATATTATTATGCATGATCCTAGAACATCTAGAACCCATGTACCAAAGACCACTAAGAAAGCTAAGATTGTTTCTAGGTGGATTAGAAAAAATGAAAATGTTTGCCATGTTGCTCAAATAGCCTTGAAAGCAAATTCTTCTGATTTTTGGTATTTAGATAGTGGGTGCTCTAGGCACATGATGGGAAACAAGAGTTTCTTTCGAAACTCTTGTTATGGAGGAAGGAGGATATGTCACTTTTGGTGATGGATCCAAAAAAAAAAGTTGTAGGGAAAGGAACCATTTCCGTTCCTGGATTACCCTCCTTATCCGAAGCTTTATTTGTTGATGGCATGAAAGCCAATTTAATAAGCATTTCACATCTAAGTGATGAAGGATATTCCGTCTTGTTTAGTAAAGATGATTGCTCAATCCTAAAGCCCGATGGACAAACCTTGTTGAAAGGTATAAGATTTAGTGACAATTGCTATTGTCTTGAAGCTAGAATAGTCTCAAACAATGTGTCAATGGATGAGCAAATAGAGTTGTGGCATGAAAGATTTGGCCACATGAACTTTAGGGATTTAAGAACCCTTGGAAAGTTCAATTGTGTGCGTGGCCTCCCTAAGCTTGGGAAGAAAGCCAATGGAATTTGTGGACCTTGCCAACAAGGAAAACAAACCAAAAGCATGCACAAAAAGGGTAAATATCTCTCCACCAAGGAGCCCCTAGAGCTTCTCCACATGGATCTCATGGGTCCTATGCAAACCGAGAGTTTAGGTGGAAAGAGATACATTTTTATTTATGTTGATGATTTCTCTAGATTTACATGAACATATTTTCTTAGAGAAAAATCCGAAACTTTTGATAAGTTTAAAATGCTTTGTACTAAATTACAAAATGAAATGAATTCTAATATTAAAAGCATTAAACGGATTAGAAGTGACCATGGGAGGGAGTTTGAGAATGCCTCTTTTGAAAGCTATTGTGACAGCTTAGGCATCTCCCATGAGTTTTTGGCTCCTAGGACACCTCAACAAAATGGAGTTGTTGAGAGGAAGAATAGGGTCCTCCAAGAGATGGCCCGAGCGATGTTGCTTAGCAACAATGTCCCTAGGAACCTATGAGCCAAAGCCATCAATACGGCTTGCTATATAGGGAATAGAGTTTTCCTAAGGCCCGGATCTAGAAACACCTCCTATGAGTTATGAAAGGGTAGGAAGCCAAATGTTAGCTACTTCCACATATTTGGAAGCAAATGCTACATTTTAAATGACCGTGATCAACTTGGCAAGTTTGATGCTAAGAGTGATGAGGGTATCTTTATTGGCTATGCCTTGAATAGTAGAGCCTATAGAGTTTTCAACTTGAAGACTCGAACCGTCATGGAATCATCGAATGTTGTCATTGATGATACAAGGCTCAAGTCTAATAACCATGAGGAGGAGGAAGTTTTAGAGGATGACTCTCCTTTGGAGAGGGTTGTGGTGACTCCCAATGTTGGACGTCCAATGACAATAATGAGGTCACACAACCTATTACTAGAGTCCCTCTCATGGACTCTAATGAACCCGCTCCATGGGTTAGAAGACTCCATAACAAAGAGGATGTTATTGGAGATATGAATGAGGGTGTTAGGACTAGGCGTCAAATAGCTAATCTCATTAGCTTTACATGCTACACCTCTCAAATTGAACCCAAAAAGGTTGATGAAGCCTTGAATGATGAATTTTGGGTTCTTGCCATGCAAGAAGAACTAAACCAATTCGAAAGGAATGAGGTTTGGACTCTAGTTTCTAGGCCTAAAAATGCTCGTGTGATAGGCACTAAGTGGATTTATAGGAACAAATCCGAAAAGGATGGCAACATAGTGCGGAACAAGGCTAGACTTGTAGCATAAGGGTACTCTCAAATTGAGGGTATCGATTTTGAGGAGACTTTTGCTCCCGTTGCCCGTTTAGAGTCCATTAGGCTTCTCTTGTCCATTTCTTATGTGCACAAGTTCAAATTGCACCAAATGGACGTCAAGAGTGCCTTCATCAATGGCTTCTTGCAAGAGGAAGTGTTTGTTGAACAACCTAAGGGGTTTGTGGATGCACACCACCCCAACCATGTCTATCGCCTCAAGAAGGCAATATATGGGTTGAAACAAGCACCAAGGGCTTGGTATGAGCGCCTCACTCAATTTCTTGTTGACAATAACTACACAAGGGGTAGTGTTGACAAGATACTATTCATCAAGAAAGAAAATGATGAGTTTTTCATAGCTCAAATATATGTTGATGACATAGTGTTTGGCTCCACCAACAACACCAAGGTCCAACAATTTGTTGATGTCATGTCTCATGAATTTGAGATAAGTCTTATTGGTGAGCTTAGTTACTTCCTAGGTTTGCAAATTAGGCAAATGAATGATGGGATTTTCATAACCCAAGCCAAATATGCTAAGAACCTAGTGAAGAAGTTTGGTTTAGAGAAAGCCAAACATTGTGATACACCCATGAGTACCACTTTGAAACTAAGCAAGATGCTAGTGGTAAAAGTGTGGAACAAACATTATATCGTGGCATGATAGGTAGCTTGCTTTATTTGATCGCAAGTAGGCCCGATATCTCATTTAGTGTGGGTGTGTGTGCTAGGTACCAAGCAGATCCTAAGGAGTCCCATCTCTCTTCCGTAAAGACAATCATTCGCTATGTGAATGGGACATCCAACTATGGGATTTAGTACTCTTTTGACACTAATGCTAGTCTTGTAGGCTTTAGTGATGCGAATTGGGCAGGAAATTGTGATGATAGGAAGAGCACATCGGGCGGTGGCTTCTTTCTAGGAAACAACTTGGTGTCTTGGTTTTGCAAGAAGCAAAACTCGATTTCCTTGTCCACGGCCGAGGCCGAGTACATAGCCGCTGGGAGTGGATGCACACAACTCCTATGGATGAAGCAAATGCTAGTAGACTACGGATTCAACCAAGGTACTCTCACTCTCTTTTGTGATAATATGAGTGCAATTAATATTTCCAAGAATCCGGTGCAACATTCTAGAACTAAGCATATTGACATCCGCCATCACTTCATTAGAGAGCTTGTTGAAAATAAATGCATAGTACTTGAACATATAGGTACTAATGATCAACTTGCGGACCTATTTACTAA
Source organism: Acer saccharum (assembly GCA_030490815.1). Taxonomy (NCBI): domain Eukaryota; kingdom Viridiplantae; phylum Streptophyta; class Magnoliopsida; order Sapindales; family Sapindaceae; genus Acer; species Acer saccharum. Next base: position 5,632,089 of record CM059870.1, read on the forward strand.
ACCCTTAGATGCTACTCGATTTAAAACACTTAGTAGATCTATTGGGATATGTCTTGTGGAGTGATGTGATCTATAATTGACCCCATATGGGGAACTCAAGCAAAGAGAGCTATTTTGCATTCTTGTCACTTGCAAAAAATTTAAAATATCTTATGCCTCTTCTTTTAATTGCTTGAGTAAGCTTGGTTGCACATATGTATATATGTTTCAATTCAATAAGTGTGAACCTTGCTTGTTTACAATCCATGTCATATTTATGTTCAAACATGCATTTTTGGACTAGGAGATGTTCATAGGTAGTATGATTTGAATGACCTATAGTTATCTCCATGACATGATGATTCTTAAATAACATGCTCATGACAAATGAAAAAGCATGAAATTCATATAACATGCTCACATGAAAAGCATGAATTGATGACTGCATATTCTTAAAATGCAAAACTTGTGTGAAAGCTTATGAGACTCAAAATGAATAAAGGATCTTGTATCCGTTCAAAAGAATTCATATTCCAAATGTCTCTCTTTCTTTATTGGTTGAACATGACTACTATCATACGGATATCTTATCCGGAAAAATCAAATAGGGTGCAAAGTCACTCATGCCTTGTTTTGCTTATAAAGTTGGATATAGTTACTCTTAAATTGAAATCAATAAAATCTCTATATCCTTGTTTTCTCATGACATTAGTGAAATTGGTTTGAATTCTAGTTAGAAACCTTTGTCCTTTGCTTTGCCAAATACCATTGTATTTTGGACTTGAATGCTATATGTCTTGTATGCAAAGCATGTTGGATTCACACATTTTCTACAAATAAATCTCCTTGTTTCTCTTCAATTAATTGAGATGCATAAAATGACTTATATTGATTATGCAAATATCTCGCATGCTACTATCTCTCGTTGCTATGAGTGACCCAGTTAGGGACTACTCCTTTGCCTATATCATGACAAAAAGGGGGAGTCGGAATGGTAAAGGGAGTTGAAAATTATAGTAGCAATTGTGCTTGTTGGGGAGAATATTCATTGAGGGGGAGTAACCCGTTGAGAGGGAGCATTGCATGCACGTACATTGCATAATGTTGTGCCTAAACTTTTAAATTGCAAATGCTTGTTTTTGTTCTCACTTGATTAATCTCACATTTCACTTGTATTGGAAAATGTAGAAATCTTATTTTCAGGGGTTGATTGTTCTACAAGAGATTGAGGACTTGAAGTTTTATTTTCTTATCTCTTTGTATTGTAGAAAATCTTGTTGTCCCGTAGTTTCTATTTTTTTGTGAGGAATCAATGTAAGTGGTGGTTTTGTCACGAAATAGCCAAAGGGGGAGATTGTAAGGTTCCCATTTGTTGATTGGCTCATTTCGTGGACAAACCACATGTTGGGGTTCTTTGTAAGGGTAGCCTAAGTGTTGGTAGTTTTGTTCGAAGCCCTTTGAAGACCTCGACTTGATAAGCACCGAAGGTAAATTTCTATGTGCTTACTTGTCTTGAAGAGATAGTTGCACACACTCACAATTCATGCATATGTTTAATCCTTATATGTTGTGTGTCTTATTTGTGTGCTTTAATGCTCATTATCATCTCTTCTTGCATGTTAGTTTGATTGCATCTTGCATTGCCCATTGCCTTGTCTTGCATAGCATTGGAATTCTTGCATTGCAAAGGGCGCTGTTCAAAGCGCTCTACAAAGCACTGTTCTAAATAGCGCCCCCCACACCTGATGCAAAATTGGACATTTAAATGCATCAGGTCTGATGCATTTTGGATGGGCGCTGTACGAGCGCTGTACAGAAGCGCTGTTCGTACAGCGCCCCTCTCAGACCCGAGAGGTCAGTTTATGGGCGCTGTACAGAAGCGCTCTACGTACAGCGCCTAAGGCAAAATAGTGGTGTCACTTATCAAAACGACCACACTTCATCTTGACACCATATATATATGCCACTTTAACTTTAGGTCAGTCAAGAGAGTTCATATTCAGATTCAGATTTCATACTTAGGATATTTTCAAAGAGAAGAAAAATTACAAGAACTCAAACACTTTTTCATGATCATCAATCATCATCTAGCATCATCTTTGATCATCTAGATGTCATCTTGCATGGATTCTTCATCATACTTTGCTTGGTAAGCTTTTCACTAATATCTTACATATTTTGTGTTTTTTTAACAAGCAATCTCAATTTACTACTTGTATGATTTTCATATATCTTTTGATACAAGTTTGAGATTAGTGTGATGTATGTTTGAGAAGTTGTATTGTTATAGCTAATTAGGTTTTGTGCTTAATCTTGATTAGCTAAACTATTTGACATGTCATTTAGTTTTTAATATCTGGGATTGTTCTAATTGCATATTGATCATCTTAGATAAGCATATAGGGTTTCCCTTGCTCTATGTTGCATTTGGATATTCATATATTCACTTAGGGTGTTATTCTCTTCATTGAGAAAGTAAGTCTTGTGTGTAGCTTCCGGGATTAGGTTGCTTAGATCGCAAGCAAATTGGACTAGGTTCACTCATACCGGGATTAGGTAGGTGTGTGATTATTTCCGGGATTAAGTTGTAATCGTTTACACATTTAGTGGATTCGAGGTTCGAGTGTGACTTACTTACTAGCCCGTGGTTTTTCCCGTGAGGGTTTCCACGTAAAAATCAAGTGTTATTTAATTTCCCGCATTTTATACTTGATTTATTGCTTTATCTATTTAGAGGTAATTTCATAATTTTGACTTACCACGAAAAATTGGGTAATAAGTTTAAAATCTATTCACCACCCCCCCCCCCCCCCCCCCCCCCCCTCTAGATAGTTTTCTACACACCGTGCTATAATTTGTTTCACAAGATGAGGTTAAACTTAGCCAAGTGCATGTTTGGGGTACCCTCTGGAAAATTTCTAGGTTTCCAAGTACATTAGCAAGAAATAGAAGGGAACTCGGAAAAGATTTCTGCGATAAGGGAGATGAAAGTGCCAGAAACACTCAAGAAATTCCAACAGTTAATCGGTTGTTTAGCATCATTAAATAGGTTTATCACATGGTCGACAGAGAAGTCCATACCTTTCTTCAAAGCCCTAAAGAAGGGAGCTGGAGTAAAATGGGATGAGCAATGTGAGAAAGCCTTCCAACAACTGAAGGATTACTTATGGTGAGCTCCATTGCTGTCCAAACCCCAGCTAGGAGAGACTATGTACATGTATCTGTTAGTTACGGACGTCACTGTTAGTTCTGTCTTGATGAGACAAGATGAGGGTGTTCAACGCCCAATCTACTACACCAACAAAGCACTTGTAAATACAATCACGGTTTAATTACCTAAAGCTAACCTAGAGGGGGTGAATAGGTTTTAAAGCCTTTTTAATCCCTTGGAACAAACAAAAGTTTGCCCTCTAGATAGCTTGTGTTACACCATAATAAGTACAAACAAGTACATATAGACTATTTGACAGGACCCATCTTGACTCCTCTCTTAAGTCCAAGTGAAGCCTATGGAAACTCAATCTTTCTAGCTAAAAATTTAATCTTTTGGAAAATGTTACAAAAAATCATAAAATCTCAAGGTGGCTTCTAACAAAAAAATTTAACAATCACTTGGTTTTTACAAACTTTTCCACCTTGTAATTTAAAAATGTAATTTAAATCTGTTGGGGTTATGGCCCATCATAAAATATAATTCAGTTAAAATAAGAAATTTGCTTTTTCTTGTGTTGGACCCATTTATTGAACATTTACATACACAAAATGTAAGGTTCCCATTTGTTGATTCGCTCATTTCGTGGACAAACCACATGTTGGGGATTCTTTGTAAGGGTAGCTTAAGTGTTGGTATTATTGCTCAATGCCCTTTGAAGACCTCGTCTTGATAAGCACCGAAGGTAAATTTCTATGTGCTTACTTGTCTTGAAGAGATAGTTGCACACACTCACAATTCATGCATATGTTTAATCCTTGTATGTTGTGTGTCTTATTTTGTGTATTAATGTTCATTAACATCTCTTCTTGCATGTTATGTTGATTGCATCTTACATATCCAATTGCCTTGTCATGCTTAGACTTAGGATTGCATTTTTGCAATGGGCGCTTTCAAAGGCGCTCTCAAAAGCGCTCCAGAGAAGCGCTGTACGAACAGTGCCCATCGAGCGCTGTACAAACCTGATCGATTTAATTCGGTCGCTGTATAGGCGCTGTACAAAGCGCTGTACGTATAGCGCCACTTTGTTTTCCCGAGAGAACAGAGTTGGGGCGCTGTACAGAGGCGCTCTACGTACAGCGCCCAAGGCAAAATAGTGGTGTCACTTATCAAAACGACCACACTTCATCTTGACACCCTATATATATGCCACTTTGACTTTAGGTCAATTAAGAGAGTTCATATTCAGATTTCATACTAAGGATATTTTTCAAAGAGAAGAAAAATTCCAAGAACTCATTTTTAATTACTCAAACACCTTTTCATGATCATCAATCATCATCTAGCATCATCTTTGATCATTTAGATGTCTTTTGTATGGATTCTTCATCACACTTTGCTTGGTAAGCTTTTCACTAATATCTTACATATTTTGTGTTTTTTCTTAACAAGCAATCTCAATTTATTACTTGTATGATTTTCATATATCTTTTGATACAAGATTGAGATTAGTGTGTTGTATGTTTGAGAAGTTGTATTGTGATAGCTAATTAGGTTTTGTGCTTAATCTTGATTAGCTAAACTATTTGACATGTCATTTAGTTTTAATATCTAGGATTGTTCTAATTGCATATTCATCATCTTAGATAAGCATATAGGGTTTCCCTTGCTCTATGTTGCATTTTGGATATTCATATATTCACTTAGGATGTTAATCTCTTCATTGAGAAGTAAGACTTGTGTGGCTTCCGGGATTAGGTTGCCTTTTGTCACAAGCAATTGTAAGTCTTGTGTGATGATCGGGATTAGGTCGTACACCGGGATTAGGTGTTCACATAAGCAATTGGACTAGGTTCACTCATACCGGGAGTAGGTAGTGGTAGTGAGTTACATACCAGGATTAGGTTGTAATCTTCATTATCATTAGTGGATTCAAGTTTTGAGTGTGGCGCACTTACCAACCCGTGGTTTTTCCCTTGAGGGTTTCCACGTAAATATCAAGTGTTATTTAAATTCCGCACATATTACACTTGTTATATAAATTGACTAGTCAGGGGCATTTTCGTAATCTTGACCTTACACGAAAAATTGGGTTAAATCGATTAAAATCTATTCACCCCCCCCCCCCCCCCCCCCCCCCCCCCCCCCTAGATTAATATTAGACACACCGAGTATTTGTTTCACAAAACTAGTTATGAAAAATATGACATGAAAAATCCATGCAAAATTGATTGGTCATTTATTGTATATGTTTTTGATCCCCATTCCTCCAATCAATTGCGTGTTTCTCAAGTCTTTTTGGGATATAATGTGTGTATATGAGCATTTTCAGGATTTTGGATCCAGATGAATAAATTGAAGAATATCAGGCAAAAAGTGCTAATTTGAAGACTTCAGGGGCTTTCGTGCAAATATCTAATAGTGCAGCTGAAATCGCTCCCAATTCTTTATCAGCGATGCAGCAGCATTCAGAGAACAAACGCTACCGCTGCCAGGGCGCTGCCGCGCCGCTGCCTCTGCGGCAGCTGTTCCCCGTTTCTCGTCTAGAGCGCTGCCACGCCGCTGCCACACTGGCAGCGGTCATGGCAGCGGTTTGGCAATTTTTTCCTAACGAAGGAATCTTTTCGTATTCAGATTGAGGAGGCTATATATATGTTATGATGTCTTTTAGGGCAGGGGCTCGCTCTCTCTGGCTGGTTCTGCAACTCTCCCATTCAGACATTCCACACTTTTGCTCATCACACAAATTCATCATTCACCTTACTCATAGAACATTCGAAGACGAAGGAGTTCATCGAGGATTTGAAGAATTTGTTGAAGCTTTTCAATGGGTTTTATCTTTTCTCCCTCTTGTTTCTTTGTTTCTAATATGTGTAACTAACTCCATACTAGGGAGTCAATGTGAACCTCTATGAATACTCTTTGTTAGAATTGACTATATTTCCATTAATTCAGGTTTTGATTTATTCAATTCATCCTATATTTTAATTCTTTATTCTTGTTGATGCATAGTTTTATGCTAGGTAGGAATTTAGGGTTTTTGATTGTGATTTATATCTCAAGTGTTTGAGTTAAATTAAATTATAATTGAGAGCCAATATTTAATTGAATGAATAAAATTAGCAACCCCAAGTGTTTGGGATGCAATTTTGGTTCACTTGTTCTTGAGCTTAATGGGTTTTAGGTTGTGATTCATATCTCAAGTGTTTTGAGTTAAATTGAATTACAGTTGAGAACACTTGATTCATTCCAGGATCATACGGTAACAATCACAAATAAGATAAGAACGAACCCTTAACTTGAGTTACATCTTTATCAAAAGTCAATTCTACATAGTTGGGGAGCATTGATGACCTAGTCCTCTCACCTCTTGATCACATTCACATATTCTTTTTAATTGTTTTCTTAGTTTAATTTAGTTAATCGATACTCAATCAATCAATCAATCAAACAATCTCTCTTGGATACTGTTAATTGATTAGCTTTAATTAGAATTAGTTATAACTAGTAAATCACTTTTCCTCGTGGGAACGATCCCTACTTGTCGTTGTACTTATCTCACAATTCGTGCACTTGCGAGTTAGGTTTTTATAACACGATTTTACACATCAAGTTTTTGGCGCCGCTGCCGGGGAACTAGTGAATTTATTGGTTATTTCTAGTTTTAGTTTTAGTTAATAGGTTTACTTAAGTTTTAGGTAGTGGAGTCATTAAGTTTTAGTTTTTCTTTGGAATTTTCTTTTTCTTTATTTCTTTCTTTTCGCAGTTTATTTGTGTGCTGTCTTTTCTAATTTCAGGTGTTGATAGTAGATGCAAGGTAGAAGATCTCAGCAGGGAGAATTGTTACCTTTGAACGACAATATTCATCGCATCAGAAATCATACAATGAACGACGGAGATCAACTGCAGCCAGAAGGGCTCAACCAGGAGCCTGATCAGATGCCTAATCTTGTCCCAAATCTGGTTTATGAACCAGAGCCTATCAGAACTATGAAGGATTACAGTAGGCCGGTGGTGAGTAACCATCCCTTGTGCATTGTGCTAGAACCTGCAGCTAGGAACTATGAACTGAGGAGTAGCCATTACAACTAGTTGCCTGTGTTCCAAGGTTTACCAGATGAAGATGTACTTCTGTTCTTTAGAGAGTTTTATGCAGCAATACAATCTTTGCCCAACCATAGGATAACAGAAGACCAGCTGCGCATGAGATGCATTCCACATGCATTGAAGGATGAGGCGAAGACATGGTTGCTGACACTGCCTCCAGCATCTTTGAGAACATGGAATGAAATAAGGGAGAAAATCACTGACCAGTATTATGCACCTCAGAAGACCAGTGAAATCCGAGCAAAGATTTCAAGTTTCTACCAACAAGACAACGAGTCTTTTTATGAGGCATGGGAGCGTTTCAAGAAGTACACCAGAGATTGTCCTCAGCATGGATTTCTTACAAATCAACTCTGTCAGTGGTTTTATGATGGTCTAACGGAAGTATCAGGTCTTCTAATGAACAATGCATGTGGAGGATCCATGTATGACAAATAACCTGAGGAGGTATACGCTATATTTGAGAAATTAGCTCAGAATTTCCGTCACAAGAACTCCAGGAGAAAGAAGGGAATCTATACAGTGGATGCCAATACAGAAAGTTCTATTCAAATGACACAAATAATAAATAAGATGGATGCTTTAGCTATTGATATGGGGCAGATGAAGAGTTGGCAACAAAAAGTGTTTATGGGAGAACACCAAACGGGATGTTCTGGATCTAGAGAAGAAGAAGAAGAAGTTCAAGCCATGAACAACTTTAATCCTAGGCCACGGAATGACCCATATTCCAACACTTACAATCCAGGTTAGAGAAATCACCCCAATTTTTCATGGTCCAACAACAATCAGAGTTCTAGGAACCAATGGGGCAACAATACTCAAGGTATTGGGAACCAATGGGGCAACAACAATGGAAGTCAAAGGCAATTTAATGCCGGGGCTCAACAAAATGCCGAATCCCAACCTAAGAAGCCATCAATAGAAGACATGCTTGTACAGATGCAGCAACAAATGCAGCAGCAAACGCAACAAATCCAGCAAATGAATCAAAAGAATAAGGTACAATTTCAGAACATTCATGCTTCACTAAGGAAGATAGAAACTCAAGTTAGGCAATTAGTTGAAGCTCAACGAAAGATGGAACAAGGGAAATTTCCAAGTTTCACTGAGCAAGCAAAGGCTATGATAGTCCTTCGTAATGGTAAGGTTCTAACTGATACTAGACCTGCTGAACTTTCTGATAAATTTGCTACTGTTTCAGGGCCTTCAAAAGATAACAACATGCCCTAAGAGGAAGAAATAGTGGTGGAAAAATCCAAGGTTTCACCGCTCCTCCACAAGTCAGCCAATCCATACGTTCCTCCAATTCCATTCCCAGGGAGGTTGCAAAAGAGCAAGTTGGAGAAATCATACAAAGACATATATGACATTCTTTCGAAAGTCAATGTCAACTTGCCCTTACTGGAGATGATTCAGAAGATGCCCGCATATGCCAAGTTTTTCAAGAGTCTTCATACTTACAAGACAAGATTTGGGGAGAATCATCAAGAATTCATGACCGGAAGTGCTAATGCAGTCCTTCAAAAGTCGTTGCCGCCTAAATTACAAGATCCAGGTAGTTTTTGCATCAACATTACTATAGGAGGTACCACTTTGGAGAGAGCCATGTTAGATTTAGGAGCTAGCATGAATTTAATGCCCTACTATATCTATGAGCAACTAGGATTGAATGACCTGAAGAAGATATCTATGTCACTTGTGTTGGCTGATGGTTCTGTTAGATACCCTAGGGGTTATGTTAAAGATGTATTAGTGCAGGTAGATAATCTCATCATTCCTGCTGACTTTGTTGTCTTAGACATGGATGAAGGAGCTAAAGATAGGAACTGCAAACCTATCCTTTTAGGGAGACCTTTTATGGCAACTGCAAAGACTTTTATAGATGTCCAGAATGGTAAGCTAACGATGACTGTGTTAGATGAAACAGTAGAGTTTAAAGTCTTTGAGTCTCTTAAGTTCCCTGAAGCAGCAGATGATAGTTACTCAGTTGAATGTAATTCAATTGAAGTGGTGAATTCAACAGTACAAGATGAGTTGACAAGAGAAATATCTGAAGAACTACTAGATTGGATTTGTGATGCAATAGAAGATGATGAAGAAATTCAACAGGGTGAGGTTTCAGAAGAAGATTCTGACATTGAGGAAGTAAGTGCTGAAGTAGAAGATGAGATCAACAAGTCATTAATCCCATATGTGAGTTCTCCCCCTGTATTAGAACTCAAACAACTTCCTTCTAACCTCAAATATGCCTTCTTAGGGGCGAATGATACTCTGCCAGTGATCATAGCCTCTGACTTAGAGGCGGAAAAAGAAGAGAGACTGTTGAAGGTGCTACAAGAGTATAAGGCCGCCATTGGATGGACCATAGCGGACATTAAAGGAATAAGTCCTACCACCTACATGCATCACATTCTTTTAGAAAAAGGTATGAAGCCGTCTAGAGAGGCTCAACGAAGACTTAACCCGAATTTGAAAGAGGTCGTGAAGGAAGAGGTCCTAAAGCTACTTAAAGTGGGTATTATATATCCTATATCTGACAGTAAATGAGTGAGTCTAGTCCATGTTGTGCCAAAGAAGTCTGGGATAACGGTGATAGCTAATGAGAATAATGAGTTAATTCCTACAAGGAAGACAACAAGATGGAGAGTGTGCATAGACTACTGCAAGCTCAACACGATAACTAAAAAGGATCACTTTCCTTTGCTGTTCATTGATCAGATGCTCGAGCGTTTGGCAGGACATGCTTATTATTGCTTCTTGGATGGATTTTCAGGATACAATCAGATTGCCATAGCTCCAGAGGACCAAGAGAAGACGACGTTCACATGCCCCTTTGAGACCTTTGCTTACCGAAGAATGCCTTTTGGGCTGTGCAACGCCCCTGCCACCTTCCAGAGATGCATGATGTCTATTTTCTCTGACATGCTAGAGAAGTATATTGAGGTATTTATGGATGATTTTTCTGTTTTTGGTAATTCTCTTTTGACCACTGCCTCGATAACTTAACTAATGTTTTGAAAAGATGCACTGAGACCAATTTAACTCTTAGTTGGGAAAAAAGTCAATTTATGGTGAAATCTGGAATAGTGCTAGAACATGTGATATCTGATAAAGGCATAGAAGTAGATAGAGCTAAAATTGAAGTAATTGTTAAACTTCCACCTCCTACTTCGGTGAAGGGTGTGAGGAGTTTTCTTGGTCATGCAGGTTTTATAGGCGTTTTATAAAAGATTTTTCAAAGATTAGTCGCCCCCTATGTAACCTCTTAGCCAAGGATTCTACATTTGTTTTCAATGATGAATGTTTGCATGCTTTTGAATCTCTCAAAGATAAATTGACATCTACTCCTGTTATTATGCCTCCTAATTGGTCCCTGCCATTTGAATTAATGTGTGATGCATCAGACTATGCTGTAGGTGCTGTTTTAGGACAGCGAGTAGATAAAGTTCCACATGTTATTTACTACACTAGTCGTACTTTGAATGATACACAATTAAATTACTCCACTACTGAAAAAAAATTGCTTGCTGTTGTAAGTGCCTTAGAAAAGTTTCATCAATATCTAATTGGATCTAAGGTCATTATTTATTCTGATCATGCTGCTTTGAAATATTTACTAACAAAGAAGGAAGCGAAACTGAGATTACTCCGATGGATCCTTTTATTGCAAGAGTTTGACTTAGAAATCAGGGATAAGAAAGGCAGGGAGAATGTGGTAGCTGATCACCTTTCTCGATTAGTGGAGAATGAGAATATGGAGGAAAGCACGAAGCTTGTGCCAATCAATGAGAATTTTCCAGATGAACAACTGATGGCTTTAGGAGTCAATGATCCTTGGTATGTAGACATCGTGAATTACCTTGCAAATGGCATCATACCCGCTGACCTAAGCCCGTAAGCAAAGAGAAGATTCATCTCCATCACTAGGCAATACTTTCCATACCTGTTCAAATATGGCGCTGATCAGATCATTCGAAGATGCATCCCTGAAGAGGAGCAGCAAGATGTGCTGAAATTCTGCCACAGCCTTAGTTGTGGAGGAAACTTTAGTGCTAAGAAAACTGCTCTGAAAGTTCTCCAATCAGGTTTCTTCTGGACCTCTCTATTTAAAGATGCTTACTGAAATTCCCTTAAGCAATATAGTGTAAAATATACCTAGAGGGGGGGTGAATAGGTATTTACTCAAATTCTTTCAATATTAAAAATGATGCGGAATATAACAAAGAAAATGCACACTTGATTAGATTTAGCAAATGAATTGATTTCACTAATACAAGAGTTAATCAATTTACAAGATATGCAATCAATGTAAGATATGGAAGATAAAGAAAAGTAAAAACAAAAATGAACACAAGTATTTTTACGTGGTAAAACCTCAAAGAGGAAACATCCACGGGTTGATACCACAACCACCGGCGAAGCAATCCACTATATGAAAAGGACTTACACACTCAAGCTATTAACACATGATATCCACTCAAGCTATCACCTCCTAATCTACCCTCGGGCAAGTGAACTACCAAGCCTACTTCCTGTCCGAGATGTATCCTACACCTCTAGAAAGCAACTTCCTATCCAAGACGCTCACGTCTCTAGGAAGATTTCTTGCTTGCCTATCCGGATCCTCCCGACCCTAGACAAGTCTTCCTTGCTTGATTATCCGAGTCCTCCCGACTCTAATCAAAACTTCCTTGCTCTATCCACAAAGCTTCACTCACTTTGCTAGAGACTTCAACCTAATGCAAGGCTATGATCTAAAGTGATGCAAGTGATGCAAACACAAACAAATTAAGCTAGATGATCAATCAAGCAAAATGTACATGTTCAATGACAATCTAGAATAAGCTTTCAACAATCAATTCACAAAAATATCTAGAAATCAAGACATGTAAATCAATAAGAACAAGGTATGAATATTCAATATATCACACTAAAAACCTAGTTCTTAGATCATGAAATTAAACATAGAAAATAACATGAAGCACATCAAATATTCACTTTCTAGAATCAATTTCATGTTGAATCAAGTTTAGCACATTTATGTTCAAGAGAAATCAAATTGCTAAAACTTAACAATCAATAGATCAACCACCCCTAGAATATGATCTAACAACATTCTAAACACATATCATCTATCAATTAGAAAGATTAAAAGAAATGATCAAAAGATGAAGTGAGAAGAATATGTTACACATACAAATGTAGAATTTCGGACTGAAATATGCTTGCTGCGAAAAATCACAAAATCCTTTGACTCTAAAAATGCTTGGGGTTTGTTTCTCTCATCAAGACCAACATTTTTGGCTTTGGAATCAAGTGAATCGGAGTTGAGATGAGAGAGATATGGTGAAATTAAGATTTGAAAAATTGTAAGAAAAAATTCTGCACACAAAAATTGTTCTTCTTTTTCACACTTGTTTGAATTACCGTGAGAGGGAATAAATTGAGTGAGACCATGATCAGGTGAGGTAAGCTCATGTGAGTAACATATCATATGACCAATAGGAAGAAAGACCAAAGACACCACATGCTATGATTGACCATGCACACCAAACACCATATGCATGCAATACATATGACAAAAACCCATTAATTCATGAAATGAATTTGCAATCAGCTCTACATGGCCGTTTGCTACACGGGGACAAAGGCCATGTTATGGCGTGTGCCTCATGTGGCCCCAGTGGCCAAGGGGGGCAAATGGCAATTTGCCACCTTTTATCCTATAGCACCCTTTCACACATCTCTCACATTTTTTAACCGTTCTCTGATCTCCGAACTCCGAATTTGAATCCGTTTTTTGGATTACGAACCTTAACTCCCTCATGAACATAGGCATCAACAAAACTTTCATAAAAAAAATGGAAATCGAAAAGACGAAAACCATGTACGATAAAAGTACGGAAAGTTTCGTAACTTTCAACTCGAAACTCGAAAACAAATGAGTGAGTAACCGAAACGACCGGGACTCAACAAGGAATCATTTGAGAACATATTCAAGTTCAAAATACAAAACACACAAACAAATAAACACAAATTCACACAAGCATGCCATATCAAAGAGATAGTCACAAAGCATGCAATTCTACAATGTTTGTCTATAAGAGACCAATGCATGAGCATACTAAGAAGTGTGTGAATGTGTTATACCAAATGTTTGAACTACGATACAGGGACACACATGTATGAATTGTGTGTGTGTGTGCGCTAACGCCTTGCAAGAGGATAGGAGTCAAGATATACCTTTGACGCTTTTCACCTCTTGAAGATGACTTTTGCACTAGACGTTGCTCATCACTTTTTAAGCTTCCTTTCTTCAAAGAATATCCTAAGCAACAACTAATACAAATATGGAGTGTTTTGCAATGGAATCAAGCCAATACAAATCATGAACCTTACACTTACACTTTTTGTATTACCTGTGACAGGTGCCAGAGAACGGGGAACATTGGTAAAAGAGATGAGATGCCTCTTTCAAGCCAGTTGGTAGTAGAGATATTTGACATGTGGGGGATTGATTTCATGGGACCCTTCCCATCCTCACATGGGTTCTTATACATCTTGGTTACTGTCAATTATGTCTTAAAGTGGATCGAAGCAATCGCAACCAAGACAAATGACAGTCAGGTGGTAGTAAAGTTTGTCAAGGAGAACATATTCACCAGATTCGGTACGCCTAGAGCAATCATAAGTGATGGAGGGAGCCATTTTTGTAACAAGGTCTTTGCCTCGTTAATGAAGAAATATAGTGTCAAACACAAAGTGGCAACTCCGTACCATCCGCGGACCTCCGGACAGGTTGAAGTGAGCAACAGGCAAATTAAGCAGATATTGGAGAAGACTGTGCAGCCTAATCTGAAGGATTGGTCTCTCAAGCTGAATGATGCATTGTGGGCATACAGAACAGCCTTCAAAACCCCAATAGGAATGAGCCCATTTAGGATAGTCTATGGCAAAGCATGCCATCTTCCGATAGAGCTGGAACATAACTCCTATTGGGCCCTCAAGAAGCTGAACTTCAACTTGGACAAGGCAGGGGAGGAAAGAAGCTTGCAAATGAGTGAACTCGAGGAACTCCAGAACAATGCATATGAGAATGCAAAGATCTACAAAGAAAGGACCAAGAAATTACATGATAGTAAGATCTTTCGTAAGGAGTTTCATCTGGGAATGCTGGTTTTGTTGTATCAATCAAGATTGAGACTGTTCCCAAGAAAGCTGAAATCTAGGTGGACTGGACCTTATAGAGTAACCCAAGTCTTTCTGCATGGAGTTGTGGAGATTGAAAACATTCGTGATGCTGAGAGATTCAAAGTAAATGGCCATAGACTCAAGCCGTATGTGAGTGTGTCCGAGATAAGAAGCATTGGCTTCTCCTCGTTCTTTGAGCCGTAAGGCTCTTGTGCGTCTTGCCCAGACGTTAAATAAAGCGCTCGGTGGGAGGCAACCCACCCAGGTATGTTCTTTCCATTTTGCTTTTATCGTGTCTTTAATTAGTTTTCCCCCTTGCTTTCAAGAAAGTTTGGGGGTGTAGTTGTTAATTATTCAAAAAAAAAAACAAAAAAACAAAAATGGTGTCAGGTCGACCGCTGCCAGATGCACAGCGCATTAGGAGCGGTATGGCAACGATACCTACTATTTTTGTATCGTTGCCGGACCGCTGCCAAATAATTGGAAGCGGTTACTACTGGGCAAAATGCTCCCCAACCGCTAGGAAAGAGGAGCAGCGGTATGGCAGCGGTACCTACTGTTTTTGTACCGCTGCCTAACCGCTGCCCGACCGCTACACCTATGGCAGCGGTAATGGCAGCAGTCCTTAAAGAGAAATGGTGCATTCAACTCTGCCGCTTGGACGGCCAATAGGAGTTGACCGTTGCCAAACCGCTACGCCAATGGCAGCGGTAATGGCAGCGGTCGTGCCCTAATTATAAAAAGCACTGTTTTTGTGAGTCACTCTCAATCACTTTCTCTCTCAAATCTTTTCTTTCTTTTTCTTCCCTCTTCTCCTCTTCATAATTCCGGTCAACACAACTTCCAGGTATGTGCCTCTATTCTATTTTACTTTGATTTCTTGTTACATATTGCCTCTACTTGCATGTTCCCACTCCCTTCTCCCACAGTTTGTTTACAATTGAATTACTTGGGTTATAGGACCAAAAATTTGGGGATTGTTGGATTTGGGACGAATTTAGTCCATTGCATGTCTTATTTGATGACTGCATAGGGATTAGGCAATAGATGGAAGTGTGTTTTGATACTTTTCAATGGTATAGTGTAACAAATTACACACGAAATTGTGTTTTATATTGTTCACATAATTGTTATTCTATAATCTTGCTGTGTTTTGATGTGCTAAACGTAATGTGACGATATCTGTGCAATGAAGGCAGCTAGGTTTATTGATTTTACTGTCGGAATGCTGCTGAATTTTTATTGATCAGTTACTGTCCATTTTTGTTTGATTATTTGCTTCATTGAAATTATCTTTGCCATTATGGCAAGGACAGTTATCAGAGGAGGTCATGTTCCTGCGGACCCCAACCGAAGGCGAGATAAGAGGCCAATTGAGTAGCAATTCAAAGGACATCCTGAGTACAAGGAGAGATTGAAGAAGAGCCGGAATTACATTCTGGAGAGAGGGATAGCCTTGGAGGAGTTAGGAGAGACACCCATACCAGCTACTGTTGCCGCCAGAAGATGGGAAGGTTATGTGCGCAGGCCCTGCAATGCAAATATTAGCATAGTCAAGGAGTTTTATGCAAATATGGTGGATGTGCAGTTTGGGGCACACAGTGTAGTTGTGGTCAGAGGAGTGCCCGTGGTGCTTTCTGTGGAAGCAATTAGAGATTACTATGGCTTACCACCACATGAGGATGTTCAGGTGGCATTTCTAGGCAAGTACGAGATAGGCTGTGCGCTTCGCAGAGAGGGTGGAGCAGGTTGGAATGGGCAGGAGCTGAAAAGGGGTGACTTGCACTTGGATATTGCCTTTTGGAACTTGTTTATCTCGGCTTCTCTTAAGCCATCTAGTCATACTGGAGAGATTTTCAAGGAGGTATCTCAGGTGTTGTATGCTATCAGGACAGGTAGATACTTTGATGTGGCCACCTTCATTAAGAAGGAGATCCGGGGTGTTGGGCGCTTGACAGGGGCGACTATGATATTCCCATGCTTGATCACGGGCATGTGCGCTGCCGTTGGGTTAGGAGTGTATACCGACGCCAGTGATGAGACGACAGAGCTGGAAAGGCCACTATCACTTTCCACATGGAACACTCAGGCTACCATGCGTGGGCTTCCCCTGATTGGTGAGTTGCTTGTGCGGAAAAGGCATCGAGGTGGTCAGGTCGACGAGGGAGATGAGCAGATGGATGCTGCGGACCAGTAGACTTTGGAGCGGCACACTCAAGGAGATTCCGGAGCTGGGACATCACAGTAGAGGCCTGAGTGGGTAGGTTACATGCTATCCACGATGAGGGGCTATGTAGATACTGAGATAGCAAGTTTGAGGAATGATATATACTCCCGTCTGGATGCCTTGGAGATATTGATCGATGAGATCCGTGCAGCCACAGTCCAGCCAGGCCAGCCTCAAAGAGGAGATGACAAAACTAGGCCTGGCCCAAGCCAGCAGTGAGAGGATGGCAGCAGGCACTGTAGACGGTCCTGAGTCTACAGAAGGATATGTTTTCTTTTATTTTGTTTTCTTTTATTTTCTTTATTTTCTTTTTCCCTTAGAATTTTGGTTTTCAAATTTACTTTTGTGAATTTAGTTTATTATGACTTTTGTTTCTTTTGCTTTATTTTCTGACATGATTACTCTTCCGTATCTTTATCCATTTTGTCTTGTGCTTTGATGTTATACATTGAGGACAATGTAGGATTTAGGTTTGGGGGTGTGTTATGTGTTTTATGTTTTTGACTCAAAATTTTGTTTTTATTTTAAGTCTGTCGTTCCTGCGTCTTTCGAGTCGAGACACTTCGGTGTGTGCCTTAGAGATGATGTGCATTAATCAATGGGTTTACACTAACATCTTGCCATTTAGGGTAATACATTGCATTTTTCAAAATCTATGGCATGCTCTTGATGTGATGGTTGATAGAATGCTGAGTGGAATTGTCATGATTAATAGTGGAGACTACCCTTGTGAGTTCACTAAACCAAAAAGCGTACATAAATGACATACTATGAGGGTCCTGTTGTTTCTACTCTTTAAACACTCAGTAGGTTCTTAGCATTAGATTCGATCTCTATAGGTTGTACATTGAGCATTATAGAACGTTCAACATAAAAGATTTCACATGTTGCATGTGTTCTTGAGTAAGTCGAACCAGTGGAAGTGATATAGACTATGTGTGTTTTAGCTACTTAAAAGGCCTTAAATATTTCCTACCTTATGTGTGTGCTCCATAGCCCTGTTTGAAGCCAAACACTGATAGCCTTTTTCTTTCTTCACCACATTAACTGCAACCCAAATAAGCCGATGATTAGCCATACCTTATAGCTTGGGATCATATTTTGAGAAGGGTGAAGAAGATGTATTGTTTTTGCACGTGACTGTGTGCATATTTGTTGCTAAATCAAGGAAACAAAGAGCTGCATTCAATCCAAATGTTTTGATGCTGAAAGTAAGGAAATGGTTGTAAAGTGATATATTTATTCAAAAAATAATAATAAATAAATAAATAATAAAATAAAATAAACAAAAAAAAAGAAAAAAAAAAGTCTAAGAATAAGTGTAAAGGGGTGTGATAAGTCAAATAAAGACTGCACGTGTGAATCTACTCAAAATGAGTTGGCAAAGGGAGTTAGGAAAATTCTGAGGAATTAGTTAATAAGTGGTCAAATTCCACTTGAAAAGGAGACCAAGAGACTTGTGCGAAGCCGCAAAGGTAATAGAAGGCTCTCATGGTATGATCCTAGGTTCCTTGAATTCCAATTTTCCGTTCTTTCTTAACCCTCACCCAATAGCCCCATTACAACCTGAATGAAGTCTATTTGATCTGCTGGTTATCCTTGCTAAGATAGTAGATTTGTGATGTGTGTTTATCTTGTTCATAATGTTTGATTCTTTTCATGAGATCTTTTGCATACAAATCAAGCGTTCTTTCAATGATATATTCTTATGCGAATAATTTGAATTTCTTGTGCATAAATTCCATCGCATATGCTTGATGAGTAATTTTAACCTAGGTTCTTAGAGAACTAATGAGAGAAATCCTGTGAGGATTAGAGTCGAGGTGAATTATATCTATGGCCTTTTGATGATGTGTCCTGGATGCTATAATGTTTAGAGCATGGGCTTTTCAATTAAAAAAAAAATTGGGCAATGTTTTCAGACCTGTGACTTAATATTAGTCTTTACTTATTGGCTTTTGCATACATTGTCTCAACTTGGGCACATATTGCGGTATTTTGATGACCGGTTTTCGCAGGATATGTTTGTGGGTGTCATAGCTGTAAACCCTCAGGAGACGAAACTCCTCCTCTACGGACACCTAGAGGTTTAAAGGCTTGTAGCATATGCTCAATGCTATCGTGTTCCCTACGAAAGTGGCTTTGTTTGAATTAATGATTTCTAGTTTTGTTTTGAGGTTTTGTTTTTGTTTTTGTTTTGCTCGATGGCTAGTAAAAGATAGGTTTGGGGGTATTTGATCGGTCATTTATTGTATATGTTTTTGATCCCCATTCCTCCAATCAATTACGTGTTTCTCGAGTCTTTTGGGGATTTAATGTGTGTGTGTCGGCATTTTTAGGATTTTGGATCCAGATGAATAAATTGAAGAATATCAGGCAAAAAGTGTTAATTTGAAGACTTCAGGGGCTTTCGTGCAAATATCCAATAGTGCAGCGGAAATCGCTCCCAATTCTTTATCAGCAATGCAACAGCGTTCAGAGAACAGACGCTACCGCTGCCTCTGCGGCAGCGGTTCCCCGTTTCTCATCTAGAGCGCTGCCACGCCGCTGCCACACTGGCAGCGGTCATGGCAGCGGTTTGGCAATTTTGTCCTGACGAAAGAATCTTTTCGTATTCAAATTGAGGAGGCTATATATATGTTATGATATCTTTTAGGGCAGGGGCTCGCTCTCTCTGGCTGGTTCTGCAACTCTCCCATTCAGACATTCCACACTTTTGCTCATCACACAAATTCATCATTCACCTTACTCATAGAAGATTCGAAGACGAAGGAGTTCATCGAGGGTTTGAAGAATTTGTTGAAGCTTTTCAATGGGTTTTATCTTTTCTCCCTCTTGTTTCTTTGTTTCTAATATGTGTAACTAACTCCATACTAGGGAGTCAATGTGAACCTCTATGAATACTCTTCGTTAGAATTGACTATATTTCCATTAATTCAAGTTTTGATTTATTCAATTTATCCTATATCTTAATTCTTTATTCTTGTTGATGCATAGTTTTATGCTAGGTAGGAATTTAGGGTTTTTGATTGTGATTTATATCTCAAGTGTTTGAGTTAAATTAAATTATAATTGAGAGCCAATATTAATTGAATGAATAAAATTAGCAACCCCAAGTGTTTGGGACGCAATTTTGGTTCACTTGTTCTTGAGCTTAATGGGTTTTAGGTTGTGATTCATATCTCAAGTGTTTTGAGTTAAATTGAATTACAGTTGAGAACACTTGATTCATTCCAGGATCACACGGTAACAATCATAAATAAGATAAGAACGAACCCTTAACTTGAGTTACATCTTTTATCAAAAGTCAATTCGAAGCATTGAGTAGACATAGTTGGGGAGCATTGATGACCTAGTCCTCTCACCTCTTGATCACATTCACATATTCTTTTTAATTGTTTTCTTAGTTTAATTTAGTTAATCGATACTCAATCAATCAATCAATCAAACAATCTCTCTTGGATACTGTTAATTGCTTAGCTTTAATTAGAATTAGTTATAACTAGTAAATCACTTTTCCTCGTGGGAATGATCCCTACTTGTCGCTGTACTTATCTCACGATTCGTGCACTTGCGAGTTAGGTTTTTATAACACGATTTTACACATCAAAAACCGACCATGCAAAACGCTGCTGAAAATATACACATTTGCATTCTTTAATTAAATTTATGAACTACCATTTTCTGTCATCACATGTGGCCCATCTCACGATAATAATGAATTTGCACGAACCTGGTGGTCACTTGGGAAAAATGGTTTAAAATAAAAGAATGAGCGCTAACACCTCACTACCCAGTGAGTGGAAATAAGATTTGAAATCATCTTTTCTTAGAAACTTTACTAAAACTATTATCTCTAAATAAATCTTACAACATATCTTTTCTCTACGCTTCTGAAATTACTAAATATCTATCTTTCTGAAAATGTTAATACTTAATAAACTTATTCTGGCTAGAATCTTATCTTTTTCTTTCTCTGGTGGGCTTGAGTTTGAGATTTACATCCCAAACGCCTTTGTACCCTATAATCAATAAGGATCAAAGCCCTCGTAGTTCATTTAACTTAATACTGGCTAACCTTAATCTAATCTGTAGAAAAACTATTTTGTATCTGATTCTATTTCTCATTCTGAATTCTATATGTCTTTCTTGTAAGGTTCCCATTTGTTGATTGGCTCATTTCGTGGACAAACCACTTGTTGGGGATTCTTTGTAAGGGTAGCTTAGGTGTTGTTGTTATTGCTCAAGCCCTTTGAAGACCTCATTGTTGTTAAGCACCGAAGGTAAAATTCTATGTGCTTACTTGTCTTGAAGAGATAGTTGCACACACTCACAACTCATGCATATGTTTATTCCTTGTATGTTGTGTTTCTTATTGTTGTGCATTAATGTTCATTAACATCTCTTCTTGCTTGTTATTTTGATTGCATCTTGTGCTTATAATGTCATAGCTTTTTTAGGCTTTTAGGATGCATCTTACTTTACCTTTTTACCCCTTGCATGCTTTCTTGTGGGGTTCAAAGGAGTGGGCTGTGCGCTGGTCGTCAAGCGTCAGACCAGCGCAGATCGCCCAGTGGTCTGTCGCTAGTCGTGCGCTGGTCCACCAACACAAGCCCACCAGCGCAGATCACCCAGTGGTCTGTCGCTGGTCGTGCGCTGGTCCACACCAGCGCAAATCGCCCAGTGGTGTGCCGCTGGTCGCGCGCCTGTCTGAGCGCTAGTCGTCAAGCGCCTGTGCAAATTTGTGCTTGCGCTGGTCGTGCGCCTGTCGTCCAGCGCAGGCTCACCAGCGCACAGAGCAATTTCTGGTGTGTTTTTCAAAATGACCTCACTTCACTTATGGCCCCTATATATATGCCACTTTGACTTTAGGTCAATTAAGAGAGTTCATATTCATGCTTCATACTTAGGATATTTTTCAAGACAAGAAAAATACACAAAGAACTCATTTTTAATCACTCAAACACTTTTTCATGATCATCAATCATCATCTAGCATCATCTTTGATCATATAGATGTCATCTAGCATGGATTCTTCATCATACTTTGCTTGGTAAGCTTTCCATTAATATCTTACATATTTTGTGTTTCTCTTAACTAGCAATCTCAATTAATTACTTGTATGTTATTTTATATACTTTGAATACAAGTTTGAGATTAGTGTGATGTATGTTTGAGAAGTTGTATTGTGCTAGCAAATTAGGTTTTGTGCTTAATCTTGATTAGCTAAACTAATTGACATGTCATTTAGTTTTTTAATATCTAGGATTGTTCTAATTGTATATTAATCATCTTAGATAAGCATATAGGGTTTCCCTTGCTCTATGTTGCATTTGGATATTCATATATTCACTTAGGGTGTTATTCTCTTCATAGAGAAAGTAAGTCTTGTGTGTGGCATCCGGGATTAGGTTGCTTAGATCACAAGCAAATTGGACTAGGTTCACTCATACCGGGATTAGGTAGGTGTGTGATTACTTCCGGGATTAGGTTGTAATCGTTTTACACATTTAGTGGATTCGAGGTTTGAGTGTGGCTTACTTACTAGCCCGTGGTTTTTCCCGTGAGGGTTTCCATGTAAAAATCAAGTCTTATTTAATTTCCGCATTTTATACTTGATTTGTTGCTTTATCTATTTAGGGGTAATTTCGTAATTTTGACTTAATACGAAAAATTGGGTAATAAGCTCAAAATCTATTCACCCCCCCCCCCCCCCCCCCCCCCCTAGATAGTTTTATACACACCGTGCTATAATTTGTTTCATTTCTAAAACTGTATCTTTTTCTATCTCTTTCTAAATTCTTTATCTCTTCCTGATTCTAAAACTAATTAGGATTTATTCTAAAACTGTTCTATAAAACAAGCTGAGAGGTAATTAAAAATCTTTTGTAAATAAAACACATTTATGTAAATAATATATAATATAGTAAAACATTTTTTGATTTTATAAAATATAAAATATCTGATAATCTGAAATCTTTTCTGACAATCTGAAATCTTTTCTGGCAATCTGATATCTTTTCTTTACTAATCATAATCAGTAATATATTTAATCTGAAAACTCTTTACCAAATTAGTACCCAAGGGGATATCTCACATATGTGGCAAAACATCTCATTGCACATGTAGAGCAGGGGAGAAACATCTCACATACACGATGATATCTAATCACTCGTGTAGAGCAATTATCTCACACACACGTTGATATTTGATCAAACGTGTGGAATAATCTCATATAATCTCACATACACATCGATATCTGATCGAACGTGCAGAGTAATCTCACATACACGTGCAGGGCAGCCCCAAAGGCTAATAATATGAATATGATCTCACATACACGTCGATTATCTGATCGAACGTGCAGAGTAATCTTATATACACATGTAGAGCAGACCCAGAGGCTAATAATCTGAATATAATACTGTTGGGGAGGGTACATATCTTATATCTTAAAAATCTGAGCAATCTTTTGGAAACTCTTTTAATTTTCTGAACATACATATATAATTCTTTCTAGATACTTTTTCTGAAAACATAAAACAATCATCTTTTCTTTCTTTTCTGAAAATTCTCATAAAACACTAGAATCTGGAAATTTGAAAAACTTTCTAAAAATCTTGTAATCTTTCTAAAATTTTAGATATCTATCTGGATTTCTGGAAATCTATCAAAAAATCTATAAATCTGACAATCTAGAAATCTGTCTGAAAATCTAGGAATCTAAAAATCTATCTAGGAATCTGAAAATCTAACTGGAAATCTTTCTAAACATGCATAAACTATTCTTCTTTCTAAATATTAATTCTTAATCTATTTCTGGATTCTGAAAATCTGCATATTTCTTAAAAACATATATCATCTGGAAATCTATTTTCTAAATAAACAAATAAATCATTTATTTTTAATAATTCTCTAAATACTTAATCTAACATATAATTCTAAAATAAATAACTTTTAATAAAAGTATCCACTCACATATCTCATGTGCTCAAATCTGTTATGGGATTGGATTCCATCTGGATTCATCTATTTATGAATCCACCCTAAAATCACATAAACTCAAATTAGGATCTGAGATAATCTAATACTGTTGTATTTCAAACTCACAAAATCATCATCACTTATCTGTATATCATGAACACAGTGTACGTATCTACTACTGCAATCTATTTTTCTTCAACCTCATATTGTCTCTTTAAATAAATCTCTCTATTTGTCTCTCTTTCTCTTTTCTAAGCCTTGGTCTCTCTCAATCTCTCGGATTCTCTCCCTGTCTCTCAGGACCAGCTTCTCTTTCTTTTCTTCTTTCTCTGATTTTATTTTTTCTTCATTCTTAACTCTCGCCTCTCTTGTCTCTGTTTTGCTATCAACGAACTCTATTCTCCCTCTTCCAATCCCTTTAATTTTTCTTTTATATAATATCACGCCTCAAACAATCAGACCTCACTTCCATCTCTATCTATTTTCTTTCTGCTTCTTTTTTTTAGTCATTTATTTCTAGTCACTTCTCAAAGCAACCACTGCCATATTGCCACCTACCACCATAATTCCCCACCTTTTACCAGCTGCTGCCACCTGACAATTTTACGGCAACAAATCTCCTTTTTTTTTTTTAAATATCAATTGGACCAAATCAACTTTTGGGTCTTATGTCATGTGTCTAGGCTTGGATTCTAGACTTGGGAAAATTTCTGGAACTGGACCTTACACTATTGATAAACATATTCAATTTGTAAGATTAAACATAGTCTATAATTTGCATGAAGAAATTTATACTAAAATATAAATCATCAAGTACTTGTATTCTATTGTTAATGGCACATATAGTCAAATACAAATAAAGGATACAATGGTAATCAAAGATTTTGTCTTACAGAGATATTATCAATAAGAGTACATATAAGATCAATTTGATTCACATAAACAAATATCAAAGAGATAAGGATAGAGAAACTTGACACATGATTTTTTACGTGGTAAACCTCCGAAAAGGAAACGTCCATGGATTGAATCCACAACCACTGGCAAATAAGAGTACACCCTCAAAAGTGACCAGATCACATGTATCATTATCTATTGGATATCCCTCCTTCCTAATCCCACTAGAGAGACACATCGCATGCCTCTAGAAAGTATCCTTGCTTGGACTTACCGAAGCCGCATGCTTCTTGCCAAGACTTCCCAATTGCTCAGACTTACCAAAGCCACATACTTCTTAACAAGACTTCCTAATTGCTCGGACTTACAGAAGCCACATGCTAATGCATGAGCATACTAAAACATGTGTGTGAATGTGTTATACCAATTTAGTGCTACGATACGAGACATAAATGTATGCAATGTGTGTGTGCACCTAATCATTATAAGAGGAAAGAGGTCTTATTACCTTTGTAGTCAATAATGCTTTTCTCACACGAAGGCTTCACTTTGCTTGAATTATATCCATCTTCTTTGAAGCTTGATAAATCATACAACTTAGACAACTAATCAATATAAAGGAAATAATGTTTTGATGTAGAATAATGCCAACTAGACTCAAAATCCTGACAATCTCCCCCTTTGGCAAATTCTATGTCAAAACACCTATACAAAATTCTAAACATTACAAAAGAAGATTGGTCACAAAAACTCACCCTCACATTACAATGAGTTATCAACCTAAACTAATCTTTAACAAGTCTTGAACTTCTTCACGTGAGCTTCTCTTGATATCACCTCAAATAGGCTTGAAAGCATAAGAATATACAAGAGAACATATGGCAAATATATACTCAACAAGAATATGACATTTAAGTGCAAATGGAATATGGCAATTAAGAACAAAGAGTACATGTATTCTCCCCCTTAATACATGCATACTCAACAAAATATCCCAAACCATATAAAATAAACTAATCAAGTTATTACATGCCATAAGAAGTTCAAAACACACAAAAAAATAAAAAGAAGATAGATATAAGCATATCATATTTCTCCCCCTTTTTGACATAATATGAAGCCAAAAAGAACGAGAAATGATACCTTGAGATCACATAGGCTTTGTTAGCCACTAGTGCCACCAAAGAATGTTGTTCGGTTTGATGATCTCATATAACATTTGGAGTTATAAGCCTTACTTGAAGAGTAGTTACCTTCCTCCAAGAACTTGACTCTTGCCTTTAACTCCACTGTCTCCTTCCTTGATTCCACAAGCTCCTCCTTTAGTTGAATGGCCTGATCTGGAAGATAAGACATGCTTGCCACATTGCTTGACTCTTGAATTTCTCCAAAAATCTTCAAAGTATCAATGCCACCCTTTTCCTTGTATGACATGTATGCCACACGTTTCTCACAAAATTTCTCCACTGGTGGATAAAGCACATCCCCTTCAACTCTTTTAACTCCACGAGCCATACATAAATGAGTAATGAACCCCGAGAATGGAAGTTTCTTCTCCAACCTAGTTGTGCAAGCCGCACTCTCAATATGCTCTATAAGAATAACTCTTAGGTTCAAAGGCTTGTTGGTCACCAAGGCATACACAATCTTGACATTATCCTTATTCAACTCTGAAAATGCCTACAAGGTTATACTAAACAACCTAGAGGAGGGGTGAATAGGTTGACACACTAGTTTTAAAAACTCTTTCGTGACTTATGTCAAAACCTTGGTGAGCATACAAATTAACCTTAAACATGATTGTTATGAGAAAACAATTAACACATGTATGCTCAATTGACCACCCTTAGTCTACAAAACATATACCAAGAAACAATGTATCTCATATACAAGTATATTCAACAAAAAGCAAATTCCACAAGTTGTACTTTGAATATTACAATGCAAGTTCACTAAGTAGTGCTTTACAACTTGATATAGAATATCACAAGATACAATGTTCAAACACTTACAAGATACAAGAAACAAATGTTGATTCAACAAACAATGTGTGCATCTCTTTCTCTACAAAAATCTTGTTTACATGGATATTAGGAAATGAAAATCTTAAACAAGATATATTGAACGTACATACAAATATAGAGAGATAGAGATAGAGACATTTGACACATTGATTTTTACGTGATAAAACCTCCGAAAAGGAAACATCCACGAGTTGATTCCACAACCACTGGCAAACCGTAATCCACTATGATGAATAAAATATACACACTCAAAGATATGACCAATCCATGATGCACTCTCCAAACTATCCACTTCTATTCTACCCTCGGGCCAAGTGAATCACTTTGCCTACTTTCTATCCAAGACACTTCACTCATGTCTCTAGAAAGCAACTTCCTATCCAAGACGCTCACGTCTCTAGGAAGATTTCGTGCTTAGCTATCTGGATCACAAAGATCCTAATTAAGCTTCCCTAGCTCAATCATTCGGAGTATCACACTCCTAGCTAAGACTTTTGCTTAGTTATCCAGATCCTCTTATCCTAACTAAGACTTCTTACTTGGCTATCTGAAACACTTTCCTAGCCAAGTCTTCTTGCTCTAAACAAAGCTTCACTCACTTTGAAAGAGACTTCCACCTTTTGCAAGGCAAATGATGCAAACACATGCAACATAGAATATATGATCAATACTTCCTATGGAAACTAGAAATAATCAATGAGCACACAATGTATATTTTTCTAGTTTATGATCCAAAACATGACACCACAAAAAATGATGCATGAGCATAAAAAATGTATGCATAAAGTACACGCCATGAAGATCTATACATAGGCAATAAAGTTTACAAAACAAAGTTGTCTAGATCTTAAACATGAACAAAAATCTAAAGCATGCAAAACACCTAAAACATGTCAAATCCTAGATTCTATTCATGTTACTAAAGCTTGAAAACAAAGCATGTTCATTAAGCATATATTCAAGACTTTAGAACATAAACAACAAAAAATGCTAGAATCACAAGATATGATCAATGAATATTCTAGCAAGTATTTAGAACAAGCATATAATTAAATGATCAATTAAATCCTAGAAAGCTCTAAACACAAAATCAAATGTGCTAATCCTAAATATGTTCAATTAAAGGATTCAAATACATGCTAAGGTTATTAATCACAAAATGAATCAATCAAGTCACAAATAACCCTAGATATCAAGCTAAGCACAATACAGCTCTCAATCATGTGAAAAACTAGAATAGTAGAAAACTAGTTCACACTTGTCACTAATTAGACTTGATTAGTGTTAGGTTGATAATTAGTGTTGGCATTAATTCCATATCAAAACGTGTTTAACTTGTAATGTTTAGTGGTTAGTAATTGAAGAATTTCGAAGACGAAGGACGTCTCAACCACAATTCGTTCAAGTTGCCGGCTTTTAAGAGATTCGGGCATTATCGGTCAACAAAGGTATTCAAAGACCTCTTATCTCTTACAAGGCTAGACACACACTCACACATATCATTCTTGTGTGTTCCTTCATGAATTAATTTCATTTACATTTCACTTTCACACACTTGGCAAAATATGCTCATGCATTTATATTTGGTTAATAAACTTTGTGTTTTGCATTTTCTAGGACTATGTCTGGAAACTAGCATATGTGTGTGTCTTTGTGTTTGTATGTTTCCGTATTTTGTATTTAGGACTTGAACATGTTCTTATTCAATGCCTTATTGAGTTCCGATCATTTCGGTTACTCATTCATAAGGTTTCAAGTCCAAACAAGTTGACTATGCTACTTTTCGTTCTCTTTCGATGAGTTGACTTCATCGATGATTTCTGAGATGATTTCTCAACCGTTTTTCAAAGTTGTATAGTCGTCGTCGTGCGTGAGAGAGTCACGGTTCGTAATCTAGAAGCGGATTTGAATTCGGAGTTCAGACGTCCGAGATACGGGCCGACGAACCGAGGGAGCACGCGAGAGGACAGCCCAGGCCGTGGGCCACATGGGCTGGCCGTGGATGAGGCCGTGGGCCCCACGGCCTGGAGCACTCTCTGCTCCCGTGTGGGCCACGCACCCCCCACGGCTAGGGGGTGATGTGGCACCACTTGATTGGCCGAAAAGCCCTCTCTCTCTCCTCCTATTTCTTCCCTCTCTCTCTCCATTTTGAAAACCAAGAAGAAAATTTCAGAAATTCCCGCAATACATTCTCTCCAGTTTTTCAGATTTTCGAAACACCATATCTTCCTCATCCGGAGTCGGATTTGAGTGATTCAAGTTGGAGAGTGTTCGTATTTGAGTCCTCTAACATCTCCAAGTGGTTTGGTGGCTGTTTGATCGTGATTTCTAGTGGTTGAACACTGATTTCCGAACCAGCTGCAAAATCCGAGGTATGAGTCTCAACTTTGGGATTTCTTGTTTTTTGACCTTCCATTTGCTTGGGGTTTCTTCTTTTATATCTATGTTTATGTTTGGTAAAAGCTATTAGGAAAGATAGCTTGATTATCATTCTAATTGAAACTCAATTTGTGGACTAATGTTGACTAGATTCTATGATTCTAGGTTTTACATTTGTTTGTGAGTTGTATTGTGATTAGAATGGCATCTTAGGTTGTTTGATACTTAATTGAATTAATTTTGTGTTAAAATGACTTTGAGATTCGATTTGATCCTTTGATTAATAAAATCTAGGATTTGTGTATTTGTTTGTGATTTAGAGAATATAGGTTTTGATTGATGTAAATCTCAAAACCTTGCTCTATATTTTTGTCTAGTATATTGATTGATTTTAATCTCATATATCTAGCATTTAATTGTATATTGATAGCATCTTGAATTTGTACTTCATGAATATATTGTGTTTCAAGTGTTATGTTTGTGAATGAGACTTTGAGTGTATGTGTTAGGTGTTTCACATGCTTAGGTTTCTATTCATGTATTTTGCATCTAGACTTGATTATTTGTGATATCACATGTTTAGGTCTATTTGTGCCATAGAATGTATTGATCACATGTTCTATGTTGTATTGAATGTTTGCATCATTTGCATTCACATGATCACACTAGGAAGTCCTTGTAAAAGGCATGAAGTCTTGGTTAGAGTCGGGTGACTCGGATAGCCAAGCAAGAAGTCTTGCCTAGAGTCGGGATGACTCAGATAGGTAAGCAAGGAGTCATGGCTAGAGTTGGGAGGACTCGGATAGTCATGCATGGGAGGCTCCCTAGAGGCAAGAGTGCCTTGGATAGGGAGTTGGCTATTGTATTGGTAGGCCTAGGCGTATGGTTAGACATAGAGTCCGATAGAGCAGGGTACACGGGAGGTGTATGCACTCTTGAGGAATTTCTAATCTACCATCGATGTTGGTTGTGTGTGGTGTCCAATATATGGTGGTTCTACATCATTGAGGGATTTCACACTTTCCAATAGGGTTGGGTAGGCTTAGACTTCACTAGGTTGGGTGAGCTAAAGATTGGTCACTTTGTGAATGTTCTATGTTTACTTTCCAATAATATAGTACCCAATGGTTGTAGTTCAACCCGTGGATGTTTCCTCCTTGGAGGTTTTACCACGTTAAAAAAATCCCTTGTGTTAATTCTTCCTATCTCTTTCTCTTATATTTTAATTGTATATTTTATTGTCTTGATTCATCCTATGCACATGTGATGCATTGTGAAGCAAGTCTTTGTATAGTGTGATTAGTGAATTCATTCTATAGATTAATTTGTATCTTTGATTCTTTTGTATATTGTAATTTTTGTTTAGTGACATTTTGTTCACTCTTGTAACACATTGAACATCTTATGAAATACAAGCTTATTTTGTTATTATGTTTATTTGTTCTTATACCTCACATAACTTGTTGATATGCTTAGACTTTGCTCTTATGATGTATTATAGTATTGTCTATGTATGTCTACCTTGGCTTATTGTGTTGTATGTAAGGCTACCTTGAGGGACAAACGAAAGTTTGTTCAAGGGTTTGAAAAAGGTGTAAAAACCTATTCACCACCCCCCCCCCCCCCTCCTAGGTATGCTTTAAGCAATTTAACTTCGTTTGTGTACATTCAATTAGCTTTGATTATGCAGCTATCTTTTCAAATAGCATTCATCATACATACACATATATATAAAAGAAGAAACCTAAAGCAAATTGAAGGTTATAAAAGAATAAATCACAAAGATATGAACACTACCTCAAGTTCACAGGCTGGTTCGGTTTTCTAGGTAGAACCACCACAAATATTGATCAAACAGATGTAAGACCACTTGAAAAAGGTAGAGGACTCGATTACGAACAATCTCCAACTTGAATCAACCAATTCCGACGTCGTATGAGAAAGTTATAGTGTTTGGAAGGTGAGAAAAGTTGAGAGAAAAATTCTAGTCTAAGGATTTCTAATTTTTCTTCTTGAAATGAATGGGTGGGAATGGAGAGATTTAAAAGGAAGAGAGAAAGGGAAAAGACAAGCCAATCAGAGGCTGCCACATTAGCTCCACGTGTGGACTACGTGAGGCACATGTGGGCAGATGGCAGTGCTGGACGTGTGGCACACATGGACACCTTGATTGGCTTTTGGCCTAACAAGCTCCTCCCGCACTCCTCTCACGTTCTTTAGCCGTATCCGGGCCTCCGAACTCCAATTTTGAATCCGTATTCAGATTATGAATCATGACTCCCTCACGCACAACGACGACAACAAAACTTTGATAAAAGATTGAGAATTCATCTCAGAAAACGACGACGAAGACAACTCAACGAATGAGAACGCAAAGTAACGTAGCTACATCGTTTGGACTCGAAACCTAATGAATGAGTAACTGGCTAAGTCTCTTTAGTGACACTCGTAATAGGACGAGGTCAAAGAGTAGCACAATAGTAAGTAAAGTTCGTTCCCACAGGGGTCTAGGTGCTATTCAAACAAGAGAAAAGGTTGGTTTTCCAAATAAGCAAAATAAACTAAACTAATAATAATGCTAAAATGCTATTGCAAAAGAGAAATAACAAGAAATAAACACAAGTGTAATAATGGAGAAAAAAATGCTAGGACTTGACTACACCCCACCCTCTATTGACTTCCGTTCTAGACTTAATTGAACACCCAAATTATGCTTATGCATTTCATAGACTCATGCACCCTAATATTAACCTACAATCTTGGTCGAGTAAAATAGGTTACACCCAAAATCATACCCAAACCTATCTTTCGATTACTTAGAATGTATGAATGAGTTCATTAAGGATATTGGCACACTAAAGAATCCTATACGTTAGCCTAAGTAGGTCTACTTTTCTAAACATGCATAAAGGGCATTTTATCTAACATGTGGTATGCTTCTCCAATCAGTACATAACACACCACAAAAATTCATTCAATAGGAGATCAATCAATTAAAAGCTTTAAGCACACTAAAATACCTATACAAACCACACTTTGCACAAAATAGATAAAACAAAGGTCAATACATATAGATATTCAAGGGTGGGGTTTCATCAAATCCTAGCACTAAATGTTTAGCTCATCGTATTACAAATGTAGCCATACAATAGATTAAATCAATTAAATACATGGCTATGTAAAGGGAAAGAGAATAAAGATTAGAGAAAACTAATGAGATCTTCTCTTCTTCCTTTGCTTCTCTCTTCTTCCTTTCTTATGGATTGAGTAGGAATTTAGGAAAGGTGGAGTCTTGGTAAATGTGGTAAATGGAAATGGTAGATGTATTTAGATTTTTGGGAGTGGTTGGTTGTGTGGAAGATATAGTAAAATGAGAGGGTTTTTGGGTTGTGATTTTCGTTTTTCAAGTGTGTGTCCTCTCTCCCTTGAGATAAGATAAAGAGATGTATATATATGGATTCAAAATGGGGTTGAAATTTCGTTCAAAACGACCAAAAGATGGACTGCCGCTATTGGGACTTTTCGCGGATGGCAGAAGCGGTATCTGAACCGTGGCACGTCTGAGAAGTTTCTGTCGCGAGGGTGCCACGATACTATCGCGTGGGTGTCGCTTGCATGCCGCGGTCGTGAGACAAAGCTTGGATGCCATGGAAGCTTGGAAGAATTGGAGCCGAGAGAAAAGTGTGTATGGAGGCGTGAAAATGGTGGCAAATGGACTGGGGGGACCCACGCCGTAAATCTGGGTGAAAAACCGCTAAAAAAACATCAAAAAACGGCTAGACGACACCAGGTTGATGTCGGGTCGCAATCCGGGTTGGGCCGGGCCGGGCCGGGCCGGGCCGGGTCGGGTCGAGTCGGGTCCGGTCCGGTCCGGTCAGGTCGGGTTAGGTCGAGTCGGGCACGACGGGTCTGCACTTAGGTCAGTTGAGGTTGAAGACGCTGACGTCAGGCTGAAGTGTTGGCGGGGCACTAAGAGGTGGGCATGGGTGCATTCAGCAACTGGCTCTAATTTCTTTGGCGAACCGGATTTGGGCCGAGTCGGGTTGAAAGCCCAATATGAAACATACTGTTTCATTAAACCATGTGGCGCGCTGTGCTGCGTTGCCTAGAAAATTACAGAAGGTGCCCCTCAACTCTTCTCTAATCACAGAATCTTCAATATAATCTTCATATGTCCACTATAACCCCTGATTCTCCAATATTACGCCAATGCCACTGAACTCCATAAATACCTGAAACACTTATTTTATCATATTAAATACCCAGTTTTACTCGAGAAACTAACTCAAAATGATACGGAAATTGGGCTACACTTTGTGTAGAAGTGAAGCAATTAGTAACCGAAATGATCGAGACTCAATAAGGAATCATAAGAGATCATGTTCAAGTCCAAAATCAATAAAACAGAAACAAATAAACACAAGATCACACATGTATGTCATTTCCTAGACATTTATGGAAATGCTTAAAATGAATAGATGTTGATATGGTTTGCATGTTTGATTATCAAATTACTTCTTTTCATATGCTTGAAGCAAAATCTTTACACACACACTTTTGCTTATTTGGTATTTTGATACTTTAGCAATTTTAGAAGAAATATGAGAGAGATTGAAAATCTTGGTTTAACTATCATTGGTTGTGAAGCTTATTTGATAAATCTACTTAAATTGCTTGATGGTGTGATTGTGTGGATGCATTTGTGAACAAATATTCTATCTTGATCTTAGATAGAGCACTCATCATGGGGGAGCATAGTATGCTAGGTTTTGTTCTCTTTTATGATATGTTCACATGTTTCAAGGTGATATTTGTTGGCATTGTGTATGTTATGATAAATCTTAAAGATGCAATTTTATTCTTTGATATGCATATTGATTTCTCATAATATTCATACCATTCTTTGCAATAATGACTGATTTATTATCAAAAGAAACAAAATATAATTGTTCTAACAACTTAGAAACGGAAATTAAATTCTGTGTAAATCTAGGAATGAAAATACATTGTCCAATAATATAAAATTATTATTACAAAAACACAATATAATTACACCCACTGCTCGTGCCAACACGACATCCCCTGACCCCGCACATATAGAGAAGGCTCCCTCCTCAAGCTATGTACAAGAATTAGTCCACTGCAAAGAAGAACAAACATGTTTAGTGGCCCCTGAATCAACTATCCAAGGTGAAGAATCATCTTCCACTAAGCACGACTCAAGAACAAGTAAATCATATTTACCTTCCGTTTTCTTCTTCTTGGCTACCTCCTCCAGATACTAAGGACAGTTCCTCTTCCAATGTCCGACCTTGTCACAATGGAAACATTTTCCCTTGCTCTTGTCGATGGAGGCGCCCTTCTTTTTGCTCTGGGCTTTCTTGGGTTTGGACTTACCCTTCGCCTTCCAAACAGACCTCTTCTTCTTCATATTATTGGAGGAAGATGGTTCGGCAATATTTGACTCACCGGTCTTGCCCTTGCTGTCCTTAGTCAAGGACTCAAAGGTAGTGAACTTATTGAGCAACTGTGTGAGACTGAACCTAAGCTTGTTCATCCCATAGTTGCTCTTGAACTGATCGAAACTCTTCGGAAGAGTCGTCAGTTTGATACTTACTTGACTGGGTTCATCAATGGTCTCGCCATTGATTTCTGGGAAGAGTCGTCAGTATGATGCTCACTTGACTAGGTTCATCAATGGCCTCACCATTGATTTCTGCCATTGTGAAGTAGGATATCATGTTCAAGACATGTTCCCGAACTGATGTACCCTCCTTCAAACGAGCGAGCATAGCGGAAAGAACAACTTCATACTGCTTTTGCTCAGAGGGTTGCCCGAACATGGCTTGCAATAACTCCATTATTTCAAATGTGGAAGTCATTGCTTCGTGCTTTGTGACAAGCATGTCTGTCATACTAGCTAACAGATATGTTCGGGCTTTCTCATCAGATGAGACCCATTTCTCGTATGCCTCACGAACTCTTTGTGCAACATGGGCAGTAGGCGCTGGAGGACATTCCTCCGTAAGCACAAACTTAAGGTCCTTGGTGACCAAAATTGCATTGATATTGTGTTTCCATTAGTGTAGTTATCACCAGTTAATTTGTCATTGGCTATGATCTGTAATAGTGCAGATGACATGGCTGATAAAACATAAATTAAGAATTCATTCAGTCATACATTTGAAACATGTGCGAATGTTCGGCATAAAATTAAACATGATGCAAGAAAATGTTTAATGAACAAGAACAATCCTAAGAAAACAATTTTTCTATGCCACGACAATCCAACATACCACAAATAAGTGCCGCCTTAGGGTCGGTCAAATTCGTACATGTTGGATCAAGACATTCTCAATCAAATGTTACACTAGAATAACTCTTATTCCTCTAACACTCAACCATCATTTATTTCAATCAGGTTTATAATTAACCAATTTAATTAAAACCTATAAACCTTGTGAGCGTAACCCATCATTTCAGATCTCTAGAGCTTAACTCGAGAATTGCCGCCTTAGGGTCAGTCAATCCCAAAATCCCCTCAGAAATCCTATCCGTTAGGAAGTCAACCTTGGTATTGATTCTTATGGAAACCCTCCTTAGGGAGGACGAAAGCAAAGCCGTCACGAGGCCCCACTCGAATCTCACGATGTTGAACTAATGATGGAGACCGCAGGATATAATGTCATATATCCCGCTCCCACTCACTATTTTATAATAAGGGTTTTCTATTAATATTAATGCACCTAGATTAAACTAGATTAAACGGCTAATTTCAATCTAAGCATCAAGTGCGTTAATCACAAATAATTAGAATCCTATTCCAATAACTAATAAATTAATTCGATTTTTAACTCTTAAAAATCTAGTTCATTAGTGATATTTTAATCTATGTAAACTATTTACTAAAACTAGAATTATTAAATGCATATTTACCAAGTTTTAACTATTAAAACTAAACACATTATTAGGTCCAATTATTATTAGGGGCTTAATCGAATTAATCCTAATATATATATAAAGGACCCTACTAATCTAAGTAATTAAACTCTTTAATAAAAAGATTAGTAATTAATAAGAATTACCAAGTTTTTACTCTTAAAAACTACGTCCATTAATATATAGCCAATTATGTGAATTACCCATTTTAATCAAATTAAAAAAAAAATAAACACATAATATAGATGGCTATAATGCATGTATGACATATCAACATATATATGTGTAGGCACACCTAATCTAAATGACATGTATATTCATGGCAATGCTTAATCATCAAATAATTAAAAGCATATATGAATTGACCGAGTACAATGGGTTTATCTAACTTAAAAAAAATAATCTAATTACAAAAATTATCCAAGGCATTCCTTGGTCTTCTTGTAATCCATCTTTTCTTCAAGTCGATCTAATGCATCTTCTAGGCCTAAAATCAAGCCCATCTTGATTTATTTTAATGGATCCATCTCATGGATTAAATCCCTAAAGCCCAAATGTTACTCTAACATTTTTGTAGACCTGGGATTTCCAAAATTATCCAAGGCATTCCTTGGTCTTCTTATAATCCATCTTTTTTTTATTGTATTGATTTATTTTGGCAATTGCAATTACTCTTGTTATAAGCACCTCTCACACACTTGGTCTTGTAAGGTATATTTCTTGTTGATTGTGTGTAGGTTGGTATTTTTCTACAAGCTTGGAACTGACTTGAAGATGTTCAAGACTTAGTCTAGGAGCTTTATTGTAATGTAGAAAAATTTTGTTGACCAACAGTTCTTTTGTTTTGAGAGGATGCTATGTGAGTATTGGTTTTGTCACGAAATAGCCAAAGGGGGAGATTGTAAGTGCCTCACTTTTGATTGGCTCATTTCGTTGACAAAACTACAATGGGTTCAAATATGTAAAGGTAGCTTAGGATTGAAGTAATCCTCCTCAAATGTCAAAGAACCTCATCGTGGACATCATGAGCTTCAAGAAAGGTAGTTTACTTGTTTTGACTCTTAATTGAAGAGAATTAGATTGCACACACACACATATCATGCATTTACACTTCTTGTATCTTGTTGTGTGTTTCTTGTTGGTGCATATTCTCTTTTCATGCATGATCACTCTAATGTAATTTACTTGATCATTGCTATGGCTATTGGCCTTGAAAATTGCATGATTTTGTACCTCTGACCGCTCCCATGACCACTATAATTTTTCGCAGTGGTAGAGATAGCGGTTCACGAACAATGTCGACCGCCCCTATTACCGTTGTCGTGACCACTGTCAATTTTTGCAGCGGTTGGCTTGACAATGTGTACCATTGTCGTGACCGCTGTGGCTTTCACAGCGATCGACAGTTGGTACGTTTTTTTAAATGGTGTCTTTTCATCTTCTCTCTCTCACTTCTATAAATACATCCTTTTCTCTAGGCTATTTTAAAAGGTTTTTGAGTTTTCAAATCAACTAGAGAGAGTTTTTAGAGTGACTTCAAAGAAAAGCAAGCAAGATTTGATCTTTCCAAATCAAAACCAAAAACCCATCATCCTTTCATGGTTCCTTCATCATCTAGCATCTTCTAGGTATGATTTCTCATGGGTTTTCTTCATTACTCACATAACTTGTAATTAGAACATCATCTACATCTTTTTATATGTTCTTGTTCTACAAGATAGCTCATTTATGACTTAACTAGTTGCAAGATTACATCTTTATTACTTGACTAGTTTCAAGATAGCTTTTTTATTATGTTTTGTAAGTTGTTTGTGATAGCTATTGCATATAGGTTTGATTTGCACATATAGCTAGGTTGTATGCATCTCATATAGCTACATGATATCTAGGATTGTCTTTAACATGTTCATCCATGCCTAGATAAGCTTAAATGTTTGACCTTGCATTTATGCACCTTAAATATTGCACATATTCACTTTAGGTTGTTTATCTCTTCTCTTTGAGAGACAAGTCTTGTATTTGCCTTTTGGTAGTTTGCAAGCAAAGGACTAGATTCATTTTTTAAGGCATGCGGGTAGTGGTAGTAGATTAGTAACCGTGTAAAATTTGACGTGGTCAACCTAGGTTGTAATTGTCATTACAGTTAGTGGATTGAGGTTTGTGTGTAGCGCACATAACATCCCGTGGTTTTTTTCCCGTGAGGGTTTCTACGTAAATATCGAGTGTCATTTATATTCCACTTTATTACACTTGATTTCATTTTATGACTAGTTAGGGGTTTTTCGTAATATTGATTAATCTTAAAATATTGGTAATAATCCAATTAAAATCTATTAACCCCAACCAAACCCCACCCCCCCCCCCCCCCCCCCCCCCCCCCCCCAGATTATATTAGGGCACGTTTTATATATATTTTCATCTTTTATCTATATTCAATTCACATTTACAAATTACAAACTTTAAGGCAAAAAACCCAACATTAAAATCACCCCTTATACACCATGGAACCGGTAGACATTGTTGTTTGCTACAAATGAAACCCCATAACTCATTTCTTTCATTTTCCCCATTTTGAGCATCCAGGTTGCAAAACACTACTTCCTTATTAACTTTGTTAAGGATCCCCATAAGAATAATGCAATACTGATTCGAAATGCACCCCTTGATAGTTACCACATCCTTGTTCCACAACGTTATCACACACCACCCCTCCCCCCCGTGTTGAACCTAACGCTTCCACACCAACACCTTTGGTGAGAAAGGAGCCACCAATGCTGCTAATAACTCTATTGTCAAACAAATTTAGTTTTGATTCTTGAATAAAAAGAACTACAGGTTTATGTTTTATAATAACACTTTTGACCTTCCTTCTCTTCTCCACTTTTCCTAAACTCTGACATTCCAAGACATAATTAACATAAAAATAATTGAAACCCAAAAAGCACCTAAACGACCAACACAGCCAATTACACACCTCTGTGTGCCTCATCCTTCCTTTCTAGATCAGTTATAATCTCGTAAATCTCTTCTTCATTTCCATTGAAATCAAACCCCAAAGCATCCCCCGTCTCCAAAACTTTCGCAACCTCTTCCTCCAAATTCCACTCCAACGAATTATCCTTCTCTGAGCCACAGCTAACACGGTTTGCCTTGTTGACATTTTTTGAAGTACTATTTTTGTTCCTAGCATTTGAAACTATACCCAATGCAACACCTTTCTCTATTATCCTGGCAATTTCATCTCCCAAATTCCAAACTACCCTCTTACCTTGCTTTGGTGGACTTGTTTTTTCTTTTTCCCTTGAATTGGATCTTGATCTTCTTGTTGTCTTGGGGTGAGTTTTAACTTCTACCTCTATATTTCCTAGTAGATAGAACCTGCTTCTCAATAGCACTGATAGCCTCCCTTTCCAGGTTGTCCGGCCTCCTCTCTTAAGAACCCCTTTCCATGGCTGCTTCAACATGTCCCATAGCATTCGAAACTGGTTTGGTGGTGTCATTACCTAGGGCACACAAATCCACACATAAATTGAGACCTTGCTTCTCGATCAAAGGGTTGTTCCCTCTCCCTAAGGCTGAACTCTGATGATTATCACCAGACTAGGAACTTTCCACTTCTTCCATCTCTTTTCCAGACCAACTTTTTTTTTTTTTTTTTTTTTTTTTTTTGGGCTGGGCTGCTAGGATCCTCCTCTTCTAATTAAGTCTGCCCCTCCCAGGTGGGCCTTCATATCTTCCGTCTTCGAACCAACTGGGCCTCCTACATTCTGATGTCCAAAAATCTTCTTAGAAGTTAAAAGGTGCATGATTGTTTCGTTAGGCCTAATCGATGGCCCATTAAACTTGACCCCATCTTTATTCTTTTTCTTTATCTGAAGAGAACATTCTCCTCTAATCAGCTGAAATTTCGAAATAGCCCTCCTATCAGATTTGTAGTCAGATGAACTAGAGCTTGAAATCTGGTTAAAAGGTTTTTCCTTTTCAATTCTCAATCTGGCGATGAAAGAAGACTTCCACGTAGGTTTTGATTTTGATTTTGATTTGTAAACCTAACAACTCTTACCTTTGTCCAAAACGTCTTTTATCTCACCTACTTCAGCAGTTTTGACATCCTGCTTTCTCGATTGCAGGGTATAAGACCCCTTTTCCTTCCTTTTCTGGGGGTGAAGCTTATCTGCCAGACCCTTCATAGACCTTTCTATGTCCCAAAAGTCACACTTCGGTGAAACCTTGTCACAATCAAACTGTCCCATAGGTTCAGTAGATGATATTTTGTCCTCCATTGGTCTAAACCTGTCAGACATTTCGACCTCTGAATCCACGCAATGAGGCTCTGTTTTCAAACCCAAATGTTCTATGACCCATGGAATAGACACCGGCGCCGGAGACTCCATTACTCTTACCGGAAACGATTTCTTACCAA
The DNA here is from genome assembly GCA_030490815.1 of Acer saccharum. Taxonomy (NCBI): domain Eukaryota; kingdom Viridiplantae; phylum Streptophyta; class Magnoliopsida; order Sapindales; family Sapindaceae; genus Acer; species Acer saccharum. The sequence goes on from CM059870.1 coordinate 5,672,393, forward strand.
CCTTCACCTGCACCTCACGTCCTGCCTGAAACTCAAAATGAGCTAGAACCAGAATTCTTCCTTTGTCAAGGCTGCCTCTTCCAGTAGTATCATCATCTACCCAAACCGTTTCCCCAACTAAGTCCCCGCTCTTGGTAAAAAAAAACTTTACACCAACAACTTAGAGGAACACCATACAGCTCTATCCATCTTAGCCTATCCATCGATACAAGGGAGTCACTCTGGTTGGACATGGAAATGAAGTTGTCTTTCCAAAAGAAACCATTTCTGATGAACCCATCTCTTTCACAACCAGTTTCAAAGGTCCACATTAAGCTTTTTCCATCCAAGAAAGTTGTGTTAAAAATGAAACCTCTATCTTCTAGTTTCCGATTAACTGAATGAATGTCGGTAAATTCCTTCAGTACCCTGATCGCACTCCTAGTCAACTAATCTTCTTCCTCCTTCTAAATGTTCCAGGACATTGTAAGATTCCCTAGCTGTTCAGAGTTGCAATCTCTAGACCTTGTTCTGTCATCTTTTAATACGTCCACAAAAGATTGTTTTCCCCTAAAACTAGTGAACACTCCTTTGTCGACATCTTCTTCCCCTCCGTCAATCTTCTGTCTAAAGTTGCAATCCCTATCCCAAGACTTCTCTGAAAAAGATCTTCTTCTGTTCCAGCCATACTCTGCAACCTTCGCCAATATTGGCCATCCATAAACATGCATTCCATTCACCATTGAAGCCACCTTGCTTGTCTCCTCCAAGGTCCCAAATCTGATGAACGTAAAGCAACTCCTCTAAGAGTTTCTTTTGGGGGATAGAAAGACATCCCTAACTCTTCTGAATGGCTTAAAGATACCCCATAGACCCACAGAATCCACTATGGGATTAAGGTTATTGACAAAGACTGAAACCAAGTTCTCTCTGAAATCCTTCCTTCCTTGCTCCAAATCTTCATTCGATTTTCTTCCATGTTGACCAGTGGGACGGGAGTTCCTCTCTCTCATTCTCTTTGAGATTACTAGATATTCACTATTCGGTATATATATATAATATTTCTATTGTCGGTTCGAATTGATATAATATATATCAAGTCAGCATTTAAATCCAATGGCCCACATGCAAGAAGCTGAAATATTTTATATCAGTTCGAACTGACAATAGAAAAACTATATATATATATATATATATATATATATATATATATATATATCAAGTTTAAGAATCTATAGTGGTTATCAAAATCCAATCACAGCTCATGTTTAAGTATGTTACAATGTTAGAGATAATTTCTTTTAGCCAAAAAGATGAGTTGAGTTAAGGTGAGCCCATTGCAACATATATAGGTGGTTTTTGGTTAATAATAAAACTAGGTGGTGCATTTTGACTAATAGGCGATTTTTAATAATAACCCATATATATACACGGTCCTTTCTCCTCAATGCGTACCGATATAAAATATATTAGTGCATTGCATATGGGTCATAGATTATGGATAAGCACTGGCAAGTACATGCAAACTTAGTCAAAGCAATTAAATCTAATGGTCCACATGTAAGACACTGATATATATTTATCAGTGCGCACTGAGGAGAAAAGTTTCCTATATATATATATATATATATATATATATCCAACAAATTAATTATTCAACTACTATAGTACTATTGCTTACATGGGATAAAATTAAAATTTCTACGATTTTTTTTCTTTTGGGCAACACATCATGCACAAGAAATACAACACAAATTAAATCACTTGCAACAGCCCACATGATCATAACACCATGCATCGACATGCATGCAATGAGTTGGAGAAATGTGATATGACAACAGATAAATTATTGAACACTTATTGCTAGTTGCTACCACATATATATATATATAGGTAGAATTAAAAGTACACTGCATAATGCATGCTACGTCGTACGTACACTTGTTTCTTTTGGGCTTATGCAATAATAGGTGAAGGATGATCATAAGAAATTGGGATCATCCACAGATCATTTTTTCTTCTGACTGATATACCAAATTCCTCAGTCATGTCCATATCTTCATGCTTGATTCCATCAGTGTGTTTCCAGTCAAAGTGATACAACAACATTGCAAGTGGAAGCCCAACATTGGCTACACCAAATGATATTCCAGGGCAAATTCTCCTACCAGCACCAAATGGGATGTATTCAAAATCATTCCCTTTGTAGTCAACATGAGAATCAAGGAACCTCTCTGGAGTGAAACTCTCAGGTTTACTCCAATATTTTGGATCTCTTCCGATAGCCCACGCGTTAACAATCACTCTGGTTTTCACAGGTATTTCAAATCCATCAATTTCACATCTTTCTCTACATTCCCTTGGAACTAACAAAGGGATTGGAGGATGTAATCTCAGTGTCTCTTTCATGACTGCCTTCAAGAATTTCATTTCTTTAATGCCTGTCTCATCGACTTTTCCAATTCGATTGAAGACTTCTCTCACCTCAGCTTGTGCCTTTTTCATAGTTCTCGGATTTTTCATCAATTCTGACATTGCCCAATCAGTAGTTGTGGCAGATGTCTCACTGCCAGCTCCAATAATATCCTACAAATAATTTGAATCCGAAATATAGATAATCAAACCATTAAACAGGAATGGACTCTAGGTTGTAACCCGCTGATCATCTAATTAAAGTTTTTCATCATTTATATATATATATATGCAAGATAAGTTTGAAAAATAAAAAAATCAAATGTACAATGTGGTTTAGTGGTATAGAGTGTTTATTCAGTTTGACAATGTCTCAGGTTCGAGTCGTCATACTCCTATAGTTGGATGTGTATATATATATAAAAATGTACAAAGAAGTAATAATAAAGACACTTACCCAGATTACAGCTTTGATGTTGTCAGTAGTTAAACAGAATCCAGCATCACCATTCTCTTGAACTTTCAAAAGAACATCAACAAGATCTTCATTCTTGTCATCCTCCAATGTCGCCTTGTCTCTCTTATGTTCATTGATGATGTTTTCAAGTATTTGATCAGCTTCTTGGTGCATCTTCTCTAGCTTTGATTTGATCCCAGTGATCCATTGAAGAAATCCTTCAATGGAAGGAAACAGATCTGACATATTGAATCCATTCTCCAATTTGATAGTATCGTCAAGAATTGATAGATATTTTTGCTGGTCTTTGCATTTCTTTCCAAAGGCCTCCCTTGAAGTGATGCTATACGTTAATGAGTAAATTTTCTGAGTAATGTTAACCGGTGATCCTGCTCTTGAAGCAATCCAGTTAACGACATCAGACACCTCTTCTTCTCTTATTGATCGGTATGATTGGACTCGTTTCATACTTAAAAGCTCCACCGTGCAAATCTTCCGTAGTTGTCTCCAGTACTCTCCATAGGGCGCAAAGGCTATATCAGTAGAATTATAACCCATGATATTTGCCACCAGAATGTAAGGCCTCGATGCAAAGATAATATCATTAGTTTTCATCACTTCTTTCGCGAATTCTGCTGAAGAAACAACAACAGTTGAAAGCTCTCCAAATTGGAGGTGCATCAAGGGCCCATATTTTCTGGCCAAGTCTCTTTTTTATTTGCAGAACCAAGAACAGAAAGAGAACAAAGGTGACAGAGATTGAGAAGGAGGAGAATTCAAGCTCCATGGGAAAATAAAGGATACTGAGAATAGTCTAATGGTATAATATTATATAGGCTTTAACCATGTGACTTAAGTTTTTATTTTTTATTTTTTCATATTTTTTCAATTCATATATCTTTCAACCGCTAATGCACAGTTAATCCAATAGTTGAGAAATTTGATGCATTTACAACTATTACATTAAAAATAAATGAATAGTTGAATGTTGAAATATAAAAAAATTAATTACAAATTTAAGTTGATTTATTTTTACCCCCTATCTATATATATATATATATATACAGTCTTTCTATTATCAGTTCGAACTGACAATAAATATATCAGGACGAAGAATATGAACCATAGATTATGGAGAAGTTTTGACAAGTGCATACACTTTAAGTTAAAGTATGTAAATCTAGTGGTCCACATTCTTCGTCCTGATATATTTATTGTCAGTTCGAATTAATAATAGAAAATCCGTATATATATATATATATATATATATATATATATATGATAGTTCTCTTATCTGATCGTCCTGAAATTATAATTTCATTATGATTAACCATGGTCACATGTTTTAATAAGTTTAAATATTTATTAAAAAAAGGGGCAATTACCAAATGGGTCCAGGACTTTTTTTAAAATTCCAAGTAATTTACGATTTTTACATAAGTGACCAAATTGGTCCCCAACTTTTTCACATGTACCGAATTAATTGGTCCCTCCATTAACCTTCCACTAGTCAAACTTAATGGTCAAGGGGTAATTTAGTCTTTCTAACTTTTATAAATAACATAAAATAATAAATAAATAAACTAAAATCATTTTACATAATAGAAAATAATTATCAAAATCTAATAATAATAACCGTAAAAATAATAATAATAATAATAATAATATTAAAAGATAAATAAATTCCACCCTTAGTCGAAGGTGGATTTCGATCGTCAGAGTTGAAAAATTAAGATTCAAAGCTCAGAGTTGCGTCATTGTTTCTACTTCTACTTGTGTTTGCTTTTGATCAAAGGCACATGCTTTTCAAGATTTATTTATCCACACCAACAATGTTAGAATGTTTTTGCACTTGATTTTTTTTTTTTTTTATATGATTTTTGCGGACACAATTTGTGACAATAAAACAGTTGTAGTCGAGACTATAAGTGGAAAAACATTGATAATTACTATATTTAAAAGGGAAGAAAAGGGTAAAGGAGCATATGTTTTCTGGGTAAATGGTATATGTATTATTTATGCATTGCATTCATTGTGACATTATATCGAATAGCTGGCGAGCAGTCTTCAGGATACTAACAGTTAGGTGTCTTTTTCTTTGGTTTGATTGAGTTGCCTCGAAGTATTGTGTTATGATCCTTCGTCACGTTACCGATTCAGTAAAGAGGCACAGAGGAAGATTGAGGCTATTTCGAATCTCATAGAAGAGGAAGCTAAACGATTTGATCAAACCGTGTCCCGCCAGGCTCCTTCACCTGGAATCATACCTTCGTCAGTCGACTTCCAATCCAGAGAATTAATTAGGATGAAAATTATGTAGATCTTGAAAGATGAAAATGTCAGAATAATCAGAATATGTTGAGATCGTATGGAGGAGGCCTCTGGAAAACCCGATCTGGAAACCCATTTCCTGGAATCTACATAATCTGGCGACTTTTAAATTAACTTAATTTTTTCAAATTATTCAATGATGCAAAAAATCTAAGTCTCCTCCAAAATTTTTCTCTCAACTTTTGGAGGAGTGGCAGGCGTGGTGGCGACGTAAAACTTTGATTTCATGGAGTTTAACGATCTCTCTAAGCTGTGTGAGGCCTTGTCGTTGTCAGTAGATAATGACATACCGGAGACTAAAATCAAAGGGGAGATTAAGCGGACAAGTGATCGGAAAGTGGCACACTCCTTGGTGGGAAAAATTCTCACGACGAAACCGATTAATAGGGAGGCCTTTATTTCATGGGTTCCAAAACTTTGGCGTACAAGTGAACCGTTCGAGATCAATGCGATGGGTCGTAATATTTTCGTCTTTAGATTTAAGAATCCCGAGGACAAGAGAAGGGTGTTGTCGGGTGGCCCTTGGTGTTTTAATGATAGTATACTAGCATTGGAGGAACCCAAAGGGATGGGAAAACTTCAAGAGTTAGAGTTCTGCAGGGTTTCTTTTTGGGTTCAACTCCATAACCTTCCTTTATTGTGTATGAACCAGGAAGTTGGCATGGTTCTTGGTAGGATGCTTGGTAGGGTGGAGGAAATTGATCTTGGATACTCTGGGGATTGTCTTGATAAGTTTCTGCGTATACGGGTGAATATTGATGTTTCGCAGCCGCTCAAACGAGCTCTCAAAGTAGGGGTGGAAGACTCGGATGAGATGGCTACCATTGTTGTCCGATACGAAAGATTACCGGAGTTGTGTTTTCATTGTGGGATTTTGGGACACCCCCTTCGCGAATGTCCTTCGCGACGCCCTTCGGAGGAAGATGGGAGACCCCTGAAATACGGGGCTTGGATTAGAGCTGGCATCTCGTTGGGTGAAGAACCCAGAGGCAAACGGCCACGTGGGGATGGAGACCGTCATTATGGGGCAATGCGACAAGGACCATTGGAGTCGAAAGTGGCTCATCAGTGGAAACCCAAAGGTGTCCTATCTCCTCCTGCGGTTGAGATACAGGGTTCGCCGGGACTAGTTCCCAATGCCGGTCACCAGTTGTCAGCTAAACTAAAAGGGAAAGCTAAGATTTCGACAGTTGAGAATCAGGAGGCCTGTGATTCCGCGTCAATTATTCCATTTAAGACAGGGACGGCCAAAATTATTGGCAATTCTTCTGAAGGCATTGTGTCTTCTTTGGAAAAACTTATTCAACCTACAAGGGAAGTCAGCGCTGTCCATAATGATTATGAGAAGATTTCGAATGTTTCTGATTTGGAGAATGTGATGGAGACTGCAGCAGATTCTGATCCTCCAATTTTGGCGGAAAATCAGGAGTTAGTCAACATTGAAAATTTTGCTTTCAACGAAAAAAAGGTGGGCTCGAACGTGAAAGGACCTAAGAGTAACCGGAGGGGCCGGCCCAAGTTAGGTGTTGCCCATGCTAGCCCATATAAGAAAGACTCCAAAGCTAAGTTTCGTGTTTCAGGTTCTGGTCTATCCACCAAAGGCATTCGATTGGGCCCAGGTATTGAGTTTGCTAAGGATAATTGGTTTGATGTGGCAGTGGAAAATTGGGGTGCGACTTCGGTCAAGGAGAACGCAGGTCCACTCGAGGTTGGTTTGGCTGAAGAAGGTATAAATGGCTGCTGTCTGGATTTGGTGACTGTTGAGTCTCAGACTCCTTCATCTGTTTTGCTTAACAGCGATGATTCTTCTTTATCGGCGGGTCCTGCTAGGCAGGCCGGCCGGGAGCCATGAATTGTTTCAGTTGGAACGTCCGGGGATTGGGCAACCCGAGGACGTTCAATTCTTTGCATCAATATGTGCAGAAACATGCCCCTGATGTGGTCTTTTTAATGGAAACGAAAATGAATGCTTCTCAAATGGTTAAGGTGCGTTTGAAGCTGGGTTTTGCGAATGGTTTTTGGGTTGATCGAAGAGGACTTAGTGGGGGTTTGGCCTTGCTCTGGACGGAGGGTTTCGACGTTCAGATTAAATCCTTCTCAAATTCCCATATAGACTCCATTGTTGTGGATTCGGTAGGTAATTGCTGGAGGTTTACGGGTTTCTACGGTCTCCTGAAAGTGGCGAGAGGCATCATTCTTGGACTTTGTTGAGAAGACTTTCTGAGCTCTTTGATTTGCCTTGGTTGTGTTGTGGTGATTTTAATGAAATCTCAACAGTTTCGGAAAAGAACGGAGGTAACGAAAAACCGTATACTCTTCTTTCAGCATTTCGCGACACTTTGAATTTCTGTGAATTTAGAGATCTTGGTTTCAGAGGTTCACCTTTTACTTGGTGGAATAGACGCAGTGGGAATGCTGCTATTTTTGAGAGGCTAGACCGTGGTTTAGGGACCTCCAGCTGGTGTGATTTATTTCCGTTTATTTCGGTAAGTCATCTTCCGTTTTGGGGTTCCGATCATAGACCGTTATTAATAAGTTTTGATAGCAGGCCTCGTAGTTGGCAGCCTAATTCAGGTGGTCGGCGAAGTCGCTTTCATATGGAGGAAATGTGGACGAAATTTCCAGAGTGTGAAGAGTTAATTTCTTCTTCCTGGAAGGGAAATGCTACTACTAGTGGGCTGAATGTAACTCATGAAAAGATTAATAAATGTGCTGTCAATTTGTCCAGTTGGAGTCGTCACAGGTTTGGTGGGAATAGGAGGCGGATTGAGTGCCTTAAAAAGGAGCTGGAGGCGCATTTAAATGGTAGGACTCAACCAAGCTCGTGTACAGTTCAAAACATTGAAGGGGAATTGAGCAGTTTGCTTGAGTACGAGGAAGGTTATTGGAGGCAACGATCCAGAGTTACTTGGCTGCGTGAAGGAGATCAAAATACTAGATTTTTCCACATGAAAGCTTCACAGCGGCGCTCTAGGAATGAGATTCGTGGCCTTCGTGATTCGAATGGTATTTGGAGGGAGGATGGTGACCTGATCAATGGTGTTATTCTTGATTACTTTTCATCTATTTTTCAATCTTCAGAACCTAGTACTACCTCTTTCCAGTTGATTCTGGATAGTGTGGAGCGAAAGATTTCAGATGATATGAACCGTGTGCTGCTGGCTCCGTTTACAAGGGCTGAGGTAAAGGCTGCGCTTGATAGTATGGCGCCTTCGAAGGCACCAGGTAAGGATGGTATGCCTGCTTTCTTTTACCAAAAATATTGGAATATTGTTGGCCCTGAGGTAACCTCGGTATGTTTGGAGTTTCTAAATAATGGGATATCTCTTAATTCTGTTAATGACACTTTGATTGCTTTGATTCCAAAGATTAAGAGTCCTGCTCGGGTGGCTGACTTTCGGCCTATCAGTTTATGTAATGTGATTTACAAGATTATTTCCAAGGCTCTAACGAACCGTTTGCGTATGGTTATTAATGATGTGATTTCTCCTGTCCAAAGCGCTTTTATTCCGGGGAGGTTGATTACTGACAACGCCATTGTTGGCTTTGAGTGTGTTCATAAGCTTCGCAGGATGAAGAGTAAGAAGAAAGAAGGTTTTGCTTTGAAACTCGACATGTCAAAGGCATATGACCGAGTGGAATGGAGCTTCCTGGAAGCTATTATGGGCCGGTTGGGTTTTCACATGGAGTGGACTTCTAAGGTGCTGCGCTGTATCAGGTCAGTGAGGTATTGGGTTCTGGTCAATGGGGAAGCGCAGGGACCTATCATTTCGCAGAGGGGGCTCCGGCAGGGGGACCCTCTCTCCCCGTATCTCTTTCTCCTTTGTGCTGAGGGGTTGTCGTCGATTATTTCAAAAGAGGAGAGGGCTGGAAATATCAGTGGTTTTTCGTTTGGTAATAGTTGCCCCCCTATCTCTCATCTATTTTTTGCTGATGATAGTTTATTTTTTGCCAATAGCTCTGTCAAGGATTGTCGCACTTTAATGAAGTGTTTGAGGGCCTATGAAGAAGCTTCAGGCCAATCTATTAATCTCGACAAGTCTTACGTTGCTTTCAATCCCGGTCTTGCTAATGATATTCGTAGAAGATTGGTCTCCATTTTAGGTGTGCTAGTTGTTGAGTGCCATGAGAAATATTTAGGCCTTCCCGTCTCTATTGGTCGTAGTCGAAAATTGGCCTTTGAGACAATCAGGGACAGAGTTTGGAAAAGACTTCAGGCTTGGAAAGAAAAATTATTTTCTGTGGGTGGAAAGGAAGTTCTGTTGAAGGCGGTTATTCAAGCCATCCCTACTTACACTATGGCTTGTTTTAAGTTACCTGTGACTCTCTGCAAGGATCTTGTGAGGATGTGTGCTCGGTTTTGGTGGGGTTCCACCGATAAGCATTCGAAAATTCATTGGGCTTCTTGGGATAAGCTTTGTACTCCCAAAGAAGAAGGTGGTTTGGGGTTCAGAGATTTCCAAGCTTTTAACAGAGCCATGCTTGCAAAGCAGTGTTGGCGAATCATTACGAATCCGAACTCCCTTACAGCTAGAGTTTTGAAATCTAAGTATTTTCCTGATTCAACGTTTCTCCAAGCTGGGTTAGGGCGTCGGCCTTCGTTTATTTGGCGGAGTATTCTTTGGGGAAAAGATGTGATTACTAGGGGCTCGCGGTGGTGTATTGGGTCGGGCAATTCTGTGAAGATTTATGACGATAGCTGGCTTCCCAGACCAACAACTTTTAAACCCATCTCTCCCCATGTGCTTCCGGAGAATTCGTTAGTCTCGGTCTTGTGCCTTCCCTCTGGGGAGTGGAATTCGGAGCTTATTCGTCATTCTTTTCTGCCGGATGATGCTTCCCTCATCTTAAGTTTACCTCGGCTGTCTCCTAGTCGAGAGGATACGCTTTGTTGGCACTATGACAAGAGAGGCTTTTATAGTGTTCGTAGTGGGTATAGAGTGGCTCTTGATTTAAAAGAAAAGGCTGGAACTTCGAATCTTCAACTTTCTGGTTGGTGGCGTACTCTTTGGAAATGTCAGGTTCCTAATAAGTGTAAAATCTTCTTCTGGAAGGCCTTCAATGGTTGGCTTCCAACGTATGCTAATCTAGTTCGTCGCCGTTTAGATGTTCATGATTGCTGTCCTGTGTGCCATAATTCCAGTGAATCCATTCCCCACTTATTTTGGCAGTGTTGTCGGGCTGTGGAGGTTTGGCGGGTTCTGCTTGGTGATAAGGTTTTTCAGAGCTTATCTGCTTCTGGTTTTCCTGAGGTTGCTGTTGGTCTTTCTTCCTCTGTTAACAGGGACATGCTTCATTTATTTGTCATTGGGTGTTGGCTTCTATGGACTAACAGGAATAATATTGTTCATGGTGCTGCTGGTTGGGAGGCAGCTGACTTGGTGGCGTGGATTGTTGATTTTGCTGCTGAATTTCGAGAAGCCAATGAGTTCAATCACAAAGAAATTCTCTCCTATCAACCGGTTTGGAAGCCCCCTGCTTTAGGTGGTTTCAAGATTAATTGTGATGCCTCTTTTAGGCTGAGGTCTGGTAAAGCTGGGATTGGTGTTATTATTCGGGATCATATGGGGAATGCCATTGCTGCGAAATCTTCTCCTGTCCAGAATTGTTCGTCGGTGGAGATGCTTGAGGCCCATGCTTGTTTGGAGGGTCTTCAACTAGCTTTTGATGTCGGTATCTCTGGGGTGATCCTTGAGTCCGATGCGGTTGGTGTTATTAAGCTTCTCTCTGATCATGTTATCCCTCGTTCTGAGTTGGGCTCTATTATCCGTGCTTCCCTTTCTTTGGGTTCCTCTGTGAATTTGCTTTCGTCGGAAGCGGTTCGTCGGGGTGCTAACTCGGTGGCCCATAGCCTTGCCCAGCTTGCTCTGTCTTTGGATGGGTCTTCGGTGTGGCTGGATGGTTTGCCCCCTGATATTTACAAGCTTGTCTGCTTTGATTCTTCCTCTATTGGTTGCCCTGTGTAGTCTCCTTTGTTTTGTATTAAAAAAAAAAAAAAAAAAATTTTCAAATTGATTTATTTATTTATCAATTTTATATAGGGATATTAAAGTAATTTTACAACTTCAGGCAAAGTCAAACGTCTAAATTAACGGTCAACAAGGACCAATTTGGTATTTCTAATCGGTCAGGGACCAATTTGGTTATTGTGAAAAAGTTAAAGACCAATTTGGTCACTTATGTAAATATCACAAACTACTTGGAATTTCAAAAAAATATATATATATAGGACCTATTTGGTAATTGTCCAAAAAAAAATCAATCTTTTATTAAAATATGTGGCTGTGGTTGATTGTTCTGAAATTAGGACGAGCTAATAGGAGAATAATCATATATATATATATATATATATATATATATATATATATAAATATTCGAGTCAATGCGCACCGATATAACTTCATCAGTGCATTGGATGTGGACCATTAGATTTACATATTTTAACTCAAAGTGTATGCACTTAACAAAGTTTCTCCATAATCAGTGATCTACATGTATTGGTACTAATGTAGTTATATCAGCTCGCACTGATGTGAACGGAACCCTATATATATATATATATATATATATATATATATATAGTGAGTCTCTTATAAAGGATCATTTATTTTAATTTTAGTAAAAACCACCATAAAATCATATTGGTTTGAATGAATTTCGATCTGAATTTTTTTTTTTAATAATAAGTTCATCGACAAAATTTATCATCAATCCGGTGTCATTTCACGTGCTATTTTTTTATCTTAAAATATGCAAGTTCATCATATAAAAAATTAAAAGATTCGACAAGTTCACCATATTTATAATTTCTTTCCTAAATTTTATGAGATCAATAGATTCGCAATATTTGTACAGTTGGCTCTTGGATTATACCCCCTGGGGCATGGGCTCATCATATAAAAAGTAAAATGATTCGACCTACACACACAATATATATATGTATAGGTCGATGTTGTAAAACTAATGAAGAATAGATGAATAATAAATAACAAAAGAAATAAAAATGGAAGAGACATCAGTGAAGAGACGAGAGAGAGAACAAAGCATTACTTTTATTGATTCTTTGATAATTTTTCTAACTCTTTTACAAGCAATCAGATGAACATATATATAAGCAAGCAAAACAAGAGGAAAGCAAGTGGGTGTACAAGTGGGTGAGATCAGGTGAAAGAGAGAGGCGGTAGATAGGGGAAGATATTTGTGATATTTGTGGGAGATATTTTGAGAGATATTATGGGAAGATATTTGTGTGATATTTATGTGTATAACACATGTGGTAAAAGCCACATATATTATAACAGTCGAATCTTTTTACTTTTTATATGATGAGCCCATGGGGGCATGGGGTATAATCCAAATGCCAACTGTACAAATATATATATATATATATATATACCCCTTTTTAGTCAAAAAAAAAAAAAAAATTAGAAGGGTTATTGTTTTTATCCAAAATTAGTATTTTTATTGTTTTTAGCTAATATTTGGCTGTGAAGACTTAAATTCTTCTCATTATTTTCTTTACCTCTTTTCTCTTCTTTTCTCTCTATTTGGTCAGAACATTTTATTTTCTTCTTTCTCTCTCTTCCCAAATTCTCTCACGCCTCTCTCCTCTTTAAGACAACATTTTTTTTCTTTGGATCAGATCAGGTGTGTGATTTGGTTTTGCTCTTGGGTTGATGGGTTTTCACTCCCAAACCCACTGGTTTTGCTCTCTCCTCTTCAAGACAAATTTTTTTTCTTTCTCTCCTCTCTTCTCTCTCATGTCTTCTCTCCAAAATCAGAATTGAGTTGTGGTGGGAGTTGTGTTTAAGTTAGGGTTTTGTTAAACAAAATTTTCAGATTTTAATTTTCTTTTTAAAATTCAGATTTCGTTTTTTTCAATAAAAAAAAAATCTATATTTGAGGGTGGTTGTTGTGTTTATGAATAGTGGGAGTTGTGTTTGGTTTTAGGTTTTGTTAAACAAAATTTTCAAATATTATTTTTTTTTAAAAGAATTCAGGTTTCGTTTTTTTCAAACAAAATTTCCAGATTTGAGAGTGGTTGTTGTTTTTATGAATTGTGAGAGTTGTGTTTGGGTTTAGGTTTTGTTAAACAAAATTTTCAGATTTTTTTTTAAACAAAAAATTTCAGATCTAGAAAATTTTTGTAGAAAATTTTTGTTTGAAAAAAACGAAATCTGAAATTTTTTTTCCAAATTTCTTTAAACACACCATGCCACCAATTAAACACACCACGACAGCCCAATATTAAACACACCAGGACTGACCAATTAAACACACAAGGTATAAACTAATTAAACACACCAAGTGTAAATCAATTAAACACACCAGACTAATTAAACACACCAGGTGTAAATCAATTAAACACACCATGACAACCCAATTAAACACACCATGGAAAATCAATTAAACACACCAAGACAAGACCAAATTAAACACACCAGGTCTAACACAATTAAACACATCCAGGAAGAAGAAAAAGAAGATGGAGGTTTGGGAAGAAGAAGAAGAAAAAGAAAAAAAATAGAGAAAAAAGGCAACTTATTTTCTTGGAAGAAGAAGAAGAAGGAAAAAAAAAAAAACAAAAAAACAAAAAAAAAAAAAAAAAAAAAAAAGAGATTTTTTTTTTAATAAAGAAGGGCAATTTTATCCCAAAAAAAATGGATATTTTTATAGAAACAATAAAAATATTAATCTTGGCTAAAAACAATAAACCTACTAATTTTATGGTTACTTTTAAAGTTCAAATATATTTATATACTTCCATCTTTCTTTTAATAAGAAAGATTCATCACATTTTTAATATTCCATGATGTGTCATATTATCAAAAAATAAAAAAAATAAATAAAAAGGAGTAATTACACTTTTTTACCCGATATACTGGTATTAGAGCATCCATAAAAGACTCTTTAAATAAGATATTTGTTAAAATCAAACGAGTCATATCAGTATATTTGGTTCCAACAGACTCTTCAAATAAGATTTTGCTTCTTTCTCTTCAATATTGAAGAGCGACTTCTTCCTCTTCAATTACTATAATATTATTTTTTATGTTACGTTATCATTAATATTTGATATCTATATCTTTTTGATCTTTTTACTTAATTAATTTCAATTAATATATAATAAGTTTTAATTTATAAATTTTATCATCATAAAAATTATACCATTAGAAATGTCTCATCTAGATCTTTGAAATAAGACTAATATTGAATATTTAATAATAATATATTAATAATTTGGAATGACATTTAAATGATTTTCATATCCACCTAAAAATAATACTAGTTTCACATGTATGAAACTAGTTCATTTCAAAAAGTTACTATTTCTAACTTGAAAAAAATAGAGGGTGATTATATTTGTTGGTGGGGAGAGGAGAATTTGAGTGATTTCATTAAAATAATATAAATATATTTTTAATTGAAGAGTCTTTTAGAATAGCTATTCTTTTTTCACTCCTCAAATTACCAAATAGGTAAGTAAATAGACATTCGAAGAGTGAAAATAGAAGAGTCATTTGGGGATGCTCTTAGATTATTTGGTCCTCAACTTTTCGAAAATAAATCAAAATGGTCTATTTGACCAAAAAAAGTAACGGTCAAACATAATGGATGTTGTAAAAGTACTATTTTACCCTTTGTTTAAAATAACCGTGTATTTTCAAAACAGATTAATTGAAAATTTAAAAACTAAACAAAAAATGGATGATGGATGGTAGAGACCAAATAAAATTTTAATGAAATGCTTTTCTTAAAATAAAAAAATAAAATAAAATAAAATAAAATAAAAATTGATCTCCAACCGTCCATCACAATAATGGACGGTTGGAGATCAATTGTAAATTTAAAAAAAAAAAAATTCAAAAAAAAAAAATTGAAATGAAATTCAAAAAAGAAAAAGAAAAAAAAAGTGAAGATCGGTCCAATCTCTACTTCCCCAACCGTGAATGGGGGAGGCGCGGTGGGGGAGACAAGTCCTCCCTCCTTCACGGAATGAAGATCCAAAGATTGATGGAAGGTGGAGATCCAAGTTGGAGATTCCTTTTAAAAACAATTGTTTTAATTCACAATTGATCTCCAACCGTCCATCGCCATGATGGACGTTGGAGATGAAAATAAAAAATCGAAAAAGCTTTTTTAATTTTTGCTTTTAAAGAAAAATAAATTATTTGATATGGATAGTGGAGATCCATTAAAAAAAAAGTTTTTTTTTTTTTTTTTGTTTTTTTTTTAAATGTAGACTAATTTTTTCTGATTTTTTTTTTTCAAAGATAACTTTTCTTCTTTTTTTAAATTTGAAACTAGGTTTTTTTTTTTTACTTTTACTTTTGAATTTTTTATATTTTTTATTTGTACACGTGTCACATGTGTATATTAATTGTGTAATATAAAGACATAAATATGTTTCTATTAATTGTTGACCGATCGAAGGACCCTTTTTGATGAAGTTTTAAGAAGTTGAGGATTAAAGAATCTAAGAGCAACTCAAAAAGGCTCTTCTATTTTCACTTTCCAAGTGTCTATTTACTTACCTATGTGGCAATTTGAATAGTGAAAAAAGAAAAGTCATTTCAAAAGGCTCTTCAGGTAGAAATAGGTTTATATTATTTTAATGAAATCAGATAGAGCTATTTGAAATCTTTTAGATAAAGGTGTTTGAAATCATAAAGAACTGTTCAAATATAGTTGTTAATAAAATGAAGAGAGAGAAGTACTCGGTATTTTTTTTTTTTTTTTTTTTACAATACATTTGGGACTATGTATTTTTTTAAAAAGCTTTCGTCATTGATAGAATTCGAGCCGCTGACCTAGGAGTCATTTGTCTAAACCCCAAGCTCGTCCATCTACTCGGTATTATTGAAGAAAGAGAAACAAAATCTCAATTGAAAAATCTCATTTAACCAGTCTGTTGAAACCATATATGCTGATGTGGCTTATTTGACTTATACACAAAACTCATTTAATGAGTCTGTTAGAGTTGCTCTAATACCCTTTTTTGAGGTAAAAAGTGACGTTTTCCCAAATATAGGGACTAAAGTGTAATTACCCCCCTAAAAAGATGATCAAACTCACGATTGATTACCTGTAATAATTCACTCTATTTAAGCCTTTTGTTTATACAATTAAGTTGATTACCTCTTGATCCCTTAATTGTTCTAAGGCGAAAATTCATAAGTAGTCCTTGAATTATAAGAGTCATTGGTGATAATTTTATTATGTGTCAACATTTGTGTTTTATGGACAAAAATTTCATAGTATGTAAAATTCAAAATAGAGAGAGTGACAGATGATGGATACTTTCATAACTTATTTTGTCATCTGGTTCATCATAATTTTACCACACTTTCAGAAGGTACATAGAAATTATTTCAGGATCTAACGTTAAAGGGTTTCTTTGTAACGTTCATTTTGTAATGTTACAAATTAAAGTCAAATCCCGAATGAAAAAACATATGAGAGCCCGCAGCATGTCACCAGATCAAACTTCCATATATGTCTACAATACTAACAGGTTGTCATGTCAATTCTAAAGTGTTTTGGACAACCGGTGCGAATACTTAACGATCTTTGCATTTCATACCAAATGCCTTCCTTAAAATGATACCATTTGTTACTGAGTAAACTTTATCTATCAAATTAATGGATTTAGCTACTGTATTATACATGACTTATATAATTGTTGAGTAATTATGTGAGAAAGAGTTCGTTTCTTTTTAATTTTCAAATCTTTGATTTTTATAGACCTTTAAATTAAAATCCAAAAACTAGAAACTAACCCAACAACTATACATGTCCTATATATATATATACTGTAGTAGTTGAACCCCAAATTAATTGGTAAATTAATTTGATATCTGATTTGAATCCAAATGTAAATCCTATTTTTGAAACAATTCAATTAATTAATAAGATTAGACACCTCTTCAGAACTCTGCTTCTCTCCTATTGGTCATATAGATGATATCGTTTTGTGAGTACAAGCTCCAACGTACCACGTTTGCAAATTGCAATATTAGTAAGATTATAACAAAGAATACTTACCATGAAATTATAAGGACAAGGATGATGATATCATGGGTTTTCAACACTTGTTTAGCAAATTCTGGTGAACAAAAATAAACACTAGAATTAAAAATCTCTAGGTTGCAAAACATTCACTCTTAGGAAAGTGGTTGCAAAACATTCACTCTTAGGAAAGTAGTTGTACATGCACTTTTATTTGAGTTGCATATTAAGCTGTCGGTTGGTGACCGTTAAATTTCGATATTTGTATGTTTATTTGTTTATGAGAATAAATGTATATGTTGGTGGATAGCTTTACAACTCAAAGACTAGTCTAATGTGTTATGGCATCCACCGGTAAATATACATTTATATTATTATATGCGTTTTCAATTTATAATTCATCTCATCTTCTTGAACTTTACATGTGGGTTCTCTAACAGCGACCGCAAGGCCGTCTCTAGATATTTTGGAGCTCGAGCGATTTTATAATATTAACAAAATTCAGGGCCTATATAATATAATATTATTTTATGGGTAGTGTTAACATATGCTCTTATGGCACAGGTTAACAACCACTTTATTACTATAAATGTAAAATAATCAATGTATTTATTGTAATAAGATAATAAATACAGTTATTGATATGTGTGTTTATTTCTATTTATATAAATTAATTGGTTGTTAACATGTGTCTAGATTAACACTACCCTTATTTTATTTTAACTTGTATTTTTTCCGCTTAAATCTGTTTGTGTATTTATGTAGACTGTAGTCAATTTGATTAATAATTATAATTATATAATCTGTTATAAAAGAACCCATTATAAAATATGCTTGTTTGGCCATAAAAGATTTAAGAAATGATTCAAGAAAAGCTTAACAAATTGACTACACAAATAAACAATACACATACAGATATGAAAACTGAGATCACTAAAGCTTAAAATTAGTAGATACTAATCTACTATTGTAAATAAAATAAATAATTAAAAGATGAGTCAAAATCAACATATATAAATTAATGACTAAACAAAAACAATGACAAGTTTATTGGGCCTGAATTTTTATTTTTTTTTTGTTTTTTATTTTTTTTGTTTAATTAAATTAGTTTATTGGACCGAAAAGAAAAATATATAAATAAAAGTAGTAAAAGGTTTGGAATTATATCCTATTTAAACATAAACATATTGGGTTATGAGGCCAAAAAAATAAATAAATAAAATTGGGTCAGTTGGGTTTACTGCCACTATGGGCAGGCCCTAGGACCGTCCCCTCTTTTTTGGAAATACGTGCATTCTACTGAACCCATGCACGTTCTTATAGTTTATGATACCCATGTTCTATTTTTTAGGACAGCGGACGCCAGCTAGTATATGTGCTTTTATATTTCAAAGTGGTCTCTGTTTTTTCGGGTGGTGGATGCTCTGTTGGCAGTCCCCTGTTTTTTGATTTGGCAGATTCCTTTGTCTGGGCTTGGTCTTTTGTCTATGCCTTTTGGCTTTGTTTTTCTGTCATGGGTTTTTTTTTTTTATCCGAAATCCTAATTAAATTATCAGATGCGATCGATAAACAGTTTTGGTTTATTTTAGATGCCAAAAACTCAGTGGAATCCTACACCCTATATTTATTATTATTATTATTATTATTATTATTATGATTATTATTATTTTGGCATGTGAGGATATGATAGAAAATGAAACGATTAAGGGATATTATCATTTAATCCCTATATTGTTTTGAATTATCTCTTTTTCACCCACTTATTCATTTTTCACTGAATCTGTCACTATGTTTTCAAAAACTACTCAATTTGGTCCCTTTGACCAGATTTTTAATGGCCAACCCTAACAAAAAAAGTAAATTGGTCATTTTACCCTTAACTTAAATCAAATGACCATTTCACCCTCTAACTTTGTCAATTTTTACAATTTAACCTAAATTATAATAAAATGATAAATATTAAAATATTAAATAATAAATATTTACAGAAATTAAAGATTTACCTTTCTTGTTAAAAAAATTTAAATGCAAAAACAAAACAAAAAAAAAAAAAAAAAAGATTTGGATTTTTTTTTTTTTTATCTGGAAATGAAACCCCACCACACAAATCACCCAAACATCCAAACCCATCAATCAAGCCACCCTCTCCAAACACCCAAAAACCAAAACCACCCAAAACCCATCAACAAAACCACCATCAAATTATAATCAAAACCACCATCAAATCATTATCAACACCAAAACCATCTCAAATCATCATCAACACCATCATCTAATCATCAATGAAGAACCCAAATTTCCAACCACCACCACTCCAACATCACCAATACCAAACCCAGATTCTTCGCCTTCTTCGTAGCCTCCGATTTGGCCTTGTTGTAAATGTTGAACACCACATTCAGGGCCCACCACGTCGTGAAGTAACTTCGCCTTCTTCACTGCCTCCGATTTGGCCTCAGCCACTGCCACCGCCTTCGTCAACTCAATCTGATCCGATCGGTCAGAAACTTCTTCGGTTTCAGTGTTTGATGAGATGTTGTCTATTTTGTGTTTGTGTTTTTGTTTCGTTCAGTTGATGAAAAAATACAAGAGATAGTGGAAGTTTGTTTGGTTGGTGAGAAAATACAAAGAGAAAGCGGATGGTGTGTTTTGGTGGGTGTTCTTGGTGTTCTGGAAAACTAATGAAGAAAATGAAGTTAAAGTTTGGGTTTCTAGGTTTCATTTGTGTTCTTTGTGTACAAATTGAAGATGATGATGATGTGTTTTGGTGGATTAAGTTTTATTTTATTTTTATTAGGTGGAGATCCTAATAAAAAAAAAAAAAAATCTTTCAATTATTATTATTATTATTATTTTTTATTAGGTGGAGATCTAAATTGGATCTCCACCGTCCATCTCATGTGATGGGCGATGGAGATCCTAATCAAAAAAAAAAAAAAAATCTTTAAATTTTTTTTTTTGTTTTAATTTTTTTTTATTAGGTGGAGATCCAATCTAGATCTCCACATTTAAATTTAATTTTTATTATACACACACACACACACACACACACACACACACACACATATATATATATATATATATATATATATATTTGTGTGTTGACATGTGACATATCATTGTTGAAAGACAAAAATACCCTTAGAACCGTTTAATTTGACTAACGGTTGACTCACAGAAGGACGAAATTGAGTGGTTTGTAAAAACATGGAGACCAATCCAATGAAAAATGAATAAGTGAGTGAAAAAAAGATAATTCAAACAAATATAAGGACTCAAATGATAATATCCCAACAATTAAAGATGATCAATATTAATTAAATTCCAGTAGATACCATAATTACTAGAAGATGATCATGGCCAATGGAGTAAGTAAGTACCTCACATGCAACACACTTTAATTTAAGGACTCAAATCTGTCCAAAAATGGTATATCAATTTGTGTCCAACCAACTAAATTGGGACATGTGTCTACATTTATTAAAGAGATAATTACCCCGGTGGTCATCGAATTGATGACACACTATCAAAATGGCCACTAGATTGGAAAGTTGTTCAAAAATGGTCATTTTTGACGAACTTTGTGACATTAATGATCATTCCATCCAATTCTATCAAATGAGTGGCATTTTGGTAAATAAGGGGATGCCATTAATTTATTTTAGATGTTTTTTGGAAATCAATTTTTTCAATAAGTGATATTTTGGTAAATAAGTGGATGACATTAATTTATTTTAGATGTTTTTTGGAAATCAATTTTTTCTTTTTTGAAAAGAATAATTATATTTAGTGTGTGTAAATATATATATATATATATATATATATATATATATATAGGGATATCAAATGAGATGTAAAATAATAATAATAAAAGGGTTAGTAATTTCTAAAGCCACTGATTTGGTGAAGCAGTCCCTAAATGGCCATTAATTTTTCAAAATAGCTCAAACTAGTTATTATAATTTATAATTTCAGAACGTCTAATCATAGCCATATGTTTTAATAAGTTCAAATGTTATATATATATATATATATATATATATATATATATATATATATCACATACAGTCACACACACACATATATATATGTATTTCTTTTTTAAGAAGATTAAGGTTACAAAATCTAAAAAATCTAAAAAATAAAGAAGAGACACGTGTATTGATCTAAACCGTTTCTTTTGTTTTTCAAAAAGAATAATTATATTTAGTGAGTGTAAATATAGATATAGATATATATATATATATTTACACACTAAATATAATAATTTTTTTCAGAAAAAGAAAAAATTGATTTCCAAAAAACATCTAAAATAAATTAATGTCATCCACTTATTTACCAAAATGTCACTCATTGAAAAAATTGATTTCTAAAAAACATTTAAAATAAATTAATGGCATCCTCTTATTTACCAAAATGCCACTCAATAGATGGAATTAGATAGAATTGGATGGTATGGTCATTAGTGTCACAAAGTTCACTAAAAATGGCTATTTTGGAACAACTTTCCAATCTAGTGGCCATTTTGATAGTGTGTCATCAATTCGATAGCCACCGGGGTAATTATCCATTTATTAAGTTAAGCATTATGAAACTCTATCAATCCCTCACACCGGTAGTACTCCATTTTTGCAGCAGCTAGCATGGAGTACTACCAATTCCCTTCCTTGCCAATCCTTTTAACTTTCCTAGTTTTTGTTTTGATGATACTAAAATTTCGAAAGACATCGAAAACTTCAAATCTACCCCCAGGACCATGGAAGCTTCCTCTGATAGGAAATATGCACCAGCTTGGATCTCTACCCCATCGTCGCCTAAGTGCCTTGGCCAAGAAATTTGGTCCCATGATGCACCTTCAACTTGGTCAAGTGTCTCATATTGTTGTATCTTCACCAGAAACAGCCAAAGAAATCATGAAAATACATGACATCAATTTCGCTGATCGGCCCCGTCTCTATGTTTTAAAATTCTATAATCATACAGACATTGCGTTTTCACCATATGGAAATTACTACAGGCAAATGCGAAAAATTTGTTCTTTAGAGCTGCTGAGTCCAAAACGTGTGCAGTCATTCCGGTCAATCAGGGAAGAAGAAGTGTCGAACTTTATTAGATCCATATCTTCAAATGCTGGATCGCCAATCAACTTAACTAAGATGCTGTATTCTCTGTCAAATGACATCACTGCAAGGGCGGCTTTTGGTAAAAAATGCAAAGATCAAGAAGCATTCATACAAGTTGCTCTGAAAATAATAGAGCTGGGAGCGGGTTTCTATCTTCCCGATGTGTTCCCTTCCATTAAATTTGTTGAGATGCTCAGCGTGATGTGGTCTGAACTAGAGAAGTATTTTCGACAAGGAGATAAGATTCTTGACAATATCATACATGAGCATAGAGCGAGCAAGGCAACAGGAAAGATGACTGATGTGGCCGGTGAAGAAGAAGAGGACCTTGTACATGTTCTTTTGAATATTATGGATCAAGGAAATCTGGAAGTTCCCTTAACAGCTGAAAACGTCAAAGCAGTTATCCTGGTAAGTGACTTAACTTGTTCATGCATATAATGTTTCTATGTATGTAAGAGGCGAATCCAACTTCATCAAATTTGAAGAGTTTAGAGGGCCATGACAGAAAAATTAAAAGAAATTAAAATGTAAATATATTAGGGTAAAAATTAGATTAATTTAACTATATTTTTTCGCCACGGATTGCAAGCATAGAATTTCATTCTTACTGAAAGATCAGAGAGAGATTTAATTAACCATGCATGAAGTACTAGTCTTTAGAGATTTATAAATTTTTATCCTATTTCAGGACCTTTTTATCGCTGGAACTGAGACGTCTTCCGCAATGGTAGAATGGGTAATATCAGAACTGTTGGTGAACCCAAGAGTGTTGGAAAAGGCACAAGCAGAGGTGAGGCAAATCGTTGACAGAAAAGGAAATGTAGTGGATGAATCAGGCCTTCATGAATTCGAATACTTGAAGTTAGTTATCAAAGAAACTCTCAGGTTACATCCTTCTCTTCCTTTGGTTGTCCCAAGAGAATGTAGAGAGAGTTGTAAGATTAACGGATATGACATACCAGTGGGAACCAGAATCATTGTCAATGCATGGGCAATCGGAAGAGATCCTAATTACTGGACTGAAGCCGAGCGCTTCTATCCAGAGAGATTTCTCGGTAGTTCAATTGATTACAAGGGAACTAATTTTGAATTTATCCCATTTGGCTCTGGAAGGAGGATGTGTCCTGGCCTAGCTTTTGGTATAGCTAATATTGAGCTTCCAATAGCAAATTTGCTATACCATTTCAACTGGAAACTTCCTAACGGGATGAAAAACGAAGATCTAGACATGACTGAAACATTTGGTGCAGCTGTAAGGAGGAAAAATGCTCTCTACTTTATTCCCACTCCTTATCATCCTCCTCCTCCTAGCAAGTAACAGTAGTACTGTAGGCTTCTGGGGTTAATTATCAATGGTTGTATTGGATTTCTATAGGGAACTCATCAACTTCACTCAGTCCCTCCAGTACACCAAAAAAGAAATTACTTTATGTTTGCTTGTTTGCTATTTCCATCTTTTGTTACCGGCCATCTTTCTATTATAT
Source organism: Acer saccharum (assembly GCA_030490815.1). Classification (NCBI taxonomy): domain Eukaryota; kingdom Viridiplantae; phylum Streptophyta; class Magnoliopsida; order Sapindales; family Sapindaceae; genus Acer; species Acer saccharum. The sequence continues at coordinate 5,696,191 of CM059870.1, forward strand.
GAATTAATAATCCTGCAAGTGTCATCTTTTGTTACCATTTTTCTATTATATAAATATATATTCATGCAAGTGTATATGGTAATTGTAAGAGAAATTAATCATACAACTAAGCTGCACAAACAATGATTGGGCACAATTGATTACTCTCCAAGAGAAATCATGGGCTCAAAAACACACTTGGCCGGATAATTTAATTTCGACATGCCAACTTCCAATTATTCAATTTACGTCACCTATCAAACTTATCTTTCACACTTGTCAACAACCATAACATGTATAATCTCGTAGCATGGTATTCCCATAAATTCAAAAGTCATCACTTCATTCAACTTCTCAAAGTTCATGATACATAATGCCCAAGATAACAATTCAAAACATGATCGCATTGGGATCATGTTTCATGGGCGCATTGGGATTTTATTTTTTAGTGCTTGAAATTTATTTTTTATTTTTGCTTTCGGGAGATTTTATACTTGCATTGGGTCTACGTGTTTCGTGTGATTTGAGACTTTCTGCAGATTTCTTACATTTCATTTAATTTGCTTAATGTTTTCATGATCGCATTGGGATCATGTTTCATGGGCGCATTGGGATCATGCATCTCTGTTTATCGGTGTTTTTACTTTTGTTTGGATCATGCATCTCAATCTATAAGGTAAATCAATGGAGCATATGCATATTACCAGATAGTTAATTAAATGTTGAGTAAATGGGGCGTACAGGCCATATATAAAACAATTTCCAACAACAAAAAAAAAAAAGTACCTTAGATTTCATGACAGAAGAAAATTCGAAAAAATACGTCATACATGTCACACTTCGTTTTTGTTTGCTCATGATAAAGTCTAGCAGCAGCAAGACTTGGGAATTAAAGATACAACAATGAAGCACCAATTATTGAATAGCTATATATACAATCTCAATAGGTCTCTATGAGTTAATTTTGCAAGGATTTGAAATTTGGGTCAAGTTTTGATTTGGGTATTCTTAATAAAACCCAAAACAACAACAACAACAACAAATAAAAAAAATATAAAAAATATAAATAAAAATAAAAATAAAAATTGACGATACTTACACTCGTGAAAAACTGTATATACATCCCTTTTTGTTTATACCCATTAAAAATTTCCAAAGTATTGTAACTTGTTAGTACAACCCAATTTTTACCAAATATGTCCTTTCTCTTAATCTTTAAACAAATATATTATAAATTAATAAATTATAAAATAATTATAAAAAAGAAAAAGAAAAAGAAAAGTGTGGAGGAGATGATCCTTGCGGCAAATATCACCGGATTCGGGATGGAGGTGCCTCCTCTTCTTTTTTTTTTTTTTAAAAAAAAAATTATATATTTTCTTTTTTAACTTCAAAATCTGATAATGTCCTAATTTTAAATAAATAAATAAAAATTCTGATAATGTCCTTATAAATTATCACATGAAGACAGGGAACTAGAGGGAAGCCTGTGATTTCATTATGGGGATTTTGAAAGTGCGTTGGGATTTCATTCCGGAGATTTTAAAAAGCTGTTGAATTTCATGCCCTTCTAATTGAGTTTATTTTTTAAAATTAATTAATTGTGTAATTTTCACTCCTTAATTTTTGTATAACAGTGATTTAATATTTATAATTTTAAATAATCTCTATTTAATTTTAATTAATTAATAAATAATATTTTAATCGAAAATAAATATTTTATTTATATGAATATATGACATATAAGATATATTTATATTAAGGGGTAATTACCCTAGTGGCCATCAACTTTTACCACCACTATCAAAATAGCCACCAAATGGGGAAATTGATGGAAAATGGTCATTTTTTGTAAACATTGTTATACTAATGGCCATTCCATCAATTTCCATCAATTTCCATCCAATGAATGGCATTTTGGTAAATAAGAGGATGACATTAATTTATTTTAGATGTTTTTTGGAAATCAATTTTTTCTTTTGTTTTTTGAAACAAATAATTATATTTAGTGTGTATATACGTATAGCATATCTCAAACATATATATATATATGTGTGTGTGTGTGTGTGTGTGTGTGTGTGTGTGTATTTCTTTTTTTAGAATATTAAGGCTATAAAATCAAAAAATTCTAAAAAACATATTTGAGATAAGTTGAAAAGATATATATATATATATATATATATATATATATATATATATATATTCTTTTTTGAAAAGATTAAGGTTACAAAATTTAAAAATTCTAAAAAATATATTTGAGATAAGTTGAAAAGAAATATATATGTATATATATACATATATATATATATATGTTTGAGATATGCTATATGTATATGTACACACTAAATATAATTATTTGTTTCAAAAAACAAAAGAAAAAATTGATTTCCAAAAATTATCTAAAATAAATTAATATTATCCTCATATTTACCAAAATGCGACTTATTAGATGGAATTGGATGGAAATGGATGGAATAGGATGGAATAGCCATTAGTGTAACAATGTTTGCCAAAAATGGTCATTTTCCATCCATTTCTCCATTTGGTGGCCATTTTGATAGTGGTGGCAAAAGTTGATGGCCATTAGGGTAATTACCCCTTATATTAATCATTTTAATGTGGCAAACTTGTAAATATGTAGCAAACTGGCTGCTAAACATCAGCAAAAGGCGCTGACATGACATTCCATGTAGATAAAAGGCACTGACTTGATGAGAAAATCTTGGCTGGGACGGTCCCATATACGTGGCCATGGGACCGTCCAATCAGAGTGTGACACATATACATTGGGGGTGTATGTGCAGAGTATGTGGCACACTTGTGGCACACTCTGATTGGACGGTCCCATGGCCACGTGTATGGGACCGTCCCAGCCAAGATTTTCTCCTGACTTGACATTCTACAATGGCAAATAATTTACTCTAACGTGTCCAGTCACGACAGCAATTATTATTATTTATTTATTATACTTTTCATTACGTTTTTTTGTTTTGGTAAAAAGGAGGGGATGAACCCAAAGCAGAGAAAAGAACACAACAAAACTAACATCTGGGCACAATCCTACAAAAGGATAGGCCTCTTGAATCCTCATTAAGAAGGATAGAAATTTGAGGAGGAGGTTTCTGAAACAACACAGTTCCAAGGTCCATTGAGTGCCCAAGCTTTGCAAGGCTGTCAGCAACACGGTTGCTCTCCCTATACCCATGACGAATAAGGCAACTCTAATCTTCTTCTATAAAAATTCTGCAAGCATGAATAATGCTAAACAATTGATGATTCTGGGGAGGGTTATCATTAATTAATTGAACAGCAGCCAACGAGTCAGTCTCAATAATCAACTTCTTGAAGCCAACCTTCCAGGCAATCCTGATTCCTTCTAAGATGCCCCATATTTAAGCTTCTAGAGCACTTCCCACCCCTTTATTCATAGCAAAACCACCCAACCAATTACGATTATCATCCCTGAAAACACAGTTCCAAGAAGGATAGAAATTTGAGGAGGAGGTTTCTGAAACAACACAGTTCCAAGGTCCATTGAGTGCCCAAGCTTTGCAAGGCTGTCAGCAACACGGTTGCTCTCCCTATACCCATGACAAATAAGACAACTCTAATCTTCTTCCATAAAAATTTTGCAAGCATGAATAATGCTAAACAATTGATGATTCTGGGGAGGGTTATCATTAATTAATTGAACAGCAGCCAACGAGTCAGTCTCAATAATCAACTTCTTGAAGCCAACCTTCCAGGCAATCTTGATTCCTTCTAAGATGCCCCATATTTAAGCTTCTAGAGCACTTCCCACCCCTTTATTCATAGCAAAACCACCCAACCAATTACGATTATCATCCCTGAAAACACAGTTCCAAGAAGGATAGAAATTTGAGGAGGAGGTTTCTGAAACAACACAGTTCCAAGGTCCATTAAGTGCCCAAGCTTTGCAAGGCTGTCAGCAACACAGTTGCTCTCCCTATACCCAAGACGAATAAGGCAACTCTAATCTTCTTCCATAAAAATTTTGCAAGCATGAATGATGCTAAACAATTGATGATTCTGGGGAGGGTTATCATTAATTAATTGAACAGCAGCCAACGAGTCAGTCTCAATAATCAACTTCTTGAAGCCAACCTTCTAGGCAATCCTGATTCCTTCTAAGTTGCCCCATATTTCAGCTTCTAGAGCACTTCCCACCCCTTTATTCATAGCAAAACCACCCAACCAATTACGATTATCATCCCTGAAAACACCCCCAGCAGCAATGGTGCCCAAATCAGGTATCCTACTACCATCCACATTCTTCTTAATCCACTCAAAAGGGGGAGGCTTCCACGCAATAGAGCATGTCTAGAAATCAATATCTCTATCTAGAGCATTATTAACACTATACCAATCAACCACATAATTAATAATAACCATACCAGGTGTAATGGGCATCTTGAAACTAGCATTGAAAACCTGCTCACACCTCCACTTCCAAATAAACCGAAAGGCCACCGCAAAAATGAGATAATTTGGCCACTTCTTCATCACAATTTTGCTGCAATTCAAGTTTTGTAACAGCCACTCTTTCCATTCAGCTTTAAATAAAACACACTTAGATGCCCCCTTCCAAATATCTTCCTAGATATTGATAGCACCAATGCAGCCTCTAAAGACATGCTCCATATTTTCACAACCCGCTTTACAACTATTACAAGTAATATCCACAGTTAGCCCTCTATTAGCTCTATGTTCATTAGTAAGTAACTTACCATGAAGGAAAACCCAAAGGAAATGACTGACTCTAGGCGGCATCTTGAGTTTCCAGATGAAGCTCCAATCCCACATTTCTTCATTCTCATCTTCAAAGTGGATACTATAAGCACTTATCATCGAGAATTCACCATTCTTAGACATCCCCCATATCACCTTATCAGGGACCCCTTGCGTGTCATCAACATGAATGCTCAAAATGTGTTGAATGATACACCAAGGCAGCACACCATTCATCTTGTTAACATCCCATTCAAAAGACCGAAGATAAGCATCCACATTTTCAAGGATTTGCTCATTCAAAAGAGGGATGAAAGTATGTTCAAAAAGAGCCCAAAATTTGGCACCCACACATAAGTCCAAAATTTAACATAGCCTCCCGTACCTATTCTTCATTGCATACCCTTACTAAGCAGTTGAGCTCCAAAGGAGATCCCTCTCCAAGTAGTTGAGCAATCATTACCTGTAGAGTCAGTAAATAATCCATTTTTGTAATATTTACCTCTCATCATTCTAGCCCATAGCCTATCATCATCTTAAATCAATCTCCAACTTGCTTTAGCCAGTAGGGCTTGATTCATCAATCTCATATTTTTAACACCTAACCCACCTTTCTTTTTCGGCAAGCATACCACTCCCCACTTAACAAGGTGCATCTTTCTCTTCTCAACACTGTTGCCCTAAAGAAAGTCTATGCTTAGCTTATCAAGTTTATCACATAATTCAAAGGGAAGTTTAACGGATTGCATTGCATATATGGGGAGAGCAGAAGCAATGGCCTTAATTAACACACATCTTCCAGCAAAATAAAAAGTAGCACTTTTCCAGGATGCCAGTCTTTTTTGAGACTTCTCAAGAATATAGTTATAAGTGCTCTTGTTGATACGCCCATGGATGAAAGGGATACTAAGATAATTGCCCAAGTTCTTGGTTAGTGAAGACCCACACAACTTAGCCAATGTTCTCAAAGCAAAACACTCTAGACTTGGAAAAACTGACTTGCTCACCCGAAAGATCACAAAAGGATTCAAGACACTCTCTCATGACATTTGCTTGATGCTCAGAGGCATGCCCAAAAAGAATCAAATCATCCGCAAAAAAGAGGTGTGAAATTTTTGGTCCTTCATTAGAGATTTTCATAGGTTTCTAATTCCTATCAAGAAGCTTTTGGTTGATAATATGAGAGGGCTTCTCCATGCAAAAAACAAAAATATATAGAGATAAAGGATCTCCTTGACGAATGCCACGCTTTGGGATAAAACTCTCAGATAGTTCACCATTAACAAGCACTTTATACTGAACCGAAGTGATACAACTTATAATCAAAGCAATCAACTTATCACTAATTCCCACTTCTTCCAACACATGCTTGATAAACCCCTATTGAAGCTTATCATAAGCCTTAGCAAGATCAATTTTCCATGCTATAAACCCTATCTTTCCTTTGGATTTTCTAAATTTGTGTAGGACTTCCTAAGCAACAATGATATTGTCCTGTATTTGTCTCCCTCTGAATAAAAGCCACCTGGTTGGGACTAACAAGGTTAGGAAGAAGTGGTCTAATTTTTTGCACTATGATCTTACTCACAATTTTGTATATAGTATTACACAAACTTATAGGTCTAAGTTGTGTCATACTAGTGGGGTTTGGGATTTTAGGAATAAGAGAAATGGTAGTTTGATTAATATCATTAGGAACACTTCCCTTCCGAAAATAATCAATAGCTAAGTTGATCAGATCCTTCTTACAACGGCTCCAACAACTTTGAAAGAAGATTGTAGGGAATCCATCAAGACCTAGAGCCTTGAGACTTCCAATACCAAACAAACTGTCTCACATCTTGTTCACAAATTTCCATCGAAATGCCAACCAAATCACTGTTAATAAGCCTTGGAAACATCATAGGCAGATCAGAGTATCTTCCTTGGCTGTCTTTATCAACAAATAAATCTTTGAAATAGTTAACTGCAACCTCTTTCATTTCTGTTATCTCCTTAGCCCAGCTCCTATCATCCTTTTTCAAACCTTCAAGCTTATTCCTTTTTCTTCTAATGATAGTTGAAAGATGAAAGAATTTAGAATTTCTATCACCTTCTTTGAGCCAATCATTTTTAGACTTTTGCTTCCAAAACAATTCCTCTTGTTCAATAATGTCATTATACTCCTTAAGAAGCTTCTCCTCCAACCATGCCAAATAAAAGGAGAATCTCTCACTCAAACTTCTTTGAATACCACCAATCTTAGCACATAGTCTTCTTTTTTTTTTTTATGGAAAATGTTCCCAAATTCCTCCTTGTTCCACTTCACAAGAGACTTAGTAAGGTTTCGAATTTTGATAGCAGTATTCTCCTCCTTACCACTCCAGTTTTTGGAAACAAGCTCGTCAAAATCTTTATTTTTTTAGCCACATGGCTTCAAACCGAAAGGGTTTACACTTACTGTTAGGGATTTGATTGCTTTGAAGTTGAATTAGGATAGGACAGTGATCTGAAGTCAACCTAGGAAGATGTTTCACAAATCCCTCATAGTAGTGAAGTCCCCAATCCATTGAACAAAGTCCTCTATCCAGCCTTTCCCAAATCTCCTCCCTTACACCTCTCTTATTCATCTAGGTGAACCTTGGGCCTATGAACCCCATGTCAACAAGCTCATTTATGTCAATCCAACTAGAAAAACCACTGTTAGAGAAAGTCGGCCTACCACCTCGTTTTTCATCGCAACTCGTAATTTCATTGAAATCCCCTGCTATAAGCCAAGGCATCTGAAAACAACCTCTAATAGAATCCAAATAACTCCAGAGTAATCTTCTAATGTTAGCACACGGATTGGCATACACAAATGTGATGATCCAAAAAAAAAAAAAAATTATCATCAACTAACGCAGTAATACTATGCCTTGAACTAGCAACAACATGAATCTTAACCTTGCTCTCATTCCATAATAACCAAATACCACGAGAAAAACCCTCATCCTCCATTATATAACTGTTATCAAAACCCAACCTTTTGATAACCCGTCTAGCGTTCAAGCCACTAATCCTAAGCTCACATATAACTAACACCTCAATGCTATGCATCCTTTGAATATCAGAAATATTCCTAGCAAAGGATTCTTTGCCTGCCATTCTCACATTCCACACTAAAATCATAGGAAGGGAGGAAAAAAAAGGCTTCTTACTCGGAGACCAAGGCCATTGCCTCCACCAATTCAAAGGCAACCACTTCAAAGCTATTGTCATGCTGCATCACAGGGTTGTTGACACATTTCACAACATCTGTAGATACACTACTGGTTATAGAAACAATATTGGGTTCATGCTGAGCTTGGCAAAGAACACTGTCACTGCTCAAGTCCTCAATATTAATAAGAGAATTCCCATTCTTTTGATGCTATTTATGAGGAGATTTAACTCCTTTGCCACCCACATTTCCTTTAGAGTCTTTATATTTTCTTCACAAGGTTCATTGGTTTTCACCATTTCCTCCACATTATCCTTTCTCAAACCTTCTTTGCAGCTCTCCTTATTGTGGCCATATCTTCTACAACTGAAACATATAAGGCCTAAACTTTCATATTCCACCCTTATAACCCTATCATCAATACTAAGGGATCATAGGAGAGGCTTTGAGATATCAATTTCAACGCAAATTCGAGCGAACCTGCCTCTAGATTGGTTCATAGTGATAGGGTCAACCTTGCACATTCTACCCAACATGCCACCAATACTCCATAGCAAGTCTGCATCCATCCATTCCATTGGGAGTTTTGATAGCCGCACCCAAATCGGCATGCTCTGAATCATATCCTCACCTGGAACGAAATTAGGCATCCATCTATGAGTCACCAGGTATTGGTTGGCAATCACCCAGGGACCATTTGTAAGCACATAGTCTAAATCATCCTTCATCTGGAATCTCACAACAAAATAGCCTTCCCCTAAATCTGTCAGCTGCCAATGACCAATGAGAGACCATTTCTGCGTCAACTTATTCGTCGTAAAATTTAGTGTGTGTGGCCGCCCCATGTTCTTCAAGATTAGGGCATTCTCCCATGGTTTATGAAGTTGCTCTTTCAATTTCGGAGACAACTTCATCGATGGACCAGTCGAACCCTCAGTAATCAAAATATCTTTCGTATTAATTTTGAGCTTTTCTTTGGTTGTTCCAAATCCAGACCAGGCGCTAGGCATAGACATACCCATGAGCTTGGATTTGAAGCTCCCCACAGCTTCGTTCCTTACTTGGTTAGTTCCAATATCATTGCGTCCAAGGATATCATCATTTGCTCTAGCTCTCTTAGCAGAAGCGCAATCGTTGTTTCCTGGACTTACATCAACATTCATTTTACAGGCAGGAGGTTGTTGAGCTGAAAACACAAAGGGTTCACTCTGGATTTCCATACTCACAAATATCAGATCAAGAAAAACAAGACAGCAGCAAGAGATCGAATAAAATAAGCAAGAAAATCGAGAGATTTAAGCAAGCAAACGAAGGAATAGCGAAGAAATCGGCGGTGCGTGAGATCTGAAGACAAAAAGCAAACGTTCACCAAACACACTCAAAGCGCGTACAAACACTCATCCCCACGTGCCCATTTTTCCTTTTAGTTTTTTTCATTACGTTTTTAATTTGTAAAGAAACGGAAAATCACACTACTTGAAGTCTTGAACGGATCAAATGTTACGATGATGTCTCCTTCATCGACCAATCACTTTTCTTTGTTTAATCAGGCACAAAATACACTTTTCTTCATCGAACCGAGACTCGAAACCAGAATTCGATTGGTTTGATGCAGTTTCATCTTGTTGTCTGTATTGGGTATCAAACTCGGGTTTTGAGTTTACTATTATTGCTTTTGATCATTGAAATTGAGTACCATTTTTTTATGCTTTTTAGTTAACAAATTACTTCCTTTAAAAGAAACAACTTTTTTTTTCCCATTAAATTTACTGAATTGGTTCACTCAACGATAAAATTTACTTAATTTTGATGAAGTAAATTGAAGTAAATGATTTATGAAGAACATAAATTATTTTATTCTATTGAACCTACGTTCAAATTGGTTTACAGCTCAATCTCGAATTAATATACAAGAAGATTATAATTTCAATTTTCAAGAATAAGAATAACATTCACAAGAAAATTGAACAAAGAGTCCCATGGGGCTAAGACACACTTTTTGTAGCAGCCCATCAATTATCCATATGAATCTTAATTAGAAAGTCTCAGGTAAGTAATTCCTGCAGAAACAGATTCTTTGTTAAAGCTAGAGAAATTTCAACAACCTGATTTTGTGAAGAAATTCACGTATTTATTCAATTGATTGGAGGATCGATATGTGAATGTGTACATTACGAATAGTAGATGAAACCAAATTCCTGCAGAAACAGATCAATGAACATAATTATGCAGTAAGATTAATGAACATATCGTAAGCAGTGCCACAACAACTCTCTTGAGTTCACTTGGTAATTTCGTCGAATACCTTGTAGGCAAAATCGAAAAACTACCACTTACTTCTTCCAAGACCTTGTTTGAATGGACTTACAAGTTACAAGCACAACAATGTAATACTAACAATGGGAATGCTATCTACCTTTCCCATTTTCCTTTCTCATTTACCTTTCCCACTCATTGTATGACACGTATACACTTTTTCATTTAATAAAAAGCTCTCACTTTTTACTACAAAGTTTGTTTACGTCTTTACCCCTTATTAATGAAATGATAGAAGCAACCATCAAGGGTAAAGATGTAAACAAGCTTTGGATCAAAAAGTGAGAGTTTTTTATTAAATGAAAAAGTGTATACGTGTCAAACAATGAGTGAGAAAGGTAAATGGGAAAAATAGATAACATTCCCCTACTAACAATGAGGAAACATAATCAACTAAAAGCAATCCAACCACAACACAACACAAGCAATTTTACGTGGTTCACCAAAATTAGCTACGTCCACGGCGCTCCAAAAACCAACAACCCGACTAATTATTCAATATCAGCATCTTTGTGAATGCTAGTTCACTTACTAACAAAGAAAAATGAATTATTATATTAGAAATTTGATGTATACTAACAAAACAATTAGTTAAAGGTACCTAATTTTATATCCAACATGTTTAGAAGCTACTTTTAGAATCCAAAAACGAATAAAGCCAATCGAAAATTGACTGTTTAGCTTCTGGTGGTTGGGCAATGTTTATATATACAGTCTCGTTCTAGTCATGCACACTGATATAACTACATCAGTACCAATGCATATAAACCACTGATTATGGAGAAGCTTTGACAAGTGCATACACTTTGAGTCAAAGCATGTAAATCTAATGGTCCACTTCCAACGTACTGATAAAGTTATATCAATGCGCACTGACTTGTACATTTCTCTTTCTATATATACCTATGATGCTGTTAGTCAAAGTTTGTCAAACTTAATGGAGATAAGTTAATTTTTTCCTTTCAAGCATTTTTAAAAAATACTTCATTAAAAATGGAGATGAATTGAAAAATGAAAAAAAAAAAAAAAAATCAAATCAAATCAATAAACCAAAAAACAAAAAAGATATCAATTTGAAAAGAAAAAAAAAAATTAAAAAAATAGATCTCCACCTTCCATCTCAAAGATGGATGGTGGAGAATCATTTTTTTGAACTTACTCTACTTTTTTGCTTTTAATTTTTTTTATTTGCATCTGAGATAGATGGTGGAAATCCATAATTATTTTTTTTCTCATATTTTTTAAAATCATACATTTTTAATTCAGAAATTTAGAGGCATTTTGGTAATTTTAACGGTCAAACTCAATTTAACATCAAATGATGTTATTGTCAATGAATGATAAAGTTGTTTCCGGATGTAAAAGGTTAAACCTTAGGGAGTTGGCCTTAATTTGCTCTAATATAAAATGGATCAATGCCCCTCCAATCCAACCCCATTTGGTCTCTTTCTCAATTTACTAATGCTAGACAACCCAAAAAATTAGTCCAAACTTCAACCCGAATGATGTGACAAGTGGTTTTTTCATTAATCACATCATCCCATGTTGTGTGTAATAATAACAACTCACTTACCACATTATTTGGATTAATTATTTGAGTTGTATAGCATTACTCTTCTCAATTTGGTGTTAAAAGTGTGATTTACTTATGATATTCTGAGAAGGGTGTTTGGCGCCTTTGGGCTGGCCAGTTGAGCCCAGACGAAATGCTAGAGAATATAAACTCGTCCAGAGATATTACTTACAATGGAGATACAAATGTGTATAATTGTATATAAATTAGGATAGAGAAGCAACTTGATTTATTACTAAATGACCACTTTTATTCTTTTTTTTTTTTTTTTTTTTTTCCTTCAAAGGGAATGTAATCATATTAAAATTCTTTTAAATTAATAACAAACTTATCATGTGTTGTTTAAATAGTTACATCAAATATATAGTATTTTATCATTGAATTTTTTTTTTCATTATATCATTTCTAAAGATTGAATCAAACTGATTCGGTACGAAAAATTTTCAAATACAAATGCTTACAATGCAAACCAATTCACACAACGATAAAATTTATTGACTATTTATGGAGATAAAATTTTCTCAAAGAAATAGATAACAGAAAATAACGGCAAAAATACTGAGAAAATAAATAAATACAGAGTTCTTAGTTCTACTACGTATAAAAACATGAACTCTAAGCAGCTCAATGTTTTCGAGACAAAACAAATACCAAATATGCCCCCGTGACAAACGCAATGCGGCCGGTTATGCCCACAGCATTGTGTTTGTTACGGGAGGCATATTAGGTAACGTTGAGAACAGTCCACAAAGTACGTGAAAACAAAAAGATATGCTTCTTGCTTCTTTATTGGTTGGATTCAATCTGTTGGAGAGAATGAGAAGCAAGAGAAAAGATGTTTGTTTCTGTTAGGTTGCGGTTTGGTGAAGAAAGAGTAAGGTTTTGGTGTCGTTTTAATGGAGATATGGTAGAGAGAAGCAGGAGAATCTGTGTTTGTGTTTGTGTTTGAAGAGAGAGAAGAAGTTTGAAGTGAAATCAGAAATGAGCTGCATGAGTTTGGACAGAAGGAAAGAGGACTTTTATAGCTAGGGTTTCTTTGGAACGACACCGTTTCAAGCATTTATTTTAATTCCCTAAACGGTACCGTTTTGGGTTCTATATTAAATAGTGTGTGTCTATTGTATGGAATGAAATCTTGTGAGCCTGTCTCACCTCATTAAACTTCCTTTACAAATTTTCCATCTCTCTCTCTCTCTCTCTCTCTATATATATATATATATATATATATATGTGGTCCCGATCCTATCAGTACATCCTGATATAACTTTATCAGGATATTGAATGTAAGCCATTCATTTATAACAGTGATTTGACAAGTGCAAACATGCCAAGTCAAAGTATGTAAAACGAGTGGCTCAAATTCAATATCCTTATATAATTCTATCATGATGCACTGATAGGATAATTTCCGTATATATATGTAAAGTAAAATAAATCATATTCTCTATAAAAATAATTTAATTATGTGTTGTCATGAAAACACGTACTTAGATAATGTTTAAGGAGAAAATGTATATAATTTGTAATACTACACACCTAGGAGACGCATATGAAATGATAAACCTAATCACCATTCACCATGATAAGACTAATCTCAATTGATAAAGACCAATATAATCTAATGAATAATGATATGATATAAAAATAATAATTGTTGGATTGAAGTTAATCAAGTGAATTTATTTGAGTTAATTGAGTTACCGGTGATATATAGATAGAATCATAGAATAGAATTTGTGTAAAATAGCACAAAATCTTAACTGACCAATTTGAATTAATTGATCTCATGATTTTTCATTAATTTAACAAGCCCGAAAAATTAATATTTCATAAAATTCAATAAACGACTTTGAAGTACGTCAAAAATAGATCTATAAACAATTGTTGACAATTTCTCTTTGAAAATTATTGTTAAGCGCAGTATAAATTTAATTCAATTTTCGTCCACTACACTCACTTTGTAAAAACTCTTTACAAAAATATCCAATCTTAACCTTTTATTCGAGCACCTGATAATATTATCCACCTTATCATGGTCCTTGAGAAGTGCGGTTAACTTCTCCTCCACAATTACATGTGTGGCACGAGTGACATTGGTAATCGCCTACAATAAAAATACGTTGCTGCTAATGTGCTTATTTAGCCTTTCCTTTGGTGTGGAGTCTTTGCCTTGATGTTGTCAGTGGCTTTTTCTAGCTTGTTTTGGCTTGTGTTTCTGCCCTTTTTTCTGGGCCTTGTTTTGTTTGTCTTGCTGCTTCGCAGCCTTCAAAAAAAAAGAAGATCTACCTTGCCCGTAATAGATTTATATGGAACCACGATATAAGCTCGTGTATTCAAATCAACAACGGCAAGTCGTCAATGGATGTCACATTTCCATCCAATTTTTCTGTTTTGACCTAGAAAAAAAAGAATCAAAACAAAAGTACAGAGAATAAATCACAACATATCATGATACGGTCCCCTAGCTTATAGGGTTCCAAGAATCTTAACCATAAATCATTTAAAACAGGTTGCGGCACCACCTCCACATCTGCACGTTAAGTTTTTTATTCTTATATTTCCATAAACAAAATACCTAGGTTAAAAAACAATCAGTGTCGCAAAACCCAAAACTGTATAAGTATCCAAATTATAATAATCTGCCTTTAACATTGAAAACCACAATTAAATGAAAGTGGAAATACTGGGAACTGGTGAGAGCAATTAACAACAGAACTGCTCAATCCTCTATATATAAACAAAGAGTCAAAGAGAGCAGTGGAATCGCATATTCAACTTTATAAATGTTTACTGAAATTAATTCTCTTCTATCAGTCTTGGAACAAAAAATCGTCGATAAATTTTTTTCAAAACAATATTCATGGAGTTTGAGTATAAAAAAATAAATTAAATCATAGATTCAAACTAAAAACATTTATCTAAGAAACCCAAACGTAGCCTCTAAAGTCTAAACAACAACAATCACAAAGATACACATAAATTAAGTTAAACAATGACGAACATTTATTTAGAAATTAGAACACATACCTAATATGCCTCCCGTGACAATCGCACTGCGGACAGATATCCCCATGTTTCCAGTATAGCCATGAACAGTCCACATAATGTAATGGTGGAGGAAACCATGTCAAGACGGGTTGAGAGTTGAGGCATATACTTGACATACTCTTCGACCGGTCGGAGGAAGATGGGTTTGTTAGTAAAAGATGTGTGTGAGTGAGGAAGATGGGTTGACATGATTACGAGTGTATTGAGTGAGTGAGTGTTTTCTTCAGTTTTTAAATGGAAGTGGGTGATTGAAAAGAAAGTAAGGAGGCGTTGGGTATCGGAGAGAAAAGAAAAGATTTGCACCGTGATTTGCTATCTTCTGCTTGAGGTGTTTTTAAATGATAGCAAATCACTGGATGATCTCTGTATACTATATTACTATCAGAGCTCAAGTTGGAATAAGTTGAAAGTGGAGCAGGCTGTTTGGTTTGGTTTACTCAAAAATATAAAACAAGAGTCAAGAGCAAAGCTATCATTTAAAGGCGAAGGGTTTGGTTGAAACTTGAAAGGAACCACGAGGTTATAAAGGCAATGGCAGCAGAAACATATCTCCTCTGTATAGTTTGCTTTTTTGTTTTATTTAATTAATGTTATTAGCTGCAGTGCTGGCTACTAGCCTAGGTGTCATGTATGGAGTGTCATATATTTTTGTATAAAGACAAAAAACAAAGCTATAAATTAAATTCGGTAATGCATACAAATGGAGTTATGCGTGTTATGTCAAAAAAGTTAACAAGTTCTAGGGTAAAGGAACTTTAGAAGGAAAAAATAATAAATAATAAATAATAAATAATAAAATAAAAAATAATAATAAAAAATTAAAACCATAAAAGAATTGTTAATGAGTTTGTGACAAGAATTTTGAAATGTAGCAGTTGAGCATCTTCAATGCTATTATATATTTGGAGATTTGGAGAAAATTGAGTGTCACATACGATAATTAGATAATGAGGTAGAAAAAACCTCTCCAATGCAATTATCTAACTTGCTTATGGAGGTGATGTGGTAAAAAAAGAAGTTGGATAATATGTAGTTGAGTTTCTTCTAACTTTTTTTCCATCAATAATATTATACCTCATTTAAGGGTAAAATAAAAAAAGAAGAGGGAATGAAATAAATGTAATAAGATGATTGATCAAAAATGGATACATATTTAATTTAAAATAAAAGAGGAGAGGGTGTGAAATAAATGTTTTAAGATTATTGATTAAAAATATATACATATTTGATTTTAGATGATTGTATTGGAGATGAGAATATGTATTTCTTAAAAAAAATTGATAAAGTGGATTCATATTCAGTATATATATACTGATGTGTCACTAGTCAGAAATCCAAAAATGTATATTTACATTGGAGATGTTATTAGGATTTTCTCGAGTCAAATTTACATAAATCCTGGGCAACCACCTTTTGGTTTGAGTTTCAACTTTCAAGAATTCAAAGCATGCATAGAACTATAGAAGAGATAAGTGATCATTTATTGATATAAAAGCATTCATGACCAAGCAACAACCCAATAAATAACTACTACACTTCTGCACTTGCGTATAGCTATAGCTATTAGCTATAACTATAGCATTAATGAAAATAAAACAAAAAAATAAAGTTTTTATTTTTTTTATTTTTTTATTTTTATTCATCTCCTAATTAAGATCCTCAAGGAAATATCACAATCAGGTCAGGCTTCCAACTTCCAACTTCCAACTTGAGCTCTGATATTTACTTTGAACCTGACCCTCAAGGATAAAAAGGCATTTATCCTTAATTTAAATATGTAATCAAATCTTAAATTAGGTTACTATTTACTAAGTATTAGAAAAAAAAAAGTATTAGATTATAATAATTATTATTTATTATATTTGGACTTTGGAGTAGGGTGACATAGAACTATAGAAGATCATTTGTATTTAAAATGTGACTAGATGTCTAGATTCTTATTTGGATCTTTCCCTATTGGTTGGTCGATGAATAAATGCTCTTCAAAATAGTTAACAACAAAAACCTATCAGCCAATCTTTGGAATAGATATATTTTAATCACCATGTTGATTCTAGAAAAAAAAAAAAAATGCTTTGAGTCTTGAGATGCCTCTAAAAAAAACATGCTCGTTTTATTGTTGTGTATAATTTTTACACAACAATAAATCATTTATTGTGTTGTGGCAAAAAAAAAAAAAAAAAATTAACAAAAAAAGATTGATTTTGAATTAGAAGGAAATATACTAGGGTTTGGCAACATTGTGAACGTCACTACTTGCAAATTGCAATGCATCCGACTAAATAATTTCTCCAAGGGCATGATTTTAGTAAATTGTTTTCCCAAGTTAATGAGAACTTGTTTACATCTTTGGATGAATTTCGGTCTGTAAATATTGTACACAACCATAGAAATTTTATCCTCAATACAATCACATAAAATCTAAAAGAGCTCATAATAAAATGAAATCTTATCATCAATACAACCTCCATAACATTTTTATTGTTTTTGCATGGTTATAACATACCATAGTTGATAATAGACTCAGAATTAAGAAGATATATATAGTGTTGTATGTAAATTTGACTTAGGAAAATAATAAAAAAAAAAAAATTTTAAAATAAAATAAAATAAAATAAAAAACCATAAAAGTTGTACGGAATTGGCCAGCTGTGTATAGGAGAGTGAACAAAATTTAGAAAGTGAAAGGCAAATCAATCGTTATTCCTTCAGTTTTTAGTTTTTACTCATCAAAACCCTAACTTATTTCAAAACTCAAGCTTCTCAAACCTAGAAAACCCATTTCAAAGTATGGCAACCCATCTTCTTCATTCACACACCCACTTTTTTTTTCTAACCAACCCATTTTCCTCAGGCCATCCATTCTTTGACCGACCATTCTCCGACCGGTCGTACTCCGACCTACATTACTCCCACCACTCAAAACCTTAACCAGATTTAACCCATATTTTTCAATTCATAACATTTCAAATCCTAATCATATTGTTTAGGTTACCATTTGAGAAGCCAGCCCTATTTCTCTCTCTCCCACTCCCACTCTTCCACAAGACAACAATTCTGCTCCCTTTCCTCTTTGTCTGAGCAGTAAAGAGCCAACTAATTGGTTTTAAAAGTCCGGTCATTTTATCCATGATCTTGGTCATTCTTTGATTCAAAAGTTTTATTCTTATTTATTTTTCTTTTCAAAATCTTAATATTTCAAAACCTTTTCAAGCAATTTCTATATTATACTTGCTATTGGTTCTTGTCACACATGCATTATCTCTTTAAATGGGCTAACCGTAGTTACAATTTCAAGTACTAAAAAAAATTGAGTATTCTCTTAAATGCTATAAAGAATCCACTAAGGATATCCCTCCTGGTTTGGTTTTTCACAAAAGGGTAAGTCTTAAAATTAGGCCTTCTTAAATAATAAATACCCGGATTTGGTTTATCTTCCTGGTTGTTTATTGTTCTTGCTTTGACATGCTCTGTTTCGGTAGCCAACTAATTGGTTTTAATAGTCCGGTCATTTTTTCCAAAATCTTGGTCATTCTTTGATTCAAAAGTGTGATTATTTTTTTTCTTCAAAATCTTAATATTTCAAAACCTTTTCAAGCAATTTCTATATTATACTTGCTATTGGTTCTAGTCACGCGTGTATTATCTCTTTAAATGGGCTAACCGTAGTTACAATTTCAAATACAAAGAAGAATTGAGTATTCTATTGAATGCTATCAAGAATCCACTGAGGATATCCCTCCTGGTTTGGTTTCTCACAAAAGGGTAAGTCTTAAAATTAAGCCTTTTTAAATAATAAATACCCGGATTTGGTTTATCTTTCTGGTTGTTTGTTGTTCTTGCTTTGACATACTCTATTTCAGTTTTGTTTGTCTATATTTATCGGTTCTGTTTTTGCTTGCCTTCCCTACTTCTGAAGCTGTATCTTTTCAGCTTTTGTGTTTGTGTGAAAGTTTTCTCCTCTGTGAGGGAGCGTCTTTGGCTAGATCTCAGCCCTAAGTGTTGTTTCTCTATTGCAAAAAAAATTAAATTAAATAAATAAACATAAAAAACTTCTAATCATCTAGCTTTTGCATGATTATAGCATACCATAGTTGACAATAGACTGAGAATTATGAAGATATATATAGTGTTGTATGTAAATTTGACTCAGGAAAATCCTAAAAGTTTTTTCAAAAAATAAAAAATAAAATAAAATAAAAAACCCTAAAAGTTGTATGGAATTGGCCAACTGTGTATAGAAGAGTGAACAAAATTTAGAAAATGAAAGGCGAATCTATCGTTATTCCTTCAATTTTTAATTTTTACTAATCAAAACCTTAACTCATTTCAAAACTCAAGTTTCTCAAACCCAGAAAACCCATTTCAAAGTATGGCAACCCATCTTCCTTATTCACACACCCACTTTTTTTTTTCTAACCAACCCATCTTCCTCCGACCATCCATTCTTTAACCGACCATTCTCCAATCGGTCGTAGTCCGACCAACATTACTCCCACCACTCAAAACCTTACCCAGATTTAAACCATATTTTTCAATTCACAACATTTCAAATCCTGATCATATTGTTTAGGTTACCATTCGAGAAGCCAGCCCTATTTATCTCTCTCCCACTCCCACTCCCACTCTTCCACAAGACAACAATTCTGCTTCCTCTTCTCTTTGTCTGAGCAGTAAAGAGCCAACTAATTGGTTTTAAGGGTCTGGTCATTTTTTCCATAATCTTGGTTATTCTTTGATTTAAAAGTTTGATTTTTTTCTTTTTCTTTTTCAAAATCTTAATATTTCAAAACCTTTTCAAGCAATTTCTATATTCTTCTTGCTATTGGTTCTTGTCACGCGTGCATTCTCTCTTTAAATGGGTTAACCGTAGTTACAATTTCAAGTACAAAGAAGAATTGAGTATTCTCTTGAATTCTATCAAGAATCCACTGAGGATATCCCTCCTGGTTTGGTTTCTCATAAAAAGGTAAGTCTTAAAATTAGGCCTTTTTAAACAATAAATGCCCAGATTTGGTTTATCTTCCTGGTTGTTTGTTGTTCTTGCTTTGACATGCTCTGTTTCGGTTTTGTCTGTCTCTATTTCTCGATTCTGTTTTTGCCTACCTTCCTTACTTCTGAAGCTGTATCTTTTCGGTTTTTGTGTTTGTGTGAAAGTCTTCTCCTCTATGAGGGAGCCTCTTTGGCTGGATCTCAGCCCTAAGTGTGTTTATGTGAAAGGTTTAACACTGAACCAACTTCATCTCGTCATATGTTAAGGAATTTTAGAAACGAAAAACTTAAACAAAAAAACCTGCCATTAAATAACCAAACTCTGAAACAAGTAAATTATTTCAATCCCAAGTCAATATATGATGGTATTACATAGGACATATGCATAGGATAGTTGAAATTACTTATTGAATGAATGTGTTTATGTTTTGAAGCAAAATAAACAAACAATTCCCTATATATATATATATATATATATATATATACAGAAATTCTATTATCAGTTCGAATTGATAAAAGTTATATCAGTTCCTTGCATGTGGACCACTGGATTTAAATACTTTGACTTGGCTGTATGCACTTGTCAGTCAAAGTATTTAAATCCAGTAGCCCACATACAAGAAACTGATATAACTTTTATCAGTTCGAACTGATAATATAAAGACTGTATATATATATATATATATAGTTTTTCTATTGCCAGTTCGAATTGATATAAAATATATCAGTTCATTATATATGGGCCATTAGATTTAAATACTTTGACTTAGCTGCATACAGTTGTCAAAACATCTTTTGATGTAACCAAAAAAAAAATCAAAAAGGCAAATAAATAAATATATATATATATATATATATATATATATATATAGAATTTTCCATTGATACAGAATAAGAAAAAAAAAATCTAAATTAATTAATCTAAGGTGATGTTTGGTTACCATAGTAGAATGATAATTGGAATAGTAATGGTAATGAGAATAAGAATTGAAATAGAAAGGAAAGAAAAACTGATTTTTTTTTTTGTTTGGTTGGGACTTTATATAATCAGTCTCTAAATCAGTACTATTTTATTTGGTTAACAGCTGAATGGAATGGAATTAACCGTATTTTGACCAAAATACCCCTAATTAGGGGTGGGCACAAAACCGGTCAACCGAACCGAACCAGTGGATCAAACCGGTTGGACCGGTTTTTTTTCGGTTTTTAAGTCAAAACCGGTTCAGTTCGGTTGATTTTTTAAAAAAACCGGATGAACCGGTTTTTTTTCCGATTTGCTTTCTAAAACCGGTAAACCGAACCGGTAATAGAGTATAAAAAAAAAAAAACCCTAAAATCTATCTCTATCAGTTCACAATCAGACCAGACAGGCACAGCAGCTCACGGCCTCACCCTCACCCTCACGCAGTCACGCCCAATCACCCATATCTCGTCGTCGATCAGCCATCTCCGTCGATCATCCATCTCTGCCGATCGTCGTCAAGTTCACCAAACCGAAGTCGCCACTCGCCAGACAGCAGCTCAAGTCAGTACACCACACCCGCCGGTCCACGTCTCGTCGACGATCAACCATTTCGGCCGGTCGTCGCCGATCAACCATCTTCCGCCGTCGCATCAATCTTCTCGATTTCGCATAGGTAAGCTTCGATTCCTATGTGTGATATTTTTATTTCATTTTTCTGTCATGAAGGGTTAATATGGTCTCCTAAGAGTGGTGAAGCCAATCATATCATGGAAACAGAATTTCTGATTTTGTGTAGCAACGGCACATTATTTCTGCCTTGGATCTGTTGGATTTTATCAGCACTGATGCAAATAAAAAAACATTTTTATGTGGTATAAGATGCAGAAAAAAAATAGTTATTGAATTTATGTGTTCTCATATCAGTTTGCATATATATATATATTTGAATATTCAACTGGGTTTTAGATTTCATTTTCTTTGTGGTTATATACACTTCTTTGTTTGAAGAATTTGTTTACTCGGGTTAATTTACTCTCTCTCTCTCTCTAAAACTATGCTAGTTAATAATGCTTTGATGATCAATACTTGTTTGTACAATTTGATTCATTGAAATAGAAGAAATAGAATTTCTTTATTGGAAGCAAGAAATGGTTTTTACATTCATGTAATAAAAACACTTGATTGTGTTTGTGTGAGTGGAAAATGCCAATTCATTGGATGAGGCATGCAGCTGCAAATTACAAGCATGACCCTGGTAAGAGATAATTAATGTATAACTTTATAATTATAAATATTGAAGCCAAAATTCATATTAGCTTCTGTGTCATATGATCAATTGTGTAGCTTTGTATTAATTAATAATTGTAGTTCAATTGCTATTATAGCATTATTGCAAAATATGAACATGCAGTTTCCCTTGTTAGTCAATCCGTATGAAGTTATATATTTTAGTATCTCCAGTAGTTTCTGTTTTTTAATTTTAAGTTTGAAGTTTATTTCTAATCACTTCAACTTTGTGTCTGATAGATTAGATAAAATCTACAGGTATTTAGTGTTTCTTAGTCAACTTTGGGTATTGTTAGTTTGTTATAAACTTATATGTGTGATATTTTTATTTCATGACAGAAAAATGAATGATGATGATGTTTTGCCGACCAATATTGTTGATTCCTCGAGTTCTAAGGGTGATGAGGCAGTAGGAAGTGGCTCTTTAGAAGTAGCCCCTTTAAAGAGGAATGTTAAACCTCTAGCTCTAGGTGGGAAGGGTAGACAAACCTCTGATTCATGGAATCATTTTACAAAATATCAAGACGATGGGAGAATGAGAGCACGATGTAAATATTGTCCTAAAAATTATGCTTGTGACTCCAATACTAATGGGACAACCAATATGAATAAACACCTACAGAAGTGCAAAAATTACCGTGCTAAATTAGCTTCAGCTGACCCAAAACAAAAATGTCTTGTAAAACAAGCCCCTATTACTTCATATACAACATCATCAAGGGAGGGTTGTGGTAGTAGTATAGGTTTGGGTATTTTTAATAAGGAGGATACTAGGAAGGCATTAGTAGAGATGTTGATTGTTGACGAGTTACCATTTCGATTTGTAGAGAAACGGGGTTTTCGCAAGTTTTGTCGTGTGGGTATGCCTAGGTTTGATGTCCCTTCCAGAAGAACAATAGTTAGGGATATTTTGCAAATGTATATTGATATGAAAACATCTTTGATGAAATACTTTAGAGAGAGTAAGGTGAGGGTTTGTCTTACCACTGATACTTGGACTTCAATCCAAAATATCAATTACATGGTTGTGACAGCCCATTTCATTGATGATCAATGGCATTTGCAAAAGAGGATTTTGAGTTTTACTCAAATTACCGATCATAGGGGGGAAACCATTGGGAAGTGTATTGAGCAAGTGTTACTTGATTGGGGTATTGATAGGATTTTTACTATCACCGTGGATAATGCATCTGCCAACCAGACGGCAATTTTTTATGTCCAAAGAAAGTTGAAAAGTTGGAATGTAGATGGTTTGATTTTGGATGGGAAGTATTTGCATTTACGGTGTTGTGCACACATAGTGAATTTAATAGTAAATGATGGGTTAAAGGAGATGCATGATTCGGTGGTTGCTATACGCAATGCCGTGAAGTTTGTAAAATCATCTCCTAGTAGATTTCAGAACTTCAAAAAATATGTTGAGCGTGAAAAAATTCAAGATAAGGGGCTTGTAGTGTTAGATGTGCCTACTAGGTGGAATTCCACATACCTAATGTTGGCGAGTTCACTTAAATTTGTCAAAGCATTTGACCGGATGGATGATGAAGATGGACACTACCAAAGCTACTTCAAAGCGGTTGAAAATGAGCCAAAGAAGATTGGGCCACCTAATTTTGAGCATTGGGAGAATGCTAAGGTATTTGTACAATTCCTAAAAACCTTTTATGATGTTACTTTGCAATTTAGTGCTACATTGAGTGTCACTTCGAACTTATATTTTCATAAATGGGGCACAATTAACAACCAATTAACAACAATGAGTAGTGATAGGAATCACCTTGTGTGTCAAATGGCCTCTGCAATGAAGTTTAAGTTTGAAAAATATTGGGGGAGTTTGGAAACCACGAACAAGTTGTTGATAATAGCAGTGGTGTTAGATCCTATGTACAAATTGCAATATGTGTCTTATTGTTTTGCGGTTTTATATGGTGCTGGAAGTCGTGACTCAATGACCGCAAACATCAAAGATGCATTGGTTGAGTTATATGATAGTTATAATGCATTATACGGTGGCAGTGGTGGTAGTACTAGTGGTGGTGGTAGTGTTGATGAAATCCCTTTAGCTTGTGGTGGAGAAATTGATGATAGTAGTATATTTGACCTTTCGGTCGCTTTTTCTCAAACGGTTGAGAAGCAAGATAGTATTAGGGGTACAAATGAGGTGGAGAGGTATTTGTTAGAGCCGGTTGAACGTAAGCGTCCTAATTTTGATGTCTTGACTTGGTGGAAAGTTAATAGTGCACACTATCCCATTTTGGCAATGATTGCAAAAGATGTGTTTGCAATGCCGATTTCCACCGTGGCATCTGAGTCTGCATTTAGTGGTGGAGGACGAGTTCTAGATTCATTCCGGAGTTCATTGAATCCTAAAATGGTGGAGTGTTTGATTTGTACACAAAATTGGTTGCAAGCCACGTATCGTACAACTCAACTTGAAGAATCAATAATGAATGCTCAAAATGATGATGCATCATTAGAAAACTTGCAATTCAATGAAGATGCCGAAGCCGGTAAGTAGTTATTAATTAATTTGAATACTTATATATCTTATTTAATTTTCATGTTTTATTTTAACAAATTCTAATATACTTTATTTTGATCTTCATATAGAGCTTGCAAAGTTGACAAACGAATTGAGGAGAGTGACAACATTTGATATGGGAGAGTAGTGAACCATTAATGGTAACTAGTCGAATAATTTAATATTATGATTTTTTTTTAATTGTAACTTATTGTTTGATGAATAATGAAGTTAACTTAATAACATTAACAATGTTGCAGCCTGTAATTGATATTTTGTTGCAACTTGCAGGTGGAGAACTGTTTCATCACAAGCTGCTGCTCTTCATGCTGTGGCCTGTGGAAGTGTGGTCATCACCATGCTAGACAAGCCAACTGTGCATGCTGTGGAAGTGTGAATTGTGGGCTGTTTTTATACTGCAGTAGACTGTTATTAGTATTATGAAGTGAACTGTTATTATGTAGTGGACTGTTATTAGTATGAAGTTAATTTATTATGTAGTGGACTGTTATTTTATGTTGTGGAAGTGTGGACAATTATTTTATGACTGTGGACTGTTAATTTATGCTGGAAGTGTGGTCATCACCATGCAATTTATTATGTAGTGGACATTAACAATGTTGTTCTATTGTTGTTTACTTGTTTTCACTATGTGGACTTATTTGAAGATGTGGATTGTGTATATATTTTTTATTTTAGCTAAATTCAGTCCAATAGGTTCAATATATGGAAAAAACTACTTAATTGAATAAGTCCATAAATTTGGCCCATTAGGCCCAAAACCGAAAAAACCGAACCGAACCGAACCGGTCCATTTCGGTTGGTTTTTGATCGGTTGGTAAATGTCAATTTGATCGGATCGGTTCATTTTTTCAAAAACCGGACTTTATCGGTTTTTTATCGGTTCTATAAAAAACCGAACCGGTCCAATCAACGCCCACCCCTACCCCTAATTACAAAATATTTATAATAACATGATATATTATGGATAATAATTATAATAAAGTATAAAAGTATATATAATAATAATAATGATGATGAATTCATTTGAATTGGTACCTGAATCACATTTATCATTAGTTTTTTGAATATTATTATTATTATTATTATTATTATTATTATTATTATTATCCATAATAATTGTTATCCATAATATATCATGTTATTATTATTATTATTATTATTATTATTATTATTATTATTATTATTATTATTATTATTATTATTTTCTCAATATCTTGACTAATCGGGTTAAACGATTAAAAAAAAGAAAGAAAAGAAACTCATGCTACTTAAATTTATCATTAGTTTTATAAATTTATTTATTTATTTCTTTGTTATTTTATTTTCAATTTGAAATAAAGATTCCATCTCATAATTCTTCCTAGTTTTAGTAAAAAGTTAAAAGAGACAATTGACTTTAAATAATTCAAAATTAAAAAATGTGTGAAATGATAATAACAACCCTAAATCTGACTATTCAAAATTAAAACATATGTAAAATGACATTAACAACCCTAATTTCTGGCTAATAAAAATTAAAACATATGTAAAATGATATTAACAATCCAACCCCATACGTTGAATTGAATTGATGAATTGATGAATTGAATAGAGTTGATACATCATGCATGCATCTTCACTAATTATATTAATGCAACCACCAAATTCACCATCACTAGCATCGATCAAAATTAGAATCCCTTATCCCTTATGTAATTTGATGTATCGAAAACAAAAACGAAAAGGCAAATAAATTATATAAATAGAAATTTCCATTGATACAAAATAAGAAAAAATCTAAATTAATGAACCTAAATGGAAAGACCCAAAAACTCACATGAGACTATATATTCACCAACGTCATCTTGCAAGCAAATCCCCAATTGATCGATGATCACTTGAGCACCAATAGACTTGCTTAAATTTCCTGCAGATGAAATCAACTCAGCAATAATGTCAAATCATATCCCATAACATAAGAAAGAAACAATACTAGTGTACTACTAGCTGGAACTAAATTAAATTCTTTTGCTTACAATATAATTGCCACTATTAAACAAATAGCCAGATAGGCTAATGCATAAAAGGTGAATACTGACTGGGAAAAACTTATAAAAGCATAAATGAAGTTCCTCCCACAAACAGCTTTCAAGCAGACCAGTTTGGGGGTTGCATGTTGGACGGTAGTGAATAGTGATAGTACTGCCCTCAAAAGGATATTTTCCAGAATTTGTAGGAACATAACAGGCTTCAATCGATTCTCTCTAACATCAAGTTTTCATTCAAAGTAACCAAATGACGTAAGACAAATTGCATCCAATAATGTTGGGTTCATATATAATATAATTATAACACTCTTGTCGGGGTGATCGTGGGTTGGTTTGGGTTGGTTTTGACTATACCGAAACCAAACCATTATTTAATAGGGTTAGGTTTTTACAACACAAACCAATATTAAAAAGGGTTATCATTCGGTTTTTTGTTGAGTTGGGTTCTCATATAATTATAGCTATAGCATTCTTGTATTGGCTTTTTTCTTGGGTTCATATATAATTCTAACACTCGTGTGTGTATTTGGGTTAAATTAAACAAATCACATATGCATTGGGATCTTGCTGCAGGAAGAAGTAAAATACGAAGAGAGAGAGAGAGAGAGGCATGGACACACTTTTACCAACTTTTAGAGGAAGAAAAGAAGAAATCTGATGACAAGACTCTTTTTGATTTCAACTATAGTAATATATAAGAAAGAAAAATTAGAAATACATATAAGGCTCAATTTCAATTACTTTTTGCCTCTGCTAATCTCCTTTTATAATATGGTATATATTCTTCTTAAAGTTGTGATAAAATGAAATTAAATATCACTTGATTGAGTTCATTTACGATCAAGAATTTAATGCAAATTAAATGAGAGTACAAGACTTAATATATTTCATATAAAGAGATTGGTTAAGTTGATTCAACCAGCTAAAGAGTTGCAAGCCATCAAAATTTCTTGCAATACACAAAGTCTCTCAGTCAAGACATCGTCAATAAGGTTGTTCGGGTGGGATATACCTGACATATGGTTGTCATGCTACTATATAAATTTAGTAGAGAAGAAAGCTGGTATGAACTATGTTCATTAGATTTTTTCAGTGGAAAAAATTAGCAAATTATAAAAGTATTTCACTTATATTTTTAGTGAATTAAATCCAATCAAATCAAACTTGTCTCCATTCATAAGTATAATGCCTCTTCTTTTTTCTATTTCAATTTCTATTTGATCTCTGACTTCTTCAGGTTTCTATTCCTTGGCAATTAAAGCCCAACTATCAACGAAATAGCTCATAGATCCTGTTAACACGTGTTGGGAAAGAGATGCAAGCTTATGTTGAATCATTGCTTATAGATCCTGTTCTTATATAAGCAATATATATAATATGTATACCAAATCTGCCTTGTCCATTGCTGAAATCAGGCATAGATCGAATTAGGGTTCTATTGAATCTACAAATTAATCACTATAAGCTGTTCATCGTTGATTAGTTATATATTGTGTGTTGTGTGTTTGGTTGCTTCGACTTATAATAAACTAGTTTTGCATATCTTTGGTTACTCTATGTATTTGTTCCACTTGCAAATTGTGTATTGTTCCTATATTAAGTTATTTGAAAAAAAAAAAAAAAAAAAAAAAAAAAAAAGTGGTCAATTTCGTGACTTGAGTGTTTTCTTGATTGGTTTGATATATTTTGTTCAATATATAAATTTGGCATGGAATTGTTCTAAATTTTTACTGACTTCCTCAGTAGTTCCTCCAAATTCTAAATATTACTTTCCATTAAAGAAACAAAAAAGATGAGATATGAACTCTCTCAACATTGGTTGAGGTTTTTTAAAAAAAAAAAAAATTTTAAAAACATTAGTTGAGGACTTGAGGTTTGAATCACCGTCCCTTTAAGAAAAAAAAAAGAAAAAGAAAAGGTAATGGTATAAAAGCCCAATAAGTGAAGTTGGGATCCGTTCGGCAATGTATCCATATATAATTATTATCCGATAAGGGTTTTTGAGTTCTTGATTTACCCGGTCATATTCAAGATCCTTAATAATGAAACGTCACCATTAGACACCATTTTATTATCACGTTGGCCTATATGTTTTTAAGGCTTAACACATTTTAAAGGTATCTGGGTTCTTAACTTCTTATTCAGGATTTTTATTTTGAAAAAAAATAAAAATGTAGTGTATTATTTGAAGTGTTTGGGTAGGATAGCACAACATAAATTCTGAATCCTTATTTATTAGAACTTAGGAGTCCTAGGTTTACTTTTCTTCCAACTGTCCGTGATGAAGTTTTAAATTCAATTAAATAAACACCATATTTTCTCAATTCTATTAAACTTCAAATTTTTGTCGTCCCTCAAACAACACAACATCCTCTTCCTCAAATTTTTATCGTCCCTTAAATTTTTCTCAATTCTACTTGATCACCGTATCCTCTTTGTCATGGACAGAGACTCGATAGCGTGTCTTATTTCTTTTTATGCTATGACTCTTATGGGAGATATATTATTAATTCATTTTCTGTTAACAGCACCACAACCGACAACACCACCGGTTCTTATCTGTTCTTGTGTTATTATTTTTTTGCCAACTTTGATGGTGTCGATGATTTGTCTATCCATGAAATCAAAAACCTGTACAGAAACAGATTCAAAGAGCGACGGTTGTGTTGTATGTTTAGAGGATTTCAACCATGGAGATGATGATGAATCCGATGTCTACAATACGTCTTGTTCTAGAGACTGCGATTGTGACAAATCTCCCAATTGTGAATTACCAAATAAAAGTGAAAATTTGGAAAACAAATCAGCCACAGCAAACCAAGTGGATTTTGTTCTTAATGTATGTAAATATATATCCTTCCAGTTTTATTTGAATTATGCTTGTTGAAATTTTGCATGTAGATCAATATTCTTGCATATTCTTAAATTTATGTGCCTTGCAATTGATCCTCATTAAAATTCTTGCATATACATTTTTTTTTTTTAACGGAAAATTCTTGCATACAGTTATATCTTTGTTTATTAGTAATTATATTAACATAATATTCTGATTCTAACTTTTATTTTATTTTGATTCAGATAAGAGAAGAGAACCCGAAGTCCGAAGCTGGCGGCACACCATAATTTGGTAAGTCTTAGCACATCATAACATTTCAGCTACGTACATGGACTTGGAGTCTTGGAGGCTTGGAGCTTTGCAATGACTTGAAGCTTAGGGTTGATCAGACATGGAGCTTAGGATAGTCTATCAATTCAACTGATTTTTATTTTCTTGTTATTTTTATAGTTTTCGGGTCATTAATTAATTTCTTTTTATTATAGTTTTTGGGTTATTGTAAGCCTTTCAACTGTTAAATCTTCCATATGATATTTTTATGTGTATACTGTGTTGTGACATTCATTGGTTTATATGTTTTTAATGTGGGATTCAATTTCGTATTCTCTAGCTCCATATTTGAGATATATCTCATACTCCCCTTAATAGTTTAATACTAGATATCCTAACTCATATTCCAACTTGTGAGTTATCAATTTAATTTATATGACGTACATGAAATATATTATCATTAATTTAATACATATGATATGGAGGCCTCGCACGCCTCCTGCCAAAGGCATCGCACCTTCACCTTCACCTTCTTGTGGAGCAGGCCGCAAGCCTCCTCCAACCAGCCAGTTTCATGGCATCCTAGGAAGAAGAAGTTGTAGTTCGGTTTGAGGTGGATTTATAATTACTTAAATATCTGGGGAAAGTTTTATTTGTAAAATATCTGTGATCATCTCAGTCGTAGATTACTGCGGGGAATTTTTTATTTTGCATTCTATTATTAATTGTCAAAATAATTCCTATATATATATATATATATATATATATATATATATATGGGACAATCTATAGAATAACGATATATCTATACACTGTGTAAGAAATATTGTGATCCAACATTCGATCACAATATTTTCTACACGGTGTATGAGTACACCGGTGTTCTATAGATTGTCCCATATATATATATATATATATATACAGTCTTTCTATTATCAGTTCGAACTGACAAAAGTTATATCAGTTCCTTATATGTGGGCCACTGGATTTAAATAATTTGACTGACAAGTGCATACAGTCAAGTCAAAGTACAGTCAAGTCAAAGTATTTAAATCCAGTGGTCCACATGCAAGGAACTGATATAACTTTTGTCAGTTCGAACTGATAATAGAATTTCTGTATATATATATATATCACTAAGTTAATAAGTTAAGTTTATATAGCACCAAAGTAAGTGAGTGACAAAAATGTCCCTTTTGTTTTATTCTCTGTATTACCTTTTCTTTTCTCTATCTTCTCCGGTGTATCTTCCTCGTCTTCTTCAACCTCTATCTCACAAACTCAATGAATTCCATTTATTTTAATAATTCTGGGTACAAATAAGCTTTAAAAAAAAATAAAAAATTATGGATCCATATAAGCTTAAAAAATATCTAGCTACAAAAGCTTTTAATTTTTATTAAAAAAAAATAATAATAATAATAAAAATGACCTCCATGGTGAACTAATCAATGAAGAAGACGAACAAAAAAAAATTCTGGAAAATTTCTTAAGTGTCCAATAAATCTTGGAAATTTTATGTTTTCAAAATTGGTGGTGTGTGATATTTTTAAAACTAATGAGGAGAGTGTACATATACAAGTGTTTGGATGTAGAGGAAGTATTATGGAAGAGCTATTGATCCGTGGGTGAGTAAGGATAAAATTAAAGGAAGAAGGATATTACATGAATAAACTAATTATAAAAGCTGGAGGCGTTTTTGAAGTTGGTAACCAAAATATCTTGTGCATAAATAAACTAATTACGATTGAATATAGCTAGGGACATGGTCATTAGTGACATCTTAGGTAGGATGGGAGAAATGGAAATGAGACATTTCAAATTTTGATTGATGCTGGTGATGGTGAATTCGATGATGTATCAATTTTTGTTCATGACAGCCATGTTTGGAATTTCAATTTTAAGAAATCAGTGGATGGCTCCTATATGAGATCTTGAATGGGGAATTGTTTGTTTATTTTGCTTCAAAACATAAGCATATTCATTCAATAAGTAATTTCAACTATCCTATGCATATGTACTATGTAATACCATCATATATATATATATATATATCAGTCTTTCTATTATCAATTCGAACTGACAAAAGTTATATGACTTAACGTGGCTACTTGTTCCTAGCCGCTCGATTGCATCGATAAGATCAACAGCTCCTTTCTGAGTACTTGTTCCTTGATTTCTTCAATCTGATATTGTAAATTGTAATTGACTGGCATGCAATGATCTACACGTATATGTATATATAATTACTAAACTATACAAAATTGTAAATAAAAAGTATACACTAACTTAGCATCAAATCATATATGTTCTTGAATTTATATTTAATTATATGCGTCCAATTCATCTAATTAATTAATATTAAATTTTAAAAAAAAAATCTCTATTCAATTCATCAATTCAGTTCAACGTATTGGATTGGGTTGTTAATATCATTTTACATATGTTTTAATTTTGAATATTCAGAATTAGGGTTGTTATGATCACTTCACACGTATATGTTTTAATTTTGAATTATTTAAAGTCAATTGTCTCTTTTAACTTTTACTAAAACCAGGAAGAATTATGTGATGGAATCTTTCTTTCAAATTGAAAATAAAATAATAAAACTTATAATAAATTTAAGTAGCATGAGTTTCTTGTTTTTATCATTTAACCCAATTAATTAAGATGGTGAGAAAATGGTTGAACAATAATATTATTTAAATTCTCTAGCACATCCCATAATTACAAGACCAAT
Organism: Acer saccharum; assembly: GCA_030490815.1. Classification (NCBI taxonomy): domain Eukaryota; kingdom Viridiplantae; phylum Streptophyta; class Magnoliopsida; order Sapindales; family Sapindaceae; genus Acer; species Acer saccharum. Next base: position 5,728,698 of record CM059870.1, read on the forward strand.
GGATTTTCCATGTAACTAAAGCTTAAACACAAACAACATTACAAATTCAATTATGATCGTAATCGATATAAAGACAATTATATACTTTTTGTAAGTTTGAAAGTTTATCCAATTCTATTTTTATATTAATTATCGATACAGATAATTGGACTTTATTTTTGAAGTTCGGAGGGGCTTGACAATTTATGTTTAGATGGGTAGCTGTCATCCCTTATTTGAGAATACACTTGGCTCGGGGATATAGAACAATTGGTATAGTTCCGTTTTTACAATTGGGTCGTTGCGATTACTGATTGGATGTCTAATTGTCCGGATAATAATAATTGTATCTTTAAACTCACAATAAAATGGAGGATAAGATTTCATTTTATTGTGAGCTCTTTTTTAGATTTTGTGTGCTTGTATTGCGGATAAGATTTCTATTGTTGTGTATAATTTTTTCGGACCAAAATTCATCCAAAGATTTAAAATAAGTTCTCATTAAGTTGGGAAAACAATTCACCAAAAAAAAAATGATGATGATGAGACAAGGCCTCAGAGAAATTTTTTACTCGAATGCATTGCAATTTGCAAGCAGTGACATACGTTCACAATGTTGCCAAACCCTAGTATATATATTTCATTCAAATTCAAATTCAATTTTTTTTTTTTTTTTTTAAATTATCACAACACAAATATTATTTTATTGTTGTGTAAACATTATACACAACAAATTTACACAACAATAAAACCAGCATGTTTTTTTTTTTTTTATGTGGTATTTCAAGACTGAAGCATTTCTTACATTTTTTTTTTTTTCTAAAAATTAACACAGTGATTAATAATTATTATTATGATATGATCATACTTAGTAGTGAACTGGACTTTTAAGATTAGGATGCGTAATTACAAAGTGCTTATGAGAGAGAAAGAGAGAGAATCTGTCTCCCTTGGTCGTGGAGGGAGTCTGGCTTCATTTAACGGCAGGGTTAAGAGAAGGGATTTCAGGGGTGGATTAGGCAAATCAGGAAGGGTAGACTTCAGGGGGAGGTTATTTTCCATTTTCGTGGAAAACTTGAACCTGAAAGTGGACTTGGTTTGTTTATGGGGAGTATTTAAGTCCTTTGGAAGGGTGAGAGATGTGTTTCTTTCTCCTAAGATCAATTTGGAAAAAAAAAAATGCTTTGCTTTCGTTCGTTTTGAATCTTTGGAGGAGGCATCTAAGGTGGCAAAAATGGTGAATGGGATGCATGTGTATGGATGGCCTATTCGCTCGAAAGTGGCCACATATGGTTGGAATAACAGAAGGTCTTTCTCAGTAGGTTGGAAAGCTTGGAGCAAACCATCTGTGTCCTCTTCAGATGGAAATATAGGGACTGTTTCAAATGAGAAAGATCCTCAGAAGAATCAACCGTTTGTAGAGGGCTCTTGTTGAGGTTTTTCTAAGCAAAGCTTGTTCCTTGGTAGCAGGTCTTTTGTGAAAATTGTTTTAGACTTTCAGAAAGGGAGTCGGAGTGAGATACTGAGGAGCAAAGAAGAGATGTTGACCTTCAAATGGAGTGCTTAGCGGATTGATGATCTCTGGCTTAAGAGAAGTGTGGTGGGGATTTTAAAGCGTTTCTTCGAGATCTCTAGTGTCAACAATCGGTTATCTAGTAGAGGTTTTCTTTTCTCTTCAGCTTTCATTGGTGACAAGAACATTTTGTGGAGTTTCGAAACCGAAAATGAGAAAGATGAATTTATGAGGAGTCATTTCTTTTGGGATGATTGTTTTTTGTCAATGGTGAATTGGTCCAAAGACTTAATTCCTCAAACTAGGCATGCTTGGATTATTGTCAAAGGGGTTCTTTTGTGTTTTGGGGATTTAATTTTTTCTTCAAGTTGGGATGGATGATAGGAGAACCACTCTTGGTTGATGAGGATACAAGGTTGAGATTTCCTTTTGATAGAGGTAGGGTGTCGGTCTTATTGCCGAATCATCAGCCCTTTTCTAGTGAGATCAAGGTAGTTATGGATGATGAATCCTTTATGGTAAAGTTGGAGGAAGAAGGGTTGTCTGTAGATGTGTTATGGTTGGAAAAAATTATAGGTATGTATAAAGAGGGTTTGCTGAACGGAAAGGACAATTCCGATGGGTTTCAAAATAAAAAAAGGGTAGGTGAAGCTCCTCTTTGGATCAATGACCAAGGTGATAAGATTGAGGGTGGCAAGTTCAAGGTAAATCAACAATCTAAAGACATTTTTTCAAAAAGAAGTATGGAGAGTCGGGACCAATTCATGATAGGTTATGGTAGAGATGGGGTAGAGAGTTCTTTTATAAAAAATAAAAATAAAAAATAAAACCTACAACAAGCTAAGTCTGTCTAGCCTTGGTAAGTGTGATAGTGCATGTATCATTAAGGACAAATGAAAGAGTGATAACCTTGGTAAGAGCGATAGTGCATGTGCCAAGTTGGATATTGAAAAGAATATGATTCTTAAATATGGTGATGTTAGTGAAGGTGAATCAGCTGATAGGAAGGAGGGTGAGGTTTCAGATGGTATGGTGGTGTTGGGGTCAAATGAATTGATTGGAGGTTTTGTTAGTCCTTGTCTTGGGATAGGTGGTGAGTCCTATGATAAAGGGGAGGCTAGTATGTCAAATGGTGGGTCTCTTGATTCTTGTGTTGGGAAAGGTAATGAGTGTATTGTTAAAGGTTGGGTAAGTAAGTTGGATTTTCAAGGTAGTGAAAGCTTGGGGAGTAGTGTTAATAAGATTAATGAAAGGTTGACTTCTTTAGAAGGTGTTGAGAGTAAAAAGTCCAAAAGTAAGAGTATTAATGTCTTTAGTTCCGATGGTGGTTTAAGTAGGGGAGTGGCGATTTCATGGGACCAAGTGGTGTATATTAATTTTGAAAAGGGCAAAGGTTTGTTAGAGTCCGATTTGTGCCCAATGGGGGGTGATTTGGGTGGTCCAGCTATTGATCTTTATGTTGATCTTGGGGGTTTGAAACCTTTTTATCGGAATGGGAAGGTGAGGGCTATTGTTGCTTCTCTATGTCCTTCCGCTAGAAGGCGGGGAAAAAAGATTTATTTTTCCTTCTAGAATCCAGAGGATGAAGGCTAGGAGTGAGGCTCGTGGTTGCAATTTAAGTGGTTTAGAAGAAGAGTTGGTGGACCGAATTGCTAGACCGAATTGCTAGTGGGAAAAATGTTGACAATGGTTAGACTAAAGGTTGATGTGGTGCTTGTTGGTGGAGGGGCTTGGTTCATTGTGTTGGGGTTTGGTTCATTGGGGTTTAGTTTTCGTTTTCGATTAGGTTGATTGTTGGTTCGTTTCTCTTTGTGTTGTGTTTTTGTTCTGGGTGTTTGAGGCCTTTATGCCGTGTTGATTTTGTGTTTACCCCTTATTTCGTCTTTGCAGTTTTGCCGCTTGCTTGATAAATTAAAAGTAAATAATCGCTTTATCCTTGAGGGTCAAGTTCAAAGTACGTATCAAAGCTCAGGTTGGAAGTTGAAAATTGAGCAGGCTCTTTGGTTTAGTTTGGTTTGCCCAAAAGATCTAAGCCTGATACCTGATTGTGATACTTCCTTGACAAGGTAGAAATACAGTCTCCACTCTCAACTCAGAAAAGACACACAGTACACTTGCAAGTTGCATTGCACCATACTATATACTTAGGAAGCAGAGCTTGTGCTAACACATCTTCATATATATGACCATCACCTGTACTCTCTAGTCTCTTCTATATGTAAAGTTTGTAAAGATGTTTAGACAAAGAACAGAGAACAAAGATGGAGAAGAAACCGGAGCTTAGATGCTCTGTTTAATGGTGAAAAGAGAGAAAATATCTCTTGTGTTTTTCATTGATTTTCGTTACAGAGAAATGAATAAACAACCTAATTTATACATCAACCAAGTTGCATGACTCTAACAAACTTCCTACAAATGTGGATAGCCAATTGTTTTGCCACCTGGCAATTCTGTTATAACTATAATTTGGATTTCCCGTCAATTCTGTGAAGCTCTATTCTGATGATGATCATGAAGATCATGATCTGATCATCATGATCAATGGTGAGGATATGGCCTTTTGTTGGATAGGCTAGCATTGTAGTACAACCTGAATGTGATGTGGTAAATGTGGAGTTCGTTGGTTGATTACTTGAGTTACAGTATTGACCATCCATATTTGAACTGCAAAGATGAGCTTGAGTTTTGTCCAAGCTAGTGGTGGAATTTATGTAGTATTGTATGTAAATTTGACTTGGGAAAACCCTAAAAGTTTTTTCAAAAAAAAAAAAAAAAAAAAAAAAAACCCTTAAAAGTTGTATGGAATTGGCCAGTTGTGTATAGGAGAGAGAACAAAATATAAAAAGTGAAAGGCAAATCAATCGTTTTTCTTTCAGTTTTTAGTTTTTACTTGTCAAAACGCTAACTCATTTCAAAACTCAAGCTTCTCAAACCCAGAAAACACACACCCAGTCTTTTTCTAACCAACCCATCTTCCTCAGGCCATCCATTCTCCAACCAGCCATTCTCCAACCGGTCGTAGTCCGACCAACATTACTTCCACCACTTAAAACCTCACTCAAATTTAACCCATATCTTTCAATTCACTACATTTCAATTCCTTATTACACTGTTCAGGCTGCCATTCCAGAAGCCACTCCCATTTCTCCCACTCCCACACCCACTCCCATTCCCACTCTTCCACAAGACAACAATTTTGCTCCCTCTCCTCTTTGTTTGGTTTGGGATTATGAAGGGACAAAGCCATGGTGAGAGAATTAACTATAGATTAAAGAAATAATTAGAAATCTAAATCCGATGATTCATAATAACAAAAGTCATCATATCTGAAAAGAAGGCTTAATATCCTAATAACCTTAACAAGCCGTCATAATATATCAAATCTTATCATGCTTGGTTTGGGATTATGGAGAAACAATACCATGGTAAGCAAATTAACCATAGAATAAAGAAATAATTAGAAACCTAAATTCGATGCATAATAATAACAAAAGTTATCATATTTGAAAAGAAGATTTATTGCCCTAAATAACACCCTACTAAGTGTCAAGTACCAACATCCACCTAGGCCCCAACTATATATTAGATTATTTTGCAGGATGTGGTTTCCATTTCAGCTAAACAAAATGCCATGAAATGACACAAATCAATCAAACCAAACCAACCCAAAACCAGCAAAGTCAATATATATGTCATGATTCCATGAACGACACACTAGTTACGGAATCGGCCTGTTATGTATAGGAAAGAGAACAAAATATAGAAAGTGAAAGGCGAATCAATCGCTCTTCCTTCAGTTTTTAGTTTTTACTCATCAAAACCCTAACTCATTTCAAAATTCAAGCTTCTCAAACCCAGAAAACCCATTCAAAGTATGATAACTCATCTTCCTCACTCACACACCCAGTCTTTTTCTAACCAACCCATCTTCCTCAGGCCGGCCATTCTCCGGCCGGCCATTCTCCGGCCGGCCATTCTCCAACCGGTCGTAGTCCGACCAACATTACTTTCACCACTTAAAACCTCACTCAAATTTAACCCTTATCTTTCAATTCACTACATTTCAAATCCTTTTCACACTGTTCAGGCTGCCATTCCAGAAGCCAACCCCATTTCTCCCTCTCCCACTCCCACTCCCACTCCCACTCCCACTCTTCCACAAGACAACAATTATGCTCCCTCTCCTCTTTGTTTGGTTTGGGATTATGGAGGGACAAAGCCATGGTGAGAAAATTAACCATAGAATAAAGAAATAAATAGAAACCTAAATCCGATGATTCATAATAACAAAAGTCATCATATTTGAAAAGAAGGTTTCTTGTCCTAATAACCCTAACAAGTCATCATAATATATCAAATATTATCATGCTTGGTTTGGGATTATGGAGAAACAATACAATGGTGAGTAAATTAACCATAAAATAAAGAAATAATTAGAAACCTAAATTTGATGAATAATAATAACAAAAGTTATCATATTTGAAAAGAAGATTTATTACCCTAAATAACACCCTACCAAGTGGCAAGTACCAACATCTACCTAGGCCCTAGCTATATATTAGCTTATTTTGTAGGATATGGTTTCCATTTCAGCTAAAAAAAAATGCCATGAAATGACACAAATCTATCAAACCAAACCAACCCAAAACCAGCAAAGTCAATATATATGTCATGATTCCATGAACGACACACTAGTTACGGAATCGGCCTGTTATGTATAGGAAAGAGAACAAAATATAGAAAGTGAAAGGCGAATCAATCGCTCTTCCTTCAGTTTTTTTTTTTTACTCATCAAAACCCTAACTCATTTCAAAATTCAAGCTTCTCAAACCCAGAAAACCCATTCAAAGTATGATAACCCATCTTCCTCACTCACACACCCAGTCTTTTTCTAACCAACCCATCTTCCTCAGGCCATCCATTCTCCGGCCGGCCATTCTCCAACCGGTCGTAGTCCGACCAACATTACTTTCACCACCTAAAACCTCACTCAAATTTAACCCATATCTTTCAATTCACTACATTTCAAATCCTTTTCACACTGTTCAGGCTACCATTCTAGAAGCCAACCCCATTTCTCCCTCTCCCACTCTTACTCCCACTCTTCCACAAGACAACAATTCTGCTCCCTCTCCTCTTTGTTTGGTTTGGGATTATGAAGGGACAAAGCCATGGTGAGAAAGTTAACCATAGAATAAAGAAATAACTAGAAACCTAAATCCGATGATTCATAATAACAAAAGTCATCATATTTGAAAAGAAGGTTTCTTGTCCTAATAACCCTAACAGGTCATCATAATATATCAAATATTATCATGCTTGGTTTGGGATTATGGAGAAACAATACAATGGTGAGTAAATTAACCATAAAATAAAGAAATAATTAGAAACCTAAATTTGATGAATAATAATAACAAAAGTTATCATATTTGAAAAGAAGATTTATTGCCCTAAATAACACCCTACCAAGTGGCAAGTACCAACATTCACCTAAGCCCTAGCTATATATTAGCTTATTTTGTAGGATATGGTTTCCATTTCAGCTAAAAAAAAATGCCATGAAATGACACAAATCTATCAAACCAAACCAACCCAACCCAACCCAAAACCAGCAAAGTTAATATATATGTCATGATTCCATGAACGACACACTAGTTATGGAATCGGCCTGTTATGTATAGGAAAGAGAACAAAATATAGAAAGTAAAAGGCGAATCAATCGCTCTTCCTTCAGTTTTTAGTTTTTACTCATCAAAACCCTAACTCATTTCAAAATTCAAGCTTCTCAAACCCAAAAAACCCATTCAAAGTATGATAACCCATCTTCCTTACTCACACACCCAGTCTTTTTCTAACCAACCCATCTTCCTCAGGCCATCCATTCTCCGGCCGGCCATTCTCCAACCGGTCGTAGTCCGACCAACATTACTTTCACCACTTAAAACCTCACTCAAATTTAACCCATATCTTTCAATTCACTACATTTCAAATCCTTATCACACTGTTCAGGCTGTCATTCCAGAAGCCAACTCCATTTCTCCCTCTTCCACTCCCACTCTTCCACAAGACAACAATTATGCTCCCTCTCCTCTTTATTTGGTTTGGGATTATGGAGGGACAAAGCCATGGTGAGAAAATTAACCATAGAATAAAGAAATAACTAGAAACCTAAATCCGATGATTCATAATAACAAAAGTCATCATATTTGAAAAGAAGGTTTCTTGTCCTAATAACCCTAACAAGTCATCATAATATATCAAATCTTATCATGCTTGGTTTGGGATTATGGAGAAACAATACCATGGTGAGCAAATTAACCATAAAATAAAGAAATAATTAGAAACCTAAATTTGATGAATAATAATAATAAAAGTTATCATATTTGAAAAGAAGATTTATTGCCCTAAATAACACCCTACCAAGTGGCAAGTACCAACATCCACCTAGGCCATAGCTATATATTAGCTTATTTTGTAGGATATGGTTTCCATTTCAACTAAAAAAAATGCCGTGAAATGACATAAATCTATCAAACCAAACCAACCAAAAACCAACAAAGTCAATATATATGTCATGATTCCATGAATGATACACCAGTTACAAGCTTTATTAACTCTTCCAAAACTCTTTCATCGAATACCATCAAATAGTGATTATACTTTTATCTGAATTACCAAAAAATAAATTTAGAGGTAGAGAAAAATATATCTCCTTGCTTTATTATGGTTTTTTAAGTGTATCCGTAAACAATTTTTTTTTTGGAAGTATTCATAACAAAATTACTTGCCTATTTTCTATTTTATATATATATATATATATATATATATATATAGAGAGAGAGAGAGAGAGAGAGAGAGAGAGAGAGATGTCTAGTAAAAAGATGAATTGTGATATGAAATTTAGTTGTACTCTGTATTGAAAATACTATAATAGAAGTCAGACTATAAAATCTACATATTTATTTACTATAAAAATAAAATAAATTTTATTTTAGACTTACCCTTTCGAGAGAAACCAAACTAGGAGGGATATCCTCAGTGAATTCTTGATAGCATCCAAGAGAATACTGAAATTTTCTATTATATATATATATATATATATATATATATATATATATATATTTCAAAGTGGTACTTTAACTACGCAAACGGTACTGGTTCTGATAGCACACTGATATATACGTCACCCCGAGGAGTGGGATGGTGACTTTGCAGCATCTCAGTTAGTCATCCAGCGCATCATCAAGGACATCGGATTTGTAGCCAAAGAAATTGAGTAGACCTCTTTACTTAATCTACCAAAAGCAATGCCTGAATTTAGAAGAGATTGTTGTTTTATTAGGACAAACAAGAAGTACTGTGTATTTTTCCGTTCATTCAAGTAAAAGATAATTTTGAAAATTCCAAAAATATATATATATATATATAGAGAGAGAGAGAGAGAGAGAGAGAGAGAGAAGATATGTCTAGTAACAAGATGAATTGTGATATGAAATTTAGTTGTACTCTGTATTGAAAAAACTATAGTAGAAGTCAGACTATAAAATCTAGATATTTATTTACTATAAAAATAAAATAAATTTTATTTTAGTCTTACCCTTTCGAGAGAAACCAAACCAGGAGGGATATCCTCAGTGGATTCTTGATAGCATCCAAGAGAATACTGAAATTTTCTATTATATATATATTTCAAAGTGGTACTTTAACTACGCAACCGGTATTGGTTTTGGTAGCACACTGATATATACGTCACCCGAGGAATGGGATGGTGACTTTGCAGCATCTCAGTTAGTCATCCAGCGCATTATCGAGGACATCAGATTTGTAGCCGAAGAAATTGAGTAGACCTCTTTACTTAATCTACCAAAAGCAATGCCTGAATTTAGAAGAGATTGTTGTTTTATTAGGACAAACAAGAAGTACTACGTATTTTTCCGTTCATTCAAGTAAAAGATAATTTTGAAAATTCCAAAATATATATATATACATATATATATATATATTTAGAGAGAGAGAGAGAGAGAGAGAGAAGATATGTCTAGTAACAAGATGAATTGTGATATGAAATTTAGTTGTACTCTATTGAAAAAACTATGGTAGAACAATCAGACTACAAAATCTAGGAATTTATTTACTATAAAAATAAAAATAAATTTTATTTTAGACTTACCCTTTCGAGAGAAACCAAACCATAAGGGATATCCTCAGTGGATTCTTGATAGCATCCAAGAAAATAATGAAAATTTCTCTATACTTGAATAATCCTGTTCATAGTGGGCTAAGGAGACACTTGAGAAGCTAAGACCTACGTCAATTATCTTTTCCAAAAATTCCAACTCTTCTATGATCATTTTCGCATCAACCTTGTAAAATGTGTCAGTTAAACTCCTATACATTTCTAAAGATAAAAGACTTGATATCACTCCTGGTGGAATATTACGTGATTCCACAATACATCTAATAATAATATCCTAAATTGTGAAAAATTCTTAACTTCAATTAGCAAATTACTTACACATCATCGATAGATTAACATAACGCAAGCTAATCAATGCACCGATTTCATCAGACAACTCCCTTAAGTCATTATTTGACATTCAAAACTGTCAAGGTATGAATTGATTGGAAGAATGTACTTGGTAATGTCGTCAGTGTGGAACCCATAACAAAATGGTTTGGAGACGTGGACAGACAACCAGTGTTTCGATGAGAAATTATGTACTATCACCATACAATAATACTCTTACGGCCTTCTTCCATCTACTAACCTTTTGTGATTTGATTAAACCAGTGTGTTCCTTTACCAAAATCTTACTCCCATGTTCACGAGCTAACCAATGTGTCCTGTCACGAAGAACATCATGCATATTGACATACTATTCATAATTTTTATCACTTCCTTCCAAAAGACAAGCAAGTTTCAAACTGTTAATAATGAATCTTCCTCTTTCTTATGCCTCATACATGTTATCACAATCATTTAAGAATCCCTCTCAAATTCAGAGTTCAATAAGTTCCCTATTACTAATGCCATGGTCCTCTAGGAATATTGAACAATATAGAAAACAAGTTCTGAGTGTATTGTCACTCAAGCTATCATAACTGAACCTTAAAGTAGGAAAAACATATTTCCCCATTGTAGAAAACCAAGATGGATAACTCTTTAATACTTTGATGGCATACCTCCAATCTTCAAGCATCATCCTACTAGCCATAGCACGCATAATAGTAACAAGAGCAAGCGGTAAACTGTCACACTCTGCATCCACAATTTCAGCAAGTTTTGGTAACTCATGATGTGAGTTTAGTACATCTTCACCCACTTTTTGTCAAAACAAACTGAGAGCAGCTTCTTTTGGTAAATCATTCAATTTAAATCTCTTATTAGCTTCCATCTGACCACATATTTCTCCGTTGTAAACATTATTTTACACCTATTTTGATTATTTGAAAATGAAACTCCCATTTTTGATAGATCTAGATGATCCCATAGATCATCTAATAACAACACAAACCTTTTATTGCGTAATCTTTTCAGAATCTGAGCAGCTCTCTCTTCCTCATTCTTATCTTTCCATATTTCATCGGAGATGTGTAATTTGTTAAATATAATTTCTTGGATTTTCTCCAACTTCACTTCTTTGGACACCACAACCCAAATCACAACATCAAAGTTATGACTTATTTCAAGAAACCTATTGTTAAGTTTCTTTAAGAGTGTGGTATTGCCTACACCTCACATACCATATAACCCAATGATTCTCGCTCTTTGATCTTCTACACATTTCCAAACTTCATCAAACAAGGAGTCCATCCCCATAGTCTTCTCCATAAGTATCTCATCTATCATGGGTCGCGATAACTTGTCAACAACAACATCAAAATAACCCTTGTTTATTAATTCTTTAACAACATCAATCTTCTTAATTACTTGCTTTCCAAGATTATAGCTGGTGCAACAACGTTTGGGAAAACAACTTCCCAAACATTTCTGTTGGATCTCTTCATCTCCTTTCTACAAAATGATGTCCACCTCTTCTAGTTTGAGTTGTACACTTTCAAGCCAGCCTTTGACTTGGTTGGTATGAGCTGAATATTGATACTGCTCTGCAAAATTAGCCCTCTCCTCAACATCTTTGCTGATATTTTCGAGTTCACTCTTTAAGTCTCTCAGAGAGTTTAAGTTGTCCTAGAGGTCATGGATGTAAACAACACGATTGGCAGTGCAATCTCACAATCGAGTGATACTGTCTAAGATTGGGCTTACACAATCCATGGCGCGCTATGTGTTTGTTTTTGTGATTATGAAAGAGAGGTTAAAGTGCAAAGGCGGACCCACAAGGAGACCAAGTGGGGCCCGTGCCCCCACCTCAAACTTTTAAAAAAAAAAAAAGTGATTTTATGTTTATGCATATAAATATATATTTTAAATAATACACCATGAAACATATCATTACTTGGCATAGTTGGTAGAGTTTCTTCAATTTACCCATGATAATTAAGGGTTCAGTTCTCACTACAAGCAAAACAAGTATTCTTTTTTATTTTACACTCTTCTCCAATTCTACAATAAAATAATTCGCTTTCTTTTTCCCGTCATTGTCAAATTCTTAACTACCCTTAATTTGTGGTTTATTTAATTCAATTTTATTATATAGTAAATTATCTATTATTATTTTGAATTTTTCTTATTTCTAATATTTTTAGTTTGATATACCTAATACATTCAATCAATGAACCATAAAATCTCACATTTTAATTTATTGTATTAAAATAGTTCATCTATTATTATGATTTATTTTATTTTATCCTTTATATTTTTCTTTATTTTATTATTTTAATTTATTTATAATCAATAATTAGAAAAATAAAAAGTTCAAAAACATGTCTAGTAATATTTATTAATCAATTATTTTTGTATAAATTTAAAGTGAATTCATAATAAATACAAAAAAAAAAAAAATTTATTATATAAGTATATATATACATATATTTTTTTAAGAATAAATATTATATTTTTTTCATTGTTCATATTGTTTTTCTTGTTATTATTTATTTTTCAATATTGTGTTTCTTGTTTTTAGTTCTTTTGAATGTAATATTGTTTAGTTAATCCTTGAATAAGTGTTCTATTTTTTAAAATTTTATTATATATAAAAAAAAACTCATTTTATTATGATTTTAAATTTCATTATTTGTTTATATAATTATTATTTTGTTCAAGTGTCCCACCTCGTTAAGATTTCTAGGTCCGCCACCGGTAGTGGCAATATTGAATTATTTTTACTTAGCAGTTTCAAAAAATTAGTATTTTTTTATTTTTTTTTAAAAAAAATAGTACTTTCTAATCCCATTGTCATCGACTTCGACAGTCCAAGTCTTCAGACCGATCTAGATATATTTGGTGAATCACAAGTCACAACATTGGAAAAACAATTGCAAATTGTAAAAATATTTCACTTATATGGAAACAAAACTTATATTTTTATTGAATTCCTATCCAATCAAACTCGTCTCCATTCCTAATTTTTTTCGTTAATTTTATATTATAAGTCGATACAATTTTTAATAAGAGAACAATACGGATATAATTTATGAGAATCTGAAGAATCGGTTCGGGTCAACTGATTTTTTTTTTTTTTCAACCCGACCTTTAATGTATTCGGTCTTTATTCCTTAATAATCGAAATCCTAAGATCTACAAACTAGTCCATTATTGAAAAAAATTACATAGCATCTAACTTAACATAATTATATTATGTAAACAAGTTTAGTAATAAATGTAATAATAAACGTTTTGATGAAATCACACATAAAATTATATTATAAAAATACAAAATAAAAGTAATAGCTAGCTTCTAATTTTGAATTAACATAGCTTTCTAATTTAGTTAGCAATAAATGCAAAGAATAGCAGATAGTGATATTTGATTTCATATTCGGTTTATATTTTTTAAGTTGATAATTTTTTTTATTTTTTTTTTAAGTAAAATAAAAAGAGAGAGAAGAAAGTTGGTTGACTACGTTTTACGTTTGAAAAGTAGTTAATAAATTCAACCGCCAAAAATACGGACCAATAGCAGAAGACACGGTGGCTTTGTCTCCGTGGACAAAAGAAAGCGATCGATCTAGTGACTTTGACTTTTGTAAATCTGAAGGTCTCCGTGAACGCCACTTGGAATTACTGGTGATCACGTGACCATGGGATCATGGCCCCCACACATTTGTTGCCGTTAGATGCCAAAAATAAAATTAAAAAAATTAGATAGATCGGAGGAGAAGAGCCAGCTGTTGGCTTCTCTCCGGTTAACATCTTGTCCGGTTACAACAAGAACATTTATGTCTTTACCCAAACAAAAATATAATTAATCAAGACCATTTATTTAGGTGAGGATAAAATGAGGTGAGGATGAAATCAAAATCCGTTTTATATGATCCCACGAATTAATTGTTTTTGTTATAAAAAATATAATGAAATTTAATTTCATTTTTACTTAAATTCTTTATTATGGCCACCCAAACCTTCAAAATTTAATGAAATTTGTTTTGCCCCTCTCTTTATATATATAAATTTAAGAGGAAATAGATACAAATAGTCAAAAACTAAGATGTTTTTTCTATTTTTATCCATCTCTAAAAATATCTTTGTGAGAGTTTCTTTTGACAATCCAATTTTTTCTTTTCACACTTCTTTTCTAAAGGCAATCCATTCTCAAAATTTAAATTTAAAAAAATTCTAAAGACACTTCTTTTTGTTCCAAAATTATCTTTTTTATCTTTTAACACTCATATTCTAAAGATACTCCATTTTAAAAAATAAAATTTCTAAAGATACTCAATTTTATTTTAATACCCATTATTATTTTTGAATTTTAATTTTAACATATAACAAAACCAAAAAAAATAAAAATAAAAAAAAATTAAAATAAATAAATAAATCTAGTAATTTGAATTTGATCTCTTTAGTCCACGGATACAACAGTGTCACAACTCATTTTTGATCTCTCAGGTGTGCTTGTTTTTGCGACCCTTTTGTCTATTCTTCGAGTGGGTGTTTTAGTGGTTCTTTGGGTGCTCTAGTTGTATATTGTTTCTTGGCCTTTTATGGTTTGTGAATGAAGTTTAAACTCATCAAAAAAAAAAAAAAAAAAAAAAAAATCCTTCAAGCAAAACTTGATCAAAAAATATGATATTTCTTGTCTAGAAACAACAATTCAATCAAAGGGCACTAAAACAAACACAAATATAGTACAATAACTTATAATAAACCATTCTTTCGGCTTAACATTGCTCTTTGACATATCAACCAATAAACCGGTTTCTGTTTCGTTAAGCCTGCCAGTAAATGAATGGCCTTCAAAATATTGTGCAGCTGCATGATTGCGTACCCCACAAACCACTTTCAAAATCCAATCATCATCACTTTCCAATTTCTGCCCCTTTAATAAAAATGGGCAACCACACTTTTTCGTTCCAGTTGCTTTAGGTCGTTTTGGTGTTGTAGCTTCTTTATACTTGTGCATGTAAGCACCATTTCTTTCGCATGCAAAATTCATCCGTGGCTTTCTTCCCTCTGCAGCAACATACGAATTTTTTATTACAATAACAAACCCGTTTCTTTTCCCGATATCTCGAGTCCATTCAATTAACGCTTCTCTATTCTTGAAAATCTGGACATAGTAAATTAAAAATTAATGTCATACTACTTGTCCATTTTATTTGTGTGACCTTAATGTCAAATTTACTACATAGACAGTCTTGGGGAAAGGTCAAACTTAACGCTCTCAAGAAATTGAACTTGCAAACTAAATTAGTATATCCACCAATGAAATAAAAACAATAACGTAGATCTTTCATCAACAACCATCTCTAAACCGTAGTGATTCTCCTGCATACTGCTCTACTTGAAAATTATCAATCTACAGGTTTAGGTTCAACTAAAAGACCTATCTCATTGACCTATTTTTCTTATAAATAAATAAAAAAATTTTGATTACTATCCTCTTACTTCTAAAAAGAACAGCCGTGGAAGTGAAAATTTAATATCATCATTACTTCTAAAAAAGAACATTTACAGAAAGAGTATTACAAGAATATATTAAACTTAGACAACACCAATATTTTGTCAAAATTCTTGGAATTCAACAGGAAAACAAAAAAATTATAAGTTAAAATATAATTAAATACTTACTTCTTGATTATTGCTTGTTTCTTGTTGCATATCATTCTCTATCACTTTAGAATTTGTTTCTTGTTGCATATCATTCTCCATCACTTAAGAATTTTCTTCCAGTTGCAAATCATTATGCATCACTTCTCAATCAATAAAAATTTTAAAATATTGGAAAAGAAGAAGAAGATATTTTAGGGTTTGTAAAAAAAAAAAAAAACACACAAAAGAAGAAAAAAAACGTTATTTTCAAAAGCAAAACTAGTTTGGAGTGTCTTTAGATTTTTTTGTCTTATTTAGTAATTTTAATTTAGGTTAAAATTGTCATTAATAAAAAAATTTAAATTGGAGTGTAAATAGATAATTTGTGGATTGTAAGGAGAAGCTCTCTATCTTTGTTGTTGTCTTTTTTAGCTTCTGAAATAACAAAGATACCCCTCCAACTTTTCTTTTTCCTATTTAATTTTAAATATAAAAAAAATTAAAACTTGGAAATTTGTTGGAGTTCGCATATTTTTAGAGATGGAGCCTCGAGGAGGCCTGTAGCAATATTTTGCTCTTTGTTTTTCAAAATTTAAAATTCTTTAAGGGTACTTTTGTCAAAAAAAAAACAATGAAATTGTTGGGAATTGTTAAATTTATATTTCATTGATATTTTTGTAAAAAAGAGTCTAAATTAAAATAATAATAATAATAATAATAAATCAATAAATAAATAAATAATTGTAACCGGACTACCGGAGGGAAGCCAAATCAAGCCGCCAATTATGTTTTCTGGTTGTTCAAGCTATTCAAAATTTAAAAATTAAAAGTATATAAGCAGCTGCTCGCTTGCTTCTCTCTGCTTCACTCACTGTTTCTCTTCTCTTTTTCTCTCTTCAATCTCTGACAAAGAAGTAAAAAAGATGCAAATCAAAGCACTAGCTCGCTCTCCACACTCTCATCTCCAATACCCAGATCTCAAAAACCATTTCAGACCATCAATTCCCTTCAAAATCCATCACTTTTCAATCAATACACCTCGCTCTCTCAAGACCACAACCTCTGTTTCACTTCCAACTAATTATTTACACATTTCAAAAACACCAAAACAGACCACCAATCGCTTCACAGCTTCCTGCATCAGTCCGGGACAGGAAATCATCGAAGAGGAGTCCGAAATCTCCGCCGTAAACGGTGGTGAAGAGAAGGGAAAAGAAGTGGAAGTTGAAGTTGTTTCATCGAAAACAGAGGACTTGGCGAGTCAGAGCATATGGAGACAAATGAAGGAGATTTTGATGTTTTCAGGACCCGCTACGGGGCTTTGGATCTGTGCACCGTTGATGAGTCTTATATCAACGGCTGTGGTTGGTCAAGGCAGCTCAACCGAGCTTGCTGCTTTAGGTAGTTTCTAATTTTCTGTTTGTTTGCAAGGAAAATGGAGGAAAATAGGAGTAATTGAAGTTTTTAAATTCCAAATTTTCATTCATAATCCAACTTGGTGATTTGTGTACAGTACATTTTTTTTCTCGTTGGGGAGTTATAATAGTTTATGAAATTATCAAATTATCTTTATATTTTAAAAGTTTTTCATTTTGGCCCCCTAAATTTTTTGTTTTTGTGTTCTGTTAGTTATGATTTCGTTTTTCTTATATTCTGTGTGCATTTTGATGGGCAGGTCCAGGGACAGTATTCTGTGACAACATGAACCTCTTGTTCATGTTCCTCTCAATCGCTACGTCGAACATGGTTGCAACGTCACTTGCTAAAGGGGTTAGTATTTTTTATCTGTTTAAGGGCATAGAAATCAAATAGTTTCGGATTGATTGATTGATTGATTGATTTATAGCATTGTTGTGATTTTTCGAATTTTTCGAATTGTTGAATGTTGATTAGAGTGTTTTTGCAGGATAAAAAAGAAGTGCAACATCAAATATCTGTATTGCTCTTTGTTGGGTTGACTTGTGGAGTCTTGATGCTTTTGTTTACACAATTCCTTGGTCCCTGGGCACTAACTGGTAAGAAAATAGACACTAGTACGGCTTTTATTGCTCCTTGTCGGTGTGGCACGTAAGGGGGTGTGATAGCAACATCTAATGACCGATGAATTTGCAAATCTTTACTTTTTTTTCCAGGTTTTGCTGGGCCGAAGAATGTGCATATTGTACCTGTAGCTAGCAAATATGTCAAGGTTCATTTTATTCTTCATAGCTACTTTATGTCGAAAATTTGGACTTAAAAGTACTTCTTGTTACTTTGAATGAATCAGTCACTCTGCTATGTGCTGGCATGTATACTAATATGACATATCGGTATGCTTGATGTTATCCGAAGACTACTGCTACTATACTATATGATTTTTGAACAATTTTCGTGGCAGATTCGAGGTTTATCGTGGCCTGCACTTCTATATGGACTGGTAGCTCAAAGTGCAAGGTGCAGATAACTATATAGTTATTGATCCATTATGCAATTTTATCTAACACCTATGAAGTTCTCGATAGAGAATTCGTACAGCTAAGAAAAATACAAACAAATCTTCAGTTAATTAGATCATGTTCTGAAGTCTGTTTCTTCTTATTCCTAGTCTTGGTATGAAAGATTCAATTGGACCGTTGAAGGCTTTGGTGGTTGCCACCACTGTAAATGGTATCGGTCATCTGATCTTATGCAGTTGGTTAGGATTCGGTATCACTGGGGCAGCATGGTCTACAATGACATCACAAGTATGTCGAATGAGCAGCATTTCAATAGTCCTTATATATATAGTTAGCTAGTTTCCGCTAATGAGTGTACTTTTCAGCTTATTTCAGCTTACATGATGATCGAAACTCTAACCAAGAAAGGATACGACCCTTTTGCCATCGCTGTTCCATCACCGAATGAATTTCTGCAAATATTTGCAATTGCAGCTCCAGTATTCGTATCAATGTTCTCCAAGGTTGATTACAATCTACTTGATTCCATATTTTTTTATATAATTAGCTCACATCGATTATATATAGTTACGTAACGAGACACTTTGATGTTTCAGGTGGCTTTCTACTCTCTCATTACATACTATGCAACAGCTATGGGCACATTTACAGTTGCGGCTCACCAGGTTAGTCTCAGTAATTCCGGAATTCTGGTTACTTTCTTCATTCCTTAACCCGAAAACCGATCACATTGGCAAACTCGCCATTCGTTTCAGGTCATGATTCAAACGTATGGCATGTTTGTCGTCTGGGGTGAGCCTCTATCTCAAACAGCACAATCATTCATGCCTGAGCTATTATATGGAGTTGACCGAAGTTTGGAGAAGGTTAGTGAATAGTGATGTCCATTGATATCTAATCGATACTACCACCAACATATGTACATTCCGGTTTTATATCTGCCCGAATTTTTGTATTGAAACAGGCCAAAATGCTTATAAAGTCTCTCGTGATTATCGGAGCTATATTGGGATTAGTAATAGGGACTGCTGGTGCATTGATTCCTTGGTTGCTTCCCAATATGTTTACATCTGATCTTATGGTGATACAGGAGGTTAGTTTGATTTGAAAACTTTTACGAGCATGTCTTGATTACATACAAATTATTAGATATCTCAATCTCATTCTTAATCTTGTTTCGATGCAGATGCACAAAGTGTTGATTCTGTTCTTCTTTTCATTAGCAGTAACACCGTGTACTCATAGTCTCGAGGGAACATTGCTGGTATGTCGGTAACAATTAGCAAAACATAATATGATTCAGTGTTCTTGCATACATTATTTATCCCTCTTCATTGGACATTGAACAAAGCTTTCGAAAATCTGTCTCTGGTGCAGGCAGGACGCGACTTTAAATTTATAAGCTTATCAATGGGTAGTTGTTTTTCTTTGGGAGCTCTTCTGCTGCTGGTAAGAATCTATATGATCTTCGTATTTTCGATCTCAATTTTTTCACCTCTTTAGCTATGTTTATGCATATCACTCCTTAATTTTGCTGCTATAACCAGCTTGTGAGCAACAAAGGATATGGTTTGCCGGGCTGCTGGACAGCGCTTGTAGGATTTCAATGGGTAAAACCAACATCCCCGAAACTCATATTCGCAAAATTTTTTGACTTGAACTTGAACTAACACCGCGAAATCTCTTTCAGGCTCGATTTTTTCTAGCTCTCGGGCGCCTCCTGTATCCTAACAGCATGCTTCAATCCAAAAATACAAGAGGATATCAATTTGGAAAGCTAAAGGCCTCTTAAATTCAAGATTTATATGCAAATTCAGGTCGCCAAGTATGCAAATTTCGCTCATCTTGCCGATGAAACTGTACTCAACCATCACAAATTTTTGTATTCAAGCTGTCAAAAATCAGGATGCCATTATTCTTTGATGCCTCAACGAGGCCAGAAACATTAGTTTGGACATTATATATGAAATGCATATGCAAAATTTGATTAATAAAGATCCTTTGATTTCTCAAAATTTGCTGCTAGCTAACTTTATTCAAGTAAATGACTTATCTAATAAAGTGGTTGGGCACTTTGTGATCGGGTTCGAGTCCCATCGGGGATGTAGCGGTTGATTTCGTCACACCAAATTCATGAACCAATTGATGTTAGATTTCAAAAGAAAAATTAAAAATTAAAAATAATATATTTATAGCGTTGATAACTTTATATTTGGATTACTTGTTTGGAAATCCAACACCAATAGATCGAGTGATTGGGACTTGCTGAAATCAAACACTATAGACTACAAGCACTAGAACGTAACTCACACTTTGCGGTTTAATGGGCTGAGATGGACATATATTTACAATACCGGGTTTGAACCTAACAGCGCAGCTTAAATTTAAAATCTCCAACCACCAAGTCAATGGATTAAGGCTAGAACTTCAATTTGAAATCTCCAACTACCAATAGTTAACAACTGGTTATCTTAATTAACGACACTAATTACATGATTATGTCCAAATGACTACTAATAACATTTATAATTAATTATCAAAATTCAATCAGCTAATGGAGGAGTCAAACAGTCAACAAATCCAACAACTAGGCCATTTAAAGACTTGGGGAATGCTATCTACCTTTCTCATTTACCTTTCTCACTCATTGTTTGACACGTGTACACTTTTTCATTTAATAAAAAGCTCTCACTTTTTGCTACAAAGCTTGTTTACGTCTTTGTCCTTTATTAATGAAATGATAAAACCAACCATCAAGGGTAAATACGTAAACAAGCTTTGTAATAAAAAGTTAGAGTTTTTTATTAAATGAAAAAGTGTATGCATGTCAAACAATGAGTGGAAAAGGTAAATAGAAAAGGCAAATGGGAAAGGTAGATAGCATTCCCCGAAAGAGACCAAGATCCTCTCCTCACCTCACCTCACCTCATCTCATCCTCACATTTTCCTCATCTTTTTAAAGTATGTGATTGATTGTTAATAAAGTGTCAATCACATCTTAACTATTCATTCATTGCAATGCTTATGTGTTATAAGATCAAGTGAGCTAAGGGCGGGGTGAAGTGAGATGAAGTTCCTTCTCCCCCCGAAAGCCTTTGTTTTCATAGATTACAACAAGCCGCCACCAACCACCTTCATGTAATATAAAAAGAGCAGTCCTTTTCTTGAAACCCAAAAAAATTCAAAAAAAAAAAATTTTAAATGCAAATCAAAACCCTAACACACCCTTTACAGGGATGTTCCCAATCTTCAATTTTCTTCAAAAAAAACCCTCCTTTCTCTCGCTCTAATGGCTCTCTTTCGCCTCCAAATTTCCGATTTTTTGCGCCAAAAATTGTCCAGAAACGATTTAAAACCAGTTGCATTAGTCCCGGTCAAGAGCTGATTAACAATGACAGTGGTGTGGATTCGATTTCTTTGTCGAAATTTGAAGAAGAAGAAGAAGAAGAAGAGATGGGAATGGAAGTGAAAACAGAAGGGTTAGAGAATCAGAGTATATGGAATCAAATGAAGGAGATTGTGAAGTTTACGGCACCCGCTACAGGGCTTTGGATTTGTGGGCCGTTGATGAGTCTCATTGACACTGCTGTTATCGGTCAAGGAAGCTCCATTGAGCTCGCTGCTTTAGGTATTCCTTTGAAAAGTTGTATGTTGTCAATTTATTGTTGTCAAAAGAATAACATTTTAAGTTTCAATTGTTGATAAGGTACCTATGTCTTGTACAAAATCATTAATTAAGTGTTTCTTGTAAATATTATGTTGGGTTTTTTTGGTTCTATGTTTGTTTTTTCAAAATGTCCCTAAAGAATTTTTTCATTTTTACCTGTACAAAACCTTTAATTGAGCTTGGTGGTATAGTTATGTCTTGCAAATTGGTTTCCGGGTTGTTTAATTACATGTTTGTTTGCTGAGAAATTGTGGGAAAGGAAGGATTTATTAGTTTTAATTGTGGGAAAGCAAGGATATTTGGTTTCAATTTCAATTGTAGACACTCATTTCTACTTTTACTTGATTTTTTTCTCGGTATTTGCATTGATTTTTATTTTTTTGTTCTCTCCTTTGAGGAGAGTGGTGTGTATTAAGTGTGATTGTGAATATGGATGGGCAGGGCCGGCAACTGTTGTCTGCGATTATTTGAGTTACGTGTTTATGTTCCTCTCAATTGCTACATCGAATATGGTTGCCACTTCCCTTGCCAAGCAGGTTAGTTTCTTTAGCTGTCGCAGTGTTTTTATTACGTATACAATAGAACTGACGCATGTGTGGATGCAAGTCTGTCTTTTGATGAACCAAGTTTGATGTCCTTGCACCTGAAGAAAATTCAATGAAATGTGTAATATAATGTTATGTGCTGCATCTTTTGACAAAATTGTATGGATGCAGGACAAAAACGAAGTACAGCATCAAATATCTGTTCTGCTCTTTGTTGGGTTGACTTGTGGCTTGTTGATGTTTTTGTTTACAAGATTCTGTGGTTCCTGGGCACTAACTGGTAATAAAGACCGGTAAAGTTTTTGATTAATTCTACTTTATGGATCCATCTAGTGCTTGATTATTGTTCCGGAGATGTCTCTAAGACTTTCAGCCGCATAATGGGTTGTAACTTGTAAGAATCAATAATGGAGATTCGGTGATAATGCAGTAAATAGTGAACTTTTTTGTTATCACATTTTCAGCTTTTGTGGGGCCAAATAACGTGCACATTGTACCAGCATCAAATACATATGTCCAGGTTCATGTTCTTTATTGTTAATCTTTCGTGTGTTCTTATAATCTAATTTCTGCTGAATTTGATATGACTTCAACTTCTTTTCGTTTGTGACTGCATTATTGTTGTAATACCAGTGAAGCAAAATCATTTCCATGAGATAAAGTCTTCCTCACAAAAATAAAGCCATTAGTATTTTGTCTGCTGGAGAGAACTGTTTACAATGAATTTATATTGCCACTTTATACTACATTATTATATATTCTCGTCTTCTTTATTTTATTCATCGGTTTCATAAGTTAACAAAAACTTTTATGTTGGTAGATTCGGGGTTTAGCGTGGCCGGCAGTTCTTGTTGGGTTGGTCGCTCAAAGTGCAAGGTGCAAATATAGTATATTTATATTTACTAGTTATCTACTCAGTAAAAAATGCAGCACCAATATCTTGTTTTTTTAACATTCTTCTTGTAATAGTCTAATATAGCATGTATTTTTTAACTATTAGACTATTACATCAATTATTTTATATATGTAATTTCCATATATTCAGTAGCTACACATGTGGTTTTTCCACAAAATTCTTCTGACCT
Organism: Acer saccharum; assembly: GCA_030490815.1. Taxonomy (NCBI): domain Eukaryota; kingdom Viridiplantae; phylum Streptophyta; class Magnoliopsida; order Sapindales; family Sapindaceae; genus Acer; species Acer saccharum. Next base: position 5,752,074 of record CM059870.1, read on the forward strand.
GCAGAAACTTGTTTCACGTGTTTTTATAACGAGGGGCACATTACCCAAACTCCTAGCTGTTGCCATTGTTGATCATAAACAAAGAGTCCAACTAGTTACTGATCATCTTATGTATTGACATTGTTGAATTGATTGGAACTGCAACAATTCTTTAAATTTTACATTCTAACATTCTCTTGTTGTTTCCCAGTCTTGGCATGAAAGATTCATGGGGACCTTTGAAAGCCTTGGCGGTTGCCAGTGCCATAAATGGCATCGGTGCTGTAGTCCTCTGCAGCTTTATGGGATATGGTATTGTTGGTGCAGCATGGGCAACAATGGTGTCACAGGTAAGCTAAATAAGAATTCAATACCCCTTTCCCCTTTTGTGTCACAACTTACCAGTATATATTATAGGTTGTTGCAGGTTGGATGATGATTGATTCTCTGAACAAGAAAGGATACAATGCTTTTGCTTTTACTGTTCCATCCCCCAGTGAAGTTGCAACAATATTCGGACTTGCTGGTCCAGTATTTGTAACTATGATGGCAAAGGTAACATATAATTTGATTGTATAGCCTCATTAGAAACCATGTGAATTATATCTCCTTCATCTGAGTCATTTTGATGCTTCAGATTGCTTTCTACTCTCTCATTATATATTTTGCTACGTCAATGGGCACAAACACAGTGGCAGCTCATCAGGTTAGGCTTATTGACTTGTAAATTTAGTTACTTTGTTCTTTTCTTAATTGGATGGCCAATCACATTGAAGAAAACAACTTAACATTCTCTCTAGGTCATGATTCAAACTTACACCATGTGCACGGTATGGGGTGAGCCACTTTCTCAGACTGCTCAATCATTTATGCCCGAATTGATATATGGAGCCAATAGAAGTTTAGCTAAGGTTGGTTATGTTCATTTTTTGTTTAACATATCACTTGCCGTGTGACATCAAAAGAGTTTTCATGTGTTTTCTTGTGGACATAAAAGCTATGTGGAATCAATGTCCCCGACCCAAGCAAATGGTGATAGTTTCTAGTTGCAGGATCTGTGGGTTTTTGTTAGTTCAGCATGTTCTAAAAACCTTTTATCACTTCAAACAGGCCAGAATGCTGCTAAAGTCTCTTGTTATCATTGGAGCCTTGCTTGGGTTGGTATTAGGGGCCATTGGAACATCTGTTCCTTGGTTGTTCCCCGGTGTCTTTACACCTGACCAGAATGTAATACAGGAGGTGAGTTCTTGCTTTTTGAACTTTTAAATTATATCAACTTCCTTTTTGCACTACGTTTTTCTATAAACTGTAATCGGCATGATGGTGTTGCTTATTGGGTATCAATCCTTGGTCTGAAACTTTGCACAGAACGATATGTGTTGGAACTTGGAAGTCAGAATTCAATTACTAGTTCCTGTTAATTCGCTTAACATCACAACTTAATTGTTTTCTTCCTTTCAAAAAAAAAAAAAATTGTTTTCAGCACTAAATTTAAAATATTGAGCTCCATGTTAAGTGACCCAATAAGTAGACTCGGTTCAATAATTCTCTTTAATATTAATATATCCACAGTTAATCGTTAGAGGCTCAAATTATCATTTTTTTTCATGATGCATATTTTAGTCTACTAGGATCCCGAGTTGAAGGTGTAGAAAATGGATTTTGTAGATTGTGAAAGCAGAAATTATCTTCAAAGTGTCTATATTGGCCAATCAAAATTTCAAGCGCCTTGTTTTTTGGTACATTATTATTTTTATCCTTGCAGATGCACAAGGTGTTGTTACCATACTTTCTTGCATTAGCTGTGACACCGAGCACTCATAGCCTTGAAGGGACTTTGCTGGTATGTCCATTTTCTCCTAAGTCCACGATATGTTTTGAACCAGAGATCGGTAAAACTTGTCATAGAATTTTCTTTGAACTAAAAGAGTTTCTCTTAATAGATGTAGTGCTCTAGCCTCTAGCTTTTATCGTATTCTAGCATCAAGATAGATGTTTCTTTCTGCAGGCTGGACGAGATCTTAAATTTATTAGCTTATCGATGAGTGGATGCTTTTTATTGGGGGGTCTTGTACTGTTGGTAAATATCTATTTCCTAGTTTTCTTCTGTATATTATCAAAGTTATTTGGATTTCCTTTGCATTACAAGTTCTCTATGTTTCTTGTCACCAGTTTGTAAGCAGTAGAGGGTACGGTTTGACAGGCTGCTGGTTTGCTCTCACAGGCTTTCAATGGGTAAGACGACTAAGATCTTTAGAACTTGCATTTACTAACAAACTTGCATCTTGACTCACTTTATTTAATGAATACCGAATGTTCAGGCTCGATTTTTCCTTTCACTGTGGCGAGTTCTTTCTTCCGATGGCATACTTTTCTCTGAAGATTTGAGTCGGTACACAACAGAGAAGGTGAAAGCTGCATAGTTTCTTCATTCAGCATCCTCGTTGAAGTATAAAACAACAAATTCTTGACAAGGTTCCACAGATTGAATCTCATACTTCCCATGATTGAATGAAGTTACAAAAAACTTTCACGCGATTTTGTCCCCGAAAGATCGTGGCGCCATCACAGAAAACTGTACGCGGTGACATCAATTATTGTAGTAACTATAACGATATTCTTTACACCTGTAGAGTTACTGAAGATTATTAACTGTTCTTTGTTATATTTGAAAAGAAGCTGTTCCTAGCAATAGACATGTAGTAGACAATATTTGATCATGCATGTGCACCTCTGCCATTAGATCCATCTACACCACAAATCTGTATATACTAACGTGTAATAATCCAGTTCTCTCACTACAACAGGTAGCTTTCTTTGATGACAATTGACAACCACAAACTTTAAAAGTTCTCCGTATTGTATGACTAGAGATTTAGAGAGAGAGCACTTTGAGTCTCTTACTTTTTTCTTTTTGGAAGTAATACAATGAAACGGGTTAGGTACGATTGAATCTGTCGAGATATAATATTATATATACGATCCGGATATCTACTCTTATAATGGGAGATATCTAATCTCGTAACCCTAGATAAGAAAACTCTCTACGAATGCTTGTAAAATACACCGTTGATCGGAAAACTCTCCACGAATGTTTGTAAAATATACATGGTGGGACTCAAATCCCCCACCAATGCTGTTGTTCCACTCCCCTTCTTAACTCAACTGTTGTTCTTCTCTCTTTCTCTCTCTGTTTCTTTCTACTTCAGACTTCTACCTGAAAAGAAAAAAAAAAATGCAAGTGAAAACACTAGCTCACCGCTTTGTCTCTCCTCCACCAAACCCCATTTTCAGACAACTCTCACAGTCTTCAATCTCCATCAACAAATCGCAACTCTTTTCTCATGGACCTAGCTTTCACTGCTCTTTTTTCCCATCAAAACAATATGTTTTAAAACCCAAAAATCATCACAGTAGATTCATAACAGCTTGCATTGGCCCAAGCCAAGAACTTGAGTTTTCAAGTGAAAATGAAAGTAAAAGCACTCCACTTTCATTATCAGAAGAAGAAAAAGAAGAGAAAGTGGTGGAGGTAAACTTGGCAAATCAGAGTGTGTGGAATCAAATGAAAGAAATTTTGATGTTTACAGGACCAGCCACTGCACTTTGGATTTGTGGGCCATTGATGAGTCTCATTGACACTGCTGTCATTGGTCAAGGAAGCTCCATTGAGCTTGCTGCTTTGGGTACTTCTTCAACTTCTTTATTTTCTGTTTGGCTACTGAGAAAATGCAATACATGTAAAGTCTTTGAAAGTCTTATAAGTTTTTGCTTAGTTAATTTGTTTGAAATCAAATATGTGCAGGTCCTGGTACAGTTTTCTGTGATGACATGAGCTATATATTCATGTTTCTCTCTATTGCAACTTCAAATATGGTTGCCACTTCCCTCACCAGACAGGTTTGTTTTAAAATCTTTGAAGACTATTTGGTTTTCATGTAGAACTAATGTCAATTGTTGTTCTGATAATGTCAGTGTGATACTCTAATGTTAAATCACTCTATTAATGTAATAAATTACTTGCCATTTCTGTGATTGTTTACGAATTACGATTACTCGATTTTTTATGTTACGTGCTTGTTTGACATGATAGTACTTACTGATGCAGGATAAAAATGGAATGCATAAGTTTGATGCCTCAACGATGCCAGAAACATAAGTTTGGACAATGATATATGAAATGCATATGCAAAATTTGATTGATAAAGAACCTGTGATTTCTCAAAATTTGCTGCTAGCTAACTTTATTCAAGTAAATGACTTATCTAATAAAGTGGTTGGGCACTTTGTGATAGGGTTCTAGTCCATCGGGGATGTAGCGGTTGATTTCGTCACGATAAATTCATGAACCAATTGATGTTAGATTTCCAAAAAAAAAAAGTAAAAAAATAAAATAAAATATTTATAGTGTTGATAACTTTATATTTGGAACACTTTTTTGGAAATGCAACACCAATAGATCAGGTGTTAGTTGGAACCTGCTGAAATCAAACACTATAGACTACAAGTATGACTGGAATGTAACTCACGCTTTACCGTTTAATGGACTGATATGGACATATATTTACAATACCGGGTTTGAACTTGACGGTGGAGCTTAAATTTGAAATCTCCTACCACCGAATCAATGGATGAAGGTTAGAGCTTTAATTTGAAATCTCCAACCACAGACAACTGGTTATAATTAATTATTAATTATCAAAATTCAATCAGCAAATCCAACAACTAGGCCGTTTAAAGACGTTATATCAGTTGATAAAGACTTTGTTTTCGTAGATTACAACGAGCCGCCACCAGCCACCTTCATGTAAAATAAAAAGACTAGTCCTTTTCTTGAAACCCCAAAAAATTCCAAAAAAAAATAAATTAAATGCAAATCAAAACCCTAACACACCCTTTACAGGGATGCTCCCGATCTTCAATTTTCTTCCAAAAAAACCCACCTTTCTCTCGCTTTAATGGCTCTCTTTCGCCTCCAAATTTACGATTTTTTGCGCCAAAAATTGTCCAGAAACGATTTAAAACCAGTTGCATTAGTCCCGGTCAAGAACTGATTAACAATGACAGTGGTGTGGATTCGATTTCTTTATCGAAATTTGAAGAAGAGATGGGAATGGAAGTGAAAACAGAAGGGTTGGAGAATCAGAGTATATGGAATCAAATGAAGGAGATTGTGAAGTTTACGGCACCCGCTACAGGGCTTTGGATTTGTGGGCCGTTGATGAGTCTCATTGACACTGCTGTTATCGGTCAAGGAAGCTCCATTGAGCTTGCTGCTTTAGGTATTCCTTTGAAAAGTTGTATGTTTTCAATTTATTGTTGTCAAAAGAATAACTTTTTAAGTTTCAATTGTTGATAAGGTACCTATGTCTTGTACAAAATCATTAATTAAGTGTTTCTTGTAAATATTATGTTGGGTTTTTTTGGTTCTATGTTTGTTTTTTCAAAATGTCCCTAAAGAATTTTTTCATTTTTACCTGTACAAAACCTTTAATTGAGCTTGGTGGTATAGTTATGTCTTGCAAATTGGTTTCCGGGTTGTTTAATTACATGTTTGTTTGCTGAGAAATTGTGGGAAAGGAAGGATTTCTTAGTTTTAATTGTGGGAAAGCAAGGATATTTGGTTTCAATTTCAATTGTAGACACTCATTTTTACTTTTACTTGATTTTTTTATCGGTATTTGCATTGATTTTTATTTTTTTGTTCTCTCTTTTGAGGAGAATGGTGTGTATTAAGTGTGATTGTGAATATGGATGGGCAGGGCCGGCAACTGTTGTCTGTGATTATTTGACTTATGTGTTTATGTTCCTCTCAATTGCTACATCGAATATGGTTGCCACTTCCCTTGCCAAGCAGGTTAGTTTCTTTAGCTGTCGCAGTGTTTTTATTACGTATACAATAGAACTGACGCATGTGTGGATGCAAGTCTGTCTTTTGATGAACCAAGTTTGATGTCCTTGCACCTGAAGAAAATTCAATGAAATGTGTAATATAATGTTATATGCTGCATCTTTTGACTAAATTGTATGGATGCAGGACAAAAACGAAGTACAGCATCAAATATCTGTTCTGCTCTTTGTTGGGTTAACTTGTGGCTTGTTGATGTTTTTGTTTACAAGATTCTGTGGTTCCTGGGCACTAACTGGTAATAAAGACCGGTAAAGTTTTTGATTAATTCTACATTATGGATCCATCTATTGCTTGATTATTGTCCCGGAGATGTCTCTAAGACTTTTAGCCGCATAATGGGTTGTAACTTGTAAGAATCAATAATGGAGATTCGGTGATAATGCAGTAAATAGTGAACTTTTTTGTTATCACATTTTCAGCGTTTGTGGGGCCAAATAATGTGCACATTGTACCAGCATCAAATACATATGTTCAGGTTCATGCTCTTTATTGTTAATCTTTCATGTGTTCTTATAATCTAATTTCTGCTGAATTTGCTATGACTTCAACTTCTTTTCGTTTGTGACTGCATTATTGTTGTATTACCAGTGAAGCAAAATCATTTCCATGAGATAAAGTCATCCTCACAAAAATAAAGCCATTAGTATTTTGTCTGCTGGAGAGAACTGTTTACAATGAATTTATATTGCCACTTTATACTACATTATTATATATTCTCGTCTTCTTTATTTTATTCATCGGTTTCATAAGTTAACAAAAACTTTTATGTTGGTAGATTCGGGGCTTAGCATGGCCGGCAGTTCTTGTTGGGTTGGTCGCTCAAAGTGCAAGGTGCTAATATAGTATATTTATATTTACTAGTTATCTACTCAGTAAAAAATGCAGCACCGATATCTTGTTTTTTAACATTCTTCTTGTAATAGTCTAATATAGCATGTATTTTTAACTATTAGACTATTACATCAATTATTTTATATATGTAATTTCCATATATTCAGTAGCTACACATGTGGTTTTTCCACAAAATTCTTCTGACCTGCAGAAACTTGTTTCACGTGTTTTTATAACAAGGGGCACATTACCCAAACTCCTAGCTGTTGCCATTATTGATCTTAAACAAAGAGTCCAACTAGTTACTGATCATCTTATGTATTGACATTGTTGAATTGATTGGAACTGCAACAATTCTTTAAATTTTATATTCTAACATTCTCTTGTTGTTTCCCAGTCTTGGCATGAAAGATTCATGGGGACCTTTGAAAGCCTTGGCAGTTGCCAGTGCCATAAATGGCATCGGTGATGTAGTCCTCTGCAGCTTTATGGGATATGGTATTGCTGGTGCAGCATGGGCAACAATGGTGTCACAAGTAAGCTAAATAAGAATTCATTACCTCTCTTCCCCTTTTGTGTCACAACTTACAAGTATATATTATAGGTGGTTGCAGGTTGGATGATGATTGATTCTCTGAACAAGAAAGGATACAATGCTTTTGCTTTTACTGTTCCTTCCCCCAGTGAAGTTGCAACAATATTCGGACTTGCTGGTCCAGTATTTGTAACTATGATGGCAAAGGTAACATATAATTTGATTGTATAGCCTCATTAGAAACCATGTGAATTATATCTCCTTCATCTGAGTCATTTTGATGCTTCAGACTGCTTTCTACTCTCTCATTATATATTTTGCTACGTCAATGGGCACAAACACAGTGGCAGCTCATCAGGTTAGGCTTATTGACTTGTAAATTTAGTTACTTTGTTCTTTTCTTTATTGGATGGCCAATCACATTGAAGAAAACAACTTACCATTCTCTCTAGGTCATGATTCAAACTTTCTGCATGTGCACTGTATGGGGTGAGCCACTTTCTCAGACTGCTCAATCATTTATGCCCGAATTGATATATGGAGCCAATAGAAGTTTAGCTAAGGTTGGTTATGTTCATTTTTTGTTTATCATATCACTTGCTGCTAAAGCCGTGTGACATCCAAAGAGTTTTCATGTGTTTTCTTGTGGACATAAATGCTACGTGGAATCAATGTCCCCGACCCAAGCAAATGCTTATAGTTTCTAGTTCAGCATGTTCTGAAAACCTTTTATCACTTCAAACAGGCTAGAATGCTGCTAAAGTCTCTTGTTATCATTGGAGCCTCGCTTGGGTTGGTATTAGGGGCCATTGGAACATCTGTTCCTTGGTTGTTCCCCAGTGTCTTTACACCTGACCAGAATGTAATACAGGAGGTGAGTTTTTGCTTTTTGAACTTTTAAATTATATCAACTTCCTTTTTGCACTACGTGTTTCTATAAACTGTAATCGGCATGATGGTGTTGCTTGTTGGGTTAGTATCAATCCTTAGTCTGAAACTTTGCACAGAACGATATGTGTTGGAAGTCAGAATTCAATTACTAGTTCCCGCTAATTCACTTAACATCACAACTTAATTGTTTTCTTCCTTTCAAAAAAAAAAAAAAAAAAAAATTTGTTTTCAGCTCTAAATTTAAAATATTGAGCTCCATGTTAAGTGACCCAATAAGTAGACTCAGTTCAATAATTCTCTTTAATATTAATATATCCACAGTTAATCGTTAGAGGCTCAAATTATCATTTTTTTTTCATGATGCATAATTTAGTCTACTAGGATCCCGAGTTGAAGGTGTAGAAAATGGATTTTGTAGATTGTGAAATTAGAAATTATCTTCAAAGTGTCTATATTGGCCAATCAAAATTTCAAGCGCCTTGTTTTTTGATACATTATTATTTTTATCCTTGCAGATGCACAAGGTGTTGTTACCATACTTTCTTGCATTAGCTGTGACACCCAGCACCCATAGCCTTGAAGGGACTTTGCTGGTATGTCCATTTTCTCCTAAGTCCACAATATGTTTTGAACCAGAGATTGGTAAAACTTGTCATAGAATTTTTCTTTGAAATAAAAGAGTTTATCTTAATAGACGTAGTGCTCTAGCTTCTAGCTTTTATCGTACTCTAGCTTGCATTCTAGCATCAAGATATATGTTTCTTTTTGCAGGCTGGACGAGATCTTAAATTTATTAGCTTATCGATGAGTGGATGCTTTTTATTGGGTGGTCTTGTACTGTTGGTAAATATCTATTTCCTAGTTTTCTTCTGTATATTATCAAAGTTATTTGGATTTCCCTTGCATTACAAATTCTCTATGTTTCTTGTCACTAGCTTGTAAGCAGTAGAGGGTATGGTTTGACAGGCTGCTGGTTCGCTCTCACAGGCTTTCAATGGGTAAGACGACTAAGATCTTTAGAACTCACATATACTAACAAACTTGCATCTTGACTCGCTTTATTTAACGAATACCAAATGTTCAGGCTCGATTTTTCCTTTCACTGTGGCGAGTTCTTTCTTCCGATGGCATACTTTTCTCTGAAGATTTGAGTCGGTACACAACGGAGAAGGTGAAAGCTGCTTAGTTTCTTTATTCAGCATCCACATTGAAGTATAAAACAACAAATTCTTGACAGGCTTCCACAGATTGAATCTCATAATTCCCATGATTGAATGAAGTTACAGAAAACTTAAACGCGATTTTGTCCCCGGAAGATCATGGTGCCATCACAGAAAACTGTACGTGGCGACATCAATTATTGTAGTAACTGTAACAATATTCTTTACACTTGTAGAGTTACTGAAGAATATTAACTGTTCTTTGTTATATTTGAAAAGAAACTGTTCCTAGCAATAGACATGTAGTAGACAATATTTGATCATGCATGTGCACCTCTGCAATTAGATCCATCTGCACCACAAATCTGTATATACTAACGTGTAATCATCCAGTTCTCTCACTACAACAGGTAGCTTTCTTTTATGACAATTGACAACCACAAACTTTAAAGTTCTCCGTATTGTATGACTAGAGATTTAGAGAGAGAGCACTACGAGTCTCTTACTTTTTCTTTTTAGAAGTATTACAATAAAACGGGTTAGGTTTAACTAAATCTGTCAAGATCAAATGTTATATATCTGATCCGGATATCTACTTTTATAATGGGAGATATCTAATCTCATAACCCTGGATAAGAAAACTTTCTATAAATGCTTGTATTTTACACCGCTGATCGGGAAAACTCTTCACGAATGTTTGTAAAATATATATGGTGGGACTCGAATCCCCTACCAATGCTGTTGTTCCACTCCCCTTCTAAACTCAACTGTTGGTCCTCTCTCTCTCTCTCTCTCTTTCTACTTCAGACTTCTAGCTGAACAGAAAAAAAAATGCAAGTGAAAACACTAGCTCACCGCTTTGTCTCTCCTCCACCAAACCCCATTTTCAGACAACTCTCACAGTCTTCAATCTCCATCAACAAATCACAACTCTTTCCTCATGGACCTAGCTTTCACTGCTCTTTTTTCCCATCAAAACAATATGTTTTTAAACTCAAAAATCATCACAGTAGATTCATAACAGCTTGCATTGGACCAAACCAAGAACTTGAGTTTTCAAGTGAAAATGAAAGTAAAAGCACTCCACTTTCGTCGTCAGAAGAAGAAAAAGAAGAGAAAGTGGTGGAGGTAAAGATAGAGGATTGACAAATCAGAGTGTGTGGAATCAAATGAAAGAAATTTTAATGTTTACAGGACCAGCCACTGCACTTTGGATTTGTGGGCCATTGATGAGTCTCATTGACACTGCTGTCATTGGTCAAGGAAGCTCCATTGAGCTTGCTGCTTTGGGTACTTCTTCAACTTCTTTATTTTCTGTTTGGTTACTGAGAAAATGCAATACAATGTAAAGTCTTTGAAAGTCTTATAAGTTTTTGCTTAGTTAATTTGTTTGAAATCAAATATGTGCAGGTCCTGGTACAGTTTTCTGTGATGACATGAGCTATATATTCATGTTTCTCTCTATTGCAACTTCAAATATGGTTGCCACTTCCCTCACCAGACAGGTTTGTTTTAAACATCTTTGAAGACTATTTGGTTTTCATGTAGAACTATGTCAAGTGTTGTTCTGATAAGGTTGAAAAAAAAAAAAACCCCTTTTCAGATTTATCTCAAGTACTTGGTAAAAAGCACTCAAATGTGTGTTTATTATTCAAAAGTCTAATGTTAAATCACTCTATTAATGTAATAAATTACTTGCTTTTTCATTGGTGGTTATACCATTTCTGTGATTGTTTACGATTACTCGATTTTTATGTTACGTGATTGTCAACATGATAGTACTTACTAATGCAGGATAAAATGGAGTGCAGCATCAAATATCTATCTTGCTCTTGTTGGGTTGGTTTGCGGCATTTTGATGCTTCTATTCACAAAATTCTTTGGTTTATGGGCCCTAACTGGTAATAGAAATCGGTGAAGCTGTCGTCTTATTCTTATTTGCCTTAATTATATTCAAATTGCCTGCCATAACTGTTTAACGCAACATCACGGATCATGAGACTGCAATAGCAAAAGCAAAATCCAGTAACTGACAAATTTCCAATTCTTGCTTCATTTTTTTTCAGCTTTTACAGGAGCAAAGATGTGCATATTTTACCTGCAGCAAACACATATGTTCAGGTTTACTAGTTTACATGCGCCGCTATGAAATTGTGCTTTTTAATTGTTATGAGATATCATTTACTTAGATTATTTGCTTCCTTGACACTTAAATTTTTTACTTGCTCTGCTTCGATTATATTCTAGTTGAACAGACTATTTTCTGTTGGTAGATTCGAGGCTTAGCGTGGCCTGCGATTCTTATTGGTTGGGTGACTCAAAGCGCAAGGTGGGTCAATATTGTTCCAAACGTTCCTCCTTTCTTCTGTATCCTGATTTGCTATTTATTTATGTTTCAGTCTTGGCATGAAAGATTCCTGGGGACCTCTGAAAGCATTGGCGGTTGCCAGTGCTGTAAATGCCATCGGTGATATAGTCTTCTGCAAGATTCTTCAAGTATGGTATTGCTGGCGCAGCATGGCCAACAATGGTGTCACAAGTAAGCTAAATGAACATTTCATCGTTAATCATTCGTGTTTTCTGTTTCCTTGCTACTGACTAGAATACATTCTAGGTAATTGCAGGCTTACATGATGATCGATACTCTAAACAAGAAAGGATATAATGCATTTACAGTCTCGGTGCCATCATCCAATGATCTTCTTGAAATATTTGAGATTGCCGCTCCACTGTTTGTAATGATGATATCAAAGGTTATAAACCTTATTCAGATCAGAACTTTATTACTGTTATCTATTCATTACAATTTGATTAATGGTTTTTCATTTATTAGGTGGCTTTCTATACTCTCATTATATATTTCGCTACATCTATGGGAACAATTACCTTGGCAGCTCACCAGGCTAGTTATACTCTTGTAGTTTTTAGTAAATTTATCATTCCTCTTTCACTCCATCTCTATGAAAGGTGATGGCCTTTTCACTGACAACTTACTATTTTTTCAGGTCATGATTCAAACATTCATGATGATCACAGTATGTGGTGAACCTCTTTCTCAAACTGCACAATCATTTATGCCCGAGTTTTTATATGGAGCGAATAGGAATTTGGCAAAGGTTAGTAATGTTAGTTGGTAATTGATATTCCGGTAATCTTTTCGTCACATTTTGGTAGTGCCCTTTATATATGTAATGGGGAATTTAACACCTTGAATTACCCTTGTAGACCATGTTGATAATACTTGATATAAGGTTTATGATATCTACAGGCTCGAATGCTGCTAAAGTCACTTGTAATCATCGGAGTTATTCTTGGATTGTTTTTAGGAATTGTCGGAACATCTGTTCCTTGGTTGTTCCCCAATATCTTCACACCTGATCAGGCAATCATACAGGAGGTTAGTTCGTGCCTCTCAAACTTTTGATCACCCTATTATCTATAACTTCTTAGTTGACAGTGAAGAGAAAGTAATTGCAAGTCTCTTTCTCTATAGATAGCAACGATAACTGAGCCACTGATTCTAATGTTCTTGTGCCTATGCAGATGCACAAAGTGCTGGTACCCTTTTTTATCACGCTAGCTGTGACACCCTGCATTCTGAGCCTCGAGGGAACGCTGCTGGTACGTTTGATATAAACTTCATCAGTTTCCTTTATTGGCGTGTCTTATGCTGGCTTTTTGAGTCTGTTGGCTTCACTCCAGTGGAAATAATCAATTTGTTAGTTCATATGACTGAAGAAGACTATTGGAGTTGGATATTGATTCAGATGTTTAAATCCTGATCAGCAATATACAATATTTCTCGATCAAAACCACGGAATTTCGTGTCTTTATATGATGCTTAGTTAAGCTCTTACTTGCTTTACCTAAATGTTTGTTTCTTCGAGATCATCATCGTAAAGCTTTTTGGCTATAAAATGTAGAATTTATATTCTAATTCAGGTTCTAACATCACAATATCTGTTGATTTTTGCAGGCTGGACGGGATCTTAAATTCATCAGCTTATCGATGAGTGGATGTTTTATTTTGAGTGCTCTAGTTTTGTTGGTAGAGATCTACTTTTCAGAACCTCCCACATTTAAATCTCCCACAAACTGATAGTTTTCTTCTGTTTTTTTCCTGCACCAGCTCGTGAGTAGTCGCGGATATGGTCTGTCTGGCTACTGGTATGCCCTTGTTGGATTTCTATGGGTAAGCCTAAACCCTCTGCACTTTTATTTGTACTCATATGCTCATTGCTCACTCAACTGAGCTGAACACATGAACCTTGTGTTATATATCCAGGCTCGGTTTTTCTTCGCTCTCCAACGCCTTCTTTCTCCGGCTGGCATACTTTTCTCCGAAAATATAAGCCAAAATAAACTGGACAAGCTTACAGTTGCTTAGTATCAAGATCTGTTTACGAAGGATCAAATTTCAGTGTTTCATGCTCCTCTCCTCGCCTGTGAATTATAGGCTCTGCATCAGTTTTGTCCCAGCTACCAAAGATCGTGTTGTCGTAATTGTTTGACACCTCACACGGGACTAAGAGCATAAGCTGATCACTACCTGTAACTGTAATAGTATTTTCTTCACACAAAGTTAAAGCTACCAGATCAATTGTTGTAATTGTATTATTGAATGATAATGTAGATGCAAATGCTTAAAGTTTCCGATATCAACGTGTGATCTCCTGCAATGATTTGCTAAAAGGACTTTATGAGATATCGAAACTAAATCAAGATTCACGAATTCCATTTTCGAAGTAAGGCTCGATTACAGGGGAATTGGCAACTAATCTACTTGCAGTTCAGAAGCAGACATAAACTACAAACAGCATCAATGAGTGAATATATTTCCAACCAAAACCTCTCACTAAAGCTAAATTTCTTTTGCCAAGCTAAATATCTCTCAGGATTCCCATTAACTTCAGTTGAAAATCGAACATGCCGCCACAAATTCCAGAATGAGTATTCACACAAACAGAGGCTCGAAGCAAAAAACAAGCAAAGGCCATATTTGAGAAGAGCAAGAGATCCATAAGTGAGCACCAGTGCTGCTCTCAACAGACTTTCAATAAATGATAGCCAAAAAGATATGAGACTTCAGACCCTACTGCCTCCCCGACGTCCACGCCCAGACTGGCTGCATTCTTGTTCTTTATTCTGCAATCGCTCCTAAGATACACAATTACAAGATTATGCAGCAGGTAACAATGATTTTTCTAAAACAAAAGAACGTCAAAATAAATTCAGGAAAGGGGTTTTCCTGTTAGTTCATTACCAGCAATAAATGCTTCACTTTGGATTGTTTTCTCACGAAAATTCTACGAGCTTGTCTCTTCTTCTCTTCTGCCTGCAATTTGGTGACACTAGGCCTATATACAATGATAGTCCGACCAATTTGACCAACGACCACAGCACCAGTTCCTTCCTCCAATTGCTTCACCACATCTTCTAGCTCCCCGGGACAAGTCCCGTGAATTTTAATCTATTTATAAACCATTTAAGGAAACTGCAATAGTTAGCCCGGCACATCAAACAGCTCCTAATTCTTCACTAATGCAACAGAGATGGCATCCAACAAACTTGAATGTAAAACAGACACAATACAGCGATGAACTGGAAACACAAGCCAAAACAGCACATGGTGGATATAAAGAGGAAATATTTAGTGTTTGGAGCATAGATGACTCAATATGTAACACCTCTGCCAATTAATATGACAAATACAAATCCTTGAACAGCATACGGATTTTAATTGTATGTACAAGATATTGTCCTCGACAAGGGACTGTCTACGAGAATTACATATCAGTCTACACAAAAACACACATAGTAAATCACAATCCATGAATGGAAGCCAAAATTAGACTAGCTTCTTGGCAGCCAATGCAGGCTTTGCTGACTGAAAACTAGGTTCTCAGGACAAAAACACCTTCTTTCGAGCACATCAAACTCTATAACTTTACTTTTTTGCCAAAGAGTTGAAACTCAAAACACACATTCTTGCTAAAAGTACCAATCTTTTGAACCTTATCGGCTATGCAACTGGAAATTCATACTTGAATCCTCCAATCTTTTCTATTAAGACTCGCATTAAAAAACAAAAAAAAATTGATGAGAATTTCATGAATGAGCCAATCAAAACAATTCCCAAAAGCATCATATAATAAGCATTGAACGAAAACTATGAAATATCCATCACAATGAGAAAACAAAAACACATATCAACTTGAAATTGTACATAGAAAATGACTAGAAACACATATCAACTTGAACTTGTACATAGAAAATGACTAGAAACACATATCAACTTGAACTTGTACATAGAAAATGACTAGAACCTCGTTGGATTCGAGAACTCTTTAATTTTACTTCTTTGCAAAGAGCACACAGCTCAGAAGTTGAAACCTAATACACACAGTCTTGCTAAAAGTACCAATCTTTTGGACCTTCTTAGCTATGCAACCTAAGCTATAAATTATGCAATTGGAAATTCATACTTAATCCTCCAACTTTTTCAATTAAGACTCGCATTAAAAAACACAAATTGATGAGAATTTCATGAATGAATGAGCAAATCTAAGCAATTCCCCAAAGCATCATATAATAAGCATTGAACTAAAACTATGGAAATATCCATCACAATGAGAAAACAAAAACACATATCAACTTGAAATTGTACATAGAAAATGACAATAACATACCTTTAAGAGCTCGTTGGATTCGAGAACTCCTTAATTACACACATTCTAGCTTAAGTACAAATCTTTTGAACCTTATTAGGCTGTTAGCTATGCAATCAAAGCTACAAATTATGCAACTGGAAATTCGTACTAGAATCCTCCAACTTTTTCAATTAAAACTCACATTAAAAAACACAAATTGATGAGAATTTCATTAATGAGCCAATCTAAACAATTCCCAAAAGCATCATTGAACTAAAACTATGAAATATCCATCACAATGAGCACAAGGAAAAAAAAAAAAAAAAAACATATCAACTTGAAATTGTAGATAGAAAATGACTAGAAAATACCTTTAAGAGCTCATTGGACTCTAGATTCTCAATAAAAGCAGAGACTAGAGATTGAGTAACACCACTCTTGCCCACCAACTGCAACTTCAATTTCTTCCCCAAACTATGCGCATATGACGCAAGCTCCTTCTTTTCCTTCACCGTCAACTCCGGTAACTTCACCGCATCCGCCCCACCGCCGCCGCCGCCGCTGCCAACCCCACCATCGGTTCCAATATTTTCCTTCCTTGGAAGATTTTCTTCTTCATTTTCGTCTTCACTTGCCTCAACCACATCAAATTCTTGAATTTCACTTGCCTCCTCTTGCGCTAAACAAGAGGTTGAAGTGAAGGCTTTAGTGGGTGAGTGTGAGATGAGAGAAGAACAGAAGAGAGAGCGAGAGAAGAGGAGAGGAGAGGTTGTGATAGAAGAAAAAGTGGATTTTCGAAGTGGGTATTTTGAGAGGATTGTGGAGGTTGTGGAAATACAGAGTGGTCTCAAGATTAAACTCATTGTTGTTGTTGCCATTGCTGGTTCCAGAGATTTTGGATGGGTTCTTGCAGTTGCATCAAATACTGTAATTTACAATTTTTTTTATTTTGTTTTATTACATTTTATAATTAAAGGTAGCATTTTATATACATCAAGGGTGTTTGGTCTAGTGGTATGATTCTCGCTTCGGGTGCGAGAGGTCGTGAGTTCGATTCTCGCAACACCCCAATTTTCCTGCTTAAATTTTTTCCATCTTAGGAAATACTTATCTTATCTTATAAACAAAACAAAAATCATCATCATTCACGATCTCTCATCATCATCCACCAAAATCATCATCATCACCAAAATCACCATCTTCACCAAAAAAAAAAAAAAAATTCCTAGAAAATCATCCGAAAATGATTCAAACACTCATTCACATCATCTTCACCAAAAAAAAAATCATTCCTAGAAAATCATCCCAAAATTAAAAATAAAATAAAAATAAAAAACAAAATCAAAATCAATTTCTCTCCTCTTCTTCTTCTGCCGGCGGTCGCCAGTCTCTCTTCTCTTCTTCTTCTGCCGGCAGCCACTCATCTCCGGCAAGCGGTCAACAACCCAGATCTTGTCGATCGGCGACGAGCAGCTCCTCTACGGGACGAACAGTTCGATCGACTCCTCCGTTCCTCACGCAAATCGACTAGCTCCTCTGTCACACTCACAGATCGATCGGCTTCTCCCTCTCACAGATCAATCTACTCCTCCGTGCAAGGATCGATCCATCTATTTCGTTCTAATTTTATTTATTTATTTATTTTTATATGTTACATTGAACATTTTTCAATCAAGTTAAAGAAAAATATTGAATACTTAGAATAAGTGAATAACAAATACGAAATCACTATATATATATATATATATTCACTTGTTTTTTAAGAAAAAAAAAAAAAAAAAATTACTTATGAGGATCAAAAAAACCTAAAGGTAAATTGAACAAACTTCTCATGAGTTTAACCAATATTGCATTCAAATGTAACTTTTATCAAAATTTCACATATTTTCCCTACTTTTCATTAACTAATTGTTTGACTAGACTTAAAATTTAAAATGAATAAATTACCCCTGAATTAATTATTTTATTATAATAATTATTATATTTGAGGATTTTATTATAATAAAATTAATTAAATAACCATTTTTTTTATTTAAACAATTAGGGATTTTATTACACATAAAACCTAATTAATTAACTTACCATTTATTTATTTATTTATTTAAAAACATTTTTATCAATTTTTTTTTATTTTTCTTATAAAAAAGTTTTTTTTTTTTTTTTTAAATAAAGAAGTGGTTAGTTAATTAAGTAGGTTCTATTTGTAATAAAATCCCTACCGTTTAAATTTTTTTTAAAAAATGGTAATTCTTGAAGGACCTCACTCCTTAAATTAACCATCAAATTCTTGAAGTTTCTCAATTGACTTAATTTTATCAAGGATTTATCAATTGACTTAAAAAAAAAAAAAAAAAAAAAAAAAAAAAAAAAGGGTTGTTGGCACATTTGACCCCTAAATTATACGTGAGTTTGCATTTTCCCCCCTATACTTTTTATTAGGCATTAAACCCTCGGAACTCACATAAATTAGCAACCAGTGACGAAATGGGGACGGAACCCTTATTCCGTTTGGTTTCTCATCACGTGCCTTGCACGTATAAGGGAAAATTTGTAATTATATTTTTAAAAATTAAATTTATATGGGGAGTTCCAGATTGGATCTCCACCTAATAAAAATAAATAAATTAATTAATTAATTTTAAAAAATCAACAGTTCCAACCGTGAACCACCCATCATCAATTCATCTTCATCAGTTTATTTCGAGGTCCCAGTAATGAATTATTAACAAAAGTACCACCATGCCCAAACCTTATAGGCAAAGGTATTTTGTTTAGAGTTTAGCCTTAAAACGGAAACACATTCCTCGGTTTGAATTCTCTCCTTTGTTTATTGGATATTTGATAATAATTTATACTTTGATTAAAACTATTTATTAGATTTACAAATTGCCTATATTATTTGAAATGAAATACAAGATTTTGAAAAAGCTATCGAAAAGTTTCTTTGTTCATAGTTTAACAAATCAGTTCATGTGAAAAGATTATAAATAATTTAGATATTGTACGTGTCTTGCTTTTCAAACCTACTTATAAGATTGTGAGCTCATGTTGTGTTATTCTTCCATCTTTCGACATTCTAGTTTTATCGCGGGTGAAGCCGCCACCACCGTCGGAAGATTAGGGATATATAGAGAATGGTTGAAGTTTGGATACGGTCTCAGGAGCTCGAACGTTGGAAGTTCACCTTCTTTTTCGTCGTCCTCTTTTTCTGGCGTTGATCATTACTCATTATCGCCGCCTTCTTTATAGAGTCACTCAATAAATAAATAATAGGCTTAATTTGAATCACTCTAGTTAATCAACAATCAATCCAATAATATCATTTCAAATTTCTTGAAGTCCACTACTGAATACTGATCCAGACAAAATCTAAATATTTACTATACTATATTTTGCACACAAACTTGACCACCCAACAGATTAATTAAAAATATATTAAAAAAACTTGCTCTAATTTCTTGTGTAATGATGACCAAAAGTTTCTGTCATTGGAATAGTGTACGTATCAATTGTAATTTCTAACATTTTAATGATTGTTTGCTAGGAATACTTGCTCGAACTTATTGCTATGAAGCTTATAGAGTCAACTCAAGAAATAAATATATGAATCACTCTAAAGTCAAGAGAAGGTGATGGTGAGGCTAGTCTAGTAGTTTGTCTTCCTCCTTAGATCCCTATAAAACTATTGAATATTTTTAGAATTATAAATACAAAATCACTATAAAATTACATTATAATAAATATATATATATATATATATTGAAAAAATATTAGGAAATAATATCTAATTAAATGTTTTTTGAAGTAATTTTTTTTATGTTACATGGAACAATTTTCAATCAAATTATTGAATATTTAGAATAACAAATACGAATTCACTATAAAATTACAAAAAAAAAATACTAGAAAATAAGATGAGGTTTACCGATAATACTTAATAGAATTTAATAAAGAAGATGAGGTTGGTCTAAGGTTTTATACACCACGAGGTTTTATGTTTAAAACTCATAAAATTATGTAAAAATAAACAAATTTTAAAGTCACTCTAAAGTCGACCAACAGTCAATTTAAGAATCATTTCAAATATCTTTAAAAGATTACATACACATAGGAGTACACAACACAGTCCACTACTAGTCTTAATTAAACTATTTACAAACACAAACTTGATCGATCACCAAATCATAGCCACTCATCCTGGATATATGGTGGAAGCCGCCACCTGGCCTTTCCGGTCCAGGTGGCAGGGTCCACCAAACCAACACGGCAACTGACGCCAACACTCCTCAATTAAACAACTAGTCTACAATCATTGTCTATGGCTGCAGCTAGCCCAGCAAAAACTGACACCAATTACTGAGAATTAGAACAAAGTAATTAATGCACCACACTGTCACACGTCAAGCCCATGCATCATGCATGTATATGCATCTACTACAAAATCTAGTCTAATAATGAAGCCAGATTTGGGACAAGTTTGGCGGTGCATCTGCCAACAGTGCGTTGGTTTACTGTCTCTCTTGAACCATCGCGCGCCGGGCTGAAGCACACCGGTAGATATTCATGCTTTCCATCACAAACAAAGTTTGTTCTCTCAAAATGCCTCTCCAGCTCCTCTCTTCCCTACAAAATCACAAAGAAAATTAGAAGGTGTGATTTCATGGAAAATAATGATGTTGTGTATGTCTAGCTAGGCGTGTATGTGAGTATGTGACAAGGAAATAAATATCGAATATGGCTAATACCTTCAGAATATTAAGATTATGATTATAATATCAAACATATGGCTGATACCTTCAAAATATCGAGAATATTTAAGAATATTTTTGATATTGAAGTCGTCCAAATATGAGAAATAATATCAGATATTTGATCTAACAAATATGGATATTTACTTGGCTGTTTGCTTATACATATACCTGGAGTCTAGCAGAGGCGATTTGAAGTATTTTATTCGAATGAAAAGCGACCCAGGAAAGATTGTGAGCGGACAAGTAGAACTTCCATGCAGCTTTTGGGTCAGTAAAGTTTACGAAGGCGAAGCCTTTGTTCATTCCACTTCTGCAACCATTCATGCACATCATATATACAATAATATTCATGATTATAATATATGTATTTGAATTGTATATATATAATTATTTTAAATAATAATTATTATTTAAAATTTTAAACAATCCTTAAAATTAGTGGAGCTATTATATTTTTACTAAGCATTAATGTTTTGATTGTTTTTACTAAATTATCCTCTGTTTGGACAGGAATAACCTTAATGGCTTTTGAAATAGAAGTACTTTAATTTTTATTATTACTATCGGAGGTCTACAAGACCTTCAATGGAGGTTGGACTTCCAATGGGGTCTTGCAGACCTCCAATAGAAGTCATTTGGTCTTAAAAAAGAAAAAAAAGAAAAAAAGAAAAAGAGGAACAAAGAAGAAAAAAATGCAGTGACGTGTTTAATTTTAAAAAAAAAAATGAAGAAAAAGACAAAAGAGAAGAAGAAGAAAGAAAGTAAAAAAAAATCAATGATGTGTTTAATTCTTAGCGTGTTTAATTTTCAATATATTTAATCCAAAATAACTAAACACAACAGATTTTTTTTTTCCTCTTCCTTCCAATTATCTTCGATGGAGGTTTTTGGAGGTCGCCTATGGAGGTCGCAACCTCAATTGGAGGTCACACAGATGGAGGTCTGTGTCTGTGTGGCCTTCAATAATTTAAGAAAACAAAAATATATATTTTTTTGAAGAAAATATAGGGGTAATTTTATCACTTCAATGGATTGAATGGATTGTTTGGTAAGAATAATGAATACGCTGATTCAAGGGAATAATAGAAAACCCCTTAATTAGAAAGGGCTATTTCCTCCTATAGTAACATATATACATACTTGAAGTCCATAGGCAAATAAAGGAAATCAAAGGCTGACACAATGATGGGTTCTGCTTCTGCATCACCGTTGTGGATCTGGATCAGTTGCTTTGCCTTTTGATTCTCCAACTTGCAATGGTCATCAAGGAAGTCCATAAGCATATCACGTCTGTTGTCTCATCAAAGAAGGGCAAAAATTATTACAAATATATGACTTGTAAACTGGTATAAACTATTGTACTACACACCAACTCCATGTACATGAAAAGAAAATAATATACAACCCAAATGAAAACAGAGAGATAAGTGAAGATTAATGATCAACACATACGTGAGTCTATTGGGTATGTTTCTGATCATAACAGTAGTATGTCCTCCTTCTTCTTTCAAAGGCACCACTGGATGATGTCTCTGCTTATTATTAGGCAGTGCAATATTATTTCTTGAGTAGTGGCACTTTTTTTTAGCATTAAAATTGAACTTGGGTTGACTAGTACTACTATCACGACCCTCTTGAAATCCGGGTCTCATCGCATGATCACCATTATTGATTCTTCTCCGGATAGACTTTTTCTTTTTATAGTAACCTCTCTGCTTTCCTCTTCTTCTATAACCTGGACCTGGACTTGGACCCACCAAGCAATAATCATGTTGTTCATGGAGGGGTTGAGTTGGGTGATTATTATTAGGGTTTGTGTTTTTATACAGAGATGGATGGTCAGGATGAGGATGACGAGGGGTGGTGGTGGTGGTGGGGGTGATGTATGTATGGTGGAGATATGGAGATGGTGGAGGAGGAGGAAGAGTACCAGTACAGTAGTAGTAGTAGTAGCAGCACTGGTGGTGGTGGTGGTGGTCATTTTGTTGAAAGTAATTATTAGGGTTTTGAAAAGACAAAACATGAGGAGGTAGAGGAGGAGGAGCTCGAATAATGGAGGAGGTGGAGGACGTGCGAGAGGGAATTAGTTTGATGAATGTGGTGCTTTGGATTCTGTTGGGGATGAACTCAGCTGCTTCTGGGTTCAACTTCATTTCAACACTCACTGCTTCATCTCCGGCCATGAAAATGCTTGCAAGAGCTCTAGAGAGAGAGAAATGCCAACCACAAAAGCTAGCGGTGACATATATACTGGTACATTTATATTTATATATATAGAGACTGTTTTTTTTTTTTTTTTATGTGCACTTTTATATAAATTTAGGGTTTTCGGCTTTAAAAACATATATATATATATATATATATATATATTTGCCACCTCACCTCTCCCCTCTCAATTCTTGTGTCCTCTCTCACGTCCCAACACTCTCCTTCCCTCAATCAATCAATCAAGTCTCAACTCTCAATTCTTTCTTTCTGTACCTTAATATATTTGTGTCGTATAATATTAATCTTAATCAATTATTTATATTTGCTTATTTTAATTCAGGCATTTTTTAAAATTAAAATTTATTTTTTTTAATTAACAAACCAGAGTTATAGGGTTATCGGTCATAATTTTAAGTTAGTATTGTGTTATTTTTTTTATGAATTTATTTACAACTACAATGTATTATTACTAGTGATATATTATAATTTATAAAGTATCATTTTAAACAAATTATTTGATAATTTTTAATTACAATGTCAATCAACCATACATTTTATGCCAAGAAAAACTATACTTCCATACTTTGGGAAAAAAAAAATGATAATCAATTATAGAGTGAGAGATAATCAAGTTTTCCATGTAATGTCAGAGATAGAGGTTCAATTTTGTCTTATTCATCTCAATGAAATAAAAATAATGTTTTTCTTATTAAGAGTTTATATATATATAATACTTTTCTAATCAAGATCGTCATGATTTTATAATTGCAGCACATCCAACTATAGCAACACATTAACAGTGGGCACACATCCCCATATTAACAAATACCCACGCCCAATATGAATGTGTGGTTGTGGTTGGACGTCCTTAACTTATAAATTCAGAACGTCCTTACTAGAGAACCACCATATATATACGGCCCCGTTCACATCAGTGTGCACTGATATAACTACATCAGTACCAATGCATGTAGACCACTGATTATTGAAAAAATTTGACAAGTGCATAAACTTTAAGTCTAAGTATGTAAATCTAATGGTCCTCATCTAACACACTGATAAAGTTATATCATTGCGCACTGACTTGAACATTTCATATTATATACAGAGAGAGAGATTGTTCCTTTTTTCTTTTAAGGAAGAGAGATATTGTTTTAATTAAAGAGTTATTTTCAATTGAAAGTTCAATGAAATGTGATTTAAGATAATTGATAATAATTCTAGTGAAAGAAAAAAAAATACATTTATATATATATATATATATATATATATATAGAGAGAGAGAGAGAGAGAGAGAGAGAGAGAGAGAGAGAGAGAGAGAGAGAGAGAGAGAGAGAGAGAGAGTAAGAGTAGATACATAGTGTATCAATTGTAATATCAAAGTGACAAAATAAGGTTGGGTTATTGGTATGCACCTCACACTTAGGTAGTGTTTGTTTTTTTTTTTTTTTTTTTTTTTTTGTCTGAAACATTTTTATTTTTTTTTTAAAAGGCAGTATTATTAAGGGCAAAAGCCATCAGCAAAGACAT
Source organism: Acer saccharum (assembly GCA_030490815.1). Lineage (NCBI taxonomy): Eukaryota > Viridiplantae > Streptophyta > Magnoliopsida > Sapindales > Sapindaceae > Acer > Acer saccharum. The sequence goes on from CM059870.1 coordinate 5,776,520, forward strand.
GCAACAAGAGCACCAAAAGGAAGCCAAAGCAGAGCCTGCTAACACAACAAAGCAGAGCCAAAAAACAAACAAAAAAACACACAAACAGAAGGGAACATAACAAAAGACCAAAACAAGCCAGCAGCAAAGCAACCCAGCAGGCTCAAAAAACGCTTTCAAGACAGCACATTTCTTCTAAACACAGCCAACCCAAAAGCCCCCAAAGCGACACACAAAAAGCAAATGCTAATTGTTTGCACAGTATAATCCCTTCTTACCAAAGGTACCGGTTTTAATCCTTCTAACAATCTCCTCAACAATTTCCTTATCTCTTCCCACAACATCAAAGCCCAAGACCTTCCTGGCTTTAATGACCTAGGCAATCTCATCTCTTAAGTTCCAAGATGACTTCTTCACCATAGGAACTATGTCTTCCTTGACAATATCATGATTAAGATCAAGAGCCCTAGCCTTTGAAAGTCTCGTTATCATACCATGACTCTTAACCGGTTGAATTCTCTTTCTTCCTATCCTTTTCATGGACCGGTCATTTCCTACTTCTCCAACATCACCTTCATCTGGATCAGATACCAACTATGTATCATGAGGGAGCGCATCAGTAGAAATCCTGCTAGGATTGAGGTTATCTAGGTCAGGCTGCCTTGGGCCTTTAGATGTATCACTCAAAGCCCCATATACCTGGCCCACACTAGAATGCATTGGGCTATCAAGAGCTTGAGTTTGAGAACTGGATGGAACTGACACAAAATCCTTCAGCAGCCCATCCCCTCGACAAGGCCTATCCGACCCATCTTCCCCTTCAGCCTCAAAAGACTTTGGCTCCCTTTCTAAAGATTTTAATTTGGAGTCAGAAGACCCATCCAAGTCAGAAGAAGAAGACCTGTTGTCTCCAATTTCCCCTGTATTTCTGACAGTGTTACTTTTCTTTAATATCAGCTTTCCATTCAAAGCAGAGTCATACTTAGGCTTGGAAAGGTACTCAATGCCTACCTTGTCATCTTTCCTGCCTATGCTTCTCTTGTCCATCTTGTCCATAGCTTTGACCTTCCAGCTGTCAGCCCCTCTCTCCTTCTCACCTACTTTGGGCACGTTTTTTTAGAAGAAATCCATAAACATTTGAAAATTTCGTTAAATCCCGAAATGCAGCCCTCCCCTCTGTAAATTCAAAATTCAAACCCAATTGTTCCTCCAACTAGCTAGAATCAATTGGTAAGACATCCTTCTCAATCGAAACATGGAAAGACCTAGACTTTTCAACAACCTTCACATTACTAGGACAAGGGCGATCACCAGGTATTGCGACGAGTAATTTTCCCCTATCCAGTCTTCTTTTAAAAACAGTCTCATCTTCAATGAGCAAAAGGTCTCCTAGCATATTCCCTAATATATTGAAAAAGGCTTTGTTCCAGTGATTGAGTGGAATCCCTACAATATAAACCCAAGCAGGTCTAGCTTGGGATGCTGTTGATATGGACCATTTTTCCATTGTTGCAAAAGTATCTTCCCAAAAAAATATACTCTTAATAAACCCCTCACTTTCATACTCCAATTCAAAGCTCTACAATATAGATTTCCTACCAAGGTACGCCGACGAAAAACAGAATCCTCTCTCCGTCAACCTCTTGTTTACTTTACGGACACTAGAAAAATCTTTCAACACTCCTATAGCACATTTGTCCAGCCACTTAACGTCAGCAACCATCCTATCCAGGACCAATGACACCGAACCATCCTTCCTTTGTCCCTCCCTTTCCTCTGCCTTCCTCTGGTTGCCTTTCATTGCCTCTACAAAAGAAAGATTTCCCCTGTTCTGCCATCGCAATCCTGCAACTCCCCTATGCTATCCTTCTCTGAGCCCCCCCTCTTCATTTCCTCGACCAACCACTCTCGAAGTAGCCAATCTCCTATTGTTCCATCCATACAAAGCAACCTTCGAACTGATTGGCCACCCATAGATGTGCATCCCATTAGTCTCGTCCGCCACCCTTCTTGCTTCCTCCAAAGAAGCGAATCTCACGAACGTGAAACCACTTCTTCTAGAGTCATTCGCAGTCGAGAGATAAATATCTCTTACCTGTCCAAAGGTTTTGAACAAGCCCCAAAGACATAACTGATCTGCCTTTGGATGCAAGTTGTCTACGAAAATGGAGAAAAGTTTCTCCCTAAAATCTGATCTCATTTCTTGCCTCAAGGAATGAGAGCTTCTCTCTCTAACTTTCTCTCTCATGACTTCATTCAGAGAGTTTTTTTGTCTGAAACATGAATAGGTCTGAAATCTCAAAAGTGATTGAAATCTAAATGTCAATGATATGTTTGTTTTCTTTTTGTCATATCTGAATATCAATATCTGAAATCTAGTAACAAGACAATTTCATGGTGTACGTATTTGTATTTAATATAATTCTTATGCATTTAATATAATTCTAAATAGAATTATTCCATTGTTAATGTATTTACAAAATATTTCCTTTTTGAAATAGTATTTATAATATTTTAATTTAAGCTAATTAAATAAATATTTGAAAGTATGAATTAATTCATTTTTACTTGGAAGTTGGGTTGGCAGAGGATTTGGCTCAAGAGTAACTCTTCTTATGTTGTTCATCTTCTTTCTAATAGGTCGGATCATGTTACCTGGCGTGTTCGTCAAGTTTGGCAGCGTTGCATTTATCAGATCTCGCATATGGAGTTCCAAGTCTCTCATATTTTCAAGGAAGGTAATCAAGTGGTGGATGCTCTATCTAAGCACGCTTTGGGTATTCCTTCTAATTTGTGGTGGTCTTCCACTCCTTCATTCTGTTCTTTCTTAGTTGGTAATGATTGTATGGGTAGAGAATCTTTCAAGTTTTCCTAGGTTTGTTTTTCTTGTTTCGCCTGCGTGCCTCCAGGTTTTTTTGGGATGTGTCCTCTATTTTCAGATGTTTTGTGGATTCTTTTGTTTCTTTGTTTCCTTTTTTATATATTCATGGATACCGCCTAGAAGTTTTTCAACATATGATCGCTTATGATGTTTTTCCCCACTTAGGTCAGTCCAATTTCATTAAAAAAAATTAATTCATTTTTACTTTAAAAGATTTTAATTTTTTAAAAAGATATTAATGAATAGGTTTTAAAAATAAAAACTAAATTAAATTTAGAGATAAACCCATATATTTCACATTGTCTACACCATTTGTTGCCTCCTCCGCTCCTCCATTAGAACATCTCAAACCATGCTCTCTAAATTTTAGCTATTTTAGCTCACAACTTTTCATAAGGTCACTTCAACCATCCTCCCTATTGTCGCTAATCATTAATATTTTAATATTTTTTGAATTTAAAATATAAATAAATTTATTTTGTTTTAAATTGTAAGAAAGAGAATAATCAACTTTAAAATATACAAAAAATAAATAAATAAATAAGGGAGAGAAGATAGGAAGCTTGAAATGGCTCCCTACATTTGGAGAGTCTGTTGGTAGTTCTCTAAAATAGGGAGTCATTTGGAGGGCCCCTTTGAGTGCTCTAAAACCATTCCTACTAGCTATTTTAGCTAAGGAGTAGGTTTAGGGAGCCCCCTTGGAGATGCTCCTCTAACCATGCTCCCTAAAGCCACTCCTTAGCCATAATAGTTAGTGGGGATGGTTTTTTTGGACTCCAACCACTCTCTATTATGGCTCCCTATTTTAGGGACTACCAAAGCACTCTTCAAACGTAGGAACCCATTCCTTGCTAGCTATTTTCTCTCTCCTGTTATTTTATTATTTTTAAACTAATTTTCTTATTGAAAAAATTATGTCAATTTTGAAACAAAATAAATTTATTTATATTATAAATTCAAAAAATATTAAAATATGAATGACTAGCTATAATAGGGAGAATGGTTGGAGTGACGTCATGAAAAGTTACTAGCTAAAATATCTAAAATTTAGAGAGCATGGTTGGAGATGCTCTTATCCATCTATAATCTATTCCATTCCAGATCCATCTTCTTCAACCCCACCTATCACCCATCTAAAGAGTCATGTTTGTTGTTGTGAAGGAGATGTTGGTAGGTGTTGAAGAAATAAAACATTTCCAGGTGAAGAGCAAGTCAAATCTAGTCATCTAGATAATTTCCGGTGACAAAAGACGAAGGAAATCTAAGGAAAAATAGGAGTCTTCTTCTATTTTGCTGAGGGTAAAATGGAGAATAGTTTAATCTCAAAAGGGCACTTTTGAAATAATATTGAAAGTTCTCTCACTGTTTTTTAGTTCAGATAAAAGTCAGGTTTTCTAACTTTTTTATCTCAGACATTTTTAATGGCTTTTCAGATAAAAGTCGATGGGGAAAACAAACAAAAATGTCTCGGTAAAACATTCACCTGTTCACATAAGTGGCATTTATGTAAGTACAATTACATGAGTACATTGAATGTGAGTTGTTGGATTTAACTATTTTGACTTAAAATCCATAAGTGCGTACTTATGTGAACACCACCAATTCAGTCAATTTCAAATTTCAGAGGAGAAAAACAAACAGGCCCTTACACTCTCAACTCTCAAGGTTGTAAGTTCGAGCCCTCCCATATCCCTAAAAATCCTTGAATTAACTGTAATTAATCAAAAAAACAAAACTTTGTAATATCAAATTTTATGTCATTGGAACAGATACATATAGTGAATTACTTGGACAAGGGTTATAGTCCATGACCCAATATTCCACAATATCATTTCTAACATTCTATTTTTTTATAAATAAAATGTAATATCTTGTAATATGAAAAAAAAAAAAAAAAGGTACAGGTACATAGAGTGTATCAGTTGTAATTTCTAACATACATGGAGTGTATCCATGTATCAGTTGTCAATTGTCATCATATCAATCGTATTTTCTTTGTTTTTTTTTGCGTATGATCTAGTCGAATAAATGATTGTTTGCTAGGACCAATGGCCCATTGCCTTGGTGGTTGGAGTCTCCCAAAGGGTGCTCCACCACCAAGGTTCAAACCTTGGCTTTGGTATGTATATATATATATATTATTTGTCCTACCTTGAGTGTGGGTGCTCTCTCCCCGATAGTGGGAGCAGTATTCTGGACCGTGCTTAGAAGTCTAATATCGCTGGTCCCGGCAGTTGTTGTAACATAAAAATAAAAAAAAAAATAAAAAAGAGAAAAAGATTGTTTGCTAGGGAATACCCGGTCGAATTTAAACAAAAGAAGATATATGAAGCTTATAGAGTACCCTACTCAAGAAATAAATATTTAAATCACACTCTAAAGTCTAAAGTCAATCACCAATCTATTCAAGAATCATTTCAAATTTATTGAAAAGATTACATACAGGAAAAGTAACATGTACACCCTATATTTTGACCTATTAGTAAATCCCCCCTTAATTACATTAATCGTTGTTTTATCCCCTAAAACTGAAAGTATTCATCATATTCACCCTATCGTTAGATTTTCCATAAAAAAATGTTCATTTTCACGTTAAAAGATATTTCTGCCCTTGAATAATGGAGGTTAGTGAGAAAATACAATTATACCCTCAAACTCAATTAAAAAAAATTTAAAAATACTTGGAAGAAATTTTTTTTTTTTTTTTTTTTTTTTTAAAAGGTGGAGATCCAGAGTTTTCCAAAATTTCTTTCTTAAAAAAAAAAAAAAAAAAAAAAAAAACTTAACCAGATTTTTAAAAATCAAAAACATTATTGATTTTTTTACTATTTTTAATCACCAAAATCAAAAACCCATAATCTGAAACCACTGCTTTTTAATTCCATTCACCAGAATCAAAATAAAAAACTAAAACCAAAATTTATTTATCTTTCAAATTATTCCATCCATCAGAAACTGAAAGTCAATTGAAAAAAAAAAATGGAAGTAGTTTTCCAGATCAACTTTCAACACCAAAAACCAAACACATCCATCTCCAAAACCAAAACCCTTCCATCTACCACAAACACACCTGCCGCCACTACGATTGAACGCCTATCCCTTCATTTCGTGGTGGCGACTACCCTTCTGTCGAAGGAAAAATAAGAGGGAAAAGAGAGAGAAAGGATCCAAGACAAAACGAGATCTACACTCGCAAGGGTGGCGATTGGTGTGATTCGATGGGTTTGGTGTTTGAGTTGTGGTGCTGGCTAGGGTTTCGATTTGTTTGGTGGAAAAGATTAGATGAAGAGAGGATTTGGATGCGTATCTATTTAGGTTAATTTTTACTTTATTTTTAATTGATCCCAACAGAGATCCATTTAAACGATTTTTTTTTTGGGGGGGTTTATATATATACAAAATTAAAATTCTCATCCACTCATTAATTTTAGTTTTATTAAATTATTAATATGTATTAATGATTTTACCCTTTTACCCTCCCACATTAATCTTCATTCAGATCCATGTGGTGAAGTTACCGTATTACCATTCAAGCTTAATGGTCAATAAGAGGTTTTAACTGAAAATCTAACAGAAAGGGGAAATATGGCGAATACTTTCAGTTTCGGGAGGATAACAGCCATTAATGGAAATACAGGGTGGATATATACTAATAGGTTAAAATATAGGATGGAAAATGATACTTTCCCTACGTACACACAACACAGTCCACTACAGGACCACTAGTCCTAGTCCAGCAAAAATTTAAACTTTTTACTATATGTTATAGGTGTGCAGTGTGCACACACAACACAACACAAACACAAACACAAACTTGAGCACGAAATCACAGCCACAGAGCTACTCATCCTGGACGGTGGAGCCCGCCACCTGCCCTTTCCACAGTCATCAACTGGTCCAGTTGGCAGGGTCCACCAACCCTTCCACTCCATCAACAACCCTACAATACAATCATTGTTTGTGGCTGCATGCCTGCATGCAGCCCAGCAAAAACTGACACCGAATATTTTACATTACATAAATGGTAAGAACTCAATAAGTCAATAGCGGAAAAAAGTTTATTAAACCAGACACGCACGAATCAATATATATATATATATATATGTGACGTCGTACGGCTAGCTAGGCTGAGGCTAACAAGTACAAAGTAATTAATTGAGAAGGGAAGAATGCACTACTGTCACGTCGAGGCCATATACATGCATATATGTGCATACATGCACCATGCATGTATCATGTATCATGTATATGCATGCATACACCAAAAACGGAACGATCAAGCCAGCAGATTTGGGCCTGGTTTGGTGGTGCATTTTCCAACAGTGCGTTGGTTGACCGTCTCCTTTGAACCATCGCGCGCGGGGCTGAAGCACACAGGTAGATATTCATCTTTGCCCTGACAAGCAAAGATGGTGCTTTCAAATTGCCTCTCAAGCTCATCTTTTCCCTAAAATGCAAAGGTGTAATTTCATGGAAAATAGTTATAATGGGCACTCTGATGAGGTGTCAATATATGCATGTGTATTTGTATGTGTATATACATGTATACCTGGAGTCTAGCAGAGGCAATCTGAAGTATCTTATTGGATTTAAATGAACCCCAATAAAGATTGTGCGATGACAAGTAAAACTTCCAAGCAGCTTTTGGGTCTGTGAAGTTCACGAATGCATAACCTTTGTTTACTCCACTTCTGCAAACAATATATAATGCACCACCCATCCATGCACATATATATACAATAATCAATATACATGATTATATATATGCATTTGAATTATGTTAAGTAAAATCAAATAACTGTAACACTAACACATACTTGAAGTCCATAGGTAAATAGAGGAAATCAAAGGCTGACACGTTGATGGGTTCTGTTTCAGCATCAACATTGTGGATCTGGATGATCAGTTGCTTTGCCTTTTGATTCTCCAGGTTGCAATGGTCATCAAGGAAGTCCATAAGCATATCACGTCTGATAACTCATAAAAAAAAGCAAAAATTATTACAACTTTATTTATGACTTGTAAACAGTACTAAACTCCATGGATATAAATGAAAAGAATAAAAATAAATAAACCCAAATGAAAATAGAGATTGATCAAAACTCAAAACATACGTGAATCTATTGGGTATGTTTCTGATCATAACAGTAGTATGTCCTCCATCTTCTTTCACAGGTACCACTGGATGATGTCTCTGCTTATTATTAGGCAGCTGTGCAGTATTATTATTTCTTGAGTAGTTGGAGAAATCTATATTGTTGTTGTTGTGTCTAGGGCAGCAGTGGTACTGTTTTTGACCATTAATATTGAACTTATTGGCTTGAATTAATGGTCTACCATCACCATTATTCATGTTTCTGTAATAAGATTTTGATCTGTTGCTATTGTACCCTCTCTGCTTTCCTTTTCTTCTAAAACCTTTGCCTGGACCTGGACATGGACCTGGACCTACCAAGCAATAATCATGTTGATCATGGAGGGGTTGAGTTGGGTGATTATTATTAGGGTTTGTGCTGTTGTACAGAAATGGATGGTCAGGAGGGGTGGTGATGGTGGTGGTGTATGTATGGTGGAGATATGGAGATGGTGGTGGTGGTGGTGGAGGTGGAGGTGGAGGAGGAGGAGGAGTACAGTAGTAGTAGTGGTGGCGGTGGTCATATTGAAAGTAATTATTAGGGTTTTGAAAAGACAAAAGATGATGATGAGAATTAGGAGGAGGTCGAGAAGATGATGTACTATAGAGGGAAGTAGTGTTAATGGAGGAGGTTCGAAAGGGAAGTTTGACGAGTCTAGTGTTGGGGATGAACTCAGCTGCTTCTGGGTTCAACCTCTTTTCATCTCCAGCCATGGATGCTTGCAACACAGAGAGAGAGAGAGAGAGATGTCAGCCACAAAAGCTAGCAGTACTGACATAATGGTACATTTTATATTTATATTAGAGAGAGAGACTGTTTTAAAGAGTTATTTTCAATTGAAAATTGTTATATGTAAAAAAAGAACATTTTATATTTTATACATATATATATATATATATATATTTTGTTTTAAAGATTTATTTTCAATCGAAAGTTGAATGAAATGTTATTTAAGATAATTTCTATAAAAAAAGAGCATTTTACATTTTATTTATATAGAGAGAGAGAAAGGGAGAGAGAATATAAATAGAGAGAAATATATATATTGTTTTAAAGAGCTATTTTTAATTGAAAATTGAATGAAATATTATTTAAGATAATTTCTAAAAAAAAGAACATTTTATATTATATTATATATATATATATATATATCGAGAGAGATAGCAAGAGAGAATATATACAGAGAGAGAAATATATATTGTTTTAAAGAGTTATTTTCAATTGAAAGTTGAATGAAATGTGATTTAAGATAATTCCTAATAAAAAATTTCTAATAATTCTAGTAAAAGATAATAATAAAAAAAATTTAAAAAAAGTAAATCCTTCAAAAAAGAAAAAAAAAAAAAAGGTACAATATTTTGTCAATCTTATTACAAATCTGCTCTAAATTATGATGAATACAATTTGTAATATATATATTTTTAATGATATTAAACAAAGTTTTGATCACTTTAATTTTTAAATAAATTTTGTTAAAAAATTAATATCATGTTCTAATTATTATAACAAATAGGTGGATAGATAGATATTATAAAAAATATATTTTAACAAATTTAATTTTCAAAAAGACATACACTTGATTGGTGATATCTTATTTACACTGGTAGTGTCTTATTTATACAAGTAGAGTGTAGAGGTCTACAATTGTAATAACTTAATTTTACTTGGAATTTAAAAATTCTCATATCTATTTATATGGGTAAAAATTCTTATTAATAGATTGAAATATTGAATTAATGTCTATTACCAACATACCACATTGGCGATGGTAGTAAACACTTTATACTTTTTTCTTTTTTTTTTAACTCTTAATATATAACTAAGAAAATAAAATAATGCTCAGCTTCAAATCAATTTAACGAATTAATCTTCAAAACTTATAGATAATATGCTTAATTCATTAATTTGATGGTTGAAATAAAGAAATCAAAAGGAAATATATTTTTATTGGAACATGTGATGGAAAAATTATGACCCCAATATTCAATTACCGTCAGTCTCCAAATATTGCTTGCAGGCTTGCAGCAACATCTCAGGTTTTATCATCACCGACTCCATTAACACCAAACAAATACAATATTATTTAATTCATTTGATTTGATGGTTAAATGAAGAAATCAAGAGAAATGATTACACATATCTTATGGGTTCCCATCAAATAATTTTTATTGGAATTTGTGATGGAAAAATCGTCATCATCTCAATTTAATTACTCCCGGCCACCGAATAATATTGCTTGGTTAAGTGTTGCAAGATACTGTCAACAGGGACGTAAGCGCGTATTTCAACTGATGGATGGACGAGCTTGGAGTTTTGGTAAATGATTTCCAGATTAACGACTCGAATCTTATCAATGACGAAAACTTTTAACAAAAAAAAATACATGATCCTGAATTAATAGATATTATTATAAAAAAAAAAATGTGTGGCAAGATACCTCTCCGGCACTGAGAGTTAAATTTGGTACTTCTCAAATTTTAAAATACTCTTGATTAGGTGTTTGATTTAAAATAATAATAATAATAATAATTCAACACCGAATTCATTAAAATTGTGTAATTCAATTCATCCCCTAAATGAAATTATTGCTTGATAAAGTTTTCTTTTTTCCTTATTTTTTTAATTTTGAAAAAGTGTACATTGATTTTGATATTAAAACTAAATTTTAAATTTTAGATCTTTCAATAGCAGTATAGCACCACCGGTCGAAGTATATGAACGTACCCAAGCTGAATATATTAATAAAATTATTTTAGATAAAAATAATTATGATTTGCTTATTCCCGGATATATTTTATTCTCTAACCCTCGTAGAGAATTGAGAACTCTAATTTGTTTCAATTGAAAAAAAAAAAAAAAAAAAAAAAATTGCACAAAATACAATCTTAATTTAATTTACAAATGCACATTTGATTTCAGTTTTTCATTTATTTGTTAAGAATTAACTTAATGCATCTATGGCCACAAATATATAGGTACATTAATAACAAATTAATATATAAAACCAAATTATTTATCTAATTTAATTTGGTCATCATCTTTTAAATTTCTCACCTTAGCAAATTTTAACCTTTTTTACTAATCCTTTTTTCAGCATCAAGATATTACGATGCCATCATGCATATCCGATCAAATAATTGAGAAAAAGCAAAACCAAATACATGATTAAGCAAGTAGGTGAAACCGAATTATAATTTATATCATGAATTTCTCCTTCGTTAGTTAATGCTCGTTTATGTTGTTGTTGTCAATATAAATTCATGCCTTCAAATGGTATTTTTAAGACTTTTCATTTCTTCTGTTGTAGGGTTTTATTGTAGCATTGTGTTCTATGAATGTATGTATATCCTATTACAAAATAAGTTATGTTTAGCTAAATTGATCAACTTGAGATTTTGGGGGAAATTAAAGTACCTTTCTAATTTATATGATGATAAAAATTCATCAATATTTGAAAATGGAGATCAATTATTCATTCTTATGAATCATTGTGAAGGACCGGGTATTTTACATTGAGATTTTTTAGAATAATGCAATAATGATTAGAATATATGAGAATAATGTAATTGTTACTCTAATTTAAATCAGGAGTGACAAGATAAGGTCGATGATAAACCCCTCACACCTACATAAACGAACTTGTGACCTTTTCCATTAAGTTTTTGTTTAGTGAATTAGAATATTTTGATGCATTTAAATTCAAATAAATTTTTGAGTTGTTTTAGTAAATTTACATGAGCGATTTTATCAACCAGAAGAAGTTTATGTAATTTTATAGCAATTAATTTTTTTATTTATGATTTTTCAAGATTTTTGTTCGTTTGTAATTTTTAACGAATAATATGTAAAGAATTTGTTACAAATTGATCAAACCAGAGGGACTAGTTTAATGTAAATGAAATAATAAGGACTAAATGATAAAATTCTCAATATCTGTAGACTGAATTAATAATTGATTAATAAGGAAATAACATAACCAGAATCGGAGTGATTTTTTGCACTCTATACAACAACCCAAAATTTCAAGAAAAATCCAGGCATGGGGCGTAAAGAAAAATTAATTAATAAATTAATCCACATATTCCAAAGTACATGTCAAATGTTCTATGGTAATTTACAACATAAAAAAATAAAAATAAAATAAAATAAAATAAAATAAAATAAAAAGTGAAAAATGGATTCATCAACTTATAAAAGTACTAAATGGTATGATAGAATATGCAAAAGTTTTTCATGCACATAAATACCGAAAGGGTTCATGTCCAAACTGCGGAGCTATGACACACGATGCCAAGTCATGCGTGGAAAGGCCTCGGAAATTAGGAGCCAAGTGGACCAACAAACACATTGCTCCGGATGAAAAAATCGAGACCTTCGAGTTCGATTACGATGAAGCCAAGAGAGATCGCTGGAATGGTTACAATCATACATCCGATTATAACTATTCCCGTGTTGTTGAGAGATATGAAGCTATGGTAGAAGCTTGGAGAAGAAGCAACTACTAGTAGAGAAATCTGATGAAGCCAAAGTTGTTGATGATGAATTTGTACAAAAGGGATTTGCAAGAGTTGCAAAACGTGAGCGTACAAGTGGTGGTGGTATATATCATGGAAGCGTAAGGAATTTGTGTATCCGAGAGGATATTGACAAAAGCCGGTCAATGCGTGATGATCCTCTTCCGGGTACTGATCTGAACAACAAGTTCTACGGCGGGGATAATCAAAGTAGAAATACTTGTGAAGCTATGGAGTTGGAGCAGCAAATTTTTTTTTTTTTTTTTCAATTAATTAATACTATTTACAAAATTAAAATCATAGATTTTATCCTTTGTCTCGACTACTAAACCATAACTGAAAGTACATTTTTACCCATCAGCTAGTAATTAACTTTAACTCTGTTAACTAATAGAGCCAAAACATGTCTAAACTGTAATTCCATTTTTTTTTTCTATATAGATAGATACCCAACATTTTTTTAAATCCATTATATTTTTTATAAGGTATGTGAGCTTATGGGTATTACAATCACTGCATTAATCGAAACAAGATAACAAATGCATTTTCTTGTTTCCTTATATAGTAACTATTATATTTCTAACTTCCGCCTTACACTGGTCTAGCCATTTGTGTAACTGATCAAATGAATGATCAAGCTCTTCATCAGAGAAGCAGAGCAATGGTCAAGAAGGATAGAAACAAAGTCAACCTTGGAGGATAGACTATTACACGTTGATGATCAAGGTGTTACAATGTTGAGGTGTCATCATCTCCTTAACTTACTTTCCTGATTATCAGGAATTGGTTAGAATCCTGTTAGAGGTTGTTAGAAGGTTCTGGTTAGTCAAGTTAGTATATATGTATCTGATCACGTATATTTGTAATTCATTCATAAAAGATTCAATAAAGAAAAGAGAGTCTCTATCGAGCTCAAGAAAAAGTTCATCAATGGAGTTTTACAGTTCTCTGAAATTCTTCACGGTCTCTTAGACCTTTTGTCAAACACTTAATACAATCACCAAACACTTGTTATTTTCTTCTTCTTTATCAGTTGTTTCTTCATCTTCACACGGTATGCTACCAGTGTGGAGAAGAAGGATTTAGATCAGGTTGAGGCATTTGTTTGGTCTCGGTCTAAAATTCAGTTTGTCCATGGAGGAAATTTAAGTACTTTTAAATACCAAAAGTTGGTTATTTAATCATTGAAATAATCTTTTAATTTCCCCCAAAATCTCAATTATTTATCGATTTAGCTAAACAAAAAATTGTTTTGTAGATAGAATATACATATATATTCATACAACACAATGTTGCAATGAATCCCTAAAAGAAGTAATGAAAGTTCTAGTATTTGAAGGCAAAGATTTATATTCACAACGAAACAAATTAGCATGACTTAATGAGAATGAAATTCATGATATAATTCATGTTTCACCTACCTGCCTAATTAATCATGTATTTGGTTTTGCTTTTTCTCAATGATTTGATTGTATATTCAAGTCATCAAGAACAAGCATATCAACAACCATTCAAGTACTCAAATTAAGATTCAACTGGCAAGCTCTGGGGTTTTTCTGTAAGTTTCATTTGACATGATCAGAAGATGAATTTCTGGGTTTCGGATATCCGAAAAAAATAATAACCAGTTTAGTTTTGCAGGCCGAGCCCAAACTAGTTCAAGCTATTGGGCCTATTAAAACATGATCGGACCTATAAAGTTAAATAATGCTTGAATATATGGCTTAGTACTGAGTTGACTCGTGAGATTCCCGCGCATGTCACAAGTCAACACAGCGCATAACAAATGGCGCTCTGAGTCAACTCATGATACCTTCTGCTCTCCCTCCCTCGCCGTTTTTTGTTTCATTTCAGGTGTTTGGTTACCGAGCAGTGGCACGGTTAATTTCAACGTCAAACACTATAAATTGTAAAAGTTTATATGTATTTTTCGAATTTGGTTTAACAATCTATTACATTCACACATTACATAATACGAAAAGCTGTATCACTGAAATATACAATTTTGTGTGAATTTTTCTATAAAAAGTCTTATCCAGCATCTACAGAGCCAATCTACAGCCAACTGCCAATGCCATGTAGAGTATAATTTCAGTTATGTTGTGCACCTTTCAATGCCAATAAAGCAGCTCCATAAGCAGCCTCAGTTTGAATTGCCCGCCTCACAGGCAAACCAAGAACTCTCTCTCGTATCCGAATCCACTTCTCATTTTTTGCACCACCTCCTGCTGTAAACACTTCTTCCACTTGGGTTGCCCCCAGATCCTTCAACAACCTATAAGCCTTTGCCTGGAAGAAATCATACACATTCATGAGCGGTGGCAAAGCCAAGTTCATCAAATTTGGAGGGCTTGGAGGGACCAATTTGAAAATTTGATAAAAATTTAATAGAAAAATGTAAATAACAAAAACACTAGGGTAAAATTTAAATAAACTTAAAAAAAATAAAAATTGTAGGTCGCTATGGCCCCCAACATCATAAGATGGCTTCACCACTGTGAAATGAAGTCTCATTTTCTATGCTTTTCGAGCATGTAAGAATGTTTTTCTCAAGAATAAGTGAGTGAGGAGTCTCTATACATACCTCTATTCGAGCTATAGACTCTAAAATGCCATGCAAGTACTCAACGTCACTTTGTGGTCGCGGGTGTAACCTGCACAAAAAATGAAAATGTGATGAAGAAAGAATTCAGTGGCTCATCCTAATTCACTACCCAGAGGAGGGAAAAGAAAATAAAACCTGGGAGCCATCTCTGGATCGGCCAAAGGAAATCTCTCACCGACTGCTTGCAGAGGATAGTAGTCAAGAGGAGAGGCTTCCATGGGATTGATAAGATCACTCAGTTTCTCCAACTGCTCATCAGTGAAAATTTGTCTAAGAACGGCTCCACCAGTGTTTGATGCACCTCCAACAAGCCATTTATCATCAAGACGGTGACTATATACCCCAAATCGTGCATCCTCAATCCGATTGGTACTCAGTAGTTTAATTGCGAGAGTTGAACCTAAAGAGGTGACCTAAACACATAACGTTATAAACATAATCATGAAACTCCAAGTAAGAAATTGACGTGAAACATTATTTCCCGCATGTGAAAAGCTAAAAGAATTACAACTAGAGCATGTATGACCATGGCAAGGTAAGGTCAACTTTATATATTTGGCAATTGACAGCATTGATGTGAATGTGAGATTTAATAAGATGGAATACAAATTAAATAATTCCGAACAAATGATCTAAGAATTGTTCATCACACACACTTCTTATAAATTGATTTCATGTATTTCTTATAGGATATAACAGGATAGAAAAGGTCGCTCCAATTAATAAATTAAAAAGATAAGTTCATCAGAATTCTCACAGATTTGCCGGGTTCTGTTGCACGTGCCGCAAGAAAGGCAGCTATACTATCAGTGGTTCCAGTGCAAACGACGCAATCTTTTGGAAAACCTGCAAGAATATTTTTTCAAACTCCAAACTTGAAAGTCTTCGACAGAAATCTACAGCAGTTAGCAGCAATTTTTTATCTATCCACTATTTCAAGAGAACCAAACATAGATTTCAGAAAATTAAAATATTATATATAAATATGAGTCCACTGCAATGATTGAATAATCAAATTTCATTAGTTTAATTTAGTTATCTCTACAACTAAGAGCTACATAATCAATAGCCTTTGTGAACAATGACATTGCCTACTTCAATAATCTGCAATCACAAACTATTTTATAAATCCACAGAAGCAAAATCATGTTTTTCTTTTAAACATTGATGTTGATATTTATTAATTTATTTAAGCATTAAAGATCGATGAAGTTCGAATATAAGAATAAACATTTTCCTCTATTTTCCAGAGATTTTCTTGATACAACAAAGGTAAGTTCCTCGCAGATTTCACTGCTTTGGCTACGGGTCACTAGAAGGACAAATCGGAAGAAGCACACCAGTGTCAACTAAAGCCTCCATAAAAATAATTGGAAATTGATGCTTGGATTTAAAAGAAAGGATCGGCCAACAAAATTTTCTTATGGTATCAAAAAGTAAAACCAGGTTGAGTAAAGTTTCCATCATACATAAATCCAGTAATGGAATATTATACCTAAATTGCCATTCCTCAATTATAACTTCAAGAATTTAACTAAATTACCTATTGATACCAATGCATCAAGGGTGTGTATAAGAGACACCATGCTATTTAGCTTTCACTAATGGGAAACATGTATTGAAAAGATACCGAATTTTGTTCTGATGTCCTCTTTTAAAAAGCCAATTGAAGCTCCAGGAGCTTTGACAGAAGGTAAGAGTTGTGAATATGGCTGAGATAGCAACCAAGGTGGATAGGACTCAACTTCAGGATCATAGCCAACCTATGACACACAAAGAGCCATTAGCACAAAAACTTGATGTCAACAACTACTATAGGTAAAAGATCATAATAAGAACTGAAAGTACCTTAAGAGCATTATTGTAATCAGACACTCCAAGCTTTCCATGAAGAAGCCACAACAACCAATCTGCTTGATGTAACAACACTGCTGATGTTTTATTTGCACCCTCAATGTTCCACCATGAAACAAGCTTGCAAAGGGTAGAGGTACCAGAGCAAACTGTGTGGTTTGCAGGAGCAATAGACTTCACCATTGGTAAAGCATCAGGACAACTCTCACTGTAAAGGAACGGTCTCCATAATGATTCTCCTGTATTGCTGCAGCAACAAATTATGATGACTAATACTTTAACGGACTTCACGTAAACAAGGAAACAATCCAAGGATAAGCAACGAAACTCTAAGGCATCCACCTGTCTAGAATGATAGTAGTTGCAGAAGTGCCATCAATAGAAATAGAAGCTATAAGTTGGCGTAGATTAACAGGAACATCTTCAAGCAACGAGAAAAGTGTTGTCTTCCAAGAGCGTATCCAATCTATTGTCTCTTCACTCTTTCTAAACAACAGAAACAAGGATGTCAATTTCCTTAGAAACATAAGTCCCAGCAATAGAACAGCTAGGCATCATAATCTTCTAATTCGGTCTATATTTATTCTCATATAATCAAAAGCATCACTTGGCATTCAAGAAGCAAGCTTTACACCATTTTTCTCATTTTTTTTACCTAAAAGGGTAATTTTATTTTACAAAAAGAATAGCGAATGGTGAGAATAACCTTGTATATCCCTATCTACAAGCACTCTAAATTCATCAGAATATCGCAATACTTCAACATCCGATTCCACATACGTACACAAACTAGCTAACAATCTTATCTATCCATTCCTAAGAAGGATACTTAGCTAACAATCAACTTGTTCCCTCTACACCAAAATCCCAAAACCAATTTACTTCATAACAAAAGATTCTCACAATACATAACAAAATAACATTCTACATCCTCATCTTCTCTTCAAATATCATCATGGTGATTCGGGGATACAAATTTCTCAAAAATCACCCTCTTCAAATCAATTTCTCCACCATAAAAATCACAAGAACAGAGTACATACCATGTATTCATCAATGTGTAGAAGTTTACAAATAAGTGAATAACACTGTAAAAACCCGAAAGCAAGAGAATTACAAACAACAATTCATACAAGCTTTCACAAAGAAATTAATATCTTAATTAGTCAATTAAGTACTAACAATTGCAAAATTGTAAAATTCAAAGAAAAATTTGTCAATAAATCTTACCATATATTTAGGATACTCCCTCTTCGCCTCCGAAAAAATCGTCCCATGTTTATCAATGAGAGCAAACCTTGCACCAGAAGTACCAAAATCCATTCCAAGATAAAGCCGTTGATCACTCACTTGACCACCATTACCATTTTTACTACTACTACCCATCAAACTCATGCTTGTTGGTCTCCGTTTGTTTACAGTTCTATAATGACCTGATCCAATATAATAGCAGAGACAAATGCAGACAAAATAAATGAATTTTGCGTCACAGAATTGAGAATTCCCATACAACATGAAAATGATTATGAAACAAAACATAGTTCAAAACATATACAAACAAGTCTGATTGTAAAGAGAGAAAGTAAGTACCGTTTTCTTGCGATGGTTGGAGTGGGTTGAGAAACAGAGAAGAAAAGGTGGGACGGTGAACTGAGACCAGCATTGTTTGCAGTCTCTTCAAAAGCGTGCTTGTTCTCTCTGTCGATCGATCGATCGATCGACATTGGATAAGGTTACCAACTTACCATATACAAGAGAGACGAAAAACGACTCGTCGTTTTGGAAGTGCTGTTAAATGCACCCCAGTCATTCTCTAAGGAACCCGAAAAATGCATATATTAACTATGCAAAATTGTAAATCCGTAAACGAGATGAGATTGGTCCGGTGGCAAAACCCCTCGTACCTGTATCATGAGGTTGTGAATTCGAATTTACCAACCTCCCTGAAAAATCCCGAATTTATGTAATTGTGTAAATACTTCAAAAATTCAAAATTTCGAGATATTTTCGACAACTAGGGGGTGTATTTAACAAGATCCTGAAAAAATATTAAATTAGGCCGGACTTACATTGCCTAAGGCCCTAAACAAAGGCAGTCTATTTCTATTTCATCAAAGGAAGTCAATAATCAAAATAAAAAATTTATCAAAATCGCCAAAATGCATGAAATTTTTTTGTTATAAAACCACAAGAATTCCGATAAATTATATCCCCAAAATTTCAATGATATTGACTTCTTCACATGGTTTGCTCTCACAAATACGAGGTTCAAATCCTCTAGTGTGTACCTACATGTCTAAAGGACATAATTTTCAGTTTATCGGAGATTGTAGGTTTCGACAAAGGCTCAAATAAGGGGATTTTTGCCCCGTTCAGGCCATATAAGTCCGGTTGCACCCCCAAATCATCCACTAAAGAGGCAGAAATAAGTAGAGGAGCCCATGCAATTCAATGATGCATATGGGAATTGAATTGGAGAGCTTGTTGTTAATTAAAGAGAAAGATCAATGATTTTCGTGGCACCCATAGACAGGTAGATGGGTGGTGGTGGCGCAGCCTGCACGTGAGCCACTTGCATGGGCACATACCACAGAGAACACAAAGTGGAATGACAGCTAATTAGCTACAAGAGAGGTCGCTTCTCCTCTCAGTCACCACAACACAACACAAACACAAACAAGTCACAAACACACAAAACTTCTTTTTAGCCATTTAAGGACCACGCACCATTCAGATTTCAGAGAATAATATATAAAGGTACGTTGCATGTGCCAATAAAAAAAACAGTCAAAAAAATTATATAAATAATAATAAAAGAAGTAAAAATAATAATAATAATAATAATAAAAAAAAACCCACCACATTTTTAGCTATAATCTATTCTTTGCTTCTACTCTTTCTGCTCATACAAAATAGGAAAAAAATAAATAGTGAATATTAAATAGACGGTGATTAGAGTTGTATTATACATATTAGTTATTTTAGCTCGTAAAGTTATTTACATAGTTCACCGATATGTAAAAGGTCTTGAAATCGATATCATTAACATTAGATTGGAAAGGGTTTAAGGGTTTTTATTTATTTATTTTTTATTTAATTAAGTAGCAACTTGACATAATATTGAACCTAATAACTTTAAGTTCGAATTCTCAAAATTAATTAAATTAAATTTTGGAAGGGGACACAATCAATTTTACCTATATAACTTTAAAAAAAAAAAAAAATGTCAAATGAGTTATGGACATTTATTGGTTTTGTTTTTAGAAGTTGACATATTTGTTTATTACAAATAGACTCATCTTTTTTAGTGGTTGGTTAGTTAAAACAAATATGTCTTTTTAGGATTGTGTAACTATTGGACCCATAGTTACATCTCACCTTTCTTTCACTTTTTCCCCATTTTTAAGGTTCTCAATCACCATCATTGGGTGGATTTGGATAAATATTACTAGGTTTTTATTTTTCTTTTATTTTTCCTATTTAAAAAAATTATATATATATATATATATAGAGAGAGAGAGAGAGAGAGTCATGTTGCTTTAGTATCAACCCATACCAACCTTTATGTTTATGGGTCTTCATTTTTATTTTTTATTATTTTTTTGGTTAATATTCATTTATTTTATATGTAACACTTGGATTAGAATTGCTTTTATTAGAAATAGTTTTCAATCTTCTTCATAGATTTAAAAAAATAAAAATAAAAAAATTCAAGTGATCGGTTTTATAACTTGAGACATTGTTAGATCGAAGGAATGATCTTTACTATCAAACCACATTTGATGATGGTATCAAACGACCACTTAAAAATACCTTTTATCTAATATTTTTTTTTTCTTTTCAAAAAGATATAAATAATTATCATACATATTGATACGTTGTTTGGAAATAAATATTTGAATTTGTTAAGTTTAATATTTCCTAATAAATTCACAACTAAGCACTCTTCTTCTTTTTTTCCAACATGTCTCGTGATGCATGAAAATCATGAGCAATAATTATGTAATGGCAATTTTCTCGAGCAAAACAAACAAAACCTTGTAAACACACAGATTCCCACCAAAAAGGAAGATAAGCCTGCTCACCATAATCATTAATCATGTCCAAATATTTCTAGCTTTCAATTGGATTTCAATTTTTTTAGTTGTTTAATTTTGGGCTAATTTTAGTTAGAGAGTCACATTGCAAAAACAACCTATACACATGCATTGCATCAAGCCATCAACAAATACTATTGTTCCTTTAGTGTGTAAAGATAGGATATTGATTCTATAACGTTATAAAGTTGGATCCCACGTAAAATATATATATAAGATCTCAGACCTGATTATATATATATATATATATATATATTGAAATCTGAGATCAAATGAATCTATAAATTATCGGATTTAGAAATTGATGAGATTAAACATAACATGCACAGTTCAAAAATTTACTTTAAATTGTACGAGTATAGATTTATTTATTTATATATATATATATATTGTTGGGCTCAATGGAAAACTATTACTTGTATTTTTTTTTTCTACCTTAACATTTAAAATCAAATTTGATTTGATCAAATGTTAATTATTTTACTTATATTGGTTTGTAAATCAAATTAATTGATTTGGTTAACTAGTTTGGTTTGAGTGTTTTTAATTGAACCAACAAACCGATAGATTCACATGGACAACTTTATATAAAATATCTGAATATATAATACATGTTCTGTAATATTAGAATATAAAATTATAATTATTATTTATTAATGAAGTTCCATTTAAAAAAAAATTTATATAAAAAATTTATTAAAACGTTGTCGTTTCTATGGACAAATAACGGGTGAATAAATCATGGTTAAATATGTCAAATGTTGCCAGACTGTTACAAACTAATTGTACTCATGTCGAAACAAAAACATGAGAATTGATTACAAAAAAATTATTTTCTTGGACATAATAATTCATAGATTTGAAGACCCAATTACATTACCCAACTCATGAGAGTTAAAAAGAGAAGAAGAAGACATGACTACTAAATACCAGTTAAATGTTCACAATAATGAAAACAAATAACAACGCAAAGTCAAAGACGGCATACAAGTGAAGACAACAGTAGTAGGTCCATGGCCAATTATATATGAAGTCTATATATAACAGTATTTCTATTATCAGTTCGAACTGATAAAAGTTATATCAGTTCTTTGTATGTGGGTCATTGGATTT
The DNA here is from genome assembly GCA_030490815.1 of Acer saccharum. Classification (NCBI taxonomy): domain Eukaryota; kingdom Viridiplantae; phylum Streptophyta; class Magnoliopsida; order Sapindales; family Sapindaceae; genus Acer; species Acer saccharum. The sequence goes on from CM059870.1 coordinate 5,798,698, forward strand.
AAATACTTTGACTGACAAGTGCATACAGCCAAGTCAAAGTATTTAAATCCAGTGGCCCACATGCAAGGAACCGATATAACTTCTGTTCAGTCAAAGTATTTAAATTCAGTGACCCACATGCAATGAACTGATATAACTTTTGTCAGTTCGAACTGATAATATAATTTATGCTATATATAATTCCTGATTATAATTAAGGAATATAGTCAATTTTATATAAATGATGATCATCATTTGAGAGTTGAGACAAATTAAGGATTAAGCAAATTCAATTGCTATTATTATGATCTAGACTTAAGAGTCATTTGATGCCGTTGACGATTATTTTAAAATAAAATTTCACCATCGATGATATTAAAACATTCGAACATATTCACGGGGTTAAAAAACGACTTTTTTTTTTTTTCTTAAATTACATTATGACATTGATCGATGATATTAACCTTTTAAAATAAAAAGGTCATTATCTTCTTTAAAGTTTAATACATTTTATCAGCAACTTCTTTAATAAGAGATATCTACTTCTATTTTTATTTTTATTTTAAAGAAAAAAACAGAGAGGCTCATCTATAATTAAATAAAATCTCATCATTTCACACCTAACATTGACCAAATTTACAAACACATATCGTGTGGTTAATGACAATAAAAAATTATAAAAAAGGATGATGCCGTTATTATATTTTTTTAAAATATTACATAAATTCGGATTTTGGAAGAGGGAGGAAGACTTGAACCTATGATCTGATAGTGTCGGTGTGAGAGGTATACAATTTGAATATGAAACATTATGCCTTCTATATATATATATATAACCCATTTTTTATTTTTTATTTTACATTTTGTAAAATAAAAACCCGTGTCAAAATTTACGATTTAGTACAATAACTATAAAAGGATGGAACTACGTCATAAAATATATGCTAATATTTCAAATTTTTGGTTCTTTAACACAATTTTTTAATACACATAATCACATATTAACAAAAAAAAGATCCGACCCTATAATGATTAGTGTATCATATATGAAAACATGGGTCCATCATGAGTCCAGCAATCCGGGTAGTGGAGCACTGCAGTTGATACTTAAATCAATAATTACAATATTATCCCTATCATCATTACTAGAATCCTAGGTCTTACAAAAAATCGTTACTTTCGATTCACGATAACGATAACGTTTGATTTTCACACACCTTACAAGGATTAAAGATTTGAAACTACGTCTACGTTGAAAGGTGAAATTCAGATTCCAGTGTATGCACGAGCACAACAGTCACGGTGCAGCTGACCAATTACATGAATGGATGGTGTGGGGTCAGGCAATTATTAAATGATCGAGGCAGGTACGGTTGTTGATCCATTAACATTGTTTGTTTGTAGTTGCGCCACTGCACACGAGGAGGGGGATGATGAAAAGACGGAAATGGCCCCGCCTACTGAGAACTGTAAAGTGAGACAGAGAAAGCCACCCATCACATGGGACTATGGGAGAGTATCTTCCATCCCCCACCGTTCACTCATTGTTTTCTATTTCCATCTCAATCCCGGAGCGTGTGTTCACGCTCTTAATTTTTATTATTAATTTTTTAATTCATCATTTCCCTTTGTAAAATTTATACCAATAACTTCATTTATTTAAACATTAATAAACACAATATCTTCTAAATATAAGTTTGTAATAAGTTGCTTATAATATTGACTATGGAGAGTTGATTTTGGTTGCTTGTAAATTTGTATAATCAATATAAAACCGTATATATATATATATTATAATTATCGATTTACATTACTTTCAGCCATAATCAATGAATTATTAATGATAGAAAAAATACTCAACATCTTAACAATATCATGACAAGTCTCTTTCTATTTTCAAACTTTGAAGTGAGCAGTGTTTATATATATATATATATATATATATATATACAGTCTTTCTATTATCAGTTCGAACTGACAAAAGTTATATCAGTTCCTTGTATGTGGGTCACTGGATTTAAATACTTTGACTGACAAGTGACAGTCAAGTCAAAGTATTTAAATCCAGTGGTCCACATGCAAGGAACTGATATAACTTTTGTCAGTTCGAACCGATAATAGAATTTCTGTATATATATATATATTAGTTTTTATATTGTTAGTCCGAAATGATATAAAATATATTTGTTCCTTGCATGTGGGCCATTGAATTTAAAAGATGTTTTGACAAGTGCATGTAGGCAAGTCAAAGCATAAATTCAAAAAAATAAAATAAAAATCAAAGTATTTAAATCCAATAGTTCACATGCAAGGAATTGATATATTTATATCGGTTTGAATTGATAATAGAAAAATATTATATATATATATTAAAGTTTGATATTTGTCGGGTTAGGAGTTTATTGAAATTAGACAACATCAACCGCTGCAATTACAATCCGAAAAACAATTCTCGTTATAGATAAAAAGTCTCCCTACACTTTGTAATTTTATAAATAAAACCACAAATGTGAAATTTAGTGTATAGGCACAAAAATTTCATTAATAATTTAATTTAACTTGATAAAATATAAACCAAAACTACTAGTAAAAAGACAAAATATTTATAAAAAAAGGGCAAAAAAAACAAAAACAAAAATATTTTTAATTAATAATTTATTTATTTTTGACAAAATTAATAATTCAATTTAATTTTATGAAATATAAACAGGATCTACTAGTAAAAAAGACAAAATAACAAAAAAATACAAACACAAAAACAAAAATAAAGAATTTGCTTATTTGGAAGCAAATATATTATAGGGGAATGCTATCTACCTTTCCCATTTGCCTTTCCCATTTACCTTTCCCACTCATTGTTTGACACGTGTACACTTTTTCATTTAATAAAATCTATCACTTTTTGCTACAAAGCTTGTTTACATATTTACCCTTGATGGTTGCTTTTATCATTTCATTAATAAGGGGTAAATATGTAAACAAACTTTGTAGCAAAAAGTGAGAGCTTTTTATTAAATGAAAAAGTGTACACGTGTCAAACAATGAGTGGGAAAGGTAAATGGGAAAGGCAAATGGGAAAGGTAGATAGCATTCCCCTATATTATATATGTGGGACCTTTGATAAGTTAAATGAATCAGTTAATTACTTTATGATGATTACACGTGTCGCTCTCTCATCAGATACAGACACCACTCCTTTTTCCCACACGACGCTCCTCCTCCTGGCTTCCATTGTTATATACACACGGCTTCAGATTCTTTTCAACTTTCAATTTCTGTCTCGTCTTTTTCAAGACAATTCTAAATAAGTTCTCGAGACAGGGGCATTCTCGTAAATCGGTACTCCAATTATTACACTCCAAATTCACACCAATAGGCAACATTCATACGTGTCATCCAGTAAAAGCGAGTGCGATTAATTAAGCTACTCGAGACGGTAATAGGGTTTTTAAATCAAAAATTAGAATTAATTTTTGATTTTTTGTCGTGATCACCACCTGCCAATCTTATTCCCGCTCATTTTTAACACTTTATTTTTCAAAATATATCTACTTCGCGGGTCCATCCTAGCCGTCCACGTCAGCATTACTTCCACATCACCGCCGCAGTAAATGATCTCCGATTTTTCACCTCCAATAAAAAAATTAATAAAACATTTAAACTCTTAATTTAAAAAAAAAATAAATACAAAAACAAAAAAAAAAGGAAAAACACCATCATCTCCGTCTCTCTCACCAGCTATTTGAGAAATCTTCTTCGAGTCTTCTTCTCTCTATAGTCTCTGCAACTCTCTCCTTGTCTTGAAGATGAAGAAACAATCTCTCTGTATTATCTAGCTCGTAAAGCAAATAAAAAGCGAGAAGAAATAAAAATAAAGAATAAAAAATAAAAAATGGAAACAATGTTGTTCACTTTTGTGTCTCAAGCCATGTGAGTTCACTGACACATTCTTCTCTTCTTCTTCTTGTTTCATTTATTGGCTTCTTCTTCTCTTCACACGCATTCTCTCAACCGAGTCACAGACTCGCCGAGTCAACTCAATGGCATCCTCTTCACGAGCTCGCAGCAGTTCACCGTTCTCGTACAGGAAGCCAGCGAGTCCGTTCTCGTCCACATCGTCGTCGTCTTCGATCATGAACAATCGGTTAATGCCTAAATCGTGCTCGTCTTCGGCTTCTTCGTACTTCAATTCGGGAAATGGATACAGTTCCCGATCCATGACGCCGAGCCGTTCTCGCGCCGCTGATTCAATGCAGTACGGTCAACACGGTTACGGTGCGCGCACGGCAACGCCTGTTAGTTTTCCGGCAGAGGAGTTGCTTGCTGAGCCGTTAGATGCACCGCCGAGGTCCGGGGATAGCATTTCAGTCACGATTCGGTTTCGGCCGCTCAGGTAAATTGATAGATCTGAGTTTACAAAATTAGATCTATTCAACAAAGTCGAATCGTTTCATTTTAGGCTTTCGATTGTGATTGTTTCATTGATTTGTTTTTATTAATTTATATTCTATATTTTTATAAATTCAGCGATAGGGAGTATCAAAGAGGAGATGAGATTGCTTGGTATGCAGATGGCGATAAGATAGTGAGAAATCAATACAATCCAGCTACTGCCTATGCATTTGGTATTACTTTTTATTTATTATTATTTTTTCAGGATATTTGAATTTGCTTAATTATGATTTGATATACTGTATGTATGTGGAAAACTGTGTAGATAAAGTTTTTGGACAGCATTCAAATTCACAGGAGGTATATGATGTAGCTGCTAAGCCTGTAGTAAAGGCTGCAATGGAAGGTGTCAATGGTATGGATTGATCAATTTGATTGGATTCTGATTTTGTTCATGAATAAATATATTTTGTGTATGCACTCGGATAAATGTGATTCAAACACTGCAGGAACTGTATTTGCTTATGGTGTTACAAGTAGTGGGAAGACGCACACTATGCATGTAAGTCTAGAAATTACTATACATTGGTTTTTATCAGTTCTATTATGGAATATTTGACCCACAACCATGAAGTTTTTCTTGTGAATTGGTCTAATGCAAATTATTGTCAAGTCTTTCACATTGGTTCAAGTGTTTGTTGATCCAGAAGTTGTGGAAAGTAAATTAAGATGAAATTGGTTGTGGGAATTTCTAATCAGAAATGATGATGAGTACAAATTGCTTATGTTACATAAGTTTGATGGAGTTAATTTGGTCTGATGATTGATAATCATACTAAATCTTGATTAGAAGTTTTACATTTAGTTGCATGTATATACAAATACAATAGGCTAATTTTTCAGTTGTATATTTCATGATCTATTTCTAATGATTGTTTACAGGGAGATCAAAATTCTCCTGGAATTATACCCTTGGCTATAAAGGACGTGTTCAGCATGATCCAAGATGTAAGTAACATTTTAAAATTGAAGTACAATAATGAATTGCATGTTGCTTTCGCGACACCCTCCATCCCTTGAAATATATGTATTCTTGTTGTTTAACTTTCACAAGATACTCTTTTTGTCAGTCATGACTCATGTAGTTTGACTAGTTTCTACAATATCAGTATGTGTATATGCTCTCTCTTCTGGTTTGCAAAGTTCAATTTCTGGTATTGCATTGCACATTTACGTAATTAAGAAAACAAAGTTTTCTCTACTGGTTCCTAAAAAAATTATTCAATTTTGCTTTAATTGGTTAGTTAATTGACAATAAATTGATATTAATTGCTCTTAATTATTTTTAGTTTTTGCAATTATTCTTCATGGATGATATTTTGATCACTAATTGCATTTTCACATCAGACTCCAGGAAGAGAGTTCTTACTCCGTGTGTCATATCTTGAAATCTACAATGAGGTAAGTGGCGCTTTTACAGCTATGATTTCAGTTCAAGACATATCATCACGAATTAGCATTTTACTTTTTCATTCAACTTCAGTTGAAACAGTATTTGATATTTGAGTTCTTTTTAAGAAATTTCCTTTTTCCATACATGCGTTATTACATCTTTCTGGAATTTTAATATTCATCTTCAACCTTGCATGATTGGTTGTGTTCAGTTTCAGTAAATGTTAGCAATTAGAACTAGTTAGACTCATTTAAGTCCTCCTTGTATGATTTATGGCGCTAATTTGCTTTTTATATCAGGTGATAAATGACTTGCTTGATCCAACAGGTCAAAATCTGCGTGTTAGAGAAGATGCCCAGGTTTGTTGCCTTTTGGAATTCTATTATTCTATTTCCTTCCAATATGATGTTTCTAATTGCTTACATTATATCAAATTCCCTCTCTAAATTTCTCTCCTTCTGTTTGTATATGTATTCTTGAAAATATTTAAATAGTAAATCTCATTTATTAATTATATTTGCTGCTGTTGTCAAAGTTAAGATAAAAAGATTGCAAGTGGAGAATTTGAAAATGAAAGATCAAAGATAAATTTATTTGCGTCACATTAACTGACATATTTTTTATGTGACCAAATTTGGTGTAGTGGATAATGGATTTGTAACTTGAATTTTATAAATGTTTTCCTTAAGTAATCATCCTATCTTTCCCTACTTCTGCCCTCCTCAATCCGCTAAAATTTATAAACTTCACATATGTTGATTTGGCATTTTGGCTAATCCCAGTACATGTTCAGGGCACATATGTTGAGGGTATAAAAGAAGAAGTGGTATTGTCTCCTGGGCATGCACTTTCTTTCATTGCTGCTGGGGAAGGTATATATTGTGTTTTTTTCTGCAGTGTTTCTTTCTCCTCCCGTATTTTTATAATCTGCATTGTTTGTAGTGTTTTTGTTACTATCCTTAACTTAATGTGTTTTATGGCAGAGCATCGTCACGTTGGTTCAAATAATTTTAATCTGTTGAGTAGCCGAAGTCACACCATATTTACGCTGGTAATCATTCTTCACATTGATGAACATCACTTGACTAAATGTTATGGCACATTAATCAAACTTATGGCTATGCTCTATTCCTTTTAATTTCAAGGATGTCTTGCTTCCTATTCATTTCCATATTTGTAGATTGTGAACTCTCTTAAATGCATTTGTTCCTGTTACAGATTGATCCCCTATTAGCTTTCATTAATCTGATATGTGCTTTTGTGTTGATTAATGCTACTTCCTTAGATTTGTTTTTGCACTATGTGAATTCTATAAGACTGCAACATTGATGTAGGGCCTCATAGTCTTCTTAGTTTCTAAAATTTGAGGATCTAAAGGATTAGATTGCTGCTATTGCTTATCTTTCCTAGGTTAATTCATTATGTCGAAACATGGGTGTCAGTTACCATTATGCCCAAAAGCTTTTAAGTTGATAGGAAACTGTCCAACAATAATATTTAAGCACCCGAACACCCCCCTCGAGTGCAAGACCAATTGGCTTGCCATGTCTCAAATCCTAACACATTCAAAGCCTAGATCAAATTCATAAACAAATGCAAATTCAATCACGTCGGGGACTCGAACCTTAGACTCTCTGGAATAACCAGGCTCTAATACCATATCAATTACTACCAAAAGCTTAAGTGATATGAAATGGTCCAATAATAGTATTTTAGCACTCTAACAATGGGTAAACACGAAGGATATGTGTAAAAATGTCCAAAAGGTTTTTCTTTTTCTACCTTAATGCATGATTTTGAAACTTAAAAGAGCTATAGCTAACAAGAATATGGAAAATATCTTGAACTTTGGCTTTACACAGTTCAAAATTGCTGTTACATTTGCAGATGATCGAAAGTAGTGACCATGATGATGAATACGACGGAGTGATCTTCTCTCAACTTGTATGGTTAAGTTCGTTTTTGTCAGTGTAGTATATTCTTTATAGTTTTATGGTTTCTTTTATGGATTTTTTTTTTTAATCTCTCTCTTTTTGTTGGTTTAGAATTTAATCGATCTTGCTGGATCAGAGAGTTCAAAAACTGAAACAACTGGACTACGGAGGAAGGAAGGATCTTACATAAACAAAAGTCTTCTAACTCTTGGAACTGTAAGTTTCCCATAATTGTATATTTTGACATTGTGATGAAGTTTCTTATTGTTAGTTTTTACTGTGTTGATCGCAAACTGCCTTATTTCATAACAAAATAGTAAATCAATATGAAGTCTTGATTGTGTTCCCTCTAACACCGAACAATACCATAGTTGTCTTCTAAATGGTGTTTCAGTGTTGACAAAGTAATTATCTAGAGCATAAGATCCAGTTACGGATTATAATCCTAGGAATGGATGACAGGACTGAAGTGCAACTGTTTACTTTCTTCATCTAGATGAAATATGGATGTGTATTATTCTGTACCTGTCAAAATTTTCACCATTTTGATAAATATAATTTGATTTTATGGTCACAATGTAAAGGTGATTGGAAAGTTGAGTGAGGGGAAGGCATCTCATGTTCCCTATCGAGATTCCAAGCTTACCCGTCTTCTGCAATCTTCCTTGAGTGGGCATGGACACGTTTCGGTGAGTTTAAGATGCAACAATATTCATAATTAATGAATACCGAGCAAACCAAGCCTTTTATATCATCATGATAAATTATGCATTTTATTTGTGCATACACGATCATGGGGTGATACCCTGCACCTGTATGTAAATTAAGTTGCATCTTAATTTTTTTTTATTGTTTTATTGCTGTATATGTATTGAATTGTATTGTCAAACTTTTATGCTATTTCTATAAATTGCTTTTAAAATAATAACCTTATTATGTGGTGTCAATATTTAATCGTCCTTCCTTGATCACAAAAGTGATATGCTTAATTTTGTTTAATCTTTGACAGCTTATATGTACAGTTACTCCAGCATCTAGTAATATGGAAGAAACTCATAATACATTGAAGTTTGCAAGCAGGGCAAAGCGAGTGGAAATATATGCCTCCCGGAATAAGGTATCTATAATATATGTACATGGTTTATCGGTGGCAATGAGCAATAATTTTCACATTACTGCTTACTAGAGATGGTAATTGGGTGCAAATCCTTTCACCCTTCCCCATTTCAACTCCAAATACGTATCCCATGCCCCACCCTGCTATGCATTCCCATGTCAGCCCACAGGTGAAGGGAGGAAAAAAAATAATAAATCTCATCCAAATGCCGTCTTACTCTCTCTGCTCACAAATGGCTTTACATCACCATCACTACTGCTAGATGACCCATTCTCATCTAGAACACCAAATAACACATTTCTGAACAAACAATATAAAGGCCTCATTGTGATTCAAACCAAGGCCATAAAATGCAAAGATGCCCCGTAGGAGTTACTTGAAGGAGACAAAGGAGAGGAGATTTTATGAATGTGTGGAGGCTGGTGGCTGCAGAAAACGAAAGAAGCACTAATGTTTATGTGAATACTAAGTTATACAATATTATATAGTATATCAAGGGTAATCATGTATTATACTTGGAATGGGACAGGAAACCTCTAACCCCAACTCAAGTATGTTTGTGTGACTTGTCTCTATGCCGGTCCCTAATTATTAATTGACAAACCTTGCTGTTGAAGTTGGGTATTTATGGGGCTGACACAGGATTGCATTAGAAACTCAGTCTTACAGTCGTTTCACTCAATTTTCTTTCAGATTATTGATGAGAAATCGTTAATTAAGAAGTATCAAAGAGAAATCTCGAGCCTCAAAACCGAACTTGACCAACTGAGGAAGGGGATGCTTGTTGGTGTCAGTCATGATGAGATTTTGACCTTAAAGCAAAAGGTTCTTGGACTTTTTATCTACCCTTTTTAATTGATGTTGTACTTGTTTGATGATTATTATTCATAATTCTTCATCCATTACAGTTGGAAGAAGGTCAAGTGAAAATGCAGTCAAGGTTGGAGGAGGAGGAAGAAGCCAAAGCTGCTCTTATGAGCAGAATCCAGAGGCTAACCAAGCTCATACTTGTATCTACAAAGAATACAATTCCTGGTTTGAGTGATGTGTCCAGTCATCATCGTAGTCATTCTGTTGGTGAGGATGATGTAAGTTCATATTCTCATTTTTATCATGTCTGTCATCACTGTAATCTTTTCTATATATATATTTTTTTATTTCTGACATTAATAGATTTTATCTTTCATGTTTTTTTTTTTCCTGAAGTTGGAAGTACTACGAGAGGGTTCTTTGATTCTTGATAATGAGAGTCAGAAGGACTCAACTTCTGCTTCAGTAATTACAACAGATCTGTCTTATGATCGTAAACATAGACGATCTTCTAGCAAGTGGAATGATGAACTCTCACCGGCTAGCAGTACAGTTACTGAATCAACTCACGCGGGTGAACTTATCAGTGGTTCAAAACTTCTGGCAGTATGTTATGCTATATCTCTTTCAATTTCTTTTGTTATTGTCTATCTAGTATGTAAGCCAAGTCATTTTATGTTCTGTCAGAAGGTTAGCTTTAACTTGTTTCTGTCATGATGAAACAAATGCCAACCAAACCTATTTGTGCAGCACAATTTGCTTTCAACACTACCCTTCACCCATTTTTTCATTTTATTTTGGCTACTCTTGATTGACAATGAGTAGTCTCTAGCCCACTATTGTCTTTACTACCTAACTGTAAAGCTCTTCCTTATGTGATATATATTATTTACAGTTTATTTCTATTGTGTTATGTTTATAGCTTAGTACAATAGCACAGACATGAAGTTACTGATTATTTCTAGGGGATTAATTTTTTTCCCCTATTTGATGGATACCTTTTGTCTTTTACTGCCTGGCCATATTTTCCTAGTTCCTTTAATAGTCTCCCAAAGTAACAATTTTGAAAAATGATTGCTTGATGTCTTTTTTAGGGTGGGATGACATCTGATCAGATGGACCTTCTTGTTGAGCAAGTTAAGATGCTTGCAGGAGAGATTGCATTCAGCACAAGTAACTTGAAGCGCCTGGTGGAGCAGTCAATGAATGATCCTGATAACTCAAAAACTCAAGTATAGCTCTCCTTTCTGTTGTATATATGTACACACACACTACAATTCTTTTTAGTATTATTACTTTCAATGTGCTAAGGAATGGTTTGAAACTAATGCCCCAGCACGATGAAGAGGACTCTGAAGTTATGTATAAGCTTTACAACACTGTTTATGCTAAGAAATTTGTATATTAACTTGATGCTTTGTTTCTAATCTGATTTTCATTTTATTTAACTTTGATGATGTGGTTGGATATGTTTGACCTGTAAACCTTGAACGGTTTTCTTTCATTGCTTGTCACACTTTAATAGTCCTAAACCACCTGATTTCTTCGAATTGTGCACTGTGCTTTAATTTTTTATATTTAAATTAGTTTGCCGTAAAGAAATGTAAATTAGTAATGAAGTGCATTCCAGAATTCCAATGCTTTGTATCTCAGCATTCAACATCTACATCATTTGGCAGTTAAGGTTTATGAGTAGCTGTAGCAGTATGCATATTTTTGCCAGTGCCCTGATCAATCTTTGCATGCTTTTCTCACTTATAGATTCAGAACTTAGAAAGAGAGATCCATGAAAAGAGGAGGCAAATGAGGGTTTTAGAGCAACGCATAATTGAGAGTGGAGAAGCTTCAATGGCTAATGCATCAATGTTTGATATGCAGCAGGTATCTCATTTTCTCTTGGTTACCAATACTTTTTATTCTTTATAACATTCTTTATTATTCATTTAGTAATAAATAGTTGTATCAGCAGCTCAACTATTTATTATTTCTCTCGTCTTGTGCAGACAGTAATGAGATTGATGACCCAATGCAATGAAAAGGCATTTGAGCTGGAGGTGAGTACATTGATTGGTCCAAACTGTTTTCTGAAACTACATTTAAGCTTTAAACAATATAATAAATGCATGACCTTTCCATCTTCTTATGATGGTTAAATGGTATATCATATGAGTCATATCTATTAAGTTTAGAATTTCATGTTTATCAATTGATCAAAATTAATTTTCTCCCATTGTTGCAGATAAAATCTGCGGATAATCGTATTCTTCAGGAACAACTGCAGTATAAGGTCAAAACGGCTTTCTCTATTTCTACTATTCATCTTAGTTGATTTATTTTCTTTTCATAACAAAAATTTGTTGGAAGGTTTCTATCTCTACGGTTGAGGTTGATGTTATAATGTCCCTGCTAATATATTTGTTTCATTATTGGCAGTGCTCTGAGAACAATGAATTGCAAGAGAGGGTGAATATCCTAGAGCAGCGGCTGGCTTCATTCACTAGTGACAAGTCATCAGGGTCTTCTGAACAGGGTATCTCTGATGAATATATGGATGAGTTGAAAAAGAAAGTTCAGTCTCAGGTGATTGTTAATTTACTCAGACTTTGTTTTTTTAGTCATGAACACATAACTGAATGGTGTCTACCTGTTGGCCATTGTTCAGTTCACTTCATTTAGCGTTTTTTCCTTGTGACAGTCAATTATTTTTATACTATAGTTTAAGATCACGGGAATGTTTAATATGTGTGCTACTGTCTTCAGATATGTCAATCTTTTAAAGCATGTTATTTCAAATAGATTGTTTATGACCTCTCATTTACGTCATCATTGGATGTGCATCCATATATCTAAAGTTTTATCCCAGTTCTCTATTTACTCTGTTTAATACATATCAAGAGCTTATCAAAAGTATTGATCTTTCTTTGGAATTAGAACTTAAGTTGTTCAGGAAATGTATATTTGACTTTATATTCATACAAGGCTTGGTGATATTTCTTTGTCATATTGTGTAATCATTTCATAATTATAGTCGGTAGTTATAATAATTTCTTTGTCATATTGTGTACACTTTTTAAGGAGATGCTCTATGCCAGTAAATTTAAAGAATTAGATTTACTTGCTTGAATGTTTGAACTGATGTTGACATTTATGTTGATCTTATAGGAAATTGAGAATGAAAAACTAAAGCTTGAACAGGTCTATCTTTCAGAGGACAATAGTGGACTACGTGTGCAGAATCAAAAACTGTCTGAAGAAGCTTCTTATGCAAAAGAATTGGCCTCTGCTGCTGCTGTTGAGTTAAAGAATTTAGCTAGTGAAGTGACCAAGCTCTCATTGCAAAATACAAAACTAGAGAAAGAATTGTTGGCTGCTCGTGAGTTGACACATTCTAGAGGTGCTGCTCTGCAAACGGTTAATGGTTTTAACCGCAAGCATAGTGATGGCATAAGACCTGGGAGGAAGGGGCGTATCTCTGGAAGATCTAATGAAATTTCAGGAATGTTAGGCGATGATTTTGATGCATGGAATCTTGATGCCGATGATTTAAAGATGGAACTGCAGGCAAGGAAACAGAGGGAAGCAGCTCTTGAGGCTGCCTTAGCTGAAAAGGAATTTGTGGAAGATGAATACAGAAAAAAGGTTGAAGAGGCCAAAAGAAGGGAGGAAGCTCTGGAAAATGATTTAGCAAACATGTGGGTGCTTGTTGCTAAGTTAAAGAAAGAAGGAGGTGTGATCCCAGAATTAAACAGTGATGAGAGGCATAGCAATGGAGAGAATAATGTTAGTGATCTAAAAACATACGACATCGATGGTAATACTGTCCTGACAGAGAGGCAAATTTCTGATGTGTCTAAACCATCTAATGAAAATCCTAATGAAGAACCCATGGTAGTTCGCCTGAAGGTACTGACTTATTTGTAGAATAGTTTTCCTGCTGCATTTATCTGGAGGCTTTCTTGTCTTCAGCTTACTTTAAAATTTAAATCTGAAGGGGGGGGGGGGGGGGGGTGGTGTGTAACAACTTTTGAGTTAATAAACCTCTTTTGTTCAAATTGTTGATCATACTGCAATTTACTACATTATCATGTCAGTTTGAGAACTGAGAAGCATCTCTCTTGATGACCATATATTCCTTTCATATTCACTAAGTTTGCGCTTCACGTTTAATGAATTAGTACTGCAAGAGACGTGTTTTGCTTCTAGTGATGGATTTGTTTATACTAATCCTATGTGCTGACTAAAAAGCCCAGCTATGGACGGATATTGGCTTTATGGAGGGTGTTTGGGTGATTATTCTGCCTCTAGAAATTATCACTTAGACTGTATTTAATGCTTTCAGGCACGGATGCAAGAGATGAAGGAAAAAGAGCAAAAGAGCCTAGGAAATGGTGATGGCAATTCCCACATGTGTAAAGTTTGTTTTGAATCCCCAACTGCAGCAATTCTTCTCCCTTGCCGGCATTTTTGTTGTAAGTGATTTTAAATTTCATGTATTTGGACTTGATATATTTTTTTATATATAGTCTTAGCTGTAAATGCACCTGGTTCTCTTTTGCAGTGTGTAAATCTTGTTCGCTTGCTTGTTCAGAGTGTCCAATTTGTCGTACAAAGATCGCTGATAGACTTTTTGCATTCACTTCTTGACACTGCAATTTATCCCCTCCAGGTAATGCAATTTAATACTTCTTTTGTCATAATAGTTAAGAAGAGAATACATGCTCTTTTTTGCAAAATGTTTTCAAATACGAAGAAGATTTCATTCATGGATGACGTTATAATTTCATTTAATTGGAAATATTAGCTACGGGTAAACCGACATTCAAAGAACTGAAATTCTGATAAGTTTTGTGTTTTTCATTTTTGTTCTCCTTCCTACTTCACAGGTGTTATCCTTCTTCACACACCTGTTTGCCATTTTCCGTGCAATAGCGGACGCAATTCTTTTATTAGTTTTCTCCTGTATGTAAACTGTCTAAAAGTATACATCTATAGCTTCTTCTTCTTCTTTTTTTAACTCTCCTCCTCCCTTGGGTTTGTAAAATAAGGGAATTTAAAGGTAAAAAAAATATGGGTAAAATGAGTTTTAAGTACACATACAAGATGTTGCTTTGTTTTTGAACATGCAGCAAAATGTTGTGATCTGTCCTCTATAAACTTTGGTTGTTATGTATAGAAGAATCAAAAAGGCATTTTTTTTCACACTCCGTCGTCTGTATAAATGTTCATTCCATTCCTTTTAATCTTCACGATCGTTTCTTTATCGTTGTATGAAACTCATCTTGTGCGAATATCTGGACTTTGTTCAAATCCGGACCTTTAATTTCAGCTACGTATGGATTCAATTTCAATGGTTTGAGATTTTGATAGTTGAATTTTGTTAAATCTAGGTGCCTTTATGTGCCATATCAAGCTTGCTGCCTGGTTGGTTTAGAACAATCCATCGATCTTCCAGATTAATGTGTGTCCTTTGATGAAATTTTAACCCAAAAATAAAAAATAAAAAATTACTTCATTAATCGGACAGCAAATCTAAACTCTTCTGTCTTCACTAATCTTTGCTTGAACTAATATAATTAAAACCTGACTTCACAACTTTCAATCTTGGTATGGTTTTAAGCTGTGTTCGAAAATATACACCTAGGTGGCCGCCGGCCGTCCCGATTAGGACAAAATCGCCCGTATTAGGTGGTGGGTAAAAAAACAAACGATTGGGCTAATTTGTTAGCCGATTTTGCGATTAAGTAGTTAGTCAAAGTCAAAGTCCTTTTTATATTCTTGTTATACTGTTTAAAATTTGAATATTGATTTTTTTTTTTTTTGCTGTTGAAGAGATTGAACATTGGTTTTGTATGTAGGAAAAATAATTAAAAAATAAAATAAATTGCAGACGATTGGGTTGCTGCCCGACTAGCGGTTAGTAGAACACTGGTTTTAAGTTTAAAGCTTGGTTAAAAAGGCATCACACCCTGTTTCAAGTCTCAACACAAGGACAACAGTTGGTATAGATAGGAATGTTTGCGCTTTATTAGATTTCGTGAACAAAAATTAACATTTGAAGCTGTCGTGTTTAGTGATCAAGACTCAATAGTGATAAAGATAAAAACCTTCTTAGATTGATTTCGTGCACAAAAATTAACATTTGAAGATGTCGTGTTTAGTGATCAAGAGTGATAAAAGATAAAAACTATCAACGAGATGAGGTTGATCCGGTTTAAATATCTCGAATAAGGATTTTGTGACCGATCTTATTTCTTTGACTGCCAATTATGGAATCTCTCTATGACAAGTAAAAATTGAGAGGCAAAGAAAGATGTGAACTCAATTATTGTTTTAAGGTTTCACTAAAATGTTACAAGAAAAAGAGCAAAACCAACCAACCATGTAAAAACTAAAAACAGGAGGAAAACATCGACAGAGAAGTCAAAGAGAAACCGTCCCATAATGTAAATTACACAGGCAAAAAAAAAAGAAAAGAGGGAGCTGATAAATTAGACAATTCATAAAATAAAAACCAAATTGACCAAACATTTGATATTAAATTCTACTATATTTGTGTCTGTCTGGTCTTCTTGTCGCTGTTGTTATTTTGACATGGATGAGAAGCTGATCCGAGGAACTGCAAAACCATATTCCTCACCACTCCATTTCCGGCCAAGTTGTCTCGATCTGTTTGCTTCACTACTCGATGATTCCTGGTGGAATCCATTTATTTTTATTCCTCCATTTTGTGGACAACAATTCAACGCAAATTCAGGTACCCAGATGCCTAAATTTTCTGATGAAAAAGATTCAATATTATTATTGCTTTCGAGATCTTGATCCAGAAATGGGCAAAATTCGTCATCATTAGTCCGCATAAAAAAGAAAAAAAGAAAAAACATCAGTACAAAAAAAAGGGTCTCGATAATTCACAAAAAAAAAAAAAAAAACTCTTTGATGTGTAGAGTTTACTGTAAATTAACCTTACAAAATGGTAGTTGCAGAGGAAGGATCAAGAAGATCTTCTACACGCCAACCAGGTATTGTCTCCATTAAATACTCAGAGAAACTGCTTGTCGAAATCGAACCATTTTCACTGCTTATAACATGATTGTTATTGTCATCATCAATAATCACAGAAGAAGAAGGTGATGGTATTATTCTGTTCTTCTTCGTCTTCTTCTTCTTCTTCTTCTCATCATCAATATCAATGGTTGTTGTTACACTTGCATCTGACGATGAGGATGAGTTTATTGGATACAGAGAAGAAGAAGCAGAGAGCTTGACACCAGTGAGAAGAAACCTGTTGTGTTTCTTTGTATGTTCATTAGCTTTGTGTATTGGCAAGTCACATTCTCTGCATAGAATCGCTCTGTCTTCTTGACAAAACAGCAGTGCTCGTCTCTCCTGTAGAAAACAAAAATTATACAAACAATATCATCAATTATGTTCTTGATAAATTCAGTGTAGTTCGGTGGTAAGAGCGTTTTGGTATATATATATATATATATATATATATATATATATATATAAGTGTGTTTTTTATTGCCAGCTTAGCTGGGATGTCCCGTACACCTACTGCATAAATCAACGGAAAAAAAAAAAAAAGATGAAGAATTTGTAAAGTACCTGACAGATATCACAGAGAGGTGATTGTTTAGAAGTGGGGTTGACAAGAGAGAACCTCAAATGTTTACAAGCGAGCTTGTTTGCATGGTGGACTCTACCATCACAAACATCACAGAGAGCTGCTTCATCGGCAGAGCAGAAAACAGTGGCCTTTTCTTTCGCACAAACGTCGCACCAAATCTTCATTTCTATGTTCCTGACTCAAAAATACCCAGAAGAAGAAATTGAAGAAACTTTGTGAAAAAATGAAATTTGATTTGAGTTTTGAGGGAGAGAGAGAGAGAGAGAGTGATTACTCTTGTGATTTGGTAGGGAAAACTGACAAAGGTGTTATGGGTGTATGGGGCACAATATATCTAAATCTAAATGGACAAGTTTCCTTTTTTTCTTCTGACTTGAGACTTGAGAGAAACCTCTGGATAGAAGATAGAATTCAGAGTTTCTTGCTAGTTATTAAATAGAAGAAAGCAACTTGGGTGGTCTATTGGAGGGATTTGAATCCTCTATCGATCTTTTTCTTGATCTTTTAAAGCATGTGGTTGGTTGTTGTTAAAGTGGTACGTTGTGGAAGCCAATCATATCTTAACCATATATTATTGCAATGCTTATATGTTATGAGATTGGGTAAGGTCAGAAAAAAGATAAGATCAGTAGATGATCCAAATTCTTATTGGAGGTATATTGTATTTAATCTATATTCAATGTTTAATAATATTACTATATTATATGAATCGAAACAATATCTTTCTTTATTTACTTTATGAGATAAGATTAGTTCAGTGATATATTAGTTATGCCCGTTGATTTGGTATAAGAAGGATCCCATTTCCTTTTTAAAGAATAAGGCTTTTTATGTCCCCCCGACTATATGTGTTTCCTTTTCTTTTTCACTTTTTATAATTTTTCTCATCCCGTCAAGGTTATGAATTATAGATTATGAAAAATATCTTTCATGTATGCATTATGAGATTATAAATTTGAGTGTTGTCCTTCCTCCTAAACTTTGGGACCAACCATGGCTAGCATAGCATTTATCATACCCCAATTTATTGATCCAAACCTTATATATATATATATATATATATATATATATATATATATATATATAATAAAAAAAATTGGTCTTACCTAAGGAGATAAACATCACAAACGATAATATACCGAAAAACCTCTCTATCTCTTTAAATTGGATAATAATATCATCCTTTCTTTTCATTACATTGCCATTTATTTATTTATTTCTATTTGTTGATTAATTGCTATAGAAATATGAAATCTTTCCTCTTTTGCCACTTTTATATACCGTTATTTCCTATATATATATATATAAACATATTATGTTATTTTCATAATCCCAAGTTTTTTTTTTTTTTTTTTTTTTTTTTTTTTTTTTTTTTTTAAGTAAAGTTTGTAGCTGACGGGATGATAATTTTATGAATTTTTCTTATAAATTTTAATAATGTTATCATTTTATTTTTAAGTAAATAGTGTAGAAGAAGAGATGAGGTTGTCACATCCGTAACTGTCAAAATGAGGTTGTGGGATGGAAGGAATAGTGTCGAATTTATTGTAAAATTAGGAAAGAACCAAAAAAGAAAAAAAAAAAAAAAAAACTTAAAGATTGAAGCAGAAACAATGACATAATGTCATCATTGTGATTTGTGAATACTGAATACTCACGCTAGCTACAAGCAAGCACCTTAGTTACAAGTTACAACTAGCTACTAGTATTCAATGTGAGTTGAAAAATAGAAAACAAATAAATAAATAAATAAAAAAGAAGAAAATAAAATGGGTGTAGCAATTCACGTCTCTGGTCAAAATTTTACTTCTACTATAATTTCCAACTTATTAGAAAAGAATTAAATGTTGTAATATAATATAAGTGAATTATGTTTGGATTTTAACAAAATTTGAACTTTTTTTTGAAATATTACATAAATTTGGAGTTTTTTTTTTTTTTTTTTTTTTTTTTTAGAAGAGGAAGAACTCGAACCCACGATCTTGAGGTGTAGGTGTGAATGGTTTATTACCAGACCAATCTCATCTCGTTACGAAATTCAAACTTAAAATGTTAAATTCACTAATCTACATTGAAAAGTTTGTATATAATTGAATACGAAATTTGTGACATCTACATTTAAAAAAAAAAAAAATCTACATTGAAAATGACTTTTTGTATATAATTTCTATCCATAAATAAATAAATATATTTATATTATAATAATAATAAAAGGCAGCATGGGGTTCACGAAATATAGAAATGAAACCTTTGACTCCAATTTTAATTAGTAGATTTGCACCTTAAAAACTCCGCAAAGTGTGGGAATGTTCACCAAGAAGTACTTAATTAAAAGTGCTTCAAAATAAAGTTATTTTGCAAGAAAGAGAGCAATTAATTGCACGTCCCAACAAAATTTTGTGCTTGCCATGAACTAATATAAAATATTCAAATCATCTGTCAAAAAATGGTATTTCAATTTTTATTTAACCAATTAAATTAGGTTATATCAACCACTATTATTTCGATTTAATTTTTTTTTTTTTAAAAAGAGGCGTGTACACATGGCTCAATTTAATTGGTTAGACACAAATTGGGACACAATGTTTTTAACGGGTGATTTGAATTCAATATAAAACACATTTTAATTCATCATTTGACTAAGCAAGACTTCACCTACCCAACCAAGAAAATAATTAATGGTTTAAATCTAAGTCAACCCTAGTTTGATTATCAACATTTTATTACTATCTTGGTGGTCAAAATTATTAAATGATTTTCAGATGCTTAGACTCTAATCAACTTTTTAATCACCAATGGATTGTAAGAATTTCATTAATTATGTCAAATAAAAGACGTTTACCTAGAATTCACCATTATTTTTTTCTTTTCGTTTTAATTAATTTCTAAAATCATCAACTATAGTACTATTGTGAATACTTCAAAAAAAAAAAAAAAAAAAAAAAAAAAAAACTATAGTATTGTGAAACCCAATACCTAATAAAGGGGTTTTTGAAGTCGATGGAAGCTTTTTTATTTTATTTTATGTTTTGAAATAAAGTTTATGGAAGATATTAATTGATTAATTAGTCAAAAGATCTCTATCAATATAGTTGATTATGTATGTGGTTAGTGGTTAGTGGTTACAACAATGGCCAAGTAATTTGCATAGAAAAGACATATAAAAATTATTGAAATTGATTAGAATCTTCGAGATCCACCAATTGAAAAATTGGATGTGTGATTGAAGACATCCTACGTTGTTTATTTTCGGGATGCTTCATATACATTCTTTAAGAATAGAATAGTATAATATACAATATTCTTTAAGAAAATATATATTACTTTACCAATTTATATTTATATTATTTTCGGGATTTTTTTTTTCTTTTCCAATTTACACTATCGTGAATATTCTTTGAATTATGATAGTTATTGTTTTACAACTTTCTTGCCATGGATATTTTGACTAAATGGAAAACCGGAAATATATTAGAATAAATTTGGTATCGTTTTTAAAATATTTTGAAAACTATTTTAAAAATGAAAATAATGTTTTAAAAAATGATTTTAAAAAAATATATTATTGTGTTTGATAACATTTTTTTAAAATAGTTTTCAAAAACAGAAAACTATGTAAATGTGTTTAGTATTGTTTTTAAAATGGGTAAAATAATTGTTTGAAGGGAAAAATTATGATTTGTTTTGAAAACAGTGAAAAATAATTCTTTTCACTTATAACTTTTAAAAGGTTATTTTTTGTTTTTAAAAACACATTTTATAAAATATTTGGCTGTTACAGTTGTTTTTTGTTTTTAAAATCAAAAAACAGTTTTATAAAATAGATCCAGACGGAACGAATGCACACGCTTTTTTTTTTTTTTAAAACACAAGAGGACAAAAAACACTTTTTAGACATGGATATGTATGATCTTCAAAGAATCAAATAATGAAATAAACAAATTATATATATATATATATATATATATATATATATATATATATATATACAGAAATTCTATTATCAGTTCGAATTGACAAAAGTTATATTAGTTCCTTGCATGTGAGCCACTGGATTTAAATACTTTGACTTGGCTGTATGCACTTATCAGTCAAAGTATTTAAATCTAGTGGCCCACATACAAGGAACTGATATAACTTTTGTCAGTTCGAACTGATAATAGAAAGACTGTATATATATATATATATATTATTAAGATATGCAAGCTGTAATATGTGTGTCAAAACTCAAAAGAGAGGAGGAGATAATTAAGGGAGGAATAAAATTGTAGTTCAATTATTTGTTTCTATAAATTATTTATACATATATACATAGTTCTAATGCTGGTCACATGGTGGAGGAATTTTAGGTCATAAACTAATATTTGTTAATGAGGCCTTTACAAAATAAGTGTTGAAAAAGTATGTGAGGGTACCTATTAATTAATAATTATTGTATTAATTATTCCTCTTAAATCATCTATGTGGTGTCAACGTGTCATGAGAAGCATGGAACTCTGTGCTAAAATGTACTTTTTTGTACACTAGTTTTCCAATCCGAGCGTTGCACGGGCTTTGTATTAAAAATTGTTTGCAAAACATTGTGTTGTTTATACCAATTTTTTTGATGCAAACATATTTAAACATAATGAACATATAGTTTTACCTTCAGTTATCTAAGTCATGTTAACATTTAAATTTCATTATCTCACGAGACAAAAGAAAAATATTAAATTAAAAAAGATTACCAAATATTTCTCCACTGTATTTCAAAACCTATTTTTAATAATGTTTTTCTAGAAAAGAAAAAAAAAACACGTATCCACCAAAGTTGTAAAGTTGTGGAGAAAAAAGATGGCGTTCATCATTTTGATGATCCAAGCCTTCAAATTCTCCTCGAAATATATATTTTCTGAACTAAAAAATTACCTGCGAATTAATAAAAATTTAACAATCTGATTTCAAACTTCAAACCCATAAATACATACATTTCTAATCATTATTAAAAAAAAAAAAAAAAAAAAGGGTTCAATGATTTACATAATAAATTAATAACTAATTGATTAAGTAATACATAAAGATATATGAACTCTATTATCGATACTTTACCTGGCTCTTGTCACCCACTCCCCTGAAGAAAGTATTAGAAAATACCTGCAAAATAGACATGATGAAATTAAAAAATGTGATATCAAACTTCAAACCCATAAACATATACATTCTTAATTATTAATACAATAAAAATGAAAAGAAACAGAGAGGGTTCGATGTATATATAAATATATAGACCTTTCATTTTACTTCTATTATTTAGGTGGATCATTAATACTATCATACAATTAAATAAGTGGGTCATTAATTAGAAGGAGTTCAATGGATAAATAAGATAGTCTTTCATTTAACTTCGATTAAATATATATTAATACTATTAAAAATATAATATACATGAATGAAGATATAGAGTTGCAACACTTGATATTATCTAATTAATATTTATCAAATTGTTTAATTTGATTAATCAATAAATAGGAAAATAGAAATAAAAAAATTAATAATATTTAAAAGTAGAAAAAAAAAAAAAAACTCTATTATGATATAGTATTTAAATTCAAAGCTCTCTTACACTAATATATGGCACTTTGAAACTCTATTATTATATATATATGACACTTGCTTATGGTCGTCGTGGGAGGATGAGATACATATGGGTTTGTTAAAGAATTACACTGTGTTTAGTTTGATGGAAAGAAAAGGAAATGAAAAGAAACGATAGTGAGGAAATGAAAGGATAGTGGTTTTAATGATTGTTGTTTGAATGGTTATGGGTGGAAGGGAAAGAATATGATAATGATTTTATTTTATTTACGAAAATACCCTTATTTTAACAATATGAATAACAACAATATATAAGGTTATTTTTGGGATTTTGAAAAACATATTAATGGTGGATTCCTTTCCCTCCATTTCCTTCCAAATTTGGATGGAAATTAAACCAAAGTGTATAAAATAAAAAGAAATTATTCCCCCAATTTCCTTCCATTTCCCTCCATTTCATTTCCTTTCCTTCTCATTTAACCATCCAAACAAGAAATTATAAATTCTCCCAAATCCTTTCCTTTCATTTCTCTCCAATTCCTTCAAACCAAACATAGTGTTAAAGATTGTTTTGATTATTTTGAACATGTAATTAAAAGTGGTTTTATATTTAATATTTGAGCATCACAATCCAAATATCAACTTATATCCCAACTAATGATACGTAAATTTAATTCACATGGCATGTGGTAAGTAAGATAAAATATTGTTAATGTACATCTATTTGTCATGTGACATATTATTAGTTGAGATACATGTTGAAATACTTGCAATACTCATATTATTTTATTGTGTTCGGTTGAAATTCATAATGTATAGCATTATTGATATGAAAAAATAAAAAATAAAATACTGAAATCCATTTAGAAGCATCTACCTTTTCTTTCTCATTATGAGATTTTTGCATATTCTTTTGTATGGGATCAATCTCATATGAAAAAAATGAATGAGAATCGTTGACCTCAAACCCTCTCTCTAACATGGGCTCTATAATATTAGAAAGTGACATGATCATCACTTCTATAACGTTACGTATCCCACGATCTATAATGTTATATAGTCCATATATCCTGTATGGAAATCCCGTGCGCACTTCATAATAATTATTATATAAATATAATGTTTAATTGTGTTCCTCTCACTTGATCAGAATTCTTTTTCAAATGTTTATATATATATATATATATATATATATATATATAGATAAATGGATCTTTAAATACATAAAAAAAATCAAGAAGAAGAAAGCATGATTGAGATTTGAGAAGTTGTGTTAAGATCAAGTTCTAAAGCTGCTGAGCTGCAGAAAACTACCGACAACTCAGAGTTTTTAATATTGTTTCTGCTTATCGCGCGTGAAACCAGAAGAAACATTTCCTGATCTGGAAAATGGGAATCTGACACAATAATTGATCAAGGAATGAACCTCTTCTATCCAATAACTCTATTTTAAAAATCATATTTATATGTTTATGTAATTTTCAAAATTGCTGAGTTTAAATCAATATAGATAATTCAATACCAAGAAGATGAGTATACTGTATACATAAAGTTAGGTTTAATGTCACTGTCACTATGACGACTAGTTAATTGGTGACTTTTATATATCCTATTATAAATCATTCAGTGAGTCGTTCTTCAGTCAGGTCGATTTTGATGGAAATTATAACACGGTTGTTTAGTCATAGACTTAGTCAAAAGTTGTGATACAGAAAGAAAGGGATCGGATTATTCATCATTTGTCATGAAAAAGGTTTCATAGGTTACCGTCTCCATCAACCATGAAAACCACACCAATAGGTGTTTGTAGACCATATTGCAAGTTGTTGAACATTTATTCAAATTTCAACGTGCATTTTGCTCTCTCACGTTTTTGCATATCCTTTTGATGATATTCCAATCGTTTAATTTGATGATCTCGTTAAGTGGATTGCCATAATAGTTTTGCAGTAAGGATATTGTTCCCCAAAAAAAATCCTCATAACCATCCTGACTAGAAGAGGATCTTGATTACCGATTGCCATAAATACGATAATATTCCAGAAAATATCCTGACTAGAGAAGGATCCGGTCTCACCGGTCACCGATTACCAATTGCCATGCATTCCCATTCCCATTTCACGTGGACTCTTCTATTCTTCTGCCCCTATATACTCTCTCTTCCAACGCGTCCACAAAACTTTTCATTTTTCACGTGTGCTGTGTCCTGTGTGCATGCATTAATTATATATGTTTGATTGGAGACTTTGCTTGTGGATATCATGCTTGCACTGTTTATATAGTTATCACTTCAACTTTGACCAAAGTTGGACCTTGAGTTTCCATTAATAGTTAATTAGGTACAATGATATAGAGTTCGATCCTGGCTCAGGATGAACGTTGGCGGCATGCTTAACACATGCAAGTCGGACGGGGGACTCTGCGGATCCACTCTTTTTTCTATTCAAAGATTAGTCCGTTGTCTCAATATGTATATATATATTTGTTTATCTGTTTATGTTTCTCTTGTGTTTGCTTCACTCGTGGTGTCATCTGTAATAAAAATCGTGTTATAATGTTGCTCTTTTTGTAAAATAATTAAAGAAGAGTACACTTAATTAATTCTATATATTCTACTTTTTAAATTTTATATATTATTATAAGCTCCCGCTTATTATTATTATTATTATTATTTTGAAGTACTAATTTAGAATTTGAGAAAGGAAAAAAAAGCCCTCTTATTTGTTAGCTACATCGTTTATTTGTCCCCATAACCTGTATATGAAACTTGATAATATATATATCATGAGATTCATGAGAATGATTCCGACCCACATAAGACTATTATTATATCTCTCAATAAATGATATATATATCATGAGATTCATGAGAATGATTCCGACCCACATAAGACTATTATTATATCTCTCAATAAATGCCCTAACCCGTAACTCAAAAGGCTAATTTTTTGTATTATAATACTGTTTACCGATATATATATATATATATATATATATATATATATATGCTAGAATTATGGGATTAAATTGAGCAATATTCTTAGTCAATGATTGCCTTTATTCTCCTCTTAATTATATGATATTCTCAATCATGATTGAGATTGTGTAGTTGACTATATATAGATTGATTTGTTTAATTCGTGTGGTTGACTATAGATTGATTTGCTTGATTGTAGTTTGATTCTTTCCTTGTAAATAATCCTTGTATGTATTCTATATATTGTAAAAACACAATGAATGAATTTATCATAAAATTATTGCACAATTATGTTATTTTGATATATATATATATATATATATATATATATATGAGTAATTTTCCAATGAGGACTTTTACAATGCACACTTTAAACACCTTTGATGAAATTACATGTAATCAAATGTTTTTCAATGAGATTTTTTGTATGCATCTTAAGAAAACTAAAATACACTTTTGGTAAAAATTTGGAAATTTTTTGGATTTGAGAACAACTTTTTCTTATATTTTCCTATTTTTAAATGTTTTATCTTCAAAAAAATCGGAAAAAAATTAGTTCTTGCACCCGATTTTTTTTTAATTTTTTTCCATAAATGTATTTTATTTTTTTCACCATCCATACAAAAAATCAAATCAAGATTCAATATATTCCATGCAATTTCATCAAAAGTGCTTAAAGTGTGCATTATAAAAAGTCTTCATTGGAAAATTACTATTTATATATATATATATATATATATATATATATCAATAAGTCTACATACAACCGGCCTTGCGTCCCCCTTGCAGCCACACGGTGTACGTGGCAAAAAAAAAAAAAAAAAAAAAAAAAACTGGGGTTACATGGCAAAAAAATTAAAAAGAAAGAAAACCGTCGTTCTCAAACCCACGACCACACAATCTAAAAGCTCTCCTTTTCTCCATCCCCTTCTCAAACCCACGAAGCCCCAATTTGGTCTTCATCTTCTCCTCTGCTCCTTCACCTGTTCCTTCACATTCTCCAATTCAAACCCACAGAGCCCCACGAAGCCCCAATTTGGCTTTCATCTTCATCTTCTCCTCTGCTCCAATTTGGTCTTCATCTTCCAGTATTTCAGGTTAGTGTTGCTTTTTTCTTATTTATTATTGTTGTTTCAAACACCGAATCAATCCACACCCACACCCATGAAAACACCCACACCCATGAACCAGACCTCTCTTCGTCTCCATCGTTCATTCTCCATCTGAAAGCCCCTTCCCACAAAGCCCCGAAACGTTAACCCTAACCCTAACCCTATATTTTGAGAGATGACAGATTTACTGGTCTAAATTTTGCACTTCAAATTGAAGATGAAATGAAACCTATCTGAGTATTTCTTGAATTTGCTTGAAGGGTTAGCTGTTGCTAATTGTTTTGATTGCAAATAAGGAGTTGTCATTATTTTTCAATTTTGAAATATTTTTGTGGCTTGGAGAGAAGGGATGTGTTTTTGAAGTTGAAGTGATGATACTATTATATTATTTGTTATAGCCTCGAATCCCGTAGCAGTGGTTCGGGTTAGAAATGTATTCGAAGTCATTTATTTGAATGCCTAAATCTCTGAATCAATAAACTTACAAAAACAAGCTAGAAATGCGTTACACGGGGTGCGAATTCCGTCACATTGTTTCTTCTGTGACTATCTTTATTGATGGATACAATGAAATAACTGTGGAAAACAGGATTTTCAATATAGCACCGTAGTTAAGTATGGATTAGTGGTGGCTGGTGTGAGCATTAGAGAATGTTTATATGTTGTTAGGTGTTGATAAACTAAATTTCTATTCTACCCTCGTATGATGCATTACATCTATCCGTGCATGTAATATGCTCAGTGCTTGTTGCAGCTTTGTAGATATGATATGTAAGCTCTGCGTTGTTTTATCATATATATGGTGTTACTGTGTATAATGTATTTGGATGTTATTTGGTACATGAGAGGGTTGGCTGAAAGTCTCACCATATTTATCTTGTCTTGTTTTGGAGGCAGCGGTTATTCGTTGCATTGTTTGCACTGTTTTGGTACATGAGAAGGATTGAAGTTGCAACGTTTGATTTATAATGTGCTTTGCATTGTTTGCATTGTTTGCACTGTTTAATGCATGTAGTTTTTTGGATTTCGCATGTAACAAATTATAAAAAATCATGTTAGAATGTCATCATCATCATCAATGTCTTCTTCATCGTTTGCAAAACGTACTTTGCGGCCACCACACTGCTTCTGTAAGGTCGAAGCGACATTGAGATATTCAAGTACTATAAGAAATCTAGGTCGACTCTTTTTAGGGTGTCCAAAATTTAACACTGGGGTAACTACATTTGTACATATTATATTTTTTTTAATTATAGTGATTAATATGTTGTACATCTAATATTTTGTATATATTATTAAAATGATTAGGGATCACCAAACTGTTAATTCTTCAAGTGGGCAGATAGTAATGAAGAGATCCAGTTCCAACTTTAAGAATTTAACAATGAACTGTTAAATAAGGAGAAAGAGCTCCAAAAGATACTGGACGATGTGGAAAAAACGAAGAATGAGCTCTATAAAAGAGTGGACGATGTCGAGAAGAGAGAGATGGTGGTATCCAATAGAGAGACGGTGCTTCTGGAAAAAGAAACTGACTTGAGGCATAGACGCACGCTACTGTGGGTGTATTTGACAATTTTATTTGTAATAGTATGTTACTTGATAGTGTCCAAGTAATTGCTGCCTAGTGTTAGTATCTAAGTAGACATACATATTTGTTTTGGTAGAGCTGTTTATGGACAACATCTAGTAAGTAAAATTACTACTAACTTCTTGCCCCCCTGAATGTTGTAAACACAAGTGTAAATGAGTGGATTGATTTGTGTCCCCCTGAATGTTGTAAACACAAGTTATCTATTTGTATTTGGTGTAGCTTTGGATAGTGATTGTATACAGTTCAGGATTTTTTTTTTTTTAAAATTGATTGTGTATGTGTATATTTGGTTGTTTTAAATTAATCCAATTCATCGTATTCAGTTTTAAATTAAATAAAATTTTGTGACTGGATCCATGTTAACTTCTTCCATGTTAACACTCCTTCCATGTTAATTCATTGTGTATGTGTACAAACAGGAAGAATACTTGCAATAGTAACTGGATCCATGTTAACTCCTTCCAATCTCATCTCATGCAAGACATCTAACGCCTCTGCAGCATTCCCACTTTGACATGGTATTGGTACAAATTGAAGGAAAAATAAAAAAGTGAAAGTCAATACATAATGATAGTTAAAAACACCCAAAATGTTGCAAGCTTGAGAATACATTGTAGATACATATTTGTCCACAACTGTAGTTACATCACAATGAAGGAATACATTCCAATACACAAAGCTAAATTCCAATACACATTTGTATTTGAACAAATACATGAAATACATAATAGGCAGGTTCCTTTTAATATAAACTAAAAATTATAGCTTACACTTTCTTGACTTTGAATCACTGTTCTTTGGATCTGAGTTCCACTAATGTGAAAAGCTGCGTTCTCTGGAACGACCTGGTGAGAAATACTCTAAAAAACCTAGTAAAAAATTAGAATTCAAATATAAACAAGGGTCACTTCAAATATACATGCACGTGTCCAGCCATATCCATTTATGAAGGGAAATTATCATTTTAGTCCCTATGGTTTACCATATTATCCGTTTTGGTCCCCGTCGTTCCAATATTAGCTATGTAGGTCCAAATGTTTTCAATTAATCTCTATTTTAGTCCCTATCGTCCAATTCCGTTAGGGATTCTTAGAATTCTGTCCGGTCAACGAGGGTAAGACGGTAATTCAACATCAAAGGTTCTAGAAGCCTGATTGATGAAAGGGCATAATGGTAATTTTGAAATTAATTAAATACAAACTAAAAAAAATAAATAAAACTAATTAAATTTATAATTAATTAAATTTTAAAATAAAACTAAATAAAAAATGAAAAAAAAAACTAATTAAATTTATAATTAATTAAATTTAAGAATAAAACTAATTAAATTTTTAAAAAACTAATTAAACTAATAAAACTAAATAAAATTAAAATTAAAAAATATGTAAAACTAATTAAATTTTAAAATAAAACTAAATAAAAAATGAAAAAAATAAATAAAACTAATTAAATTTATAATTAATTAAAATTTAAAATAAAACTAATTAAATTTTTAAAAAAAAAAAACTAATTAAACTACTTCTCTAAAAAAAAAAACTAATAAAACTAATAAAATTAAATAAAATTAAAATTAAATAAAATTAAAATTATAAAATATATAAAATTAATTAAAAATGAAAAAAAAAAAAAAACTAAATCCAAATCCAAATCCAAATCCCAGAAAAAATTCAAAAAAATTGATTTACTAAATAAACTAATATTAATTGATGATAGAAAAATAAAAAATAAAATTTAAAACTAATTAAATTTAAAATTACATATATAACTAATTAAAAAATAATTAAATTTAAAATTAAAAAACATATCAAACTAATTAAAAAATAAATAAATATATATTAAAAAAACAAACAAACAAACAAACAAAAATCTAAAAATTTGGATTCTAGATCCTTCCCTATCACAAATCACGATCTCTCTCTCTCCCTCCCTATTTTCTTCTTCATCTTCTTCAATCCACCAAACCCAAACCCTGACCCAAACCCACACCAAACCGCCACCGCCTCCAAACCTGCAACCAAATCGGAACCAAACCCACACTGCCGCCACCTCCACACCTCTGACTCTCCTTTTCACATACACAACCGCCCACCACGGCTTCGCTGTCTCTCTTGATCCCGCTCAAGCCGAATCCTCCACCGATTTGACACCATCCTCCGTGTCTACGAAGACCCACTCCACGCAGTACTCACTCTCTCGATTTAGGGCAAGGTTGTGGTTGATTTCGATTTGGGATGGTGGCTGAACATTGATTATTTTTTTTTTGGTATGTTTCAGGTGGTTGAACGTTGATGATTTTTTTTTTCTGGGATTGGAATATGAAGATATTGAATCTGGAGATGATGTTATGAATTTGTTTTTCTGGGTTTGGACTGGGTTTGTGGAGTTTGATGATGGTGGTGAAGATTTTGGTGTTTGGGGGATCGATTTGTGTTTGTAGCTATTGAAATCAATTTGATTTGTGTTTAAGGGGCTTGAAATCAATTTGATTTGATTTTTGGAGATGTTTATTTTTGAATCTTTTTAATTTTTTTTTTGGGTTTGGAATGAAAATAGATGGGGAAATGTTTTTTTTTTTTTTTTTTTTTTTTTGTGGAATCGATGAAGAAGAAGTTTAATTAAAAATGGTTTTATTAGTTTTATTTTAGAATTTAATTAATTGTAAATTTAATAATAATAATTAATTAATTATTAGAAGGGTAATATTGTCTTTACAACCAACTCTACTGTTACTAAGGGCATAACGGTCATTTGACCATCTGACCTCTGATTTTAACGGAAAACATCACAGAAGGACTGAAATGGCTAATACTGAAACTACGGGGACCAGAATGGGTAATATGGTAAACCATAGGGACTAACATCATATTTTCCCATTTTTGAATGGCCAAATAAAGATCTCTGTGGGTTCAAGATGGGTGCATCTCCTTCATTTCTCTAATAATGAAACAGCAAAAAAGAACACAAAATTATCATATTTTCTCTTGTCAAAGTGGAAAAAAAAAATGTCATATTAAATAAACACATCTCTTTACGTTTCCCCTTTTTTGGTGCTTTTTTTCGCTTTCGCTTTAACTTTTCGCATTTCTTTCTCCATCCTGAATGCTCTCCTTAGAGATGGGGGTCAGCCTTTCCCACGCACAACATTTGGACTGCGTACTTGCCCAGAACCACGATAGTAGTTGCGTCCCCTCTCGTACAACCAACATTGGAACCTGTTTGGGTCATCGATGAGAGTTCTTGTTGGCATGATACAAATCAATCATGCCATATAACTTAGCTTTCGCATCCTGAGTATGGTATTTCTATCCCTCTGCAAGAGTGATCATCTGATAACAGATATTCAACATCTTAGAATATCTATTAGAATTTGCCCGTTGTTCCCCTACATGATTGGATGATTTACATACCTATTTGAGGTCCCCATTTCCTAGATTTTGTACTCGTTGTCGAGCGTGTTTTTGTATATAATGCATTTTATGAGCATTGTGTAGGTTTTATACTCTAAAATAAGGTGTTGAGCATAATCGAAGAGTTTTGGAGGTTAAAGGGCTGAAATTAGAAATCTTCATGCAGAGCTCTCAACTTTCGAGGGCCATATCTCCCTCCTCCGATTGAACCACGTTTTGTTTCTGGAAAGCCCCACGAGCCTACTTTTCAACGCTTTTTACGGATCACGATTCCGAGTTCTCTAGAGGAAGTTATGGCCATTTTTGTAACGGTGCACGAAGTTGAAAAACTTCACCCGAGAGAGATGCGAGCTCAAGGTGGGCTCACCAAGCTCGCTAACCTCTCTGGTCCAGGCTGCACATCTGCACAGGTGAGCTCAAGGCGAGCTCACCAAGTTCGCCCTAAGGTCACTTTTCTCTCAGGTCCAGATGCTGATTTTCTTTATAGCGAGCTCAAGGTGAGCTCACCAAGCTCGCCCCAAGCTCGTCCTCTGCCTAAAAATTGGAGAATTACAAGGAAATTACTCCTTTGCCCTTGACCTAAATTGCTCCCCTATATATGTAGGGAAAAATACGGTCAACGCAGCGGAAGTGAGACTAAAATCGAGTTTAGTATAGTTTAAAATTTTTCCATAATTTGAACCTTAACTCTCTAATTAATTAACATATAATACTAAGGATATCATACCTTTGTCGCGTGATCCGATTGACATTGCGTCGATGGTAATCCGTAAGATCTTCCAATCCAATCACGAACGTGAATCACCTAGGAGTGTGGTCTCCCTTCTCTTTGAATTGTGTACCTGGGGATGAATTAACAAAACCTTTCGTTAGTCACAATAAATTCCAAGAGGCTACAAATAATGTTCCGGTCACTTTTGAATTCACAATCGTTAGATCGAAACTCGCATGAACCTTATTCGAAATTGTGCACAAAACCTTTTGATATAAAAGTTACTAGTGCACTATCGAAATAAGAATAAACTTTTCTCTCTTTTCCTCTTGGCCGAATTCTCACACTAGTCTAAGAGTTGGATTCTATTTTTCTCAAGCAAAAGAAAAAACTCTCAAGCCTTGCATTAGGGTTAGCCTAATTCTATACAAAGAATATATCATCTTGGCCGCAGAATACTCTTTTTACAAAATATATATATTAGGTCTCTTTTATAAAACCTCCACACCTATTAATAAATATATATATATCTATATATTGCGCATTGTGCATGCATATCTATATTGTGGATTCTGCATGCTTTTTATAATCTATATATATTGCGGCCATATACTTTATAAATATATATATATATATTCCGGCAATTAATTGCCATATATATTTCATATATATCTATATAT
Organism: Acer saccharum; assembly: GCA_030490815.1. Classification (NCBI taxonomy): domain Eukaryota; kingdom Viridiplantae; phylum Streptophyta; class Magnoliopsida; order Sapindales; family Sapindaceae; genus Acer; species Acer saccharum. The sequence goes on from CM059870.1 coordinate 5,832,068, forward strand.
TGAGGCCGAAAATCCTTTACCATGTAGGATTTGTGTCTTTTGATTTAAATCCTAACCCTAGGTAGATTTCCTTAGAATTCCAAATCCTAATCCAACTCTTTAGTGTATTTGTAACTATATCAAAGACTTCCTAATTTGACTAAATAAATAAATTCCCTTTATTTATCTACTTACCAAATAAAGTCTTTAATATTTAATATACTACTACAATAGTATACTACTAAGAAATATATTTCCTAGTCAGAAAAAGATTTTGATTCTCAATTAAATGATTAACTAATAAATTAATTAATTTCCATTTAATCAATCAATAAAATAAAATAATATTTTAGACTATTATTCTAGTCTTGCCGCCCACACCATATACATGGGCATAATATTATTTTCTTATTTTATTTAATCCATTAGACTTTAATTAAAAAGCCCACATGTGAACCAGACCCATTCTTACTAAAAGAAACAAGCCCACATGCCTTTCATTAATATATTAATATAATTGATCAGCCCATTAAATAAATAATATGCAAATTATATTCTTAATATATTAAATACAATTCTAGATGGACCCATAAATTGGTCCGGTAGCATATATCAAGTGATCCATGCAAGTCCGTGTGAATTGGGGATCTTGGCGGGCTATCTAAATTTAAGCTTCAATAGACATAACCTAATCACAATCAACAAATGATTCACTCAGGTCCGATCTATTAATTTTAACTCATTCCACTAAAGAGCTAAAATTGAACTCTTAAATAAAGATAGAATAAGTAAATATTTCTCATTCGTACCCTAGACAATCTTATAGGAGATGGTGTATCCTCGTGAAGAATATCAGTAATCGTCAAGAGCTCATAGACCGTCTATAGCTCTCTAAGTTACCATATTTACTAATATGTCCACATTTTGAACTTGGATATTTTGACTTGTCCAGAAGCCATGTTTCAATAGACTCTATCGAAAACTTAACGTTAAGATTCAATATCCAATACCTCAAAACATCCATATGATGATATTCTACTCTCGTTTAATAAATGGAGCCACGATGTCCATATCTATAAATGAAGTCCTCTATCGATTAACAAATGAATATCACCAAACTATCGAGGATAGACTATGCTATATAATCGTACTCATTGATAACTTAAATGATACCACTTGCAACCATAAGTCCATCATTTATCTCAGGATTAAGATAGACTCTCCGATTGTCCTGAGAATGAAAAGACTATTATCTATTGACGGTTCTAGATAAAGTATTTTATTGTGATCCAGTTCAATGCACCCAGTGCACTAGATTCTTTTACTTGAAGACCCTCCGATGATTTCAAACTCATCATAACTCATTTGATCCCACTCAAATGCTAGCAAAAGAATTCTACAACTTTAACAAGATAAATGTGCCCAACCTTTAACTTAAGTTGTGAACATTATTCAAGACTAACTAAAGAATTGTGTCTACCTCATACATATCCAGATGTACGAACAATTCTTCTTTTCTCATAGTCTTTTGACCTTATGATTATTTACTTTTGACAATTATAATATTCAATTTATAAATGCTATAAGATTTATTTAAATCAGAAATCACTTTATTAATATGAAAAGATTGTCAAAAACAATATTACACTCTTGCTATTGAGCATAATCCTAACAATATATTCATATGTACTTTTCTCTAAAAAAAAAAAAAAATACTATTGACCAAGAATATTCACCACACATCCCTTACATCATCCGATACAAAATCATACACACTCCACAAAAACACAACCATCAATCCATGATCCTTGCTTGTTCTTGGGAAATAGGAGCTTGAAGGAGAGATAAGAGCTTGAAGAAGAAGAGAAGATCTCATTAGTTTTCTCTATTCCTTATTCTCTTTAATTTCCTTTACATAGCCATGTGTTTATTTGATATCATATTTTGTATGGCTATTATTTGTAATATGATGAGCTAAACTTGTATTTGCTAAGACTTGATGAAACCCAACCCTTGATTATATATATAGACCACCGAATTTATTTATGAATGTTTGTGTTGTATGGATGTTTTAGAAGTTCTGAATGCTTTCAATGAGATTGATCTCCTTGTTGAATGATTTTTAGTTGGGTGTTGTAAACCGACCGAAGACACACACAACGTGTTTGATAAAATGTCTGATATGCATGTTTAGAAAGGTAGACATACCTAGGCTAACGTATAGGGCTCCTTTAGGTGTACCAACGCTCCTAATGAATTCGCATATATATTCTGAGGTCATCGACCGATAGGCCTTGGGTATGCGTGGATGTAATTTCTATAATTCAACCGAAAGTAGAAATTATCGTAGGGTGCACGAGCCTACAATCCACATTTGCATGAATTAGGTATTTAGGTGACTCTAGGTCTTTAAATTAAATGGGGGTTGGGTGGATTCGAGTTTTAGCATATTTTCTCTCATCGACTTCATTTAGTTCTATTTTATATCATTTCTCTTTTTGCATTAGATTATATCATTATTATTAGTATAGTTTAATTCTCTTAATATAAAAACCAACCCTTTCACTTGTTTGAATAGCGTTTTAAATTGATAAGTGTTGATAATCAATTGACTCGATCTCTGTGGGAATGAACTCTACTTTATCATTATACTACTCTCTGACCTCATCCTATTGCGAGCGTCACTAAAGAGTGTAGTCAATTTTTTGGCGCCGCTGCCGGGGATTAAGCGGAATGATTGATATTGATAATTGTTAGTTTATTGCTAATTCAAACTTTTTAAATTTAGTTTGTGTGTTGTTCTTTATAGGTACACTTGATCTTGCATGCACCTGCGCACGAGAAGCCAAAATCTTCGCTTCTTGGATTTTGACTCTAAAATTGAGAGACTAGCTCGAAGAAATAGACAAGAATCAAGGGTAAGAAGAGCAAAGATGGGAGATCGAGATGCACAATTAGGACACTTGGGTGCACCTCTTGTGGCAAATCAACATCAAAGGGAATTGCCTCCTGTGGCAATACCAGATGCAGAGGTTTTACCTCATGGTGAAGATGAGCGTACATTACGGGATTACACGATACCTAGATTCGAGTAGAACATGTCATCGATTCACCGGCCAACAATTGCAGCAAATTCTTTTGAGATAAAGCCTTCGGTGATTCAAATGATTGGCACTACGTGTATGTTCAATGGTTTGGCAAATGTTGATCCAAATTTGCACATTCAGAACTTCAATGAGATTTGTGACACCTTCAAGTACAATGGGATTCCCGACGATTTTATTAAGTTGAAGTTGTTCCCGTTCTCTTTGGAAAACGACGTAAAGATATGGTTGAACTCCCAACCACCAAACTCGATCATCTCCTTTGATCAGTTGGCACAAGCATTCATGAACAGATTTTTTCCACTAGGGAAAGCCGCTCGTCTTAGGAATGAGATTCTTTCTTTTTAGCAATTTGAGAATAAGAGTATCTATGAAGCTTGGGAGAGGTTTAATGAGCTTCAAAGGAGATGTCCTCACAATGGCCTTGCAAAGTGGCAGACTTTGCAAGCTTTCTACCAAAGAATTACGGTGTCAACAAGGAATTTAGTGGATACGACTGCTAGAGGTTCTTTAATGAGCAAATCAATGGATGTGGCCAATGAACTCCTAGAAGAAATGACACTTAACAATAGCCAATGGGGAAACTAGAGGCAAGTACCGAAAAAGATTCCAGGTGTGTTAGAAGTAGATGAGTTGACAAGTGTAAAGGCTCAAATGGCGGCACTTCAAAATCAAATGAACAAGATGAGTGCAGGGCCTAGCAATGCGCAAATAGCCCAATATGAGTGGTGTTTAGGGCCACACTCTAGCATGAATTGTGAAGTTGGAAACCCGTTTTCTTCAAGTCCATTAGAACAAGTTTCCTTTGTGAACTACAACCGAAACTTCCAAAATCAACCCCAACAACAACATGCCACTCAAAATCCTCAACACAATCCCTACTCAAACACATACAATCCGACATGGAAAAACAACCAGAATTTGTCTTGGAGGGAAAATCAACCCCAACATCAATAAAACCTCAACCAAAGACAACCTCCCGGATTCTAACAACCTCACCAACAAAACTACCATAACCAAGTCCCAAACAATCAAGTGGAGAAAAAGTCTAACCTAGAGGAAATGTTCTCTAAGTTTATGGGTAAGTTTGACAATAGAATGGAGGCCCAAGACTTAGCATTGAGGAAGCTTGACACAAAGATTGACCAAGTTGCTCAACACTCACAAGCCTCAATCCAAAACTTGGAAACGCAAGTCGGGCAATTGGCAAGGGCAACCCAAGGGAGGCAACAAGGGGCACTACCAAGCAACACGATGGTCAACCCCAAAGAGCAATGCAATGCCATTTCATTAAAAAGTGGAAAAGAGGTTGAGTTACCGGAAAACTTTAGGATGAGAAAAGAAGATATTGTTAAAGAAGAGGGTATTGTTGAAGAAGAGGTTGTAGAAGAAAAGAAGGGTTCTAGTGATGATAACGTGTCTACCACATCACAAGATCCCCCTCCACCACCCCAAGTCAAAACCTATATTCCTCTCATACCATACCCGCAAAGGTTGAAGAAACACAATGATGCTTACAATTTCGGTAAGTTTTTAGAGATATTTAAGAAACTTCAAATCAACATCCCCTTTGCCGAAGAACTTTCTAAAATGCCTACTTATGTGAGATTCCTCAAGGAATTGCTCTCCAACAAAAGGAAGCTAGAAGAATTCGAGATGGTGGCATTAACGGAAGAATGTATTACAATCCTACAAAACAAGCTCCCACTTAAGCTAAAGGACCCCGGGAAATTCACAATCCCATGCACCATTGGCCATGTGGAGTTTGAGAGTGCTTTAATAGACTCATGAGCGAGCATCAACTTGATGCCTTACTTAGTTTTCAAAAAGCTAGGAATGAGTGAAGTGAAGCCTACAAGAGTGACTCTTCAATTAGCGGATCGATCTATCAAGCATCCACATGGAGTTTTAGAAGATGTCTTGATGAAAGTGGGTAAATTCTACTTCCTGGTTGACTTTGTGATCTTAGAAATGGAGGAAGATTTTGAGGTCCCATTGATCCTTGGGAGGCCATTTTTGAAAACTAGTGGAGCATTGGTTGATCACAAAGAGGACAAGTTGACATTGAGGGTAGGAGAAGAACACGTGGTGTTTGATTTGAAAAAGGCGGCCAAGAGGTCGATGGAAGTGGATAGGTGTTTGATGGTCGAGGTTGTTAATCCTCCCATAGGGGAATTTTCAAGAAGAGCCGTCGAATTCTTGTGTGGTTCAAGATGCTCCAAGAAAGAAAATGAAAGGTGTCCACAAACCGGGCTCTCATGTAGTTATGAATAAAACTGAAGTGACTCCCCTGGATAAAATTGAGAAGAAATTAGACAAAAGAGACAAAGGGAAGAATGCATTCATGGTGGAGCAAACAAGGATAGTGAACGAATTTTGTGTGAGGATGTTCTATGCCTCACATAAGTTGAGAAAGAAAGGTGGCGATGATGTTGAACCAACTGTTGATCCAGATTGATGAGAGGAGCGAAATGCGTCTAGCCGAGACGTTAAAACAAGCGCTTGGTGGGAGGCAACCCACCTAGGTAACTCTTCTAATTTTAAGCTATTTTTGTTTTATTTTAATTTTGTCTTTGTTGAATATTATTTTTCTTACTTAGATTAAGTGTGTGGCGGTGTATTGTGCCTAGTTTTTAGGTTTGCAGCGTGCTTGTATAGGGTTGCGTTTGGCCTCCCTCCCACTTCTAAGCTTATATTGTCCAATCCATTTTTGTACAAACATTGGGGACAATGTTTCGTTTAGGTTTGGGGGTACAGCCATTCTATGACCATTTTTGCATGATTGTTTTGTTTGTGCTTTTTTGTTTGTGATTTTTTTTTTTAAATTTCTGTATGATTATGTGTTTTGTCAGTTCTCTTGCTTCGAGCCAAATTTTGGTGCATTAGCTTAATTAGATGCTTTTGGGTTGTGCCTTTTGAGGCAATTTTTGCATGTGTTGAATCCCTGAGTCTAGGCAAATGTTGTGCTAGTTAAAGCTACACCACATTGCTTGCACGCACTCTACCAGACTCGAAAGTGTCTTAGTAATTGGGTATCGCGCTTAAGATGTCTAGATCATTAGTGGAGACTACCCGCGTGAGGCCAGAGCCTAAATAGCGTCCTAATGAGTGTGGTTTATTTCATTGTTTCATCTTAAACACTCTTCTTATAGATAAATAAGCATAAATAAAAAGGACCTCACTCCATGCTTTGGACATTAAAGAGCACAATTTAATGAGCATCACCGTTGTTTCGCCTTTGTTTGCTTGCTTAATTTGTACCTATAGAGATGACGTAGGCTATGTGTGTTAAGTCACTACAAATATCCCAAACACGTCTCATGCCTTGTGTGTGTGCTTAAATGTCCTATCTATATTGACCTACACACTAAAACCCCATCACCATATCCTCCCATGTCATACACATCACTATATCTTACATAAACACTAGACCACCCTATTGGCTACGATTATGGCTTGTTATCATATCATAATGAAGCTAAAGGAAAATCAAAAGTGTAAAAATAGCGTGTACTCAGGCTAGAAGTGTAAGTTGTGCAAAGAATAAGGCTAAAAAAATATATGAAAAATTAAAAAGTGCTTAAAGAAAAAGAATAGCACGAAAAGCCTTCTAATCCTTAAAAGTGCAAAAGTTGCCAAAATGTAAAACAACTTAAAACTTAGCACAAAATGATTAATTGAATGATTCGTGCCTAGACGCTATTATTGTAAAGAGCATGCCAAATAGAAGTTAAACATATTCAATAACTAGCCCATAATCCTGTACCCACCTAGCCTCTCCATCACCAATTCACTATAACCTCACTTGAACTTTAAAGAAGTCCTAATTGATCTATATGAGGAGTTATAGCTTGTTGATGAAGGTTTCAAACGGTACTCTACTATTGTTCTTAATGTTCAAATCTGTTCTTGTGATCCATTTGCACTTAAATTTTAGCGGTTTTTCAAAAATTGTTATATGCGTGAAAATTTGAAAATTTCTTATGCATAATCTCCAACTGCATATGTTTGTTAAGTGAGCCTAGGTTTTGAGTGGTAAAATGAGAGAGATCCTGAAAGGAATAGAATCGAGGCGAAATGCTATCATAAGACTTTTGTGTTCGATGTTTTTTAAGCTATGTTCACTAAGAAGTATGGAGTTGCAATCTCTTTTATTGTAGCGCCTTAATTTGCATTTCCCAAGCTTTATCTTGGGGGTCTTAGCATGTAATTGCCTAAATTCGGTTCACCCCTTTATTGCATCTATGTCTATTGTTGGCTCAGCGGGAAAGACGTTTGTGGGTGTCGATCTGTAAACCCTCACGAGACTTCACTCGTCCCACTAGGGATCGCCTAGGGGTTTAAAAGACTTATCGTGTGCGTTTGATTTCTTTATGTTTTTACTTTCTTTTGTTTTATTTTTCTTTTTGTTTGTTTATTTTGGTTTTGCTCGAGGACGAGCAAAAGATTGGTTTTGGGGTATTTGATTGGATGATTAGGTCCCCATTTCCTAGATTTTGTACTCGTTGTCGAGCATGTTTTTGTATATAATGCGTTTTGTGAGCATTGTGTAGGTTTTATGCTCTAAAATAAGGTGTTGAGCATAATTGAAGAGTTTTGGAGGTTAAATGGCTGAAATTAGAAATCTTCGTGCAGAGCTCTCAACTTTTGAGAGTCATATCTCCCTCCTCCGATTGAACTACGTTTTGTACCTATTTCTGAAAAGCCCCATGAGTCTACTTTCCAACGCTTTTTACGGATCACGATTCCGAGTTCTCTAGAGGAAGTTATGACCGTTTTTGTAACGGTGCATGAAGCTAAAAAACTTCACCCGAGAGAGATGCGAGCTCACCAAGCTCGCCCCGAGATCGCTAACGAGTACAAAAATGCATTATATACAAAAACACGCTCGACAACGAGTACAAAATCTAGGAAATTGGGACCTCAAATAGGTATGTAAATCATCCAATCGCTGCATCATAGCTACTATGGATCAATGTGTATCGTCTTTTTGATATCCTTCCTCCATCGATCTAAAATATAGATATCTGGTAAAAATTTAATCTCGTTACATCTGAATACAACCAAAATGTGCCAACACAATATCCCCCTCATCTAGAATAATCCATAAGAACACTCTGCAGATGAATCTTCTTCACTAAAGTCCACAGAATATGTAACCAGCTTAGTAAACTCTTCCAAATGAACTTCATCCTTTACAAGATAGGTCTTGACTGCGCCATCACTTTTATGTAACTTTGGATTCATATCGATCATGCCGGTAACTTGCTGTTGTACTTCCTTGAATTTAGAATTTGTGTACAACTCTTGAAACCTCTTATCAATTGGAGATCTAGATATGCAGGGGGTTGTGACACTAAATGGGTGGAAGTTCGCAACATTTCCATTCTCAAATTTTTTTTTCAATGCATTGTCAAATTGGTTGACAAACTCTTTCGGGTTGGTCTTAACATGAACATACCCATCAAAAAAGGCATTCATGCTCTCGCTCCGCTGCGTTGTACTCATTCCAACCCAAAAGTAATCTTTCAAGAATGCTGGAACCCAATGCTCATGCTTAGCGTATAGACTTTGCAACCACGCATTCTTATGCAAATTGTACGTGGTAATTAACTGATCCCAACTTATTTCAAACTCTTCAACACTTTGGCTGTCATAGACAGATTTCATCAATGCACTTTTCATCTCAGTTTTGTAGGAATCGTAGGAACCAAGCTTTTCAGGGACTTTCTTCAGTACATGCCATATGCAAAATCTATGTCGGGTCGTTGGGAAAACAATAGCAATTGCATTTTTCATCGCCTTATCTTGGTCAGTGATAATAGCTTTAGGAGCTATACCATCTATACACTGCAACCAAGTCTGGAATAACCACGCAAAGGTATCTGTATCCTCATTGGAAATAAATCCTGCTCCCAAGAGAATTGACTGTCCATGGTGGTTTACACTAACAAATGGTGCAAACGGCATCCCATATCTATTCGTCAGGTATGTGGTGTTGAATGTGACCACATCACCAAAATATTGGTAGGCTGCTCTACTATGGGGGTCTGCTTAGAAAACATTCTTTAACATCCCGTCATCATCTAAATCCATCAATGCAAAGAACCTAGGATTTTTGTACTGCATCCTAAGAAAATACTCTCGCAGTGCACCAGTACCACCTGCGCCAAGTCTAAGATGTCTTGCCTTGTCGATGTAATTACGACAATCCTTTTCCAAAAATGGGAGGTTCTCAAATCCACATGCGCCAACAACAAGAGATCCAAAACTCTTGTTCATTCGGACACCAACCATATCATTTGTATCTAGAACTCTTTTGATGGCATCACTCACTTCTCTATTACATCGAAAGAAGTGCGATTTCTTTGGACTGAGGTTGTAGTTATGGATATTACGAACCGTAGTCAACCGAAGTTTTCCATCAGATCTTAAGGCATTAATCTTTGCCTTACATTCCGTCTTTCTTTTCGGACGTGGGTTGGCGACATTGAAAGTCCTATTACGGGCCTTCCCACCATGAGTACAAGCAAATGTGACATACCTAACAGTCTGGTCTTCTCCCCTCTCAGTCCTTTTTGTCATCACCCTAAACCCGCATTTCTTACCATAAGATTTATAATAACTCAATAAATCTTCAAGGGAATTAAACTCCATCCCTTTTTTTGGCTCCTCAATCATATCATCACCATCGATTTCAACATTCTGAGATGTCCCGGAATTGCAATCCTCCGTTTCCTGTGGATTTGGTCTATCCTCATTAAATTCCGTGGATGAAGGATTTGAGCTACATGGTGTTAGTGTAGATGGTTGTTCTTTCCCGTTACCCATGCTGCCCTCGATCCGAAGAGAAAAAATGCAAATAAGGGACCAACGAAATTACAACAACTTCTACCTAACCCACATATATATGTACTCACACATCCAATCAAACCTTCAACAACAATCACAAGCATACAACATAGTACTACATGCATGTTGATCAAAATAAACATCCTAGCTACCATTAAGAATGTTCTAAGATCAAACAAACATTTTCAACTTTATAAGACACTCTACTTTTATTGCTATCAATGGTACAAGTACAATCACACAGGTTTACATCCCAGCAAATCGGCTTAATGATGAATATTATACAACACACTATATTAATTAATCATTAGACAGACAAGATTAAATGAATTAAAGGAAAATTATAATTGTAAATGTAGTAGGAAGTACAGTCTTTTTGAAACAATAATCGTTGGAAAGACAATGGAACAAGTGATTCGGTGTTTTAAACAACAATAATAAATAAGAAAAAAGCAACACTAACCTGAAATACTGGAAGATGAAGACCAAATTGGAACAGAGGAGAAGATGAAGATGAAAGCCAAATTGGGGCTTCGTGGGGATGAAGAAGATAAAAGCCAAATTGGAGCTTTGTGGGTTTGAATTGGAGAAGGTGAAGGAACAGGTGAATGAGCAGAGGAGAAGATGAAGACCAAATGGGGGCTTCGTGGGTTTGAAATGGGGATGGAGAAAAGGAGAGCTTTCAGATTGTGTGGTCGTGGGTTTGAGAACAACAGTTTTTCTTTCTTTTTAATTTTTTTTGCCACGCAAGCCCAGTTATTTTTTTTATTTTTTTATTATTATTTTTTTTTTGCCATGTACACCGTGTGGCCGCAAATGGGATGCAAGGCCGGTTGCATGTAGAATTATTGATATATATATAATTTCTCGTAAACATATTCGACAATACAAAATATACAAAGTGGATGTCCTTAGAATTTTGTGGTATATGTTCAATAGCACTCATGTGGATGGTCTACGAATTCTAAATTTCTAATGGTTCAGAAATTTGTACCTAACCCGACCAAAAAAGAAAAAGAAAAAGTGTATGATACAGAGCTCGACTCACATTTGTGTCCTAATTCAATAGTCCATGGATCATACCTGGTCTTGGAGACTCGTGTTATTAGCACCCCATCAATGTTATCTTGAATCTCCGGATCTATAATTACATCTAATAATCATTTAGTAAAAAAATTCAAATGAAGTGGCGATATTTATGGAGCACCTCTCGGAAAATGAACGTGCACCTTTTTAGTAAGAGTGGTGTTATTGGCACACCCCCTATTGATCTATTTATGCCCCATTTTTTTTAATTATTTAGTATTATTTTTTTTCCTTTATCAAAATTACTAAAAGAGACATAAAATTTAAGAAAAAAAAAATATTATATAAAGTAAATCTAATAAAACCCCACATTCCTTTTTTTAATCATTTTCTTGAATTTTTTTTTTTATAACTCTTAAACCCTAAAAATACTTGTACTGGATCCTATTTAAACAATAAATCAAACACTTGGAGTGCATTAGACAAATGAGATATTGATTATTATTTAATCTCATTATTCTTTTAGAATCTGAAAGTGAAATGTCGATAACCAAAACAAATACTTGCTCTTTGCTTCTTGTTTCATTTTGTTTGTGGGCTGTTTCGTTTTTTTCTGTGTGTGTTTTGTCTTGGGTTGCTCTGTTCTTTGCTCTTTTCTTGAGGCTATTTTAGATTACAAGAGTGGTGTGGTCCTCTCCTCCCCAATCTTTGTCTACTTTTTTGTCTACTTTTAGAACTTCCATGTTCAGACATCATAGAATTATGCACTCCAACAACTGACCTCTGTCTACTACACTACATGCAATTTGGAATTTCAAGAAAAATCTTACTGGGTTTTTGTCCTGAACATTATTTAAAACTTCTAGACCAATTATTTTATTTTTATTTTTATTTTTTGTCTCTATCTTAACTTAACACCTCCTATTAGTTGTAGAAAAATATGAACTGTCAAAGATAAAATATGAACTGGTTGGAGAGAACTGATTCACTGAAAGAAACAAATCCCATAAATGGATTAATGTATTATGATGTACATGTCATATGAACAGTTAATAAAGGAAAACAAATAAGATTAAAATAAATATGAAAAATTGAAACTCTGTAAAGTTTCCATCTTCAACAGGAGGAGGAAGTGAGGAACAAAAAAAATCGTTCATGGGAGGTGAGAGAAAAACAAGACTAGAGATAAATAGATCTGAGATAGATAAAGATATTAAAGATGGAGTTTATTAAGTTTGAAAAATAAGTAAAATGATAGTTTTGGAAATAAATAAAATCAATTAATAAAAACATTTAATGTTATTTAATTAAATCAAAATTTAAAGAAATGAGACATAAATAGAACAGTAGGGGATATGCCAATAGCACCACTCTTTTAGTAAATATAACCTATACATTTTATTTTATTTTTTAAAAAAAATTCTTATTTATTATCATAATCCACTTGATATGAAAATAAGATCATTAGTTTACTTTTCTAGTATTACATTTATGTAAAAAAAATCCACTCAAAAAATATTTTGTAAATAAATTAGATTTTTTTTAGGAAAAAAAAATTTATTTATTAAAGTATATTTACAAATGGGGTCTATATACAATTTTGAAGGAGCCGAAAAACAAACAATAACAAAAATAAGTGAGATTTTTACCTTTTTATACGCGAAAACAACTTTTCCTTGACCGTTAATCTCTATTGTGATTAATCAAATTTGATTAAAATTAACGGCTGCATGCCTGTATGTAGAGATGGATCTCCACCGTCAAAGCCATTTGTGTGGATCTCCATCACCAATAACACGGACCGGCCTTACATGACCCAAGATTTTGTTGAAAATCCACCCCAAAATGTTCTATATCCATGGTCACTCGTCAACTTCAGTGAATAGAATAACATATAAAATGTATGATTTTTGGATATGAAATTTTAACGGTCAGCAGCCGCCTCACTCCCGCCACAGTCCATACCAACCGCATTCAGACTTAAGACGAAAAAAACAAACGCTACCTGATAAGTCTTTTTCTGGGTACGGGTCATGACATCTTCTAAGATATCACAGCCATCTAATTGAAATCTAACGGTTATCGTGGGCACAACACCCGGATCCGACCCGTTTAATATAAGAAGAAAAAATACAAAAAACCCTAACCACACCTTGTTTTTCTTTCAACTCGTTGGAGCGTCTCTTTCCGGCCAGCACTTCTGTTCTCAAGGTTTGTCTTTTCTTGCTTTTTATCTCTTAAGTTATATGGAATTTAAACAATTTTTCAAAATAATATTTCTTCTTTCCTTAATGTTTGTGAAGACGATATTCTTCTGATTACATAATAAATTTGCAATGCATGTTCTTTGTTATCTCAAAATCTTATTGACTGGAAGTTTTTGATTAGTGGTGAGCTGGTCAATGTTAGAGCACAAAGTTCTAATTTGGATGTTTCATAGCCGATGAACATAATCTGATGTAATTTGGATGTTCTAATTCTGCAATGAAATATTCACAGCTTGCATGATTAAAAATTTGAAATTGTTATTATTTAACCGATCTCTCTTTATTGCTCTCTTTTTTGGCTTTGCAGTTCAATTGTTCAGACGAACAAAATCAAATACCATCGTGCTCACTGGCTTAAGCGGTAGTGGGAAAACTGTTCTTTTCTATCAAGTAAGCAATTGGGGTTATTTGATTTTTTCTTTTATTTAGTCTTGGGAAATTTGATAATGCAGTTAGTTTTTGGTATTAGAGTTTCTTCTTTCCAGTATTGGTTCATTGCTTAATCTTGTTCTAGTGTTTAGCAGTTAGCGAGAAGCCGAGAATGCTAATAGCTTGAGAATACATAGTTGGTGTTATGCTCAATCTGATATTATTTTTTAAACCCGAATGCTTGGATCTCTTGTTTTATTTGTGTCCTTGTCATTGTCCTTATATCAATATGTTTATATCAGTTTTTCTGTCACGAAAGGTGACTGTTAAAGTAGTGTCTTCGATTTTTTTTTGTTAGTAGACCATGGACCTGAGTAAGAGATATTGCTTTAAACTAGGTGAACATTTTTTATTGAAAACATTAGGGATAAGAGTGAATGGAGAGTGTGACGATCAAGGAATATATCACACAATTTGAAACAATTTAACTGAATTCCATGTCTTTATACTATATCTCATAATGTAAAGTCATCTATACATATTTGTATCTGGTATTAAAGAAAATGAAAGAAGAAATAGAAACGATGAATATGGTAAAATGATCATATAAGTGAAGTTGCATATTTTTTTACGACTGACCAAAAGTTGTAAACTTTTGTTTACATAGCCCGTGTTTAAAAGCTTCAGAGGACAATGTTAATTTGGTTCAATGGCTTCATAGGCATATTCTCATTTGAGAGGTTTTGGGTTTACGTATCGGGGTTTGGTATGGAATTATGGATTGTAAAATGTCCATTTTTAAGTTTGCAATTATGTTACTGCAGTGAGTGCTATTTTGTTCTTAAAGGAAAATCTGGTATGTCTTTGAGATGCTTAATCTCTTATGATATTTATCCGTGTCAGCTTCAGGATGGTTCTTCTCATCAAGGAACGGTTACATCAAATGGAACCAAACAGGGACACTTTTGTGCTACATTCAGAAATTACTAAGGTGAGATATATCTTGACTTCGTGTATATAAAATCTACACAAATTAGTCATTGAAAAACATGCTTTATGTATCTTAGTTTCTCAGGATCATGTTTCAATTTGACAACTATTTGTAGATTTGTTATTTACAGTATCTTCAACCAAAACTAGAAGAGTTTGTGCCTCAAGCAGACGGCATAGTGTTCATTGTGGATGCTCTAGATTTCTTATCGAATTACCAGGCAGTTTCAGAGTAAGGTATCTGTCTGCTTATTTATGTGTAATAGGTATCTGTCTATTTATTTATGTGTAATAGGTATCTGTCTGATTTTTTGACGAAATCAACCGTTGTCAAAAAGAAAATTCCAGTTCTGATATGTTGTAACAAGACTGACAAGTTGACAGCACACACCAAGGTGTTTATCCGGAAACAATTGGAGAAGGAAATGTATGATTTTGAATAAGTTTCTCTATTTGGAAGGAGTTTCATCTGTCATTTCAATTTTTTTGATCCTTTTTCTTGATTTTCTTACAGCGACAAGCTACGAACATCAAGAAGTGAAATATCGGCGGCTGATGTTTCCAACGACTTCACTCTGGGGGGTACCAGGAGAGGCCTTTGCATTCTCTCAGAGTCTCAGTGCCATAACAATGTTACAGTTACAGAAGCTTCTGGTTTGACTGGTGAAGTATCTTCGGATGTCTGCACCAGAGAAGCAATGCAAAATGTTATCTTGACATCTATGGATGATACCGTTGAACACAAAATTTCAATCAAAGTTATGATATTTGCAGTGCACCTCTCATCTTTTTCACAAGTATACCCTACTATTATTTTTTTAAAATAAAAATTCTAATTTATTACCATAATCCATTTGATATGAAAATAATATTATTTTGTAAATAAATCAACTCAAAAAATATTTTGTAAAAAATAAAAAAATAAAAAAATAAAAAAACCTTTATTTAAGTGTATATATACAGAAGGGGTCTATATAAAATTTTGAGGCTGCTGCAAAAGCAAATAACAAAAAAATTGGTTATACACAAAAACAATTTTACCTTCTATTAAAAAAATAAATAAATAAATAAAAAACTTTACA
The DNA here is from genome assembly GCA_030490815.1 of Acer saccharum. NCBI lineage: Eukaryota > Viridiplantae > Streptophyta > Magnoliopsida > Sapindales > Sapindaceae > Acer > Acer saccharum. The sequence continues at coordinate 5,847,737 of CM059870.1, forward strand.
TATCGACTGATATTAACCTCCACCACTATCTCGTTAGTCAAATTTGGTCAAAATTAACGGTAAAAAGATTATTTTCATTTTTGGTCCCATTTTTAATATTTTATTAAAAAAAGAAAAAAAAAAAAAAAAGATATGGATCTACACCGTCGAATCCATTTGTGTGGATCTCCATCCCCGATAACCCGGACCAGCCTTACAATCTTACATGACCCAAAAAGTTTGGTTGAAATCCAGCCCAAAATGTTGAGTGAATAGAAAAAGATATAAAACGTAAGATTTTTGGATATGAAAATTGAACGGTCAGCAGCGGTCTCTCTCCCGCCACACTCCGTACACCGTACGCGCCACCCGAAATGTCCACTGTTTCATTTGCAATGTCACCACTAACCACGCCTCTTCAACACCAGGTACACTTGTATCTGCTAATTGTTGTATTATTTTTTTTTTTTCTTTCATTTAATTTTTGGGCTGAATTTCGTAGATTTTTGTTTTTGTGCATGTAACTCTGGTATAATATATTCTATAGTTTTGGCAATACAGAGTTCAATGCTACAAAAGAGATGGAATATTAGGGTTTCAAGGATGTCGAAGCTCAAGCTGTTTACGTCAATTACTTTAATAGAGCGGAAGAGAAGGTAAGAGTTCCCAAAATTGTGAGGAAATAGGAAGATGTGAAATTGATTATTTTACTTTTTGAGTGTAGATTTGATCCTGATTTGAGTAGCCCGAAAGCGTGTTAACTTAGAATTGTTAATAGATAGTAGCTTAGGTTAGGTGGTTTTAAGTTGTTTGATTAATGGAAGCTATGTATTAAGTGAGTTGGGTAGAGAATGGGAGCGGCGTACATGGGACTGGTACTACGACTGTAATGGAGATGGTATATGGGCATGTTCTAACGAATACTCATCCGAGCTCTTACATCTTTTGACCAATTATGGATTATTTATCTTGCTTTGAGAACATTCCAATTATAATGTATATAACAAATTCTCATCAAGCTAGGAAGAGATAACTGGTTTCACTATTTATCTTTTTGTTCTTTTCTCATCAAGCTAGGAAGTATTCATTTGAAGATACTTCATAAATGTTGATTTCTATGGAATGACTGATTCAATTTTTCTTTTTGTGATGTAATGGATTGAGCTATTGATGGTAAAATGGTGTATTTGGATCTAATAAAACAGGAGAACTTTGATCTGTGCAGCCAGTCAAGATGCTGAGGAAGCATTCAAAAAGACTGTAGAAATGGATAGGCTGATTGATACACTCAGGGATGCAAATCCAAAAGAAGTAAGCACATGGTACTTTGCCGTTTCTTCCTAGATGTTTTGACATAATCAATCCCAATTTCCATTAGAATGAGTAAATAAATAATAGTTATGTTGTAGGAGAACCACCAGTGAAGACTGAAAATTCATTTGTTCTAGTTTTGTAGTTTCTGTGGCACTCACGCTATATGAAATATGCATAATTTATCAATTTCACCTTGGAGATGCCTCAGAAATTATATATATATATATATGAGTGCAATGATTTAATCATCGTACGCTTTAGGATCTCCTATCAAATATCATAATGGGACGGAATGTTCCACGAAGCAGATGATAAAATTCATCTTGGAAATGTTTACACAAGATAATGTTATCTATCAAATATAAAAACTTTTTTCCAAGTTTTCCATGCTCATATTGGCACTTCATCTTTGATATGTGGGCATTTTTATATAAGTTTTTCTCATAAAAGTGTGGATTGTGTCTCTCGAAACAAGATATTGGCTATAATTGGCTATAACATACGTGAACTGCTTTTTCCTGGTTTTGTGTCTGTAAACAGCTTCAGCAGCTTGTTGTTGAAAATGTCCTTGCTTTTAATGAGGGTTTCTGGATACGACTTGCAGCAAGAACCGACACCTGCAAATCAGATGATGATAAAGCACGGTTTTTGACTTGGTTAATTATGATTTTTTTATATATTTTTTTTATTTGTTGATTAGATTGACCTATTTCCAGTCCTTGCTTATTTCTAATAAGAGCTTTGACGTTAATTTTGCACTATTGTAGAAAGATTATGAGGAGCTGGCAACATCTGTAATGAACATTGTGGATCTCCTTGTCCATAAGACTCATGTACTTTTTTTTGCTCTTTCTGGCACAATAAATGAAAGGCTTTATATTTTTCCTTCATCAATGTTGCACACCCTGCCTCGAATAAAAATTGTGTTTTTTATTGATAATATTTATTACCCTCGCAGGAAAAGATTGAATCAGCTACTGATGTACTCAAGGCGGTTTTAAAGCCTGTAGTTGATGGAGTAGAAGAGATTTCATGGCCTCCAAGAGATCCAGAGGCTCTCAAACTCATGGAGAACGTAAGTAATTGCCACTTCAGCTAGAATTGATTTATTTTCTTGCGTTAAAAAGTTTTATTGAATTTCCTAGATAAGATTTTCTACTTCTATCTCTCTCTTTATGCCCTTAGATTATCTGGTTAATAATACAGAACACAAAGGGTTTGTATTGGCCAACTTTTCTTGCCTACCATGCAAATCTGTTTCGTTTTGATTTCTCTTAAACCGATTTCAAATTTTTATGCTGAATCTTATCATCTGGTCAGGCAAAGAAAGAAGAAAGTAAACGAGTCTTTGCAGATGATAGTTCTTCCATTTCTACTTTTTAGCAGTTGGCTTCTCCTCCTTTATCTTTACCTGAAATAAAGCAATTATGGTTGTTAGATACTTAGATTATTCTTTAACAGAATTAAGTAGTCAGTCTTTAGCATTATTACATGCACTTTGATATATGCATCTATTCTAGGAATACAATTATAGATATTATTATATTTTGCAACTTTTATAAGAATGATGCAACTCTTTATTCTTATGATCGTCAGGAAATAATCCAAAGAGAGCAGGAAGGGCAACTAGATGAAGGATTTCTTGCAGAAGTTAATGCTCAACTTCGACAAGTGAGTTTGTTATATTTTTCCTATTGCAAATTTGCAACTGTATGATATTAGTCTGTTGGTTATATCTAGTAACAACCAGAGGTTGTAAACTAATCTTCAAATTGTCCTTAAGTAAGAAAGTTTTTCTATAGAAAATAAGTAACAAAGTTTTTCTACAGAGAAAGAAGATGCATGGTGAAAAATAAGTTATGGTGTGTTCTTTTGTTTCATGTGTTTTGACTATTGAACATCTGATCTCACAATTACTATTCGTTTAGAATTGTATATTTGTCTGTATAAAACTTTACAGGATAGTACAACTGAAACTTATAATGCAATCATGTTTAGATGTTACTCCATATATGAGATTCATAAACTTAGTGACTGATTTAATTTATTATTCTTTTGCAGTCAAAAGAAGATGGGGATAAACCAGGGCTTGAGGCTATGTTGCAAAAGGTTTTGCAACTTTACGCTTCAAGAGTTCTCTCCAAACGTAGTTATGCGAAGAAAGGTTACATTTTTACACTTTTCTGGTTTACATATATGTATTGTCATTCGGATGGAATTTTTATTTATGCCAAATATGTTTTCAAAATTGTAAAAAAACTAAGTGGCTAATATAATTAAATATCAAAAAGAGTTAAGTAAGCTCAAGTTATCAGCGCTTGGATCTGCATCAAACTGTATTCATGATGCTTGCATTGGTTCTTAGTGGATTGTATGTTGTGTGCAGTTATGCTTGTGTACGAGCACATACTTTTGTGTGAACGTACGCCTTAATTTGTGTTTTTGCACTTGTGTATGATCCATGAAATGTGTATACCCAAAAAAAGAAGGAAGAAACATTAAAATGAAGAAAAATTTGTTGTCAATCTAAAGCAGGTGGCATGCCTTATAAGGGGAATGAGGCTACTTTTTATTTATTTGTATTCAAAGCAAAAAAGTTGTTCTCATTTTTCCCTGTCTTGTATGGATTATTGTAGGTACAGTTAAATCTTTAACTTCACTTCATTATTTGTTTCAGTTAGTATAATTTGCCAAAGTTGAACCCTAAATTTGATCACATTGATGTGACATCACCTCTTAAACTTCTTTACTATAAGCTATCTGTATCCCTTCGTTTGAACAATCTTCACCTGATATCGGTTGTGGCCAGGGACGAAGCTATGAGTGGGCCCCTGCAGACCCTTGGAAAATTCATTTTTAGTCCTTATAATTTATTGAAATTTTTTTCTTTTGCTTCTCTAAAATGAAAATTATAGAGTTTGGCCTCCCCAAACTTTGCGATATTTAAAATGCTGGCTTCGTCCCTGGTTGTGGCTTGCTTCAGTTCATAATTTGGATGCCATAAAGAGCATTAAACACCATCTATGTTTCCGATGCAGGGAACGAAGTTCTGAAGGCCGAGCAGTTTCTTGAGACCATAATCAAAGGTGTCTATCATCTCCCTAATTATTACCCTTTAGGAAAAGAAAACGCAAAATTATCATGTTTATATGAACCTTGTTACAAATTTTTAAGAATTAGAGTTGGTTGATTGCTCAAACTCCTTTTGAAATTTCATTTGTCTAGCTTTGCCTTTTATATACCTTATCAGCTCTTTGGCTGAGATCAAGTTCTGGATTTCTTAATCTTTTTGAAATTTGCTCATGCCTGAATTTTGTAACTTTGTATTTTTCGTCAAGAAGTTGTCAGATATGACTCGCTTTATATCTTAAGCTACAGATAAAGGTTCTGACTTGTAAATAGATTGTACTTGACTTTGTTTTGGTATCTTGATCAAGTCATAGATGATCCATAAGGTGTTGTTGCATGATTCGGATCAATGTATGAATTGCATTTTATCTATGCCTCACAGATATTTTATGTGCTGTAGCTCCTGAAGAAGAATGGAACAAGTGTTTGATTGATGGATTGACGGTTGGTAAAGGGGAAATTACGCCAGAGGAATTGTATGCTGTAATTAAGAAACGAATTGAGCGGACTCTTATACGAACAGTAAGACGATCCCCCAGTCTTGGATCACTTCAGTTGTTTCTAATTGTCTTATGTTGTTCATTTTCTTCGTATTCTTTCTTTTTCATCAGGAGGGAGGTTCTTACCAGCAACGCATCCTTACCGAGTATCTGATAGGCATTCAATCAAGAGCGCAGGAACTTGTACAATTGCTTCAAGGGAAGTCAGAATAATCTATACAAAGTTTTAACATGGTTACCATCGTAAGGTATTGTTAATATTCATTGTGAAAGACCATTTTTCCATGGAAAACATCGAGAATTCAAGGGTCGATAAATGTAGATATCACTTCTTTTTTTTTTTCTTTTCGTTTACTCGGAACTAGCACTATGCAAAACAGCATGTGAATTGTGTTCTACAGAAATTCTGTAGCAAATTTTGCTTGACATATGTGTTCCCATGGCAGCAGCTCAGTATGCAAAAAATTATATTTCATATAATATGTTGTTACTTTGCTTGAGATGAATATGATAGGATTGTGATGGCCCAATTGTGAAGAATTTGATTGCCTTTTTTTTTTTTTTTTAGTCTCGTATGGGTCAGGTCAAGGTTTAGCGAGATCAATCGCAATAAGTATGGTCCGGAAAGCAACTTCCACTCTCTTTCTCAGCCTTTTATTTCCCAAACTGTCCCTTGAAAAATTTGAAGGGAGAAGAGTGTCCATATAAACATCTTCCTCGTATTAAGTATGGTCCGGAAAGCAACTTCCACTCTCTTTCTCAGCCTTTTATTTCCCAAACTGTCCCTTGAAAAATTTGAAGGGAGAAGAGTGTCCATATAAACATCTTCCTCGTATTTATGTAAAAGATTACATCACATCTGGACCGTTAATTGACTCTTCTAATAGTCGCAAGTCTTTCAATTGGCATGGGGCATGACGTCTTCTAAAGTATCACAGCCATCCAATTGAGATCAAACGGTACTCATCGTCCAAGATAAAATCACGAATATTAACGTTGAATTGTTTAATATCCTTAACGTTTCGATTCTTTTTATTATTATTATTTTGAAAAGCTTTTTATTATTATTATTATTATTATTTACATTAAAAAATATATTAGCTGAATTCATAAATTTATATATAAGTTTACTCAAAGATCATTGAGAACCATTTAATTTGTAATACAATTTTTTATTTTTATTTAAAAATAATGTAGAATCTAAAAATGCAGATTGTATTTTCAATTTTTTTAATACTAAATTGAATTTAACAAGAATAAGATTAAATCGATTAGAAATTATGGAAAATTTATAGAATAGTAATTTTTTTTTTTAATATCCGATATTGATCGAATCAGGGGCTATCAAGACCTTAACTGCTACGATTCGATAAACAAAACTCACTATACAACCGAGAATCCGAGATGCAATCACTTGAGCTTGAGCTATGAGATGGTGTAACAAAAAAGAATGGTTTTTAAAGTCAATTTTAAAATAAAATTTAATGAAAATTCCTTGTATATAATTTAAATTGCCTCTTTATGGGAATCAAATAAAAATAAAAACATATTTCTACTCACCCAAGAACACCCTCATGAATAAATTAAATACCATCTCTGTCCCTGCCCTATAATATTAACACACATAGACACTAAACGAGAGTACGAGACTCTCAGATCTAACGAGAGAACTGAAAAATAAAAATTAAAAGAAAGAAGAAAAAAAAACCCTCGCTATCTCCTTCTCTCATTTCTCTCTCGATCTAAAACTCTCTTTCTCTCTCTCTATATATATTCGTGATTTGATACACACGAATCTTGAATTTTTGGTTTTTTGTAGTTGCAACAACGAGTTATGTGCTGCTGATTGTTTCAATTTGAACGCACTGATCAGATCTGAGGTAAATTTCTCCTATTCACTTTTGGATTTTTGATTTTGGTTGTCGAGAGCTTTTCGATCTCGCTAGATCTAACTGCAATTCAATTGTTCTGTTTTGTTACACGTAAAATTCATGGGTCTCTGGTCTGAGTTATTTCCGCAACTTAACAGTGTCTTGTTCAATTGTTGACTTGTTGTTATTGGTGATTGTTAAAACATTATTCGAAGATCTGTTTATTTAGTGTGCATGATTGAATTGTGAATCTCCCAGCAACCAATCAGGTCACACGTCTGTTAGTGAGAGAGTATTTGGTTGTTAATTGTATTTAGTATTACAATGGGGAGAATTTTGATGGGTATTATTAATTAACGAACATTGTGATTTTTTGTTTTGTTTGGATTAGATTTGGGTTTTTTGTTGGGTGATTTGATTGGAGAAGATGTTGACTAAGTTCGAAACGAAGAGTAATAGAGTTAAGGGGCTGAGTTTCCATAGTAAGAGACCATGGATCCTTGCGAGTCTTCACAGTGGCGTGATCCAGCTATGGGACTATCGGATGGGTACTCTTATTGATAGGTTCGATGAGCATGATGGCCCTGTTCGTGGCGTCCACTTCCACAAATCTCAGCCCTTATTTGTTTCAGGAGGTAAAAATTGTTTTTCTATTCACAATGTTCCATGGTTTGCTTACAATGTGAAATTGTCGATTCATTATTGTTTAATTGATCTACTTGTTTTTCTGGGTGCAAGCTATTGGAAATGAATTCTTTTGATGTGTTAGTGTTGAATGTCGTTAGATCTATTGAATTAACTGCATGGTCCCTTGGCATTGTTCTTAAAACAGAGAATTGAACACTCTTATCAAAATATTATCTTTATAGTTGGATTGTGGTTCCAATCCTTTAGATCTGACTTGATTGTCTACTCTGAAATCATTTGAATGTGCTTTATGGTCTGGTTGTTTTGTTGAAAGGAAAAGAGGAGTAAGATATTATAGGTTAATCCAATTAGACCTGTGTTATCTTTTATATATATATATATAAGGACAATATACCCATGTAGTATAGGATAGGACTAGGAATTCCTCATCTATAAATTCTTTGATTCTGGATGACCATTCAGACTCAGGTTTATGGCATGTGAACCAGAGACTTTATTAGTTAAGTTAGCTAACATCTTTATTTTCAACCGAATTGTGAATATTCGTTAACCGTTTTGCTTCACAATTTTATATGCTGCTGGAATTTTTGTATGCCCACCTGAATAGAAATTCTTAAGAGTTTGAATCTACTTGAGATTGGATGTCTTTTTGCCATGATATCTTTTGATAGTGATACTCTGGAATTTGTTTTCAATAAAATATAACTTGATGGCTTTTGTAGGGGATGATTACAAGATTAAAGTTTGGAACTACAAGATGCATAGGTGTCTATTTACACTTCTTGGACACCTTGATTACATTCGTACTGTGCAGTTTCATCATGAGTACCCATGGATTGTGAGTGCCAGTGATGATCAGACCATCCGTATATGGAACTGGCAGTCACGTACTTGTATTTCTGTGTTGACCGGACACAATCATTATGTCATGTGTGCCTCATTCCACCCTAAAGAAGACCTTGTTGTGTCAGCCTCCCTAGATCAGACTGTTCGTGTTTGGGATATAGGTGCCCTGAGAAAGAAGACAGTGTCTCCTGCAGATGACATTCTACGGTTGAGTCAGATGAACACAGATCTTTTTGGCGGTGTTGATGCTGTTGTTAAATATGTCCTGGAAGGTCATGACCGAGGAGTAAACTGGGCTGCTTTCCATCCCACCCTCCCACTGATTGTCTCAGGAGCAGATGATCGCCAAGTGAAGTTGTGGCGAATGAATGGTAAATATCGAATCCTGTGCTTTTTCTTTTCCATTTATCCTTGATTGTCTAAACAATAGTACGAGGATTGCTCTGGCAATCAAGTAAGTCAGTATAGGTGGTAGTATTTGGGGTCTTTTAGTAAACTGATATTTTGTTTTGAGTTTCATAATTATTCTCAAAAGTCAACACTGTGTTTTTGGTGAGAATGAATTATACTCTACAATGGGTGAAATTGTTCTCAAAACTGTATTTTTGGTGAATGTGAATTATATAAAGTCTGTAATAGTTGAAGAAGCTTCTTCAATGTTTTTTTTTGGATAAACCTTAATTGTCAAATCTGTCGATAGTTTTTGTGTTTTTCTATGTTTTAGTATTTGTGATAAACTCAGTCACTAAAGCCAATAATTTGTTTTGTTTTCAGAAACCAAGGCTTGGGAAGTCGACACATTGAGAGGGCACATGAATAACGTGTCGTGCGTGATGTTCCATGCCAAACAGGACATAATTGTATCAAATTCGGAGGATAAAAGTATCCGCGTTTGGGATGTAACCAAGCGCACTGGAGTTCAAACTTTCCGCCGAGAGCATGATAGGTTCTGGATTCTAGCATCTCACCCTGAGATGAATCTCTTGGCAGCAGGTCATGACAGTGGCATGATTGTATTTAAGCTGGAGAGAGAAAGACCTGCCTTTGCGGTGAGTGGGGATTCTCTGTTTTACGCCAAAGATCGCTTTTTGCGGTATTATGAGTTTTCATCTCAAAAGGACACTCAAGTCATTCCAATTCGGCGGCCTGGTTCTACCAGCTTGAATCAAAGTCCAAGGACTCTTTCTTACAGTCCTACTGAAAACGCCGTCCTGATCTGCTCAGATGCGGATGGTGGATCTTATGAGTTGTATTTTATACCTAAAGACAGCATTGGTAGGGGTGACAGTGTGCAAGATGCAAAGAAAGGACTTGGAGGTTCGGCTATTTTTATTGCTCGGAATAGGTTTGCCGTACTTGACAAAAGCACCAATCAAGTATTAGTCAAGAACCTAAAGAATGAAGTGGTTAAGAAGAGTGTCCTCCCTATTGCAGCAGATGCAATTTTCTATGCTGGTACTGGTAACTTACTTTGCAGGGCAGAGGATAGAGTCGTTATATTTGATCTCCAGCAGAGGCTTGTTCTTGGTGATCTGCAAACTCCTTTTGTAAAGTACGTTGTATGGTCTAATGACATGGAGACTGTTGCCTTGCTCAGCAAACATGCCATTATCATTGCTAACAAAAAGCTTGTGCACCAATGCACTCTTCATGAGACAATCCGTGTTAAGAGCGGAGCATGGGACGACAACGGTGTTTTCATTTACACAACCCTAAATCATATCAAATATTGCCTCCCCAATGGAGACAGTGGGATTATTAGAACCCTTGATGTCCCTATATACATCACAAAGGTTTCTGGAAATACCATCTTTTGCCTGGATCGGGATGGAAAGAACAAGGCGATCGTTATAGATGCAACCGAGTACATTTTCAAGCTTTCTCTGTTGAGGAAGAGATATGACCATGTCATGAGCATGATAAGGAACTCGCAGCTGTGTGGTCAGGCAATGATTGCTTATCTCCAACAGAAGGGATTCCCTGAAGTTGCTCTGCATTTTGTGAAAGATGAGAGAACTCGATTTAATTTGGCTCTAGAAAGTGGGAACATCCAGATTGCAGTTGCATCAGCTAAGGAGATTGATGAGAAAGATCACTGGTATAGATTGGGGGTCGAGGCTCTTCGCCAGGGTAATGCTGGTATTGTGGAATATGCTTACCAGAGGACCAAAAATTTTGAGAGGTTATCCTTTCTTTATCTTATAACTGGGAACAATGAAAAGCTGGCTAAGATGCTTAAAATTGCTGAAGTTAAGAATGATGTCATGGGTCAGTTTCACAATGCCTTGTATCTGGGTGATGTACAAGAACGTGTTAAGATCTTGGAGAATGCTGGCCATTTGCCGCTTGCTTACATTACCGCTTCTGTCCACGGGCTTCAGGATATTGCTGAACGACTAGCAGCTGAATTGGGAGATAATGTTCCATCTTTGCCTGAGGGAAAAGTACCCTCCCTTTTGATGCCTCCAACCCCCGTTATGTGCAGTGGTGATTGGCCTCTTCTAAGAGTCACGAAGGGCATCTTTGAAGGTGGGCTAGATAATGTTGGTGTTGAAGAAGATGATGAAGAGGCTGCCGACGGTGATTGGGGTGAGGAACTGGATATGGTTGATGTCGATGGCTTACAGAATGGAGATGTTGCGGCAATTTTGGAGGATGGGGAAGTGGCTGAAGAAAATGATGAAGAGGGAGGATGGGACCTTGAAGATTTGGAGCTTCCCCCGGAGGCAGATACACCAAAGGCTACTACTGTCAATGCCCGCTCTGCAATTTTTGTGGCACCAACTCCTGGCATGCCCGTAAGCCAGATTTGGATCCAGAGATCTTCTCTTGCTGCTGAGCACGCCGCAGCTGGCAATTTTGAAACCGCAATGAGGTTGCTGACCAGGCAACTTGGAATAAAGAATTTCACTCCTCTGAAATCCATGTTTCTTGATCTTCACTCTGGGAGCCATACTTATCTACGTGCTTCTGCATCTACTCCTGTGATATCCCTGGCAGTTGAAAGAGGATGGACTGAGGCTGCTAGCCCAAATGTGAGGGGACCACCAGCACTTGTGTTCAACTTCTCTCAGCTGGATGAGAAGCTCAAGGCTGGTTACAGGGCGACAACAACCGGCAAATTTTCTGATGGTCTTCGACTCTTTATCAGTATTCTTCACACAATTCCCTTGATTGTGGTTGAATCAAGGAGAGAAGTTGACGAAGTTAAGGCCTTGCTTGATATTGTTAAAGAGTATGTACTCGGGTTGCAGATTGAGGTCAAGAGAAGGGAACTGAAAGACAACCCAGTACGCCAGCAGGAGCTTGCTGCCTACTTCACCAACTGCAGCCTTCAACCTCCCCATAAACGGCTGGCCCTGCAAAATGCAATGACAGTTTGCTTCAGGGGAAAGAACCTGGCCACAGCAGCTCACTTCGCCAGGGAGCTCTTAAACACAAACCCCACCATTGAGAGCCAAGCGAAAACAGCAAGGCAAGTGCTGCTGGCAGCGGAGAAGAATATGACAGATGCCACTCAGCTGAATTTTGATTTCAGAAACCCGTTTGTCACGTGTGGAGCAACGTATGTACCGATTTACCGAGGACAGAAGCACGTCTCTTGCCCCTACTGTACTTCCCGGTTTGTGCCTAGCCAGGAAGGTCAGCTCTGCACGGTTTGTGATCTTGCAGTGGTCGGTGCAGATGCTTCAGGGTTGCTTTGTTCTCCTACCCAGATTCGATGATCAAGACCCAGGAGCATCATTTTTCAAATATTTTCGAGCTGATTCCTTCCTCCAGCGGAAGGTTCACTGATCCAAAAAAAAGGTAAGAATACTGGAAATGAAAAAGAGTTAAATTTTTCAAATGAATTGTTTGTGCTGTCTCCTTTTGCCTCTTTTATTTTTTATCCCTTCTCTTTATTTAGTTGATTATGATTTTGAATGTAATAAACAAATTTGAGAATTTTGACTTGGTGACTATTCTTGTTATAGTTTGTTCATAGACAAGAGTAGTTCGAATGCCGCCTTTGTTTAAATTAGATGATGATAATATTGGTCTAATAGGCAGGCAGGAGGGACTTTTTATATGTCAATCGATGTATGCATTGCAGCTCATTTTCTCTTGTTATACTTGTTGGCAGTGAAATTAATATTTGTTTTTAATTAAATAATTGTTTTGTGATGATGTTATTATTTTCTTCAATTTAAAATCAAAATGAAAAAAAATATATATACTGTTTTTACAAAGGTTTTTTTTATTTTTTTTTATTTTTTAATGTAATTTAAAAGTTCAAATATGTTTTAAAAAGAAAATTAGAGTAGCTTCTTCGAATAAGCTTGACTGCTTCCTTGTAGTTTATTTATAAAAGTAATAATACTTTTTCAATTTTAGTAATAAAACATAATTAGAATTGTTAATATTATTATAAATATTTATAAAGCAATTCGGATTTTAAATAAAATTTTAATTTTTAAACAGCTATTCTCAAATTTTGCTATATTTATGCAACTAGGCATATTCGGATCACTTAATATATATAGCAAAGATTTGGGGAGATTTGCAAATCCGAATTGCTTTAATTACTATTTTTCTATAACAATCCTCTAATTTTGAATGTAGGTAAAAAAATATCCCCTTATTTTATAATAAATATTGTAGTTTCACCTTTTTATATATTTCAAAAAAAAAAAAAAAAAACTTACTTTTTCATACATATAAATAAATATTTTTCTAGAGGGGTTTTAATTTGTATTTGAGAAAAAGAAAATAAAGTTGTTTTTGAAAAATGGACGAACAGCATGGGTTTTTTTTTATGTAATTCTACTTACAACTGCGGTTTTCGGTCATATTTAAATGAGGAAATCACAGGAGGTGTACCTCATGAACCTTAATAATTGACACGGGCAAGCTATCTCACTCACACATAAACAAAAATGGAATTTCAAAATTAACCAATTAACTAAACTCTATAATCGTAGAGAAATGCTTTAATATGAACCAATTTATATTGTGTTATTCATACACACGATTTGATTGAGTTGTAGTGTATGCACCGGATGTACCGAAATATTTCTCATAATTTTAATAAAGAGATAATCGTTTTCTCTCTTCTCCCTCGATAATTTATATTAAAAATTTTAAATTAGTGAGATCTTAGAGCATTTTTAATAATATCCTCAAAAGTATAAGAGTAATCAAAATTTGATTATTTATCCCAAAAACACCGTCCAACAAAGTCATTAAAATTTAACAATAGCTTTAATCAATCATCAAATACAAACTTAACCCCAAATGTTGTAATTTTATTCTTTCTCTCTTATTTGTGGTTTTTTTTTCCTCATTTTTTCTCTGATCGTCTATGTATCTCATCATTATTTTGACCCTAAAAATTTCAATCAGGTAAAATTCATCTCTTCATTACGAATGAATCAATACCCATATATCATATATATTATCTTGTCTCAATCAGGTAAAATTCATATCTTCATTATGAATGAATCAATACCCATATCATATATATTATCTTGTCTTTTATATATATATTTTTTATTTTTACCCTGTTTTGCTAATGATAAATTGAAGAAAAATTCTATTATGATTCTATAACAATACTCAATGGTTGATATTAGGGTAAAATATTTATTTACTGAGATTTAATTCACCCCAAAAAAAATAAAGAATTGATTTGATCAGTCTTACGAGATTAGTGATGAAAGAAACTCATAGAGAAATCCATAATTTTGATGTGCAGAGAAAGAAAAAGAGGAAAATAATATTTAATAACTTGTGATATAAGGTATATATAAATGTTACAAGTTTGTGAAATAAAAATAAGCAGGAACAGAGAAAAAAATATGACAGAAGTAGATTTTTTATTTAAATAAAATGTACCATTATAAACTACACAATCATCAATTTTAGCAATCCTTAAAAGTAATATTTAAATGCTGAGGTGGCAATTTTTGAGGATTCAAATTTGCTTAAACCACTTAATTTCAAATCAAATCCAATACAATTACACTATTAAGTGTACAGTCTTTCTAGTATCAGTTCGAACTAACAAAAGTTATATCAGTTCCTTGTACGTGAGCCACTGGATTTGAATACTTTGACTGACAAGTGCATACAGCCAAGTCAAAGTATTTAAATCCAGTGGCCCACATGCAAAGAACTGATATAACTTTTGTCGGTTCGAACTGATTATAGAATTTCTGATTAAGTGAAATAGTTTTTTTAAAAATAAAATCACACTATTAAAAAAAAAAAAATGGATCTAACCACCTTCTATGCGAAGTTATATAGAAGGAATGCTAACCACCTTCTCTGAGAAGTTAATATGTACTGTAAAAGCCTACTGATTCCTGCCACGTGGCACGCAACAACTGGTTTGTTTACGTGGAGCAATAGCAAGTCTTGCTTGTCACGGGAGTATCACGCGATCACAGAGATCGTGTAGTATAAAGAAAACCTTCCCAATTGCTAAACGAATCCACTCACTCATTTTTCGTGATTTATCTCTTTCGAAGCAAAAAAAATTTTGAAAAAAAAAATCCAAAACCACCAACGAAGAAATCAATGGCGTCAACAAGCTCAAGTGATGAAATCTTGCAACAATACCCTGAAGAATTATTGTGTCTGTCATCATCAGACGAAGCAGAAGAAGAATTAGAAATAGGTCTCTCGTTATGGGAATTGATCAACCAATCTGATGCCGACGACGATGATGATTTCGATATTGATATCGACAGCTTTGTTTCTCTCCACCACTCTTCGCTCTCTTCCTCAATCGCAATCCCACCACAAAGCAACCAAACCCAAGAAGAAGACACCCACTTCGATACCACTACCAGTCTTGAACAAGATCAACAACAACACGTGGCTTATCTAGGTTATCAGTATCGCGATGTCGAAGACGATGATCAGGAGGATAATGATGATGATATGTATGATGATGATGATGGTGGTGGTGATGGGTATGATTTGGATGATGAATTGGTGCCAAGATCAGTGAGTGGGAAGCTTGGGAGACAGAGGATGAGGAAATTGGGGAAAAGGGGTTTTGCGAGGATGTTCAATTCAAAGAGGTCTCCTTTGCTCTATACAAAGCCTGGTTGTGTTCATGGAAAGCATGGACTTGGATTGAAGCACAGTTGCTGATAGATATGGATTGGATTGGTGGTGGATGATCATGGATGGATGGATGGATGGAAAAATTTCCACGAAATGGTTGTAAATCTGACCATTGAATTGGGTATTTTTCTTAGAATGCTATTCTTGCTAGTTGTAATTAGTTTTAGTTGGACTAGCATTGCTTGGTGTTTTTTTTAGGGTTATTTGAATTTGACTTGGTTTATTTTCCAATATGTGGATGCTATTATTGGCTTATTGCCACCTCTTGAATATAAGTGTTTAGTTTATGATCTCTGAATTTTTCCTATTAATTCTTTTTTTTTTTTTTTTAATTTCTTGTTCTTGCTTTATTTGGTTTGTTTTGTTATGTATGTATGAATGTATGTATGTATATGTTGGGTATGAATGTTTGCAAAATGGAGATTGAAATTATATATGATTGATTGTGTGATGATGGAGGATTGTGTCGCGGTTTTTGGAAAGATTTGATCCTGTAATTGTTTCGATTTATAACTGATTGTATGAATGTTTGCAAAATGGAGACTGAAATTATATATGATTGATTATGTGATGGATGGAGGGAGG
This sequence comes from Acer saccharum, assembly GCA_030490815.1. NCBI lineage: Eukaryota > Viridiplantae > Streptophyta > Magnoliopsida > Sapindales > Sapindaceae > Acer > Acer saccharum. The sequence goes on from CM059870.1 coordinate 5,863,722, forward strand.
ATTGAGTCGTGGCTCTTGGAAAGATTTGATCCTGTAATTGTTTCGATTTATAACTGTTTTTATGAATGTTTGTGAGAGTGATCTATACTATACATTTTGAAGGAATGAGAGAGTCTGTAAAGATATCTTTGGTATGATTGAGTTTCTCATAGGTGTCTGGCTCGACACAACGTGTTGTGTATTGCCGATTTTGTCATTTACAATCAAAAGATGCAAGAAAACTTAGGGAGGCAAATTTTGTTGTTGGTCTGGTATTTAATAATGTCTGCATCGTTTAGTTTTTCTATCTATTAACATTAGTATCATCAGTGAACTTCATTGAGTTATGGTAGCTTTTTTCTCTCCCAAATTTTCAAGAGGTTCCAATACCATATCAACATACATCATATTATCACAAGATTCACAACCAATTCATGTCCATCTCTTCCACGTCTGTCTTTCTTACTTACTTACAACAGTTGCCTTTCCTCCATTCTGCCACTGTCTTTGCTGAGTTTTCTGTGCAACCGATACTCTAAACTTGTTGAATTGTCTGTGTCTGTACATCGTTACTAGACATCCATCCAAGCAGTGTAATTTCTCTGTATCAAGTTTGGTAATGGGAGTCCTTTATTACTTGCCGAGTGATATCGTTGGGTGTAACAGTTTCTTGGTTGCTAAGAAATCTGGGTATGCAGACTCTTTATAGAGTAGTTTGGATACTCATGGTGTGATTTTTTCTAGATTTTTTCTAATCAAGTGATATATCTTCGTTGCCAAGAAATCTGGGAATGCAGACTCTTTACAGAGTTCGGATTTTCTGCTCGTCTGGCGTTTTGCTAGGTTTTTATGTTTCAAAAACTCCCATATACAACCTTAGCGTAAACATGATCTTATTTATCTGTCATCAGAGCATCTGCTTTAGGGCTCAACCTTTGTAGTTTCTCAATTCTATATAGCAATCCTTTTGTATATGTTGGTTAATTTTGTGATAATTTGCTTGCAGTTTTAGACTTTTAGACCCCAATCAATCTGTATATGCTTGCACAAGAAGTAATCCTTATGGCCCACATCCACTCATTTCAAATTCCTTTATTCAAATTCTTTATTGCATACTGCATTTTATCTAATCAATGGATAGTCAATGGATCTGATTCGATAATTCAAAATTCCTTAAAACCTATTTAGCGAATCTGAATTCGAAACTAAGGTCCTCATTCACCAAACCCTAGAATCTTTTGTTTGACCTCGTAAGTACCCCAAGAGGGAATTCGAAAGTTTAAAAATTGTGATTTGGAACTTGTCAACATCAAGAAGGGAATCAATCACTTTTGCTAATAACCATTGTTCCAAGTAAAGTAAATTGTGAGTGGGAAAAGTTTGAGTCAAAGTAGATGCAAAGTCCCATAGATGAAGCAAAGCTTTTTGTTGAGCCAACTGCTAAAGTCAGGTGCTTATTACATTGCGTGTGTGTGTTTAGTATGCCTTTTATAAAAGGTAAAAGCTCTTTTTGTTTTGGTAAAAATCAAAACAGTTTTTTTAATATATAAATCGTCTTAATTATCTGTTATAAAAACTATTTTATATCTATTGGGAAAGCCCAAAATTTAGGTTTTCCTAAAAAGCATTTTTTGAGCTTTTTTTTTATTTATGAATTGTCTTAATTACCCTTTATAAATTTTAGATATTTCACTGTATAATTTTTTTATTATAAATACATTATCAACACTTTTTTGTAATTTATACGACCAAAAACTATTTTTTTAAATACATTGTCAATACCATTTTTATAATTTATACAACCGAAAACTTTTTTTTTTTTTTTAAAGCATAAAAACTTTATATTAGGAGCTCTATTTGAAAATCTATAACAAAAAACCATAACAATCGTACCCGTACAAGTTTTTGCGCTCCTCCATTATTCAAAAATCTGACGGCTAGGATGTAAAGAGAGCCCAATCAACATATAAGATGGCAACTACTGACAAATTTTGCTTGGGAGTTGGGCCTAGTAAATATAGACTGACAAGAAGAAGACTTGGGAACTGAGGAGGACTGCTAGACTCACAAAAACATGGTTTGGATTTTGGACTGGTAGAAAAACTTGCGTGGACTGGAGATCCATCACATTCTACCTTCACTCTCTTTTATTCCTATTAAACCAATGTTAATTGTTAAGTAATCAAGTGAGTGTGGCACATCGCCTTTTAGCCGAGTTGATAGTGTATCTCCCATCCATATAAGTTGTGAGAGGTTCAAATCTCACCATATGTATTTTACAAATATGTGTTGGGAGATTTCTTCCTAGATTGTGGGAGTAGTTATCTCCAGTTATAAGAGTAGATATCCGGACCGTACATGTATTGTTTGATCTTTACAGATCCCGACAGTCATATTGTAATAGTTCTTATAACACTTTAAAAAAAAAAGTAATGAAGTGAATTTTAATTTTTATAAATTAATATTCATGTGGCAGCCCCAAAATACTTTATATACTTGCATTTTATCAAATTATATTAATAAAATTTTCTCAAGAGTTTGAAGGAGAGGACTTATTCTCTTGTCACCTCAACTTTTGTTGACTAATGTCTTTTAGACTCCTCGTGACATCTTAAAAATATTAGACGTATCTAGGAATTCGGGTTGGGCCGGGTCCATAGAGGGCCGAATCAAAACCTTTTTTTTTTTTTTTTTTTTAAATTTATTTAAAAATAATAATTATAAAGGTCTTAAAAGTATATTAACCATACCCTTTATTTTCCTTTATTTTCATTTAAGAGGAGACATTACAAGACAAAGAACTTGATAAAGATAGATCCTACTCTACAATAGAGTAGGACAAAATCCAATATAGGAGTAGAGTCTCTACCCCTATCTTGGATTTTCATTTTTAAGAAAAAAAAAATGTAATTAAATTTGATTTGTTCTATACATTTATTAGCCATAAAAGAGAAATATGGAAATGCACAGTAGAAAGAAAGTACATTGAACAAGAGTGAAGAGGAGGGATCTAGGGAGGGAGGTTTAGGCTTAGTTTGGCAATGTTGTATTGTGGGGGGAATTGCTTTTAGTTCTACTGTGGGAAGAATTGATTTTGGATTTACTGTGAGAAGAATCAATTGAGTGTTGGTAAACTGGTTTTTAAAAGTACTGTGAGAACCAAAAGTAATTTGAAAATAAATGATTTGTTTTATTTTTGTGTGACCATAACACATGATTATTATTATTATTATTATTATTATTATTTTATCTATTGCTATATATCAATAATCTATTGTCTTTTCACTACTGCTTCCTGGAAAGTAGTTTTCTAAAAGATACAAAAAATAGCTTCTCAAAACTACCGTTGGTGAAGCTAAAAGTGACCAAAAGAACTTCCCTGAAATTTTACCAAACACCCTAAACCCAATTCAAAATCACTTTTAGCCCCAAAAACAGTTTAGGATGCATTCCAAAACTGGGCCTTAGTAGCTTAGCTAAAGACGCCAAACTCATTTTTATTATGTCATGTTACAAGTAACTCTTATATGATTAGTTACATTTTTTTTTTTTTTTTTGAAATATTAAAATAATTCAAGGTTTTAGGAGTAGGAGAGTCTTGAACCTATAACCTTGTGGTGTAGGTGTAGGTGCGAGTGGTATGCAGTTACTTATTTCCATTGGATTGTATTGGACATATAAGCCAAACCCACCCACCGGAGCATTACTCGAACACACAGCACCGAGCCCTTAAAGAGACCCTTAAATGGAGGAAGAAACCCGGTTCTTTAGGAGAGACAAGGACGAATGAGTAGGAGTTGTCTGTCTCTCACTCTTTGATTGGACTCTCACTCTCTCATCACCACAGTGAAATTATTTGGAGTGGAGATTGGACCACACACATGCACAGTGATATTAATTTTCCCCAGTAAGTGTATAGTATGACTACACATATATATTAGCTTAGCTCACTGTTTCAGTCATGATATCCATCTATCAACACTGTACTACCACTAACAAATAACATGAAAAATATATAATTATATATTCATGTAATGTAATGATCAGTTTCCATGTGATCATAGTTCAAATTGTTGAAAAAAAATGAGTAAAATTAAATTCCACATTGTTTGATTGAAATACACGTACGGACAGAATTTAATTTTCACAAACACTCTTAGCAAGAATGATTAAATCCTTTCCCTTCGTTTCTATGAGAGGGGTTCGAGTCACGTATTAACCATTAAATTGTAAAGTATAAAGAGATCTCTCATCGGTAAAGAGAGTTGCATTTCAAATTGTATTTGTAACGATTGGTCTTACTAGGTCACGACAGTTTAATTGGTATGAATTCTCTATTTGTTAAGTGTGAAAGAGATTGTTTACAAATTATTATTATCATTTTTTTTTGAAATACAACTACTGTCGGGACTCGGTGAGATTAATTAGACTCTACAAGAATGACCCGGAATACTACTCCCACTATCAGGGAGATGTTACATATGGACTACAACTCTCACAATCGAAGAGAGGGCTGCTCCCACAAACCGGGAGAAAACTCCCCACACATGCTTGTAAAATGCACATGGTGGGACTCGAACTCCTGACCACTATGTGTAGAAGGGAAGTGCACAACCATCTCTACTAAGAGGTGATGTGCGTTTACAAATTGTAATATTCTAATCAAAGCAATATTGATCAGCATTCCAAATGTTACAACAGTTAATTTGTAAAGAATATATAGATATGGTGAGTGACTTAATTGACTATTACAAGTAAACAATCCTATATATATATATATATATATATACATATACATATACATATATATATATATATATATATGAAATTTTGGGTTATATAATAAATATTATTCTCTACCAAAGTAATTAAAAGAGAGAATTGTGAATTTGTGATATTATTTCCATTTTGCTTTCTAAATGGTGTCTCTTCTGGAGATAGCTAGTGATCGAGATAAGACTGAAAGTGGAAGATAAATACTTGATTTGAATATTACCATGGCGGCGTTGTTGTGCACTTGTGCTGGTGTAATTCTATATATGTGATATGTCTTTGTTACTCTTTTAAGTCTTTGTTACTCTTTTAAGTGGTTAACTGTGGCTCTCTCTAATTTGTAAAACCAAAAAAAATTCCCTTCCAGATAATTAAGATCAGTTGATGATACATGATACCACACACAACAGTAGTCCGTGTCTGAAAAAGCTGATATATATACATATATATAATATAACCCCCAAACAACAAAAAAATCACATGAGCCATGAACACCAAAACAACAACAAGAGATTACACGACCCACCACCACTTTAAAACACCCCCACCACCAGACCACAAGTACAATATACCCACCTAGAGAAAGAAAAGAAAAAAAAAAAGCCCTTGTTTTGGGTCTGTTTTCCTGATAGAAAAAGTGAAAAAGAAAAAAAAAAAAAAAAAAATGGGGTGATGAAGAAGATTGATGATATATGATGATGATAAGACAAGGAGGAGAGTTGTTGGGAGGTGGTGGTGGTGGTGGTGGCAGTAATAGTAGTAGTACAAGATGTGCAGACTGTGGAAACCAAGCAAAGAAGAACTGTGTATACATGAGATGCAGAACTTGTTGTAAGAGAAAAGATTTTCAATGTCCAACTCACATCAAAAGCACTTGGATTCCTGCTTATAGAAGACGCCATCACAACAACCAATATCAACATCATCAACAACTTCAACACCACCTTGTTCAACAACAGCAACAGCATCAACAAGAACTACTACACAGTAGTACCAGTACTTATAACTCTAACCCTAAAAGGCTCAGAGAGAATCCCTCTTCTCCAGGTAATTGATTAACTACTCTTATAATTATTAGTAGATCTAGTCATGAAACAGTGACTTGGATTCATTTGCTTCTGTTGGAGTTGCCTTATAAGTAATATCCATAGTAAAAACCCTAGCTAGCTTCTACACTTTGTTTTTCATGATTTCTTTTTTCACCAAATTGATGAATACTGATTTGGTTGTGTTGTGTTTGATGGGTTTTTTTCAATTTTAATTTTATTTTTTTATTTTTTTTATTTTATAATTAATAGGGTTAGAAGTGGGGAATTTTCCTGCACAAATGAGCTCAGATGTAACATTTCATTGTGTTAGAGTGAGCTCCATTGATGATGGAATTGATCAGTATGCATATCACACAAGTGTCAACATTGGAGGCCATAGTTTCAAGGGAATTCTCTATGATCAAGGTCCTAATCAAAGCTCAAATTACACTGTTGGTGATAGCTCCTCCAGTGAGCCGCCGCCACCGCCACAGCAGCAATCTGATTTTCCGGCCAATGTCGCCGCCACAACTTGCACCACCACTTCATCAGCTCATCAAACTCTCATTCAATCTCCATATAATGCATTCCCATTCAGTCCTTTCATGTCTGGTACGCAATTTTCCACACACCCAAAATCTTAGACTTCTTCTAGTTGGTTAATTTGTATTAGAAATAAATAAATAAATAAATAAATAAATAAATAAAAAATCATTGTTATATATGGTGACAAATGTTTCTGGTATAGCTAGATATAATTGTTTTCAAACACCAAGGACTTGAATTATATGATGATCATCTTCTATGTGATATTAATTATATATTTAATATATACATGTGTGATATAATTATTCTACAGATTGCTTGTGAGATTTGTCTTGTTTGTTTGAATTCATCACTTATTATAATTTGTTGTTTATGAACTTCGAAGTCGCTTTTTCCCCGATTTTCCGTTTCCTTGCTGGGATTTTCTTACATGTTATTAGGACAAAGACAAACTACAAAGATTTCTAGAGATCAAGTAGTAGTTGTTAATAATTATGTGTTGTTTAATTTATTTTTTTATGATTGTTTCACCAATGCATGTGGACATCATCAAACCCAAAATATTCAGGAATGCACACACACTCATGCATATAAACAAATGGAATGTTAGGCAAAGATGTTTGAAAAATGCTACTTTTATTACAAGAGAGATAGATAGGACTTCTCCCTTGCAAATCCCCGGACATAAGATTATGTCTAAACCATGTTTATAGGGTTATAGAGCAGGTTTTGTAACATTACAAAGTAAAATGAAAACATTTGTTTTTAGCTTTGTAACAATATACAGAGTCACGTTAAAAAAGCACGGTTTTGAAAAAAAAAAAAAAAAAAAAATTCAAGATCGTCCTGACCATAGAATGTAAATTTATTATTTCATTTGGAGATCTTTAATATGTGATTTGAAAGGAGTCTTTATTTATTTCAAGAGTTGTGATATAGCTTTGGTGGAATATGAAAAATTAAATCTCCACCTATTATAATGTATCACTGATATTGTGTATGGAAATGAAAATATTCCTACTATTATCCCACAGTGTAGTATAGTATATAGCATGTGAGGAGCTGCCATGTAACACTTGCCATTGGCACACACTAACAATTACAAGCAATTGTGTGTGTAAATACACTTCATTTGCACAAACCATCACTAATATTTCTCATATAATTTTATCATAACATTTTTAAGTTCAAATTTTTGCATGCGAACAGATTTTTTAGAATGATAGTAGTACTACAACAGAGAGAATTTATACCTATATATTATATTATCAATGTTTTAGAAAGTTGATATTGAAGAGAATCAGCCTATATATATAGGGGGCTATCTATGTCTCTCTCTCTCTATATAATAACTACTTGAAAAGCATGAGCTAAGCCCTTAAATATATTTTTTATGTAGTTTAGACAGAAAAGATCACTGTGTAGGCATCTTCATGAATTTTAAATGATAAAAACTTTGATTGGGAAAGCACTGTGAAACTCCCATGCTTGATATTTTTATATTTAGGAAAAAGATTGATGCCCACAAACAATCACCCAACCACCACCAGAATATATCCTTTTGTACTTGAAAGAGAAAAAAAAAACCAGGTACAAAATTAAAGTCATCATATATCATCATCTCTCTAGTAGTAGTGTAATCTTGTGTGGTTGTATGTGTATACAATAATTGTATTTAGTATGTAGAAACATCCCCCATTAAGAAACCTGATCTCTCTCTCTCTCTCTCTCTCTCTCTCTCTCTCTCTCTCTCTCGCTTCATGGTATAATTTCCCTTTATAGTAATAGAAAGAAAAAGAAGAGATAGAAAAACTTCAACAGGAAGATATGATCTACAATTAGGATGGGGGAAATAGTATAAAATATATATGAGATGGGGGGCTCAAAAAGTAGAGTTGTTACTTGTCAGTGATGTTTTTGAGATTAGAAAATGGTAATTAAATTATTAAGTAATTAATTGACAAGCTGCAGCAGCTTCATGACATGGTATAATATTGCATTATCTTTCATGATCAGAAATTATATAAACTATGTATCAGAAGCACTTCCAAAGGAAGGAGAATGTTGTTCTTTAATTAGTTCCTTTTGGTTCCATTAGTGAAGGATGATACATGTTTTAAAAGATGCTTTAATAGACACTAAACTTGTAAGTTTTTATTATGAGCTAGAACATATATGTATGCACAAAGATTCTCAGTTGATCTAAGCTTTCAATTCTTATTAATTTTAAAGGCGATTTCTTGATTTATAATTTATAAAAACATAAAAGTTTCTTCTACAGGAAACTCAACCACTGTATTTATTGAAATAATACCGGTAATTGTCTTTCATTTTATAGTAAATTTTGTGTTTTTATCCCTTGTCCAGGTTAACACTACCCTATTTAAGTATATATTTGTTTAAATAAGAGCTCAAATTAACGGATGAAACATCTCATGTTATTGTTTGTGTGGAATTCTACGAAGGAAATATGATTTTTTTTTTTTTTTTTCAATCAGGGAAAAAAGGGTTTTCATTAATTATTATACTTCTTTAGTTCTTTAAAGTAATTAATAAAATACTGTTGTCATAGCCATATAATTTCCAACAGTTTGCCAATTATAGCTTTCACTTGCAAGTTGCAAATGTGTATATACAAATTTTTGGCCTTAATTGTTTAGGGTTGAATTTATTATATATTCAACATATATTCCTGTACGAAAACAAACCTAAAAAGTCTTCCTTTGTTGCTAAATATTAATTTTATGCAATTCTTTGTTTTGGCATATTGAGAAAGTCGATCATTGAAAAAAGTAATATTAATTAAATTATATATTAATTAATATCAAAAGGATGCTTTAAATTGATGCTTTATCATTTGTTATTCAATCTTGCATGATAAGGAAAACGTTTGCAGATGCTAAGCTAGCCAAATTTTCCATATCAGTATATAATAATTAAGCAATGGATACCATCTTCGCAAAACTAATTAAATAAAAAGTTTGGAGCATCAATAATTAATTAACCTAATTATTTTTTTTTAATCCAATGACTGCATTATTTAGATATAGAACGTATGAATTCGATAGGTTTACTTGGACAAGGGTTATAGGTCATAGTTCAATATTCTACGATGTTCTTTCTAACATTTTATTTTTTTATAAATAAAATGTAATATTTTGTAATGTAAAAAAAAAAATCGTATGAATTCGATACAAAAGAATATCAAAAGAATTTACATAAATTCTCTCTTAAGACATTTTTATTAAATCAACCTTCCCAAATCGGGTTTTGCTACATTACTGGTACATATTTAATATACGGATATAGTAAAAATTGTGTTAAAGTATACAAAATTGACATTAAAATCATGTAACTTTTTTAGTTTACAAGGTTAACGTTGGGCTACTCGATCGGATTGGAGTGCGACTTGTGAATTGAACGTAAAGTTTGTATAATTATTGAACATAAAATTTATGACGTTAGATAATTAATGTAATATAATCCTAATTTAAACGTCCATGGACAAAAATTCTTATTTGCTTGTTTTATTTTGGCTCCCCTAATGCCATGAAATTTAAACAACTTGATATCTAGCTAACTACTCTCTTCCCAAGTTTTGCATGTTAGCAACTTGATGATTATGCAACTAGTAATCGCACGTCAAATTATATTAAAAAAAAATATGGTTTTGCTCCTATTTCAGGGTTTGAGTTTCACCATATGTATTTTACAAGCATACATAGAGAGAGTTTTCTCCTTATATTATAAGAGTAGATATTCGGGTTGCACATATAATATTTGATCTTGGAAGGTAATACCAATAGACCCCCAACCTATTCATTAGTAGACCCCTAACCTACTCATTGTCATAATTTATTGTAATTCTTAAAAAAGAAGAAGAAGAAGATGGTGAATTCTTAAATATTTACGAGTCCATAATTCAATGATCTATATACTTCAAATAAATTACAACCTGAAACTTATAAATGAATTCATAATTGTGTTTCACTAATTATACATGAGTGTAGTTCAGTTGGTAGATGGATGAGCTTGGGACTTGGGTAAAACTCCCAAGTCAACGACTCGAATCCTACCAATGACGAAAGATTTAAAAAAAAAAACCTGGTCCTAAATTAATAGATATTGTCAACAAAAAAAAAAAAAATTATACAGGATGTGATCAATTTCGCATTTCTTTCATCTATTAACTATTAACTGAGGGGATATATATATACACTCTCATGATTAATTATTGCAAACCTATATATCAATTCCCAACCAAAGAATAATTAACTCACTAGCCACTAACAATTAAAATAGTTTGAAAAGTGAAAATTTCTCTCAACATGAATTGCATCTTTACATTAATGGGATGATGCCTTTAATTACCATTTTCTGTAAACTATTATATATATATAAGGGAAAAAAGCACAAACATCCTATGAGTTTAATCAATATTGCATTCAGCTGTAACTTTTGCCATAATTGCACATACTTCCCTTACTTTTCGTTGACTAAATGTTAATTGACAGTTTGACTAACCATAAAATTTAAAATGTCTAAATTACCCCTAAATTAATTATTTTATAATAATAATAATACTTTTTGAGATTTTATTACAAAAAAATTAATTAACTAACAATTTTTTTATTTAAAAAAACATTTTTTAAAAGAAAAATAAAAATCTTTTCCATGGGAGGACTGTAAAGACTAACGACAAATTAATGGAAAATTGAAATGAAGTACGTACAAGTCTTTTAATTATTATTATTTTTTTTAATAAAAATGATCAAAAACAAGAACTGTCAATTAACTAAAAAATTTGTTAGTTAATTAATTTTATTATAATAAAATCTCAAATAATAATAATTATTATTATAAAATAATTAATTCAAGGGTAATTTAAACATTTTAAATTTTATGGTTAGCCAAACTGTCAATTAACATCTAATCAACGAAAATCAGGGAAGTATGTGCAATTTTGACAAAAGTTGCAGCTCAGTGCAATATTAATTAAACTCATGATATGTTTGTGCAATTTTCCCTATATATAATCAACGATAATTATCTAAGGATTCAAATCAACTGTCCAAAAATGGTGTTCCAATTAGTGTAACTGTCCTTGGACATGTGTCTACATTTAATTTATTTTTTTCAACTTCTTCCATAAATGTAGGCACATATCCCAATTTGGTTGGTTTGTTAGACATCATCAAGCAAATATACACCAGCTGAATAGTATTGATTGGTCACCTTCTCAACTCAATCATGTGGAGTATGATGACATTCACTTTGAGCTGTGACCATCAGCTGTACACGAATCAACTATCAGCTAATTGTAACAGAATCTTATCTTTTCTAACTAACCCCACATGGGCTGCACGTGGCTGTGTCAATATCAGCCAATCATTGTGCCAAGTCAGAAGTTAGTTACGTATTGTAATTCTCATACTATATATTAGTCTTCTCATTATTGATGTAAATTATTCATTCAATCAATAACAGAATCTCAGTTTGTTCATCTTCTTTAGTTTTTCCTCTATTTTCCTCTTTTCACCTTCAAAGTCACATGGTATCAGAGCTTACGGTTATGGCAACATCTCATGCTAGTGTTGATAGTTCTTCAAGAGCTGCTGGTGATCTTAACAACGGTGACTCTTCTAAGCAGAAATCTCCGACGAATCTAAACTTCAAGCTTCCAATTAAGTTGGATTGCAACAACTATAATTTCTGGAGAATCCATGTTTTGGCTGTTGTTCGTGCCTTTAATCTGGAAGATTTTTTGCTCAATCCAAACAAGTGTCCATTGAAATACATTCAAAGTAGCCATGAAGGTTCAAATGAAGCAATACAGTCTCTGAATAAAGATTACCTAGCCTGGAAGAAAATAGATCAACTTCTTTTTTGCTGGTTCTTCTCGACGTTGAGTGAGTCGGTTTTCGGTCAGATGACTCATTGTATTACTTCTCATGATATCTGGAAGACTCTTGAGAATATGTTTGCTCAACAATCCAAAGCTAGGGCCCTTCAATTGAGGCACAAGATTCAGAATACTAAGAAAGGTACTCTTACTATTGAAGAGTTTATCTTGAAAATGAAGACTCTCAGTGAAAGTTTTGCTGCTGCTGGTCAACCTATGTCTGAGGAAGAGCTAATCTCTCAAATTCTCAGTGGAGTTGGCTTTGAATATGACATCATTGTTGTCACGATCATTGCAAGACAAGGACAGATTTCTCTGGAAGAAATTCAATTCCTATTGATGAGTTATGCACAGCAATGACTATATATATACTTCAATCAAGCTCAAGCACATTACTTAAAACTTTAGAGGAAACAACATGAGAGGCAGAGGACGTGGCCGCAACAGAGGAGGATCCAGATTCATGTGTCAGCTATGTGGAAAATCAAGTCATGTAGTCTCTTCTTGTTTCAAGAGATTTGATCAGGCCTTTCAAGTTGTTAGTCTACAGAATATGCAACAATTTGAGCAAAGAGGAAATGGAAACAATCGGTACTTCAATGGAACTGGACAGCTTAACAACAATTCGAGCAATTTTCAGGTTGAGGCTCATATAGGTCAATTCATTTCAAACTCTCCAGGACCAGTACCAAGTTATTTTGTCAACAATGCTAATCCTAGTGCTCTTATTGCTTCTTCAAACTCGGTTATGGATCAATCATGGTATGTGGACAGCGGCGCCAACCAACCATATCATAGCTGACATGCACAATATCACTCAAAAGTCAGACTACAAAGGAAATGATAAACTTTTTGTAGGTAATGGAGCTAAACTCAATATTTTTCATATAGGCTCCTCAGTTGTTTCTTTTCACACAACACCAAAAACACCTTTGTTTTTAAATGATATCTTGCATATTCCAGCTATAACTAAGAACCTATTAAGCATATCACAATTTACAAAAGATAACAATGTTGTGGTAGAGTTTAATCATGAGTTTTGTTTGATCAATGACATGAGAACAAAGAAGGTTCTATTGCAAGGGGGTTTGCTAGTGAGCCAAGTTCCTCAAAATTATGCAATTTTCTTGTGTCTAATTTGTGTTCAATATGTTTCTGTTCAAAGTCTATGTGTAATTACTTAAAATATTCATGTGCAAAATCTGTATGTACTCATTGCAATGCTAATAAAGCATCTTGTATTGCTTATAAATCTTAGTTGAGTGATAAAGCTGCAGCAACTATTGTGTCTCAGTTGCCTTCCTTATCACTACATTCAACATTCCATGTAAGAAAAAAAAGTGCTTACAATGCTTTAACGTCTGCTAGTCATGGTTCTGCAATGCATACTTGGCATGGTAAGCTAGGACACCCCTTATTTTCTATTGTCAAACAAGTTTTAAGACAATTTAATATGCCTTACACAACACCATTCTCACTTGATTTCTGTGATGCTTGTCAATATGGGAAAATACATCAGCTTCCTTTTAACTCTCTGAGACCAGGTATAAAGCTCATTTAGAAATGACTTTCACTGATATATGAGGTCCTTCTCCACAGTTCTCTAGTCAAGGTTTCAAATACTATGTCCATTTTATTGATGCATATTCTAGGTTCACATATATATTCTCTTGCTCTCAAGTCTCAAGTCAATGACATGTTTATTTATTTTCAAAAACATGTTGGGTTAGCCTTTGACAGAAAAATCAAGTGTGTTCAAAGTGATTATGGAGGTGAGTATAAACATTTGGAAAAGCTTTTAGACCAACTAGGGATTGCTTTTAGGCACCCTTGTCCTCATACACAACAGCAAAATGGTACCTCTAAAAGGAAACATAGACATGTCGTGGAAATGGGTCTTACCTTTCTCGCACAAGCCAAATTGCTTCTAACTTTTTGGTGGGAAGCTTTTCACGCAGTAGTTTACACTATTAATCATCTTCCAACGCCTCTCCTTGATCATGTGTCTCCGTTTCAGCTTTTGTTCAAGAAATCTCCTGACAACAAGTTCTTGAAAGCATTTGGATGTGCTTGTTTTCCTTTATTAAGACCTTATAACAAACACAAATTCGATTTTCATACCTCCAAGTGTCTCCTTCTTGGCTACAGTGATACACACAAAGGATACAAATGTTTGCATCCAAGTGGTAGAGTTTATATCTCTAGAAATGTTATTTTTAATGAATCGGATTTTCCATATCATAGTTTATTTTCTACATTAATCTCTTCCTCTGTGTCATCTCATCAAAGTTTGCCTGTGTCCATCCTATCCACTGAGACTAAAAGTTTATCAGACAGTAAGTCTGTATCCTGTTCTCAGTCAACGCCTATCAAGAACCTTGCAAACATACCAGCTATACATTTTCATGTCAATCTTTCTATCTCACATGTTCAACAACAATTCATTGAACTTGTTGTTACTAACCCACCTCAAACTCAGTCTATACATCCTATGCAAACTAGACTCAAAACAAGTAAATTGAAGCCTAAAGTGTATCTAATCGAGGGCATATCAAGAAAGCCTACTATAGTTTCTGAGGCTTTGTTAGATGCTAAGTGGAATGCTGCCATGGATGATGAGTTTGCTGCTCTACAGAGGAATCAGACATGGATTCTTATTCCCAGATTGAAGGACATGAATATTGTTAGAAACAAGTGGGTGTATATGGTGAAATATAATCAAGATAGTTCTGTTCAAAGGCATAAAGCTAGATTTGTAGCTAAGGGATTTCATCAAACAGCTGAAATTGATTATATGAAGACTTTTAATCCATTAGGAAAGTCCTCTACAATAAGAGTTATGCTTTCTCTAGTAGTGACATACAATTGGGACATCAAACAACTTGATATAAACAATGCTTTCTTGAATGGAGAGCTAAAAGAAACAGTTTTCATGAAGCAACCGTAAGGGTATGAAAGTTCTCAGCATCCTAATCATGTATGCAAGTTAATCAAGTCTTTGTATGGTCTCAAATAAGCTCCAAGAGCTTGGTATGAGAAGCTAAAAATTGCCTTGGAAGCATGGGGTTTTGTCAATTCTAGAGCAGACACTTCACTGTTTATTTTTAGAAAAGGAACCATCATCGTCTTGCTTCTAGTGTATGTTGATGATATCTTATTGATAGGAAATGACAAGGTTGTGGTTGATCAAATGGTAAAAGATCTCAATGTCAATTTTGCTCTGAAAGACTAAGGTGAACTTAGCTACTTCCTAGGCTTTGAGGCAACAAGATCTAAGGATGGAATTTGTCTAACACAAAGTAAGTATGCAGCTGACCTTTTGAAGAAGAATAAGCTGCTTGATTGCACTCCTTGTCCAACACCAATGAGCATAGGCACTAAGCTCACTAAGTGTAATGAAGAACCTCTTTTCGAGCCATCAATTTACAGAAGTACAGTAGGAGCACTTCAATACTTGACTCTAACAAGTCCAGATATCTCCCTTGCTGTGAACAGATTAAGTCGGTATTTATCCATTCCTACTATGATGCACTGGCAAGCCTATAAAAGGGTTATAAGGTACATTAAAGGATCGATTGACTATGGACTTAACTTTAAGTCTCTGCAGCATCCATTGCGTCTAACCCTAGATGGTTTTTCCAATGTTGATTGGGCTAGTAACTTGGATGATTGAAAGTCTACTAGTGGATGGCGTGTTTATCTTGGTGGAAATCTGGTATCTTGGAGTTCTAGAAAACAAAATGGTTGTGGCACGATCTAGTTGTGAGGCTAAATACAGATCACTAGCTCAAGCCACCATTGAAGTCGTTTGGATGAAAGCTCTGTTAACTAAAATTAGTGTCAATTTGTTCTCAACACCAGTGTTATGGTGTGACAATACAGGGGTAGGATCTTTGACGAAAAATCATGTTTTCCATTCAAAAACTAAACACATTGAGTTGGACTTACATTTTATCAGAGATAAAATAGAGATGAATGAGTTAGATGTTAGATATATTTCAACTGAGGATCAAATCGTAGACCTGCTCACTAAGCCTCTATGCATTGGTAGATTTGTCATTCTTAGAGACAAACTGGTCTCGGATAAAACTAAGTCTAGTTTGAAAGGGGACGTTAGACATCAACAAGCAAATATACACCAACTAAATAGCATTGATCGGTCACCTTCTCAACTCAATCATATGGAGTATGATGACATTCACTTTGAGCTGTGACCATCAGCTGTACACGAATCAACTCTCAGCTGATTGTAACAAAATCTTATCTTCTCTAACTAACCCCACATGGGCTACACGTGGCTGTGTCAATATCAGCCAATCATTGTGCCAAGTCAGAGTTAGTTACGTATTGTAATTCTCAGACTATATATTAATCTTCTCATTATTGATGTACATTATTCATTCAATCAATAACAGAATTCTCAATTTGTTCATCTTCTTTAGTTTTTCCTATGTTTTTATCTTTGCACCTTCAAAGTCACATGGTTATACACAAACTGGGACATCATCTTTATCATGATTTGGAAAAAAAGATACGATCGATGCATAGTCTTTCTTCGAGGTTATTTATGATTTTATTCTACCATACAAGTCTAATAATATTATTCAATGATGTTCAATTTGGTAGTTTTTAAGAAGTAAGATTTTCGGTTTAACAATTTATTAAACGTCCATTAAAGGACCATATTTCCAATGATGTTCAATTTGGCCGTTTTTAAGAGAATTCAGACTATCGAACAACATCGTTTCATCTAAATTCACATATCGAATCTATTTTTTTTAGGTAGTAGTAAAGAAGGACTATAGATATTGTAAAAAAAAAAAAAATTAATTAATCGTATCATTAAATTATTGAAAGTCCAAGTAAAACTCAAATCAGAACTGAAATCGAACCACTATGGTGTACAAGTTACAAAATAATTAATTAATGTTGGCTGAAAGAAATTAATGGTTCAAAAAAATTAAATCTATTAAATAAAAAATAATAACAAAACCTTGCATATGTAGAGGAACGGGGGCGTACTTAGAAATGAATCGGGCTTTACTCAGAACAGAGCCCAAAAGAGATTTCAAATAGACCCAAAATCCGAAAAGGAAAAGGCCCATTAAAAGCCCATTACAACTTTGGCGCGAAAATCACACTCATTTCCCGCTAAACCCTCTCAAACAAACAAACAAACAAACACAGACTCTATTCTCAAGTCTCTGCCGCCATATCCCTCTCTCTCTCTCTCTCTCTCGCTCTTGTGTATCTGCAACCATGTCCTCCGATTCCTCTTTTCCCAGATTCAACGACGGTATTCTACACATCAATTTCTTGTTTTATATATTTTGATTTCTCTGTTATTGATTATATATTTTTAATTAATTTTTATTTTTGATTTTGTTTTTAGGTCCGTCTTCACCAGATGACTCGATTTCGGCTCCAATCGACAACACTTTCTCCTCTCCGGCCGACAGTTCACGCGCCGGTCGGGGCCGAGGCCGGCGCCGCCGATCTACCACGCCGTCGGCCTACGCGACCCCACCGGCCAGCCATACCCGCTTCTCGGCTGCAGCGTCATCAGCGGAGAACACCCCAGCGACAACCCCGTCTCGCCTCAACCGCAGATCCTCCGGCGGCCGGGTACCGTCGCCTTCGTCCACCGACGATGTCCAGCCGTCGTCGGAGGCCGGTGACGACATGGACGACAGCACGCCGACGTTCGTGTGGGGAACAAACATCAGTGTGCAAGATATGAAAAGAGCTATAGACATGTTTTTGAAGAATTGCGTTGAAAATGAAGAAAGGAAGTATCTGAAAGTCATAGATAGGGTTCTTGAAATGGAAGGAGAGTGGATCGATGTTGATGCTCATGATGTGTTTGAATATAGTCCTGATTTGTACTATAAAATGGTCCGGTATCCGCTTGAGGTCCTGGCGATTTTCGACATTGTTTTGATGGACATCATCAGTGGAATCAACCCCCTGTTCGAAAAGCATGTGCAAGTCAGGATTTATAATCTCAAGGAATCTGTTGCAATGCGAAATCTCAATCCGTCTGGTTAGTTTTACGTGTTGTGCTCGAAATAAAGCTTTATGGTTGTTTTCTGTTATTTTTCAATTTTGATTAGTAAATGTAAATGGTTGCTTTATGGTATGGTTTGGTCAGATATTGAGAAGATGGTGTCAATGAAGGGGATGGTTATAAGGTGTAGTTCGATAATACCCGAGATTCGGGAAGCAATATTTAGATGTCTTGTGTGTGGATACTTCTCTGAAGCCATTGGGGTGGATAGAGGTAAATTTATTTGGCTTTGACTTCTTATGGAGTTTATGTTGGTTTTTTTTTTTTTTTTTTTTTAAACATTAGTTTATGTTGTTTTTTGGGAGAATGTTGATGTTGTTTGCTAACAAAAATGGGTGTTATCAGGACGAATAAGTGAGCCAACAACATGCTTGAAGCAAGAGTGTCTTGCTAAGAACTCTATGACACTGGTGCACAATCGATGCAGGTACTTTAAAGCTGTACTTTTTGTTTTTGCAACTAATCGCCTAAATGTTTGAGTAAACTTGTGGAGATGTTAGGACACTAATTTACAATGTCTTCAACTACATGAAACTAAGATTTTTTATTTGTTGCCTAAAGGATTATTGTAATATATTATCTGGATTTTTATTCCAGTTGTTAAGTGAGTCAACTTTTATGCAGTCTCCATTATCTCTTGATTGTTTACAGTCAGCAATGTAGTTAGCATGATAGATGTTTATTAGTCTACAATCAAATAATAGAGCTCATATGCTATGATATAACTACTTTTGACTACCCACTGATCTCTCGCCATAACACTCGTTGTGACAACTTTGTAGGTTTCCTACTCGAAATCACCTGCTCTGTTTATCTTGAATATTATGAGCTACATTTTCAAAAGCTGAGCATTGCTTCTATTTAATTTGTTGATTTTATGTGCTAAATATGAATGATGGACAATTTGTTTGAAGATGTTGAAACCCTTTTCAACTAATGGTAAGGACTGAATTTAAGCCCATATTTGAGACATATAGGCTTCATACCCCTTCTAGAGGATTTAGACCTGGTCATATGCAAATTTCTTTCAGAAATGAAGCTAGACTGCAGAGTCATCTGAAGATAGATGAGGAGTGGGGGTGGGGGTCGGAGGCTACTGGCCAGGCTTCACTTATTAGTTTATATTGAATCAACTACAATACTTGTTTTCTCAGAAAGGCTCTCATAGATTTTGAGATTAAAAGCTTATGGATTACAGTATAATTATGATATCATAATCAACTGCTCCTCCCTTTTCCTAAAAATACTCAATTGGTCCTCCTGCTTCAAAACTCAGGTTTGCTGATAAGCAGATTGTGAGGCTCCAGGAGACACCTGATGACATCCCCGATGGTGGAACACCACACACAGTGAGCTTGTTGATGCATGACAAGCTGGTGGATGCTGGCAAACCAGGAGATCGAATTGAGGTGAAACCCTGAATATCTTGTTATGCAATCACATTAAGAATCATGATGTTTTTGTTTATCTGATTACTCTTTCTCTTTTCAAATAGGTCACAGGGATTTACAGGGCTATGAGTGTCAGAGTTGGGCCAACACAGAGAACTGTGAAAGCATTATTTAAGGTATCGTTTATCTTTCCTTCTACCAGATTTGAATCTCTTTAATATCGATAGGGTCCAAAGGTTAAAGCATTTTCTTTTGATTGTAGACATACATTGATTGTCTTCATATAAAGAAAACAGACAAGTCAAGAATGCTGGATGAGGATGCTATGGAAGTTGATAATGGTCCGACAAGAATTGAAGAAGATATCCAATATGATGATTCAAAGGTATATAGCTACTTTCTTCTCTGGGAAAATATTTTCTCTCTCTTTTCTGTAATGAAAACAACCTTCTTTTTGAGTTGCAGGTGCAGAAATTGAAAGAGCTATCGAAACGACCAGATATATATGAAACACTGACTAGGTCTATGGCACCAAATATCTGGGAGCTGGATGATGTGAAGAAAGGTCTTCTCTGCCAGGTAATACAATAGTTTGACGCACAAATAAATCCACCGCTTTCTTGTTGTTTGGGTATATTATTAATAGTTCATATAACTGCACTTTGATATTGATTGCTAGTTTCTTGAATTGAATGTAGCTTTTTGGTGGGAATGCTTTAAAGTTGCCTTCTGGTGCTAGCTTTCGTGGTGATATAAATATCCTTCTTGTTGGTGACCCTGGTACCAGCAAGTCTCAATTGCTTCAATACATACACAAGCTATCTGCTCGTGGCATTTACACCAGTGGAAGGGGGAGCTCTGCTGTTGGCCTGACAGCTTATGTTGCCAGAGATCCTGAAACTGGGGAAACTGTATGATACCCATTTGTCTTTGATCCTTTTGTACTCTTTCCATTTAGCTTCTATGACTTGGGTTTGATATAAATGAACTACTCTACAGACTCTGGAGAGTGGTGCACTGGTTCTGAGTGACAGAGGCATCTGCTGCATTGATGAATTTGACAAAATGTCTGACAATGCAAGGAGCATGTTACATGAGGTTGATAAGATTCTTTATTTAAATTTTTACTCAAGTTTTGTGCATGATATGTTGCATGCATAGGAAATGTTATTTATGAATGTACAACTTTAATTCTTTCCCCAAATGCTTTTGAAGATAAAAACATTGACGACATGCACGTATTGTAGCTTCCAATATAAGCTTGCGGTTTTTTCTCTTTCAACTATAGAAGTCAAAATTTATCCTACGAGTGAATATAAACCATGATTGACATAAAAGTAGAACTTTTCATATAGCCTCAGAAATTGCATCCCATCAATCTTTACTGCATAATTATTCGTCACTTTAGTGCCTGCATCTTGTTGTGGATCTCTTTAACTTTACTTTCCTTCTCACAGGTGATGGAACAACAGACTGTTTCAGTAGCAAAGGCTGGAATCATTGCGTCCCTTAATGCTAGGACGTCAGTATTAGCTTGTGCAAATCCCAGCGGTTCACGCTATAACCCTCGCTTATCCGTGATTGACAACATACACCTTCCTCCTACCTTATTGTCCAGGTGAGAAGATACAATTTAATTTAGATACTGAAATGTGTTTGTGGTTCTCGACTTCAGAAGAACCTGAACTTACTGTATAGCTGTGGTCTTGCTCATATATTTTTATTTATTTTTTATTTTAATGCTTCCTACGTTTTCCCAGTAACCACAATGTTGAAGGCAGTTGTGCCTCAGCTCTTGATGGTTGTTTTCATTGAACCATGGGTGCCAATTTTAGTTGTTAAGAGTTTATACATAATAGTGCCAGAATATTTGTTGACAGGAATGGATGGCAATTGTTAACTATAGTACTTCGTCTATTGATTTTTCTCAGGTTTGATTTGATCTACTTAATTCTTGACAAGGCTGATGAGCAGACAGACAGGCGTCTTGCCAAGCATATTGTTTCATTACACTTCCAGAATCCAGAGGTCGTGTGAACTGTCACAATCTGACTTGTTATGCTGCCTATAGACAATTTTTCTTATTATTGCTGAATTCCTGTATTTATTTTCAGAGTGCAGAGCAGGGTGTCATAGACATTGCTACATTAACAGAATACATGAGCTATGCTCGTAAGCATATACATCCACAATTATCCGATGAAGCTGCTGAAGAGTTGACTCGAGGATATGTTGAGCTTAGGAGGAGAGGAAATTTTCCTGGAAGTAGCAAAAAGGTTTGGTGCTATTTTGCTATTTATGATGTTAGCCACTTCAATTTTCTCCATATATAATAGTTTGACAGAACTGAAAAACTAATGCGACATTATCTCCCTGTAACCCAAGTACTTTATTTCTGTTCAGTAATAAATAACAATAAGTTTTTTGGTAAACAATAAACTAATTCTGCTGGCATTAAGAATAATCAAGGACTGGATTTCTGTCTTCCTCCCATGTGATGGTTTAGCTCTTGAGCTGGTTTGTTCCTTTTTTTTTCTTTTTTTTCTTTTTTCTGATCTATATACAAATTTTTTGTTGAATTTGGTCATTATCACATGAAACATGGTTAATTAGATTTGAGTGCAATTCAGTTTTGAATAAGATTTTGTGCCTCGTACTCATCATGTCTCGATTCAATAATCAACAGGTGATAACAGCAACACCTAGGCAAATTGAGAGTTTGATACGCCTTAGTGAAGCCTTGGCTCGAATTCGTTTCTCAGAATGGGTTAGTGACACTTGCCTTTTGAGTCTTAACTGCTACAATGGTTCACCATAAATAGAGAATAATTATCTGTCCTGGTACAAGCAGGTTGAAAAGCCTGATGTTTTAGAGGCATTTCGGCTTCTTGAAGTTGCAATGCAACAATCAGCTACCGATCACTCTACTGGTAATTTTCTGAAATCAATTATTAAAGCATCGTTCCTGGTTTTATTTTCTTATACCAGGTTAACTGGACCTAATCATATTGTTTACCTCTTTCTAAAGGTACCATTGACATGGATCTTATTAATACTGGAGTCTCGGCAAGTGAAAGGATGAGACGTGAGAATTTAGTATCCTCAGCACGCAACATAATAATGGAGAAAATGAAACTCGGGGGACCTTCAATGCGCTTGTTGGAGGTGCGTATATGTCATTCATATGGCATCATTAGATTTGTTTTTAGCATAAATTCCAGCTACCAATGTATTTCTTGCTTAACCTGCAGTTATTAGAGGAGCTGAAGAAGCTGAACACCGGAAGTGAACTCCACCTTCACGATGTAAGTATTTCGTTGACATGTAATTCACACACATAGTTAAAAGAGAACGATCTGACTGATACGTGCTATTGTTCCATTAATTCAGCTGAAAGCTGCACTTACAACACTTGCCGGTGAAGGATTTGTATTAGTCCATGGTGACAGCGTGAAAAGAATATGACACAAATTTGTCTATAACTTAGATTGGCCGAACTATCCAGCCGGCTTACAAGAAACCGCTAATATGCAGTGTTGCAAATTTCCCCAGAAACAAACAAGCTTCCACAACTGTTCCATAAGTAATGGTGTGTACTATAAGAAAGTTCTTTGCAACATAATGTGACATGGTTTGCAAGAAGATTGTACATGTTTTTTGTTTTTTAAATTTTGGTAGTTTATGCCTACTCATGTTTCTACATATCTCTTATTTCTATTTATTTTAACACTCTACTGACTATCAATCTGTTATTAACTCAATGAAGATGTCTTATTTGTGTCAAGGCTGGACTTGTTTTGGGTTGTATTGAATTATACAAAGTTGATTGACTTAGGCAGGACTATCTTTTGACGTGTTTTGGTTTCAATACGTGGAAATGTTCAAATTTATATGCAAATGATGTGACGTGTTATGTGATTCTTTTTGCGAATTGAGACTACTCTAATGCATATGCATATTTTGATAATCTAATTCAGTGCTTAGGTCATGTTTCTCTGATGCAAATCTACTTTTGACATTAATTTAATTTAATTTGTTAGATTAATGAGTTCTTCAAACCCAAATAAAACAATCTCTTGGTTTAAAGTTTATTAATTAATTACATATTACAAAATAAATATTAAATTCATAGTTTATGAAGTAATAGATATTCAAAATATTCAAGTAAAAATTGTTGTTTTTATTGATAATAATATTTTTTTTTTTAAAAAACTAATTTAAAATCAGATTAAATTTAGAATTAAAATTATATAGACGAAAGACATGACAATTTTTTGACTTGGTATATACATAAAAAATGATAGACGTCCGTATATATGGCAAGCTTTCAATAGAGAAATATTAAAAGGCAAGATTTAATAATGTGTCAACGAATACACGTGAATATTGGATTCATACACGCAAACACACAGTAATATTTCTCTTTATTTACAGTGTCAGAATAAAAACGGTTACACACATTGACACCCTTGAAGTTTGACATAAATAGAGTCGGGGGAACACCTTTGAGTTTATCTACTTAAACCTCCCAGTCGTTAACCACAATCCTATAGGGTATTTATGACTTTTCAAACAAAATACAATTACAAAAATTAAAGATAAAAAAGCAAACTAAAAAAGTTAATAGTTTTTCTATTAAGTAAAAATGATACCCTATACCCGATTCATCCCCTTAAATAATGGATTTACGAGTCTCTCCCACCATTCATAACTAAATTTTTTGAGAGCTTGTACTTTGGTTTTTATAAATTTTTTTATACAATTTTTTTTTAACTTTTTTTTTTCATTAATTTTTCTAATTTTATATCATCTAAAAAGTCAGAAAGGCCCTTCCACCGTTACTCATTAACGGATTGGTTAACGGAAGGGTTTATTTTAGTAGATAAATTCACATTTACTCTTCAGTTGTAATTATATCAAATGTCAGGCGCCTATCAGTATATTTACCAGGAATAAAATTGCCCCAAAATAAATTACGTGGCTCGCTGGCGCAGATAAAACGAAAGAAGAACAAAACGACACATCTTTCTCAGTTTCCTCTCTCTCCTCCTGCGTGTCGTGTCCCTCAATTATTTTAATTTTAATAATTTATTTTAATTTATCAGCGATCTCCATCTCTGTAATCTGTATCCATCCATCCATCTATCATCATCATCAATTCATCATAATCATCATCATCATCATCAATCACCTGTGCGTGCTAGTGAGTTCTCTCGTGAGAGAGGAAGTGTGATTGAATCGCGAATTGGACGGCGAGGAAGTAATGGCGGAGACACGTGGAGGATTTGGTCCGTCGATGGATCTGTTCCGGTCAGAGGCGATGCAGTTGGTCCAAATCATCATCCCAATCGAATCCGCCCACCTCACTGTCTCCTATCTCGGCGAACTCGGTCTCCTTCAGTTCAAAGATGTCCGTACACTCTGATTCTCTGTATACGTGTTTTTACATTTATATACGTGTATCTGTAGTAACTTCTATCAATTTAGCTTTAGTATTTCGATCAATCGATGATTGAATTGTGTGGAATGTGGATGTTTTAAATTTCGATTTTTGGTAGCGATTTAGTACTTTTGTTTTAATTTTGGTTCAATGTTATTGTTTGATGTGTTGTAGCTAGGGTTTTGCTGAAGTGCTGATAGGAAAAAATGTTTTTTTTTTTTTTTTTTCTTTTTAGGCTTGTGAGAGCTAAATTGGATGTAGTCTCTGCTCCTCAGCAGTTCAAATTGTTAATTGAATTATGGAATTGGAGGGTTTTGAATTGATGATAGTGTTATTGATCATTGTTGATTTGAGTTTTAAATGTTGGATTGCTGCTCATGTTTTTAATATGTTGCTTGTTTCTTTTTCAGCTTAATTCGGAGAAGAGCCCCTTTCAGCGAACTTATGCCACTCAGGTGTGTGATAGTCTTTTATTGTGTGTAAAAACACTTTCATTATGTTTGCTTGCTGCATCACTTGCATTTTTTATGCTTCTAGATATAAAGTCTGAGCACTAAAATCGTAAAGTGGTTCTTTTGTTCACATGAAGTTGTGTTGACATTATTTTAAAAACTTTAACTTAATTGTAAACAACCAAGATAATGTGTTTTTATTTCAAACAAACATGTCTACCTTTGTCAAATTATATAAAATGTAAAGTTGATCCTCTTAGAGGTGTTCAAAAGTTGAGTGCCTACCTGACAAGTGAAATTAAGGGTTAAATTCTGATATATATATATACATATATATATATATATATATATATATATGCAATTTAAGTTCTTGAAATTTTCAAAAAACTGCGATTGATTTTATGGTGTTTAGGTGATGTACTATAGTTTTCAACTGGAAAATCAAGAAACTAGACATGATTTTTGAAATGTGGAAATTTTGAGATTGATGCTTGTGGCATTGGAAGGCGGAAACTTAGTCGGCATGGTCTATATTCTTTAATTTTTGTATTATGCTGAATTTGCTCTATTTGAATGCTTACTTGTAGTCTATTTATCTTTCTTGTGAAGATTAAAAAATGTGGAGAGATGGCACGGAAATTACGGTTTTTCAAGGAGCAAATGCTAAAGGCGGGTTTGACACCTTCAATAAAGTCTACAAGAGCTGACAATGATATTGATAATCTAGAGGTACGTTAAGATCTTTATTGCTTTTCTAGAAATGGAATTGGTAAGTTAGTCACTTATCCATGTTATTCTTCTCTCTCTGCTAGGTAAAACTTGGAGAACTAGAGGCAGAGCTGGTTGAAATGAATGCAAATGGAGAAAAGCTGCAACGCAACTATAGTGAGCTTGTAGAATATAAGCTTGTTCTGCGGAAGGTATGGCTTTGTTTGTGGCTTAGTTTATTAGCAGTTCTTAAACAACATGCTACTGCTACATGTCATGGGATTGGGAATATCTGTTATTTTGTGTTACAGACTAATGATTGCTGAGATTAATTTCTTATTCTATGGAATGCTACAAATTTATTATTGAGAAGGGAAGAGATGGTAATAGAACATTTCTTTGTTAGCGAACAATTTGAGTAAGCAGTGAATTAAGCATTTGTGTGTGTTTTTTTATAAGACAGAAAGCAATTACTTTCTGTTTTCTTGGCGTATGAGTATGATACGTTCTTAGAACAAATTTTGAGCAACTTGTTTTTAGTGATGTGATTATGCACTAAAGATGGACATATAATACCAAATACGGCTCTGGTTTCACCACTCGATCGTCTTTGTTTAGAAAGATGGAGAAATAAATGTACGATATTATCCAGATATATTGACTTCTAAATCACTTTAGTCATGTGGATTTTCTTGACTTCCTGTCAAGCTTCAGTTAGTAGTTGAGGCATATATTTTAGGATATTACTCAACAAGCGACTCGCTTTATTTGTCCTTTTTTGTGTTAAACCTTGATACTCCATTAGTTATGTTGTACCATACCCCTTTTTCATTTAAAGAAAAAGTTTGTTGATTAAGCCAGATTAGCTATTCAAGTAGATCCTACTTCATTCATTATATATTTTGATCGTTTTATTTTTGTTAATCGTTCATTGTCTATCAATTTGTAGGCTGGTGAATTTTTCTCTTCAGTTCTCAGCAGTGCCACAGCTCAGCAGAGAGAAATGGAATCTCAACAAACTGGTGAAGAGTCCATAGAAACTCCTTTACTAGAGCAAGTATGAAAGCCAACTTTATTTTTTTTCCCATTACTTAGTGCCATCTGTACCCTTATATTTGTTTTTGTAATAATCCTCTGGTTTTTTAACAGGAAAAATTTACTGATCAATCAAAGCAAGTAAAATTGGGTTTCATTGCTGGCCTTGTTGCTAGAGAAAAATCTATGGCATTCGAGAGGATTCTCTTTCGTGCTACTAGGGGTAATGTGTTTCTAAAGCAGGCCGAGGTTGAGGAACCTGTCATTGACCCTGTTTCTGGAGTGAAGGTGAATTTTAGCTCACCATTGTTCTCTGTCTTCCTTTTTCTTTTTTGATAAGCAATAAGTATATATATTTTTTATTCTAAGTAAATAAATTTTATGGATGAGAGGCTCTTACGAGAATATCGTTGTTGCTATCTTGTTTTTATTTTATGGTTGGGCATACAATTAATTGAAGCTGGCCTTGTCAACACTACAGTGGCTAGATAAAATAAATGGCAATTTCACATAGTCCTTTTTGGGTGTTGTATATATGATCACCACAGTATCCATTTCATTAAGGTGCCTTTTCAGGCTGTTCTCATTTCAAGAGGGAAAAATCATTTTAAAAGAGGCTGGGCTGGTTTCACAGGGTGATTTTTTGTGTGATATGTGGCCACCATGGTGGTGTTGAATTTAGTCTAGTTTTCTTGTGCAAGTGTGAGGGTATATTCCTGTTGGCTTTAAGCTCATATTTTTTAGCACATAAAATCTTATAAGTTGTGGAGAGTTATGCGGTTAATTTGCTTGTGACCTTTTATCCTGTATTAGACTTTGAGTTTTGTCTTTGATTTGTGAATCTATATACAGATAGAGAAAAATGTATTTGTGATTTTCTATTCTGGGGAAAGAGCAAAGAACAAAATCCTGAAAATTTGTGAAGTTTTTGGAGCAAACCGTTATCCTTTCACCGAAGATTTGGGAAAACAAGCACAGTCAATCACTGAGGTATGCATTACTGCGATCACAGAGCATAGAAGTTGTTTCAATTGCAAGGTTGCATATTTTCTTCTTTCTGTATCCCCCAACACTTGACCAGGTTGCTGCTTGAATGAGTATTAGTTGTCTTTTGCTTAACTGGGGTAGAATTTTTACATATTTGATTATTAGTGAACGCTCCTAACATTATGTTTTATTTTTCTTTTTGTGAAGTACGTCAATAGAATTCATCTTGAGGGTTGGGATTTATTTCAGTGAAGAAAAATCATGTTGGCTTTATGCATATGAAGTATTTTAGCTGTTTAGAGATTGTTATGTCTGTGAGAATGAATTGTGCATCTGCTTGGTTATAATTAAAAAAGATTAACCTTTTCAATCTCTCTGATTCAAATTTTAGGTTTCTGGAAAAATCTCAGAACTGAAGACAACTCTAGATGCTGGAATGATTCACCGTGGCAATTTGTTGCAAACTATTGGAGACCAATTTGAGCAGTGGAACCTTTTGGTCTGTCTATTATTATATTAATCAGTGAATTTTGTCTTTTTCATTTTCCGTAATTGTGTAAGACGACATGTACATTATTATGTTAATTTACATCAGACTCTGTATCATTTTAGTATTTATGAACATGCTAATTTGAATGCTTGAGATTATGTTCAGTAATTTATTTATCTTTACTTTTTATTTTTGAACTCATGAAGGTCAAGAAGGAGAAATCAATCTATCACACTTTGAACATGCTTAGCCTTGATGTGACGAAAAAGTGTCTTGTGGGTGAGGGATGGAGTCCTGTCTTTGCCACAAAACAGGTGATTTCTTTCTTTCCCTTTTGTAAATTTTAAGTCCTGTCAGTGATTTTTGTGGTTCAACTTATATCATAACATTGATTTACTTATATTGTACAGTGTGATTTACTTATATTATACTGTGTTGGAGAACTTACAAGCAAAAATTAACTTCATCCTTTTCAGATTCAAGATGCACTTCAGCGGGCTGCAGTTGACTCCAACTCACAAGTTGGAGCCATTTTACAGGTTTTGCATACCAAGGAGTCACCGCCTACCTATTTTCGCACAAACAAATTTACTAATGCTTTTCAGGAGATTGTTGATGCATATGGGTGAGTTTCGCTTAAGATTATGCTCCCTTATACTGCATGTGAGTCGACTTTTTTAATAGAATAAAGTTAGGTGTTATCGATATGATATACCATTTGGGTAATTATATATATACATGTGAAGAACAATTGATTCTCCGTTTATTCCTATCATACAACTGAGATATTGAAACCTTTATAGGTTATCGGTTATGCCATTTTATTATTTGTGCTGTGTTATCAACTTTTAAGTTTTTTTTTTTCTCTTGTTAAAAAAGAACTTTGTCTTGTGATGACATGTAAATGCAGTGTGGCCAAGTATCAGGAAGCAAATCCTGGTGTATTCACCGTCGTCACATTTCCTTTTCTTTTCGCTGTCATGTTTGGTGATTGGGGGCATGGAATATGCTTGTTACTTGCAACCTCATATTATATAATCAGGGAAAAGAAACTTTCTGGCCAGGTAATCTTGTCTTAATTTTGAAAAGGACCTAATTATTATTATTACAAGTATAATTCCAGTCTATATCATCCATTCGGGCATATTTTTCTATCTTGTTTGTTGCGTTATTCTATAGCATGGCTATATCATATATTAGTTGTTATTTTCAACTCTATCTTTACATAGTAATTGGTCAGAAAATTATCCATTTCTGTTTCAAATAATAATGTGCTTATACTTATAGTTCTTGGAATGATTTGACATTGCTTTGCTATTACTATGCTTTAAGTTGACAAGGAGAAAAATTTCTCCTGAATTTATGTTGTCGGTGTATTGGCATAAAACAAAGAGTACTTGATTTTGCATTGAATCTGGATTCTGAAACATGAAAGACATTCACCGAGTGGTTAGCTTTAAGTCTTTAACCCTGATGTGTGGTAACAGGTAAGCCCGAAGGCTATTTCCATCTCCATCACTGAGATGCCAAATTGCCAACCATCTCTGCTTTTCATGAACACAAATTCTGGAACATTTAGAGAAGCTTGTCTTTGATCATTGAAGTAACTATCTAATAATAACAAAAATAACTTACACAAAAAAAAAAAAAAAAAAAAAAAACCAAATGACGTGACTATAGCCTATAGGTACAATAAAGTTATGTCATTTGCTGCATGTTCATCTATTGCTCTGAAATTTTTTACCATATCTGAAATTCACCTTTTCATTATGGATCCCTGTATTAGGTTGTAATTTTGGGCAACACGCTTTGTGAGTTTGTGTATAACGTATTATGTCACTAATTTTCTTCCATCATTTTGGTATTGGACTTCATTTTCTTTTTCTCATTGTTTCCTTCTCATAAGTCTAGTGTGCACCCACTTTTTCTACTTTTTTGTGTATTGTGCTTAGATTGTAGTTAAATCACTATTTTTTGCAAACTACAGAAGCTTGGAGACATCATGGAAATGACATTTGGTGGCCGTTATGTTATTATGATGATGTCACTCTTTTCAATTTACACTGGCTTGATCTATAACGAATTCTTCTCAGTCCCATTTGAATTATTTGGTCGCA
This sequence comes from Acer saccharum, assembly GCA_030490815.1. Lineage (NCBI taxonomy): Eukaryota > Viridiplantae > Streptophyta > Magnoliopsida > Sapindales > Sapindaceae > Acer > Acer saccharum. Next base: position 5,894,637 of record CM059870.1, read on the forward strand.
CAGCCTATGCATGCCGTGATTTGTCTTGCAGGTATTTGAACAACACCTTCTGATACATGAGATTCTAAAGTTTTCCCCATTATAAGGTGTATGCTGTTGTAGTTGATAGTGACTGTATCTTGAATGCTTTTTGGCAGGGATTCTACTACAATGGGTTTAATTAAAGTGCGGGACACCTACCCATTTGGTGTTGATCCTGTATGGCATGGTACCCGCAGCGAGCTGCCATTTCTTAACTCTCTGAAAATGAAAATGTCAATTCTTATTGGTGTATCCCAAATGAACCTTGGAATCTTATTGAGTTATTTCAATGCAACATTCTTTCGCAACAGCGTGAACATCTGGTAAGTTTTATATGCTGATCTGGATCTCAACTGCTTACATCTCTTTCTGATCTGTCAGGGTGAGTAATACTCAAGTTGATGATAGTCTTTGTTCATGAATTATTCCAGGTTTCAATTTGTTCCCCAGTTGATATTTTTAAACAGCCTCTTTGGCTATCTATCCGTCCTTATCATTATGAAGTGGTACACTGGTTCAGAAGCTGATTTATATCATGTAATGATATACATGTTCCTGAGCCCAACTGACGAATTGGGGGAAAACCAGCTCTTTCCTGGGCAAAAAACAGCTCAGGTTGGCTCGTAATTTTGTTTTTGAAATTTTATTTCCCATACGTTTGTTTATTATGTTGACATCCCACTTATCCATTTCATCCATACCATTTCAGCTTGTGTTGTTATTGCTGGCTCTTGTTTCTGTACCGTGGATGCTCTTTCCAAAGCCATTTCTTTTGAAGAAGCAACACGAAAATGTAAGCAGGAAATTTGTTTTGCTTGCTGATTTCTCGCTTAATATGTTTTATAGCACTTAATTATTTCTTTGCTCATTCTAATCATAATGTTCCCTTAGAGGCACCAAGGCGAATCATACGCACTAATCCAGAGCACGGATGATTCTCTTCAATCGGAGACAAATCACGATTCCCATGGTCATGGTCATGAGGAGTTTGAATTCAGTGAAGTTTTTGTACATCAACTTATTCATACCATTGAGTTTGTACTTGGAGCAGTCTCAAACACAGCTTCTTACCTTCGTTTATGGGCCCTGAGGTATGTAGCTTTGAGATTGAATTCCTAAAATTATCCCCTACTGTCTTGGTTAAATTTAAAATTATTTCCATATGTAATCAAAGATTGAAAACAGTTGAATTCAAACGATACTCACTTTGTGGGGTATTTCCACAACTATAGTATACAGTAGTAATCTTTTTGTCTTATCGGAGTCTGACTCTGTTAACAGTGGCTAATTTTTGCATTTCTTATGTTGTTTCTGCAGTCTCGCCCACTCGGAATTATCAAGTGTCTTCTATGAGAAAGTGCTCATGCTCGCTTATGGGTATGTTCATACATTTCATAATACTGCTTTGTTTCTGCATGTCAATAATAGCAGGTTTCGAGATTCGAGAATGGAAAATAAAATAAAATAATAAGTATTATAAATAGAACACAAATACAACCTAGTAGCCAGTTCGGAGATTGTACTTAAATTTGTATTAGACCAACTAGCTGTAAGAGTATGCCCTAAAGATATCTTTTTCTAAAATACATCTAGAGAACTTCAATTTTCTTATTGTTTTCATACAACTCTTTACCGTTTTTAACTCTGAAAGATGACATTGTGTAAATTATGAACGGCAGGTACAACAATATAATGATCCTAATCGTTGGCATCATAGTCTTTGTTTTGGCAACCATCGGCGTGTTGCTGGTGATGGAAACTCTCAGTGCTTTCCTACACGCATTGCGACTTCACTGGGTGGAGTTCCAGAACAAGTTCTACGAAGGAGACGGTTACAAGTTCCTTCCCTTTGCATTTGCATTACTCCAGGACGAAGAGGAATGATGATGATGCATTTCTGTTGAAAATTATGGAGTTGATTGTGCATATTTATGGATCCGTGTTGATTTTTTCATTTGAACGATGATAAAAAAAACGAACGAGATATCGAGAAATCGATTGGGGATTTATTTTGTAGAGGGAGTTGGTAGGGAGCTTTTTCTGCAGTGTCCCTTCCAGTGGTTGGTTTTATTTGTTATGTGAAGGAAAATAAGCGATTTCTTTGTTAGGCCAGCAGCGTTGTATTTGGTTATTAGCAGCAGCTACCTATTTTCATGTGTAACAATAGAATATTTGATTTATTCAGCTATTCTATTTATATATAATAATAATGATAACAACATTGAAAATATCATAAATTTATTACTGTTAATTTCTTCTTCTTTTTCTGCTGCAATTTTTTTTTTTTTTTTTTTTTTTTTTTTAAATTTATCCTTGTGAGAAAACAAAACTTTGCTTTTGTTTCTGTTTTCATTTTCATGCGAAGATTCCTTCGGCAACAAAATAGCGAAACAACAAAATAGGAAACTTGAAGGTTCCGTTGGCAACAAAATAGCGAAACAACAAAATAGGAAACTTAAAGGCTTGATCGGTAATGTTTTTATTTTCTGTTTTCTATTATATATATATATTTTTTGAAAATAGGAGTAATTGAAAACAGAATTCTTGAATAAAAATTAAAAAAATATATAATATTGTAATATGTATTTAATGAAATTTATTTAAATATATATTTTTTAATATATTGTAAAAATAAAATAAAATAATATATATTTTTTATTAAAATAACAATTTATGAAAAGAAAAAATATTATTATATTTTAATTTTTAATAAATTAATTATTAATTATTAATCCGTACATCCAGTTTATTTTATGGATAAACAAAATCATCAATAAAAAAATCAAAAAGTCAAAAAAAAAAAATAAAAATAAAAAATAAATCCTAATCCTTAATAGGTGAATCCCACCAAAATAGAAAGCAAAAAATATTTTCCAGCCGCCCCAACTGCAAGGCATTAAATGGAGAGTTTCGTTCTCGGTGTTTCCATTGCGTTTTTTCCACCAAAAACTGTACTAGACGAGTTCTTAATGCTTTGGCGACTCCAAAAACGAAAACAGTACCGAATGTCATTTAGTATGAAAACCATTCTTTAGAAGTGATATTTTTTATGATTAACATTGATAAATCCGTAAATAATGTAAATGCAGCATTTGATTTTGTTTAAGAAGTATTTTTTTTTTAAAAAAAATTGATTGAAAAACATGTTTTAACATTAATTATGTTTTCCTTGTTTTGTTTATTTTCTATAAACAATCGGTAAAATAGTTACCTAACAAGCATTGGGTCATGTTTTCATAAAATGAAAAATGCCCAACGGACATACCTATTTTAAAAACAGAAAATTAATTTTAAAAAACACTTCTTTTGATATGTTTTCAAAATCCAAGTCGCAGTAATATATGATCCATGATAATATTCTTAACAGATTAATTCAAGCAAGCCTGTGTGCCACATTGAACAAACCACATTCAAGATTGAGGAAGTCGCAGTTCAAGACATAAATATGACATTTCAGTTGGTATTTTGAGTCTAGACAAATGCAGATGCATAAGAGATTTTTCAATCTTCTTATGCTTTGGAGGAATATGACAGACAGATTAAAAGTCGAATCGTTTTCCACATACAAGTCACATGACGATTGATTTATATACAAAACATACAGCTAACCAATGACAATACCCTATTCTGAGTTGGGATGAACTGAAGCAGCAGCAACAGTCGAAACCATGGAGTCGACTCCACAAATATTACGACCCTTGCAGATTTTGTAGAATCCGTTCTCTCCCCAGGTTTCTCCCCATGAGTTCTTAATGATCCAGTATGGCTTCTCCTTCAACCTGACTGGTGCATAGCCAGCCTTGCCATACCCAACAAGCAAAACTCCATGATCTAAATGTTTCGAGCAAATGTAAGGGCATGAAACCCCACCGACGTATGTCTGCATGAACACTGCGTTGATGGCCACTGCATTCGAAAAAACAAACAGGTTTATGACAATTACAGTTATTAGTTAGCCATTGCAAGCTATGGGGAGTTATTTACCTGCAAGAGGACCATTTTTCACAAGATTGGCAGCAATTTGTTCCTCGTCAAGGGATACAACACTGAAGTTGGCAACTGAAGAAACAATCTTCGTCTTGTCGAATTTGCAGGTACTGCGATCAGTACCAGTGTAAGGATAGTCTTCTTCTCGCATAAGTCCACCAGCTTTGAGGGTATACTCGAAGGCGCTATTCATCAACCCACCGTTGCACCCAGAATCACATGAACCTGCTTCTTCAGGATCACACTGCAGACAGATTACAAGCTCCATTTGTCAATTATATGATTTGTACTCATTAAACAATAAAATGGAAAACGAGAAAACAAATGATTTCATTCTAATATACATCACAATTTCGATCCTAAACAAAATCCATCAAAACAGTTTCAATAATACTCATCATCCCTTCATAAGTTCTTTGGAGATCGTATACAATGATCTGAATATTCTAATTAGCCAACAAACAGACCCGACAAAGCACAAGAGATCAAGAACAGGAGCTATCTTTTATGTGGATTAGCTCCAAGAAAAACTGCTAATTTGGTTTTTAATTACAATTTCTACATTAAAATCCACCACCAGAACTAAAAATCCTAAGGCAAAGCAAATACATTATAGAAACAATGCTATTACAAAACTAAAACCATGTAATGCAGATAATACAATAAAAATAGTGGGCAAATCTTCCACACAACAACAAAATACAGATTTACGAAAACGAAAACGAAAGCGAAAGCAAAAGAATCAAACCTCATGATCACAATCCACAAGCTGTTGCTCACTGAGGCTAACAAGGTTTCCAGTTGCAAGGAAGTGAGCACCTTCCAAGGCTCCTGTGGCACTGAAACTCCAGCAGGATCCACATGAACCCTAATTATTTACAATTTCAAATTTCAGTATAATTTCAATTCCAATATAATTAACACAGATTAAAAACCAAAATTAATCTCACAAAAACCTATCAAATTCAAACCCTATAAGGCTATAATAATTCAAGATATAAGAAATCCCCAAATAACAAAGTAAACTTTATAAACACCAAACCAGATAAAATTAAAACAAAACAATTTTTTTTATAAAAAAAATTGAATAAAATTACCTGGTTTTTAACAGGCGTGACGGCTCCTTTTTCTCTCCAATCAAAATCCTCCGGCAGATCGTTCGTCGGCAAAATCGGTGCCTTCTGTGCGTCCTTGGGGAACCTCAGGTTTCTGAGTCCGAGATGCGACCTCCTGAACTCGGCCGGAGTCAAATCGGAGAACCGAGTCACACCGTGAGTCGCGCTCGGATCGAGCGTCTGGTGACGCGCGGCGCGTCGCAGATTGGCCTTGAAGATCCTGAACCTGTGGTCGTGCTCCTCCTGCGAATCGTACGATTTCCCGAACCTCTTCTTGAAGAGTGAGAAGTGGTGCTCCGCACCAAGGAGCTCCGCGTTGCGGTGGTCCACCGGTTCGGAAGCATCGCCGCCGTCCGTCACCTGTCTGATCAACTGCTCGTCGTCGGAGAACGTCTGCCCTGAAATTGCGGTGACAAGGAGGAAAGAGAAGAGAACCAAAAACGACGTCTTAGCTTCCATGGTTTGAGAGAAAGATGAAAAAAAGAGAGCCATGAAGGTGTGTATATATACACATACCAACGTATACGTTTTAAATTATTTTGTATTATTTTTATGGCAAATTACAGTAACTGGCCCTAATATTAGGCATAATCACATACTTTTCAACTTTATCTGAAATTATACAGACATACAAGGTCATTGTTTGTGACTTGTGAAATATTTATTTATTTTTTTTTATTTTTTTTATATATTTAGTAATGTTGAATATAAACAATATCTATTAATTTGAGACTATGTATTTTTTTAAAAACTTTCGTCATTAGTAGGATTCGAACCGTTGACCTAGAAATCATTTATTCAAATCCCAAGCTCGTTCATCTACCAACTGAGTTACACTCCTTTTGACTTAGTAATATTGAATTTATTATTATTATTATTAATTTATTTTATAATTTTTACTTATTTAATTACCTACAAATTTAAAACTAAAATTCATTAAGAAAAAGTACAAAATAACAAAATCTTTAAGAACAAATTTAAAAACGTAAGGAAGAACCTCCCTTAATTAGACAAATTCCTAATTAAAAATACAAAGCGAAATTAGTCAAATCATTGGGAGACTTGATTAGTTTGTCTATGAACAAAATGAAAATCAAAGACATGAAAAATACTTATCACTCTAGTAATCTTGTTCTGACACATGAAAATAGTCAATTTTAGAGACAAATGAACCGTTTGTTAAGCACAATATAAAAGTAATTATAATTTGTTTAGGCACACTATATAGGCAATGTTGAACTAATGATATGCTGATATGCAATCTCAGTTGATTATTGTATGTTATTTTTAATAAGAGTTAACTAATTAAAGGTAACAGTTGAATATCATATAACCTTAGGGAAATTAATGTAATTTGTCCAATTTTTTAATTTTTATATTGTATAATGACATTATTGAAATACAAAAATACGTAAAGATAAGGAGGTGGGACCCGCGGGGGTAGGTTTCATTACTTAATATTATCTATGTATTGGAAAGTTACGATACGAGTCACGAGCCATGAGATATTTGAGAGAGGATTTCTTGGGGAAGGGGCAAGGGGGTGGTGGCCAATGGGAAGAAGAAACGTGGAAGGACTGGAGTGGTGGGTTTGGTTGTGAATGGTAGTTGCTTGGCTTGTTGTTGTTGGAGAGCATAACGTGATTGGGCTACAGAGTTGTCGTGCTGCGTTGGTGACTTGTGACTTGTGAGTCCACAGAAAACGGAGACACTTTTGTCTGCTTTGAATGTTAGTTGGACTTTGATCAGATTTTGGAACAGAATTATCTCTGTCTGTTGTTTAATATTTTTAGACCTTTTTCGTTTTTGGAAACCGAAAACTATTTCGAATTCGCGTTAGTTACCCATTTTTCATTTCGTTTTTAAAAGATAAAAATAAAATGTAAAACAAAACCAATGTTAAAATTGAAAAACACGAAAATACTTACATGACATGTAGTGTTTTGCACCTCATACATGCACCATAAAATTGTAGATTTGAGTTTGTCACTCTCACCGAATCTCGAATTATTTCATATATATATTTTTCGATTATAGAAATAGGTATTCGAAATGTGCACGTAGTGTTTTCTCTTGGAGTGCAATTTTGCTCACCCACATTAACTTAAGGTAAGCATTACCTCCCATCTCAGGTGTTGCCACGTGTTCCAAAGTTAACCCAAAGTCCAAAGTTAACCCAAGGTTTGAGACACGTGGCAACACCTGAGGTTGGGGGTAATGCTTACCTCAAGTGAGGTTTGGGACACGTGGCAACACTTGAGGTGGGGGGTAATGCTTACCTCTAGTTAAAGGGGTGAGCAAAGTTGCCCTCTTTCTCTTGTTTACGGTTTTTGAGGTTTGCAAAATTGTAACCGTCTGGGTGAATAAGTTCATTGTATTGGGACATGTAAGAAAATGAGTAAGAGATAAGGATGTGTTTTTTTGTTCTCTAAATTATGTCATGCATGATCTGTAATTTTAATTAAATAATTAATAAAAAGAAATAAATGTGATTCATGCTCATTTAATTTATTCAGTTAAGTAAACCAAACAGAAAATCGTGTAAGAATTTTTATTTTTTATTTTTTTTAATATTACAATAAATTATAACATGGAACGGTCATCTACCGGAACCTACCGGTATACATAAACGGCCCATATATTTTATTCCCATGACCATAGCTATATACTTATAGGATAGAAAACTCTTCGCACGTTAGTGTAAGAATGTGGATATTATTTAGACCAAAAATTCAATGATTTATGTGCAATACTAATTATTGTGGATCAATTTTTTTTATGTAGCAGGTCACATTTGCTTGGGTTTATAGCCCAAGCAGCCCACTAGTTGTGAAGGCAGGCCACTAACATGGTGATGTGATCTAATAATTGTAGAATAAGAGAGGCCCAAGATCCAAATCCAATGCCAATATGGGCTTCATCTAATTTGGGAAAGTACACATTTGAAGAAGAAGAAAAATTCTTGTTTTAGTGGTACTATTGGGCCTAAAAAATCCGTTCTTTTCGGAATATCCCGTGTTACTCTTCGGGGGCATTTGAAAATGAAAATGAAAGGGAATCGAGTTTTATTGAGTTCTATTTGTAGTAGAGATGTATTTCCTTATTCATGTGTGAGGTACACATAATTTGATTCTTAATAGTTTTCATCAATCAGGAATTAAGTTTTCTCTCATAAAGTTTCTCGATTAGTAGATCTTTATATCTTCTTATGGCACAAGACTTTCTTATTCAAATTTACAAATTTTCTCTTATAGTAATTATGTACGTGAACTTCTCTCAACACGTCACATATTTTCTTTTCCAAATAAGATAACAAAAGCTCTTTTGGACTATTTTTTCTCTTTTTTAAAGTGACAAAACTTATCGAAATTAAAGTGACATAAAATCCTTCAAAAAGCCTATCAAAAAAAAAAAAAAAAAAAAATCCTTCAAAAGAGTACATAAATTATGCGACCTTTAATAACGAAGCTAAACATTTAAAAAGAATAAAGAAAGGGAATATGAAAAATGAGATTTGATGTTTTAAGCAAAATAAATGGACAACATTAGATCATAAAGTAGTTGTTCACTTTTGTGATTGGGATTCGAAGGTCATATTTACATATTAAATCGTAAAATGTTGAAAAATTCTTACCCCGTAATGAGAGTTACATTTTGAACTGTACTTATAACGATAATCTCGTTAGATCTTAATAAATCTCTTTACTGATTTGTATCGGATTTATTTTTTAAATAAATAACATATTTTGTATGACCATTAAATCCTAAAGCATAGGAGTGTGAGAGAGTCGTACTTTACTGTAAGAGTTATATTTTGGTGTTGCAGTATTATCCTACTGATTTTTTCATTACTATTTTAATGGATAGCATATTTTGCACGACCATGCAGTCATGCACCATCAAAAGTTGGGTAGGTCGAAAAAGCTAAAAAGAAAGATAAAAAAAGAAGGGTCAATATACGCCCATTTTGTGATCGTGACGGTGACGGTGGAGGAGGTGTGCGCCAAAGAGCAGGGCTTTGTGTCCAATTAAGGTGCGCCTTCTCATAGTCTCATACACACCACAAGACGACACCGTTTTGGGCACATGGGTGGGCACACTTTCTAGGACAACCCACTTTTTTTGACTTTAAAAGTAATCACTTTGTAGGTTAAAAAAAACTTTAAAAAAATACCCATACATTTTGGTTAACCACAAAATGACAAATACAATTTTTATGAAGGGTAAAAATGTTTTTAGTCCCTTTAGTTTGCCCTATTATACGTTCTGGTCCCCCCTAATTTCAATATTAGCCATGCAGGTCCCCATAGTTTAAGTTTATGGTTGATTAGGTCCCTACCGTCCAATTCCGTTAGGGTTTTCAAAAATTCCATCAATGGTGCAAGGGTAAAATGGTAAAGTTGTCTTGTGTGCTTCTAGAATGTTTATTTAAGAAGGGCAAAACGGTAACTTGATGTATAAATAATTGAAATAATAAATAATTACAGAAAAAAGAAATTAAAAATAAATATTAAAAATAATAAAAAATTAAGGGGAATTATCATTTTAGTCCCTATGTTATTTTTTTTTGACACTTTTTTAACTGTCTTTCCTTTTTTAGCTAAGTGGTCCCTATGTTTTAAAAAAACCCATCAATTTAGTCCTTTAGTCAGTCAACTGTTAGTCAAACTTAACGATTCCAAGGGCATTTTTGTCTTTAACCATGTAATATGCCACGTGTCAGATGAAAAAAAAAAAAAACAAAAATAATTATAAAACACAAAATAATTTCCTCATCTTAAGATAAAAATACAAAATAATTATAAAACACAAAATGATGTATCTTAAGATAAATAAAAAATAAAAAATAATAATCATCATCATCATCCTCATCTTTCCTACCACCACCGTCATCTTCATCAACCATCAACCCTTAACCCTCCATCTTCAATATCATCATCAGCCTTCAAACCACAAAAAGTAAAAATAAAAAGAATTAAAAAATTAAAAAATTCATCATCCCTATCTTCTCCACTACCACCATCATCATCTTCATCAACCTTCAACCTTAAACCCTCCATCATCATCATCATCAACAACCTTCAACCAAAAAAATAAAATAAAATTTGTAGGAGTTAGACTCTACATCTCTACTGGATTCGACTCCATCTGAAGCTTATTTTTGTTTATTTCCAGATCTCAACCTTCAATCCTCAGCTTCTGTTGTTAAACCGGGTCGGTTTCGAGTCCTAAAACAAGGGTCAGGATCGACGCCGTTTGCGGCCGATTTCAACCCTCTCATCTGATTCTTCTTTGTTTGTTGAGGGGAAAAAAATAAATAAAACGATCGACGCCGTTTGCGGCCGATTCGATGGGTGGAGGTTGGGTTTTTCTTTTTCTTTTTCTTTTTGGGTTTTTGTATTTGGAGATGGAGATCGATCGAAATGGTTTGTGTTTGTGGTTGGTTGTTTGAGTGAGATGGAGGTGGAAAACGGAAAAAGGCGGCGGCGGCGTGGTTGGATTAGGCAGGTTTCGAGCTCTAGAGATGGATCTGTTGGAAATCAATGGATCTTGACCAGATCCATAAGCTTTTTTTTTTTTTTTTTTGGCTGGGGATGGTGATTAGGGTTTGGGGGTGGCGGTCTTGGAGAAGATCCAAGAGATGTTTTTTTTTTTTTTTTTTGATTTGGTCTCCACCAGATCCAAACCAAAGTTTTAATTTTAATTTTTTTTTTCTGGGTTTAGGTTTGGATTAGATGATCTGGGTTTGGTGTTCATGATGTCCATTAATGGAGATAAAGATGGTGGTGGAAATCCAATCCATCATTTTTTTTTTTTCTTTTTTCTTTTTTGTTTTCTTTTTTCGTTTTTGTTTTCTTTTTTCTCATATAAATTATCTTTTATTCTCCACCATCCATCATTGAGATGGATGGTGGAGATCCATTTAAGAATATATATATATTTTTGGATTTCCACCTAATTTTTTTTTTTTCCATTTTTTGTTTTTCTCTTTTTTCATTTTTTGTTTTTCTATTAGTTTATTTTATTTTTAAAAGAAAATAAATGGCCAAGGTTAAAATAGTCATTCACCCTTTTCTGTTAGGGTTGACCGTTAAAAATCTGGTCAGAGGGACCAAATTGATGGGTTTTTGAAAACAAAGGGACCACGCCAGTGAATAATGGAAAGACAGTTAAAAAAGTCATTTCTCGCGAAAACATAGGGACGAAAACGATAATATCCCAAAAATTAAAAAACCAATCTAACCCTTTCTCATTCTCTCACGCTCTTCTTGCTCTCTTTCACCGTGCCTCTCTCTCTCTCTCTCCCCTCTTTCCCTGATTCATCTCTTTCTCTCCCTCTCTTCAGTCTTCTCGCTCTCTCTCACCAACACAAAACCACCCCTACCACCAAACCATCGTACTGTAGGTCACGCCAGTCAAGAGATCCGGGCATGGCGGATCTCTCACGTGGTTTCAAAGTTCAGCAGATTTGGTCACTAGATCGGTTGTTCGGACAGACGATGATGTGTGTTTTTGTCCGCTGCTGTTCTGGTGGCTGACAGAGCTAGGCTTGGACGACAGCACAACTAGGGTTTTTCTATTTGTTTTGATTTTGGGTTTTGAAATTTCTGAATACTTAGCTACTTAGTTTATTGAAATGTATCTATATCTCTATGTATATTTTGATGGAGCATAACTTCCTCCATTGTTTCGACCAAACTTGACTCTTTTTAATGAACATGGGTTTGAATTGCCTGAGATTTTTTGATTTATTATGATATCTAGATTTGATTCTTCCATGTGATTGTTATTAATGGAAAATACTATTTTGTTGATGTTTGTCTCTTAAGTTAATGTTTTTATTCTTTGTTCACATGAATAATAATACAGAATGTTGATGGTGGTTTTCAAATTTAGTTTTGTTCAAAAATAATTTTCTAGATCTGCTTTTGTTCAAATTTTTTTTTTTTCTAGATCTTGTTTTGTTCGAATTTTTTTTTTCCCGATCTAGTTTTGTTAAAAAAATAAATTCTAGATCTTGTTTTATTAAAAAAAAAAAATGATTGTATATTTTTGGTTTAATTTTAATATATATATATATATATTTGGATTTGGTAGAGATCCAGATTCGATCTTTACCGTCCATCTCATGAGATGGAGAGATGGACAGTCTAGATCTCCACCAAATCCATTTTAAAATTAAAATTTTTGTTATTTTTTAATAATTTAAATATTTATAAGAAGGGTAAAAATAAAATAGTATTTTCATCAAAAGTCAGACTTTAGGGGGCGTTAAGGTTATTTTGTCTTCTGATCTTGTCAGACTATTTGTTTTTACGAATTCTGTAACAGAAGGACTAAACGGGTCAATACTGAAATTAGGGGGACCAGAACGTATAATAGGGCAAACTAGAGGGACTAAAAACATTTTTACCCTTTTATGAATAATAATATATATTTTTTTAATTTGTAAATATCAATAAACATGCTAATTTAATATAAGATTTTTTCATCATCCTTGATTCTTCTTTGTTACAACAGTCAGCATTGGTACAGCGATTAAGTCATACAGCTTGCTCCAAATTCTAAATGTGTGGGACAACGTTGTCGTAATTGACATTTAATTAGATAGAAAAGAAATATTCGATTCATTGGCTTAAAACAAACAGTCTATGATTTGTAAAAAGGGTAGGTATGATTTAAAAGTCTTGATGTCGAGAAAATCTTGAGTGCACTAGGTACACTCAACAGAGTGGTGTAATTGACCATTCAATATTAGACATGTGACAAGATGGCCACATATCCTACCTTGAGTGATTGGGTTCACCATTTAACAGTGTACCCGGTGTACTCAAGTTTTTCTCCTCAATATCATGAAATATCTATCATCAAAATAAAATCTAAAGCTTCTTTATTGGACTTTCTCAAGATCACAAAAGTAGCCTACTTTACATAACAAATGCCAATCACATGATCATCATTATTTGATTTATTGTATATCTCTTCAAAAAATTAGTTTTTATGAAGTAAGCACGTGTGTGGAGTTTTCTACCGTAGGTGTAGAAATTACTCAATTATAAAAGTAGACATTTGACCTAAATATGTAGTATTTAAATTCGGTAGGTTCAGATAAATCCTAATCCGTTTCTTATCCGATATTTTAAAATATCGAAAATAAAAAATAAAGCTAATTATGCGTACTTACCATGTTACAACATATAAAAACATAAGAAAAACTTTTGTGGTGGGACGGTCTCACAATAGAAATATAGTATTTTTTAATTTTAATATTAATACTCAATTTCTTTCGGAAAATTTTCTCTTTTAAAATATGAGAAAATCTTTAATGCTGTCCCAATTAAATTGTACAATTTATTTCGAGAATATAAATATATAGTATTAAACTATAATTTGATATAATCTTCTTCGACGGTCTCACTAATGGAAAGATTTTCTGATTTTCTCTAAAAACAGATACGCTTGCCACTTGCCAATTGCCATCATCGCTGCCAGTAGTGCAAACGTGTGCCGTGTGCGTGACTTCAGGTCAACTCTATCTATAATTTATTATTCAATTAAAATATACAATGATAAATTGATAATCTTCCCTGGAAACAGACAAAAAGTTTCTTGTTATACTATAAATTTTCTTGCAAATGTAAATTATATGTAAATGACATTTGGTTCAAGCTCATCGTAGCATTCAATGCCGTTGACAACTATATAGAGTATTCGTATTTAGCAATGAATATTCCCCGTATTATACGCTGAACTTCACCCAAAGAAAAAAAAAAAAAAACCAGTCAATATATACGTGTCCGGTGTCTCTCACTTTGTTGAGAAGAAGAAGAGCAAGAAGACAACAAGCTCGAGATGGGTGTGCTTGGTTTTTCTTCTTCTTCTTTTACTACTTTTCGTTTTGCAGATTTTGTTGTCGTTTTGTGTCTGGTTTTGAATGCTGTGGTGGTCTGTAATGGAGGCAAAACCAGCAGTTTTGTGAGGAAAGTTGAGAAAACTGTTGATATGCCTCTTGACAGCGATGTCTTTCAAGTCCCTCCAGGCTACAATGCTCCTCAACAAGTATGTTTTATTTTCTTCTTCTTCTTCTTCTTCATGATTGATTGTGGTTTCAATTTTGAATGAAGATATGGGTTTGGTTTCATTTTTGTTTCCAAGTTTGAGTTTTGATTCATTTTTCCACTTGTTTGGTGTAAATTTCAGGTTCATATAACACAAGGAGATCATGTGGGGGAGGCAGTGATAGTTTCATGGGTGACTGTAGATGAACCAGGTTCAAACACAGTGCTTTATTGGAGTGAAAACAGCAACAAAAAGAAGAAAGCAGAGGGCAAATTCAACACCTACAAGTTCTACAATTACACTTCTGGTTACATTCACCACTGCACCATCAGAAATCTTGAGGTGAATTTCATTTCATTTCATTTCGTTGTTGTTTTTAATAATGACGCGTTTACTGATCAGGAATGAAACGGAAGAAAATAAAATTCTATAGGAAAGGGAATTTGATTCGTGAGGTGGAGGGGGGAATCAAGTTCCCTTTTCAGTCTGAACTTAATTCAATTCCTATTTTTGCGATATGATTCTCAACCGATTTTTGTAAACACATTAATTACAAATCAATAATTAAGTTCTCTTTCCCTCGTTAGGATTCCTGATTGGTAAACGCCTCTTAGTGGGGAATTTATAGGGTTTTCTGAATATTTTTGTCTCTCACTCTATATATAATGTTTATGTTCTTGCTTGTGTGAATTTGGGCAGTTCAACACCAAATATTACTATGTGGTTGGGATTGGACACACTGAGAGGAAATTTTGGTTTACAACTCCTCCAGAAGTTGGCATTGATGTGCCATACACATTTGGTCTCATTGGTAAGTGAAATTTTTTGTTGAAAACTTAGAATTGATAGATTTTCGGAGATTATGGTTCAAGTGCATACAAGATTTGAGAAGGGTATTGATTAGATATGATTAGAATAACTGCAAGTTTTCCTTTTCGATAGCAAATTTGACAATATGTGTTTTGATTTGCTCTTTTAACTTGTGCACTTGCTAAAATGTTGTAAATGTTTGAAATTTGGTGCAACTATGCTTGTTATGTGACTGACCACTGGGGATGGTTGGTTTGCAGGGGATCTTGGTCAGAGTTTTGATTCGAACAGGACGCTTACTCATTACGAGATGAATGTACAGAAAGGGCAAACTGTGTTGTTTGTCGGGGACCTCTCTTATGCTGATAACTATCCGAATCATGATAATGTTAGATGGGATACATGGGCGAGGTTCGTTGAGAGAAGTGTTGCTTATCAACCGTGGATATGGACTGCAGGAAATCATGAAATTGACTTTGCCCCAGAAATTGTAAGCAACTTTGAAGATTAATTTAGCGAAAAGACCATGCTCTATTTCTTGTTACTCTTTTCGCTAACATGAGTTCATCAATTCCATTGTTTTAGCTCACCAGTAGAAACTGGTTCCTACTACAGTTTATGGACTAATTTTCAAAAACATCCGCAAAGTTACCTTAGAACATCATAAACATCAGCATTTGGTATCTCTCAACGATTTAGTCGAAGAACTGATTTACAATATAAGTTTACGTATTGTTGTTGCAGGGCGAAACCAAACCTTTTAAGCCTTACCTACAACGGTACCGTGTCCCTTACAAAGCATCAGAAAGTACTTCTCCCCTCTGGTACTCCATAAAGAGAGCTTCGGCATACGTCATAATCTTGTCTTCGTACTCAGCTTATGGTAAAAACATCTTGTACATATATTTAATTTTCTACAAAAATGGTGTGTTTCGAAATGTGAATGGTGCGTGTGCGTGCTCGCCAACAAAACACTGTTAACAAGCATTTGCATGGTGTTTTTTGTCTTCTGATCTAGGTAAATACACTCCTCAGTATCAATGGCTGAAAAATGAGCTACCGAAAGTGAACAGAAGTGAAACGCCATGGTTGATTGTTCTTATGCATTCTCCGTGGTATAATAGCTACAACTATCATTACATGGAAGGCGAGACCATGAGAGTAATGTACGAGCCATGGTTCGTGAAGTACAGCGTTGATGTGGTGTTCGCCGGTCATGTCCACGCCTATGAACGATCTGTAAGTAAATCCATTCTCCAATATTAGCTTCTCAAGCATCAGCATTGTTTAGATTGATTTCTACTTGTCGAGAACTCACTTGCTTAAATTACAGGAACGTGTATCCAACATTGCATACAATGTCATAAACGGTCTTTGCACTCCCGTCAAGGATCAATCTGCACCAGTGTACATAACCATTGGAGACGGTGGCAATCTCGAAGGCTTAGCAACCAAGTGAGAAACCTTTTTTTTTACAGAACCAGTGTTTTTTTGGCACAATGTGAATCCGATTTCTTTGCATACATACATAGATAGCTGAACATAAATGTCCGTTTTTGGTGTGTGTGTGTACAGCATGACAGAGCCACAGCCGCCATACTCAGCCTATCGCGAAGCCAGTTTCGGGCATGCCATGTTCGATATCAAGAATCGAACTCACGCTTACTATAGTTGGCACCGTAATCAGGACGGATACGCTGTGGAAGCTGATACAGTGTGGTTTTTTAACAGATATTGGCACCAAATTGATGATTCTACAAAATGACTTTGTATTCTACACTCACAAGAATGAGTGCAATTGTTCAATCAAAGTTAATAATAAATCCAATTTTCTATGTACTACTCTTTTGTTGTTAACTTGTGATGCCTTTAGAGCAATTAGTTCTTGATCTCAAAAGAATTTTCTTAAAAAATTATAATACAATTCTGAGTCTTGAAAATAATTTTGATATAATTCAACGAAAAAATTAAATTAAAAAAAAAAAAAAAAAAAAAAAAAAAAAACAGAGAACAATTTAGATTCAACTCGAATTTGTTGGTAACCATCAAAGGAGCTTTTGATTCTTAAAAAGAATTTATTATACTTCACAATCTAATCAACTTTACTAATAAGTTTTCTTAATTTTAATTATTTATTACCATTCAATTAAACCGAACCTTTGCAAATTTTCCTATTATATAAAATAAAATTCTGCATAATATTAAGAAAAAAAATCTCAAGAAGAAAAAAACATCACCTTTTAGTCGAGGGAAGTGCAACTCTCCTTCCATATTAGCTGTGGGTGTTCTATTTCCATCGTATGCAATTTACAAGCTGTCTGAGTTTTCTTTTCGGTATTGTGGGGGTAGATATTCAGATCGTATATATACTCTTTGATCTCGATGTTGTGGAAGTACAGTCTAACCTCTCTAAATTAATATCCCAATAATTAATAATCTCTAACATTTAATATAATTTCAAGAAACCGACCACGTTCTATATGCATAATTTAATATTTTTGCAATCTAATAATTAATAAAAAATATCAACAAAAAATAATAATTAATTAATTAGCAAAATCACGTTCCTTAGAAAACAATCTATCTATAGTAGTCTACTTCTTCCCTATTGTCCTGATCTCGAACTGTATACATCGGAGTACCTTATGTTGTTGATGGTTCCTTGTGTTGGGATTTTTGAAAGTTGAAATTCCTTAATTGCCCATTTAGCAAGGGTAGACTGTGTGAAGGAGGGATTCTTTAATTTGTACAAACAAATTTCAAGTCTTTGAGCATTATTGAGTGAAGAAAGTTTCATTTTAGGAAGAAATGACTAGGTATAAATGTATAATTGGGGAAGATGAAGTTTAGAACAAACTTTCGCTACTCCAGATTTTATAGATTTAACTTTTTCTTGATGTTGGTCTTCTCATATTCCTTGCATTTTATTTTTAATTGGAGATATATACCATCCATGCATTTAATTTTTTATTAGAGATATATACCAAGCTCATTGGTAACTTATAAATAATAAATATATAAGACTAAATTAGCATGATAACAACTTTCTAACTACCAAGAAGTAGTGGCATTAGCAAATATACATGAAATAATTTTTTTTTAAGTCGATGTTCTACAAATTAATAACCTCCGCTAATTAATAAATTGATGTGCGGCGGATCGTATTAATTTAGAGAGATCAGAATTTAGATTTATCTCGTTATAAAAGTGAAAGTAATTATGGAAGTTAATATTAGTACTTATCGGGGCCGCAGACCTTGGTATTGTGGAAGTAAATAATAGTTATTCAGCTTGCACGGGTACAATTTGTTTTAAACACTTACACGAATGTAAGAATTTATGTAATTTTTTTAAAAAAGCACAGAAGTGATGTGGCAAAATATCATTGCTTACCTAACGAACCGGACATTAGCTAACTGCAGAGTGTAGAAACCAACATATATATATTTTTAGAAAAAATTATTTTAATAAAATCGGAAACCGTTCAAATTGGTATTTTCACGTCAAAGTGCCAAACACATACTGAGTAATCGATCAAAAACGAAACACGATTCTGTGAAACACACTAAATCACCAGCTCACGGTCATCAAAATCGAACAGAGCCGCTGATCTCAGTAATCAAACAGTCTCGAGATCCATCTGGAGTCTGGACGGTCTCTGATGAAGTGACCGGATATCAAAGTCTGATAGAAATGGCAGAGGAGACGACCGAGAGAATCAGTTCGAAGACGATGACGACGACGACGACGACGGCAAAAGAAGAGAATTATAACAATGGAAGTGAGAAAGAAAATGTAGTAGATCCGGAATTTTTTAGTTGCTTGCTCCAACCGGCGACCGCCGATTCGGATGCTGATTACATCGGAATGCGCCGCCTTCTTCTCTTTCGCAAAGTCGAGTCCGGTTATCGTCGCCGACTGGTACGGTGTTTTTGTAATTTTGTATTAGTGTAATATCGTATCGTATGCAATATGTTTTATGTGTTGAAATAGTAGTTAGATCTGTGTTTATGTTTTGAATTTAATGTTTTGGATGTTTAGAGTATGATTTGAACTTATTTGTACGTGTTTAAAATTCAATGTATATCTATATTGAGTTGCTTATGTTTAATTTTGTTCATATTGTTGCAGAGTGATTTTTTTTTTCTCTTAATTGTAAATTGTTCATGTTCTTGAATCATTGGTGTTGAAGTCTATTTAGCAAGTTAGGCGATGATGAGCTTTTCGTTAGAAAAATCGTGATTAAGCTTTACTTTGAATTTTGCTTCTAGATATACAGAAGTGAGAATAATTACTGTATTCTTATTTCTAGTTAGTAGTAATGAAATCACAACTTTTGAGGCTTATATATTACTTTGTTTGTCCTTGTTTATCAGTCAAATTATTTTGTTTTTTTATTTTAAAGTTTAAACGGTTGTTTCCAACTTTGGTCTGTGTTGAAGGATTGGAGATGCAATGGGAAAGGGTATGTGTCCTATCGTAATTACATTCGCAGACCGAGAAATTGGGAAAGTCTGCAATCACCGAGCCTCCAAAGCACTCCTGGGAACAGGTGCGGAAATTTTAGTTGATCATATTTGAGACTATATGTTGATTATCCTGTGGTATCAACATATATTGCTTCCATCACATGCAAACATAAGCTTAGTTAAAGACAAGTTTTGTTTACTTAGATGAACTTCCAGAGATTTGATGACAAAACATTTTGTCCTTTTTGTTTTAAATTTTCTTTTACCAATTGGATTGGTTATTTTGATTTTTTTTCTTGCTTTTAAAAACTGTAAAGAAGTTTTTGACTCTGCAACTTTCTGATTTGTGGGTGCTGTTTTAAATTTATGTTTCCATACAATTCTGACATCAGGGTAATTTACTGGTTGATTCATCAGTGGGCGATGGCTTCAATCTTCGAGTCCACTCTCCCATTTGTTTGAGGTGGACAGCTTGAGTTCTAGCAGGGTATGTGCAACTTATATGATGAATTTGTTCTTATTTTGACCTGAGATTGCATCTTATATTGCTGTTAGGGATCTGTAACAAGGTCTCAGGATAGACTACACAATATCAGATTGCATGGCAATATTAGAGAAGATGCTCAGGTTTATTTTATGTTTCTTTCATTATGGTAAGTCACATGTTTTCTTTCTTTTTCAGGATTTGAGAAGTAGCAATCACAGAACAAGTTTCAGCTCAAGTATAAGTGACAGTGATCAGCCACGTCGTCGAGTTGATCCTGCATATTCTTTTGTAGGAATGCATTGCATCTTTGATCAATGCAAAGCAGCTGGTATTTTCTCCTCTCAAACTTTTCATCTCTACCAATAACTTGAGGGTATATTTTAATGATTCAAAATGAACCAGTTTGATTATATATGCAGTAACTGTTATGAAGTTTGGGCACATGAGTTCTGACATACTTGCATATGGGGCATCCGATGGAACCTTGACAGTGTGCACCGTCTCCGAACCACCTTCAGTTCTTAAGCAACTAAGTGGGCATTCAAAAGATGTCACAGGTTGGATTAACTGGTATTGTTTCTGTAGTCTTTTCTTATATCTTAGAATGAAGTATTTCCAGTTGTGTCTTGTCTTCTAGTTTCTGTGTTTTTTGTAAGTTACTGGAATTGAATATGGAAACATAACATGCAGTGTAATTTAGCTTTATCTAATTTAATTGTGTAGTAAATAAAGTTATGGAGCGAGACAGAAGAGGACATTTATCTGATTTAAATTTGATTACTCAGTACATCACTACATCCCATGGTTTCTTATATTGAACAATGGAACATTTTTTGTTTTCTATAGATTGTATTATTTGCTTTGATTGCAAATTTTGTTTACAATGTAATTCAAGAAAAATAACATCAAAAGGAGGACATTGAACACTATTCTCTCCTTACCTTTTTTCTTCAATATCTTGTTTGGGGAGGGAGGCGGAAGTTGGATTGGATCAGCCAGGTAGCCCCCTCTGATCAATGAAATAATATAGATATGAAAATAATTCAGTGCCTATTTCATGAAAGATTGCTTTTAATACTGTTTTCCGGTGATGATAAAATCTGAAATTTTGGAACTTGGTCCTAATGCCTTCTGAGTGCATAATTATTGTCTTTAAAGATGTGTTCTTTAGGGTAGTTATAGAAAGATCCACGGCTTTGACTATTGTACTTATCATGTCATTTCATATTTCCATGAATCGAGTGACGTTTTGAAAACATTTTGTGAAGCATGATAGAATATTGCTATAGATTGCTTGACCTAATCCCTTGGCCAGGGGGTGAAAAAAAATGAAGGTTGAACACATTTGTAATATTCAAATCATTTATGTAGTCTCAGCTCTGCAATTATATATACAATTTATTAAATTCAGTTCAGGTGTTATAGTTTTTATATTACCGTGTTTCTGAAGTGGTAAGATATTTTCAGACTTCGACTTCTCATCAAACAATCAATACATTGCATCAACCTCCATGGATAAAACTGTGCGAGTATGGGAGTTATCAAGAGGCGTTTGCATCCGAGTAATATATGGAGTCCCTTCACAATTGTGCATACGTTTTCATCCTGTAAGTACACACATTGGTAATTTTTATTTGCTATAAATTATTGAAATATGCTTGTATTTTTTCTTCTGTATCAGTTACACATGCTTAAGTTTCAACCCTTGTAAGTCTTTTTATTCAATACTATTGTTTTTGTTCCAAAAAAATTAGTTACTTACACATGCATAATAATGAGTTCTTGTTACAACCAACCAAGCCCGGTTATATTAGTGATCTTGCATTAAAAATGCAGAGCACCCATTCTGGACCAGATATATTTTTTACCAGTTTAATTCTGAATGCGAAACAACCCCTCCTCGCTCTCTCTTTCATGTGCGGTTGTGTGCATATGCACATGTGTCTGGTGGACAAACTTGGTGCAGTTTTTGTTTGAATGTCCACTGATTTTGTACATAATTCTTGACTTGATTGGCAATTGAAAGCTCTCTTTTCTAATTTACTTTATTTACGCAGGTAAATAACAACTTCCTTTCAGCTGGCAATGCGAACAAAGAAATCACTGTAATTATCTGATGCCTTT
This sequence comes from Acer saccharum, assembly GCA_030490815.1. Lineage (NCBI taxonomy): Eukaryota > Viridiplantae > Streptophyta > Magnoliopsida > Sapindales > Sapindaceae > Acer > Acer saccharum. Next base: position 5,916,710 of record CM059870.1, read on the forward strand.
TCCTGCTGAATTTTAAGAAAGAAAGTTTTTTTACTCTTCTGAAATACATATAGTTTCTTGGTTTATTTTTCCACCGAGATCTTTTGCTTTTGTTTATTTTGTCAAGGGATCAAAATATACCACTTTAAAACAAAGATTCATTGATCTATGCCAGGTATTCAATTTCAGCACGGGGAGAATTATTAATAAATTGGTCTTCGATAGTGAAGTTACTTCAATGGACCATGATCATACTGGTCATCTCATTTTCTGTGGAGATTCACAGGTCTGTATATATTTACAATCTGTAGTGTTGATAAACTCAAATTACTACCTTTGGACATTGTTAAATGGGGTAATATGTGCAGGGATGTATATACTCGGTCAACATGGACTCCCGCTCGGGTACATTGTCTCGTGCTCATCGCCATCGTACCGGCAAGCGCAAATCTCCAGTCACAACAGTGCAGTACCGAAGTTTCTCTCTGTTGGCAGGGTGTCCTGTGTTGCTGACGTGTACTCAAGATGGGAGTTTGTCATTCTTCAGGTTTGGTAGCAAGAACACACCTTTTACTTTTAGGTTTAATTCGAATCACTGACAGATATAGATGGCTGGCATTTTGATTTTGCAGTGTTGCTTCGGAAATACAAGGTTATCTTACTCTTCGTTGCTCACTCAAATTAGCGCCACGAGTGCATTGCATTCGAGCATCCTTCTGCCCTCTACTTTCTCTTGAAAAAGGAGAATACATAGGTTTGTATTTGAATCACTCAATATTAACATTGTGACGTAAATAATTGTTTGAACTTTCTCTTGAGACAGGACATATAAATGATCGATTCATCTTTTCGCTGACATTGTGATATATTTGTTCTTATATGAAGTTGCTGGAAGTGAGGATTCGAATGTCTATTTCTATGATCTGACTAAGCCAAAGCATGCATGTGTAAACAAGCTACAGGTTCAACTCACTTGTGAATTAATTAGCTTTTTCATTTTTTTCGTTTTTATCCGCCAATCTGGTCTCAAACTGACCAACTGATTCGTGACTGCAGGGTCACCGTTTCCCAGTTGTAGGAGTTGCTTGGAACCATGGAGATAACTTGTTGGCGTCATCTGATCTTTATGGCGTTGTTATAGTATGGAAGAGAGCAAAGACAAGTTAGAACACACACACACACTGTATAGTAGACGGATAATAGTACCAAGAATCCGAGATACTTACATGTAGCCGAAGAAGGAACTCAGCTCTCAATTCTTTTTATAAGTGGCAGACCATTTGAATCAACATAGGTGAGTGTAGTCCGTGGATTTTTTTTTTTTTTTTTTTTTTAATCAAGGAAACCGGGTTGCTAATGATCCGAATCAAGTATTGTTTCAATGTTTCTCATTGTGTTTCGATGGAAATCGATCATGGAAGAGCCTTTACAAATTGATTCATAATCAATTTATGCAATTATTGTGCAGTTATGGAACTAATTGCACGAGTAGTTTCCGAAACAAGACGAACCGAAACTGTTGTCCTTCTGTAATTCTTATAGAATGATCAATTGATGAGGCATCTGTATCTAAATTCAGATTGTGATTTAAGAGAATTTTCTCAACGTCACTCATAAAATCTACATTCATGAAGTTGTGAAGGATATTTGTTAGTTAAGTACTTTTAGATGAATAAAATCGTATTTTCAGTCTTTCACTCTTTTGTTTATTATTTGGTATATGGTTGGATAAAAATATGAAGTTTCAAATTATGACATGATAAACCTTAATGTCTTTTTTTTTTTTATCGTGAGTAGGTTACAACTTATCATTAAAAAAAATCACATCAAAATTTATTAAATTGATTGGATTTCATCAATGTTCAAAAGTTAAAATAAATGATTCATTAGAAGAGAACCACGGTCTATGGTTAGTCCTACTGTCTTACGTTGTGGTTCTTAAGCCAAAGACATTTGGAAAAGACCTTTTTAAGTGTGGGATTCTGGTATTTGTATTTTTGCAAATGATTTGACTCTATAACATTACAAAGCTGATTCTGTAACATTATAGAGCTCATTCTCTATGTTACATAATCAATTTTGCACGAAAAAATACATGGGAATCCTGCACATTACGATACATGAGACATTATAAATATCCATGTTCGAAAGAGAGATATCCTATACTATATATAAAAGTGTGAAGTGATTGGCTGGAATTATAGCACCCCTTTTTTTTTTCTTTTAATTTCTTTGACTTTTTTTTTTTTTTTAATTTTTTAAAAAGTAAAATTACAAATACACCTTAATAGATAGCTTTTAGTAAGATTTTAGTTATAGCATATATATATATATATATATATATATATATATATATATATTTTTAAAGTCAAATGACAAATACGAGCCTTCGAGTTTGTAGAATTATTTAATAGAAATATCATAGGCAGTGTTAGATTGATGGTATTGTTGTTGGTGATCTATCATGCAGTGGATACCATTAATAGAGTTTGTAGAAACGTGAACTTTATTTCAACAACTAGCATCGCCAATGAAATAATGTGGTAATATATATAGTGGGGATTTTCAATTTGGATACTAATTACTATAAGTGGTTGATAGAATAACTATAAATTAGTGAATATTATGAAGTTTTGAAGATGTGGATATCTGTTATTGAAAATTGAGTGATCATTTCATCACAATTTATATAATTTAGTCAAAGAGTACTTTTGGATGTAAAAAAAATTAATTTAGTTGTTGAATTTGAATTGTTGAGATGTTCAATAAAAGTTGCAGACAATTGTTAAATCATCGTGAGAATGATCTCTTTTGAGGCAAATGTAGATGAGCTTCTTGCCAAACCCATGAGTTTAAGATTTCCTTAAAGTGTTATATCAATGTAATAACATTTACATGAACTAAAACTATATGTTATATTAACATTTCTTATTTTTCAAGGATATGTATATTTATAAATATGAAACTCTAATACCGATTTAAGCATATGTCTTGTATGTGCTCCAAAACCTAGTAAAGTAATAATATATGCCTCCAAAATTCATCGTTAATCCGTTGTAGTCTAGCTGGTTAGGATACTCGGCTCTCACCCGAGAGACCCGGGTTCAAGTCCCGGCAACGGAACTTGTTTTGGATTTTCATATTTAGATCAAAGGCTTAGCAACGATCCTATCTTGTAACATATCACTTCATTTTTTAACATTTTATACATCAGAGAATAGGCATAACAAAGTAGATATATGAAAATACATTTTTTTTTTTTATCTCTCTTGCTCTTTAACAAAGTTAAATAGCTGTATTATACAAAAATCTATGTTAATATAAACAAGAAACCAGACAGGGAGAAGAATCTACATCACATAATTACAGACAACCAAACACATCTGAATTCGGTTATCATCGAAAGGACTGTCGTCCCTCAAAACAAATTTACAAGAAAAAAAAAGGCTTTTTTCATACCAAGCTTGTCTCACTCTCTCTCTCTCTCTCTCTCTACCACTTACGACTGCTAAAGTTTGTATGTCACCTTTCAAGCCTATCGAAAGACGCTGCTCCTGCTCCTCCACCATACTCCTACTACTGCAACTTGATTAGGTTCCTACTATCACCTCCGGCGTCTCTTTGTATCCACCTGAAATTAAACACCACTATCATACAAAGATTTTAGCAATATAGTGAAGGTACTTCATATTTCCCAAGGACCGGAAGGGATCAATATGATACTCTGTGCATTGCAGACGTCCAGGTCCAATATAGAAATATAGTCAATGTTATGAACTCGTTTAGTGATTTATGCCTATTCATTTTTTAAAAACCATTTTTTTTCCTTGTGATCATCAGATGACACCATAACACCATCTTTGATGAAATTATATAAATATATATTTACGAGCAGCCTATAGATACAGGAGTGAAACAGACAAATAAGGAAGTTTCAAGGAACCCTACACCAAATAAATACATGTATAACAACCTACTGTTATATGTATATAAGGAAAACCAAGCCTCGGGAATTGGGAATACCTTTGTTTCCGAGTGTCTGGTGGCAGCATGAGAATTCTGCAAATTCTTTTGACCTTCAGTAGAACAAGTTTCACAGAAGAAGTGATCTAGTCTTTTAGCTTCCTCGACAGTCATGTTTATACAAGCAGGATGAAACCTGAAACAGTGTTTAAAGTTTAAAGTCAAAATTCAAAATATTTTCTCTAAAAAACTGTGTGTCTTTGATGCATGATACTGCTTCGTAACAGCCACAACCCCCTTGGATAGACATAATCACTTTTTTGGATCCGAAGTCTTGCAGACTTCTCCAATTCCTTAAATTTATACCCGAGCAAATATTTTTTAGACACTCTTAAGCATAGAAAAAATATATTAAATAATTCTAATTTGTTTCATTAAGAGAATTCTGCAACTTATTTTTTTGACATTAAAAATATAAAATCTTTCTTCAATGAAGACATGGTCAAGTCTCAAAATTGTCTGTTCTCAGGATTAAACGGGCATCACAAAACCTGCATGGTGAATATACATAGACATAAAAATTCATTGTGAAACACGACACGTAGTTTGTACGAGAGTAAAAAAAAAAAAAAAGGACAAGTAGTTTGTACCTAATCCTCATCATATCAATTTTTAATATTTAAAATTTTACCTAAGAAATAAATTAACTTTTTAGTAAATTTTCAGAATCAAATTTTCCTACTGTGTCAAGTGGGGATTAACAAGGTGATTTTAGTTCGATTTCTTTTTATTAGAGATTTGATTTTAGATTTCACTGTTTTGAATTGTTGATCTCAAGGAATTCTATGCTCCACTTATGAATTTACATCTCCATGTACAGTGTACCCTAGTTAAGTAAATAAGCAACAGCCTAAAATGCATACCGTCAAACTGTTGTGATTCCTAATTTCCTATTGTGTGCTAGTTTCCTATTTCTTGTTAATTTCCTATTTTATTATTAGTTTGTACACTATAAATATTGTATCTTTTTCTCAGTAAATATAAGAGAGCTTATTTTTAACACTAACTAAATGCAAACAAGAAAAAACCAAATACTGCCAACTATCTTTTTGAACAAGAATAATGTGATGTGTTACAAAAATGAGATGGTCCATCTATGATGAATTCTCCAATAATAGGATTTTCGTTACACACGGCCTATATAAAATTTGCCGAAAGGTCTTAAGTTCTTTGTAATGAGCCCCAAGGACTAACTCAAAACTAGTTTGCATTTGCATGTAACTAATTCAAATTAACATAAACTCATCTCAAAGAGCTGAGAAAAATAATAGATTTTATCAACCCACTCAACTCTGGAGTCATGCCCAATATTATTGTCTCTAATTTTGCTCCTATCTATATGTTGCTCCATATATAGTCAGTGTTCTAAAAAAACGGTATAGGCAGCTGCCGGCCATGCCGATTAAGCCCTAATCGGCAAGCCTAGGTGGCCAAGCGCCTAATCATCGCCGCCTAGGCAACGCCAACGTGTCCTAAGCGGCGATATAGTTTACCTAGTCAATATATTTTTACCGAAATAGAATAAAATTTATTTATATATATAACTGAGAAAAGATGTGTAGGTCCATTTTGCCAAACAATCATTAATCTCCTATGATATTGCACTTGCACATTCCATATATTAGTATATTACCTATGATCTGCAAAGTATTTACACAGCAACTAATTAGCTAGTCATGCAAAACTATAACTCCAAAAATAAAAGACAAGCCAACAATTTTCTCAGGAGTCCTCTGAAATCCATTCCAATAAATCATCCAAATGAAAATCAAACAAAAATAACAGAATAAAGAAGAGTGAATTATGATGAGGTCACTTCCAGAAACCTTTTAAATTTTGTGAAGTTCACTGATCTTTCGTACTCCTATCTAAAAGATAGTTAGTAATTAAAAAAAATGTCCTCACTAGTGGATTGTAGAAGCCCAATTCCACTAACGACATGAGAATCCCTCAGTTCAGACAGATGAAGACAAAACACCAGTGACTAATTGTGGATTGTAGCATATGCTAGAGTCAATGAGGACCATACACTATTCGGATAAAAAAAAAAAGTCGGAATCCATCAGAAAAAAACATAACCACCATGACAGATGGGACGGTTCATTGATTAGTGAATTTGGATTGGAAAATTGAATCATGTAGCACTAATTGTGGCATGCAAGTTGCCATCTACATCCTTACATCAGTTACATGCACAAACATAATCATGATACACAAGCCATGGACGAAAAAGGAGAAGGAAAACCAAATAACCAATTTGTAACCTTCAAATTCTACAAACTATTCACACACACAAAAAAAAAAAAACTTTTTTTTGACATCTCAAATTAAAATGTGTACACACACCTGATATAGAAGTATAGAACATGCGAAAAAGGGTTCAAACAAAATAAAATAACTTCAAAAGCAACGAACTTACCAATCACTGCATCCTTCACACTGAACCATAAGATCATCGGGGTTGTACGGCATTTCACATTTGCAATACCTGCAACATTAAAACCAAAGAATCCACTAAACCACAAAGCTCAAAGTTGTTCAACTGTACAAGCAAAAATAAAAAATTGCAAAGATTCAGCTTAACATTACTCTAAGGAATCAAACAGATAATCGAACTTGCCAATTCTAATCCGTTAAACCACAAAATTGAAGAGAACTCACACTTAAAAAAATGTAGTAAATAAATCTCAAGCTCAAACTTTGACATAAAAATCTTAACTTTCAGATACAATTTCATCAAAGCAAATACTTTCATAGACAGGTAATTTTTTTGCGGAATCAGTAAAAAGTAAGCATGCACAATTGAAAATGATATACACATAAACCTGTTAATTTCTTCTATCAGCACCCAAAAGAAAAAAGAAAAAAGAAAAAAGAAAAAACTTAATTTGTTTGCAATTGTCAAACAGTTTAGCTACATTAAACCAGATTTCGTAGCTCAATTACCAAAATCAAATCATTCTAGCAAAAATTATTAATCAAAATATAAGAAAAACAGAACAACTCAAAAACTAATCTTTAACAAAATCAATAAACAATCTAGCAAATTGGTCACATACACGGCGACGCGATCAGGATTGAAAGCTCCGGTGGAGGAGTTGTACTCGAAACGACAGAAGAAGTCGTCGTTTCCGACGGAGTCGAGTTTCGTATAGCTCTTGAAACTGTGGACCGTACACTTGCCTTCGATCGTATCAGCGCTCTGAATATCGGAGTGATCGGAGAAGAAGACCTCCTTGGAACCGTGAAACTGCCGGCGGCCGCCGATCGACTCCTCGGGACGGTAGTACCAGCGCACGTGGGCCTTCACGTTGGCGCCACGCGCGTCGGATTCGATCCGCTCGATCTTAGCCACGTACGACGGCTTCGAAGGATCCCCCGGACGCATTAAAACGCAGTCGCCGGCTGATCGTAACGTCAATCGCGAGTTAGAGAAAACATATTCGATTATTTGAAATTCAACAGCAGTAAAAAAAAAAAATTAAATGAAAAGAGAGATATAGAGAGAGGGCTTCGTCGTGTTCACTCACGTTTGACGGTTTTGTTGATGGATTTGACTGTGTAAGACTCTAGAGTTCTCTTTGGAGCTTTTGCTTTGGCCATTGAAGAGCTACGAGTAGTGATGGAGAATACAATTACATAAGCCAAGACAACAACACAGAGATTGTAAAAAGATTAAAATAAATCAAAAAACAAAATGAACTAAGACCGTGTTTGGTTGTCGGTATAAGTGTCGATATCAGTTATTTTGTTTAATTTATAAGTCATGTAAATTACTTAATAAATCACAATTGGATTAGATAATTTACCCATATTTATCAACAACAAAAAAAAAATTAAAATCAGAATCCGCTTACTTAATGGATTTAACGTATTTTATATATTAGAAAAGACAGATTTAATGTATTGAACCGAACTTAATAGAGTTTAACCCAAATCCGCTAGTTTCGTGTCATGTCATCGGTTGTGTCAACAATTGTCTTCACTCAGTCGTCGGTTTAAGTAAGGAATATTTTTGTTTTTAAAAGTATCAAACTTAATTATATTTCGAGGTCAATGTTTACAGATAAAAAAATTTATGTCTGTAAAAACAATTGATTAATATTGACCAGATGGTTCGGATTCGAGTATTTACTTAAAACTTTGGAAAAATTAGATTTGGAGTTACTATGAAAAAGAAAACTTAATTTTATTTTGTGATCGTATGATTTAATTTTCTTTTCTTGATATGGAATGTAAGTTATAATTTAATATGTCATATAATTAACTAATTAAGAGGTTTTTATTTTTTATTTTTTATTGTAATATAAAATAAAATAAAATAAATTAAAAAAACCAAAAATAATATTGAACGAAAATATTTGAGATTTGAGATGGCTGCCAAACGTGTCCTAATACTGTTTGATATTTAATTGATATGGTGTTTCGCGAGGTACAGTTAAAAACTGTGCAGAGGTTTTATCAGCCTTAGATGTGTATGAGACGAGGGCAGGATTGAAATTATAGAGAAAATGAGGGTGTGTTTTGGGTGGTTGGTGAAAAAGTATTGGAGGATGAGATTCCACGTCAGCGGCTACGTATTACAAATGTCAAGATGTGAAGCACGAGCTGATCAGAAGAAGCGACGCGTTGTCTTCACGTCAGGGAAAGTTGGGAGTTTCAGATTCTGTGTGGCCAGTTTTACTTTTAGCTAACTAACGTGTTGCCTTCTTCTGTTGCCACGTAAGCATCAAAAAAGCAAGACTATGCAGTACAAGAGATTTGATTTTATAGAATTGTCCATATGCTGAGAAGTCTTCTATAATTAACCACTAAATATTCGATAACGTGACAAATTGTAATTAAATATAACATTTAAAAAGTTTTTTTCTTTAATCTTATCGGTTTTTTTAGTGATCTGATGCACCAATCAGCAGGTTTGCTAAAGTTATTTTTTATCTGACGCTAATTTTTGTACACCATTTGATTGAAATCTAAATACTGAAATTGACACAGTAACCTTACTGTTAACAGTAACTTAACCAAACCCATGTAATATTTAAAGTAGTTATTTTTATTTATCATTATTATATTTTTTTTATCATTGAATTTGCAACATCTAATTGTAAAATGAACTAAAGAGCAATCAGAATGGATGCCTTGCGGAGGGGTGATGATGCTCATTGGTGTTTGATATTTGACAAGACAAGCTAAGAGTCTTGCACCATGTTTGATATTTTGATTGCTCTTGCTTGTGTTGAATAAAGATGATGGAAATTAGGGTTATTTTATAGCAAAAGAACTTAAATTTCATGTTCAAGTTGTAGTGATATTACCGATTAATAATGTTGCTAAAATAATTAAGAAATTGAATCAAAATTCAAGTATTAAACCATCTTCATCTTGTATAGATGCTCAATTGAGAAAGACATATAATTAAAGGAAACTTTTACCGAATGAATATATGAATGACGTGATACGTCTGTCTCATCGAAGACTTTTCCCTTTCGATTGGATATAGTAAAAACATTCTAAATAAACCTTAGCTCGATCCCTTTTGAATCTTATTGGTATAATAATAGACACAATTACACATTAGTTATACATGTAGTACTCAAGTGAAAATTTGTGAACAACATCTTATCCTTGTATAAAAAAATTGATCTCCAATTAATGAACCAAAAAAAGAGAGAATAATTTCACATTATAACCATGATACGGGAAGACAGGATCTAGCACGTACATAATAATATTGTCATGCAAGATCCTGATTTTGTAACGATACAAAACTGGGAGATAGCCAACGCGGAATCCCATGCTTTTAACAAAAGTACTTGCATTCACAAGAAGTATACCTACAAACTCCACCCATAGCATACCCCTTCGATTTACAATCTTCATTACAATTGTTGTTATCGAAATCTGGATTGCACTGTAAATTTCCGAATGTTGTACTAGCTGTTGTCGAGCATATTCTTCTAGCTTCGGCAACCTTCATCTCTGCACATTTATATAGAATCAAATCATTAGTATATTAACATATATAGAGTTAGGATTCTCTCTTGGTCAATCAAATAATAATTATTTATAGAGTTTGGATTCTCTCATGGTCCATGAAATAGAGAAACTGTAAAATCCGATTAAGTTTTTATGCAATTAAGGTGGTGATTATGCATGGTAAAAATCGGCATGAAAATGCAGAAAAACTTACCTGAGTAATTCGTAAAAAGGATGAGGAGTGCAAAAATGCAGTAGTTGTGCGCCTGATTAATTGCAAGGATGGGAATTAGGTAGTCTATTAATAGTTTAATACTAGTAGGACTTGTTTTCATGTTCAAGTTGTAGTTATTAATTTACTTTTATCGCATGATAGGACCACTGGATTCATAAAGGTTCCAAAAATTTAATAGCACCATTTGGGGCGCTTTTTGTAAGACAATCACCAGATTACTAATTTAAGTTTAAAAGGCACCTATTTAGGTGATCAGACAAAAATACCGGTATTTTTGTCGGTTTGTGCTTTTTGAAAAGTTAAGAGAAAACCTTTGAGTTTGTAACACAAATCCAAGCTTTTTTAAATCTTGAATCTCCGAGACTTTTAAAACGTTAATCGAGCCTTTTAAAACTTTTTCCGAGCCTTTTCCGTGACTTTTAAAATGTTTTCCGTAACTTTTCATATGCTCTCCAAGACTTTTCAAATGTTTTCCGTGACTTTTCATATGCTCTTCGAGACTTTTCTAACGTTTTCCGTGACTTTTCATATGCTTTCCGAGACTTTTCCGAGCCTTTTTAACTATCAGCTTTTTTTTTGTTAATTTTGTATCTCCGAGACTTTGTAAATAGTCTCCGAGCCTTTTCCGAGCCTTTTAACACTGGCTCCGAGACTTTGTAAATAGTCTTCAAGCCTTTTAACTATGGCTCCGAGACTTTGTAAATAGTGTCCGAGCCTTTTCAATCAGTTTAAAATTCCTAGATCTTCATCGTCTGCTACACAAATTTTCATAAATTAAAACGACATTAAACTAATTATCTAATGATGTTCAATCTCCATTGGAGGTCTGTTAAATAGACCTCTACAAAGAAGACTTTGTAAATAGTCTCCAAGCCTTTTAACTATGGCTCCAAGACTTTGTAAATAGTGTCCGAGCCTTTTCAATCAATTCAAAATTCCCAGATCTTCATCGTCTACGACACAAATTTTCATAAATTAAAACACCATTAAACTAATTATCCAATGATGTTCAATCTCCATTGGAGGTTTGTTAAACAGACCTCTATAAAGAAGATGAAAGAATAAAAGAATAAAAGATAAAAACTTTAAAGTAAGAGAATGTGTGTAAAATAAGGGCATTATTGTCCGTTCACCATAATAGATGCTTTTTAAACTTAAGTTATTAAAGTGATGACTTTCTTACAAAACCACTTTAAAAAGGTGACATTTCCCACCATTTCCACATTCATAAATACATATATATATATATATATATATATATATATATATATATATATATATACCATCCGATGGCAATTGCAACTCGATCTAGTAAATTATTAAGCTGAACAATCGATCTATATCACCAAGTGCGACAATACGCGGCATCTTTTCTAGTACCAATTTTGTTTAGATTATGTTAGAAGAATTGTTAGATCATCATCATAAATAAAACCACAATTTTGTATTAGGAAATTATGGTAAACGAAAATTACGTTTTTCCACCTATTACCTTGTTTTGCAAAAAAAAAAAAAAAAAAAAAAAAAAAAAAAAGCATATACTAGATGTGTCTTGATAAATATTTTATTGATAGAATCACTAAATTTGATTTCAAAGAAATATATGTTTGTTTGAAGCTTATTAAATCTCTTCATGAGCTTACGGATTATACTTATCTTAGGAATAATTTATGAGATAAAAAATCATGGAATAAGATTTAGTGGTCGTTTGTTTTTTTTCACTTATAACTTAATGGGTCTGAATCATAATTATTAAGTTGTTTTGTTTGTTTTTTTAAGTGGTCAAACAACTTAAAAATACCAAAAAACAACTTAAAATAAAAAGTAAAAAATCATGACTTTTCACTTAATTGTAAATCACTTAATTGCATTAAATGCAATCCAAAATCTTTTCTTCCCATACTATCCTCCATATATAACATATTTCCAATTTCATCATAATTATATATAGTATAGAAATCTTTTTAATATATACCTTATTTTAAATAGATTTAAAAATTAAAAAAAACCTTAATCACTTTTCATATTGGTGTTTAATATCAGTACTTTATTATGATATTAGGGTGATGTATATGTATATATATATATATATATATATATATATATATATATTAGAGTGTTTTGTGTGAGTTTTCTTATTGCTTCTTTTATTTTTTGAAAAAAAAAAAAAAAACTTTTCTTTTCTTAGTAAAAATGAAATTTGTTTGTAATGGAAGAGGAAGATCATGATCATGTGTGTTCATATATAATAATTATTTTTTGATTGTTTTTATTCCATATTATAAATATAATTGTTTAACATGGGTATAAATGTAAAATTACTTATTTTCAGACAATTTTATTTTTAAAAAACAAAAGTGTTGATAATACATTCAGATGTGAGGAAAAAAAAAAAAAAAACATGTCATTCAAGTTCAGATTTCAGTCCCTATTCAGTCTTCAGAAAAATTCAGGACTATTTAGTATTCAGACAAAAAAACAAACGACCCCTTAGCCTCGGTCAATGAATTATAGTATGTATATTAATACATTAATCAACGTATATAAGATAAAACCGTGAAGCATTTTTTTTTTTTTGGATGTAAACTTATCCATTGAATACTTTGTGGTTAATAATTCAAAGTAAAGTATAATCCCCTTTCAGCATTATACATAAAATAATGAAGAACTTTACGATAATGTAATACCGAATTTGATTACAATTGATGTTTTATAATAAAATAACGTGATGTTGTATTTGATAAGATATAATTTATGATCGTAAAGTTTTGTAAGGCTATAAATAGTAGCTTTCATATTGTTGTATTTGACTTGAGAATGTTGGAAGAAATAAAGAATCTCATATTGTTTTTTGGGCTATTTCCTCTCTTTCATTTTCTTGAAAGTTTATATTATTATTTTCTCTATCTAACTTCCAACTTTCTCTCTCTTTTTCTACCTTTCTCACTTTATCTCAAGATCCACTAATTTATGATTGTAAATCTTCGTGAGTCTATAAATACGAGAAAGCTTGTTAAATATGCTTGAAAGAATAAAGAATCTCATATCGATTAAGATCACCTACCCATCTCATTTGTGTTCAGCTTTTAAGTATTTGCTGACATATGACAGCCAAGCAAATGAATGGGTAGGATTAATTTACTTTATTTTTTTTCCCTCCCATCTATCAAACTATGCCGTGTAGAGTCCTAACTGATCCATTTTTTCACTAGTTTAAACTTTGACTTGAGGATGTTACTGACTTCTCATGAAATCAACAGCTCAGGCTTCTTGCTCCACCAACCAATCCATAATTACACAGCCATCTCTGTGAACCTTGGTGGTGTTCCTTCAATTTTCAATGACATCCTTTGAACCTAGAAATATGCATTGAACTGAGTAGGATTTTTTGATGGATCTCCAAATTGTGGTTGAACAATTGCACAGAAAGATTCCATCTTGTTACCCTTCTTCTTCTTCTCCTATTTCGTTTTCATTTGTAATCTCTTTGTTTTTGATTTTTTGTTTTTTTGTTTCGTTTTTGTTTTTAATTGTGGTTGAACAATTACACAGAAAGATATGAATCGGAAAAATGTGTACCTAAGATCGATTGAAGAGTCAGTAAAGTGTCTTTGTCTTTTCTTCCAGATCAACCGTTGCCGAAATCAACAGCTTCGGTTTCCGATTCAAGCCGAAAGCAGTCAATTTTCATGACAAACCATGTCACATCAATAACGGCGAAATCGATTTTCAAGGGAATTCCGTGGAATTATCAAGCGAGGAGTTTCATGATCATTTTGATGTCAAATTGATTCTTGATGAAGAAATTGAGCAAGGTACAGTATAATGGGGAATTTGAGTGTGAAGAACGAATCAATCGATGAATCAAACAACAATTACCGGTACGGGAATCCGATTGATGGGAAAATGGAATTAGAAGGGGAATACGAAGCATTAAGATAAAGATAAAGATATCTCAAGCAGTGGTTCCTGTTGTGCTATGTTCATGTTGTTCTTTCTTAACAGTGTTTAAGGCACCCAGCCAAGAAACATTGCCTAAGAAAGAACAACATGAACCACTGCTTGAGATATCTTTATCTTTATATATCTCAAGTAAGGGCGGGTGGTGCCTTAGGTAACTTAGGCGGTTGCCTAAGGCCCCAACTAAGGTCCAAAAATAATTTTACAAATAAAAAATATTAAATATTAATTAAACACTTAGCACAATACGTTAATGAAATGTAAATATTAAATACTAATTAAACACTCAGCACATCACAGATTCACAGTACGTTAATGAAGTGTGCCAAGCTATGCCGTGCCAAGCCGTGCCGTGCTTGTACGGAATCTTGTTTTATGAATTTTGTCTTTTCTTGTTTTATGAATTTTGTCTTTTCTTGTTTTATAAATCTGTTTCCTTCCCCTCTTCTCCTTCTATCTTTTTCTTTTTCATAAGTTTTTTTAAGTGGTACTCTATGATGGAAGGAAAAAAGGTACATGTCAGTCAATAATATAGCAGTTTATATGCATATTTTCGCTCATAGGCGGGATATCACATAATGTAATAGAAACCAAGCTGCTATGAAGAACCGAAAAAGAGAGAAAATGGAAAAAATAATAATAAAGCAAATTAATCCTACTCATCCATTTATTTGGATGCCACGTGTTGGTAGATGTTTAAAAGATGAAGGGGATCTTGATTCGAGAAAAAAAAAAAAAAAAACCCTTTTAAAAGCAAAGAATAATTTGATATAAGAAGAAAGAGCTCAAAGAAATTAAGAAGAAGACTACAAAAACATATCACCAGAGTCATTAAGAAGCAGACGGATGGGGTTCATTTATGGATCGGATCCAAAGCAAATTATATGGGATCCAATTTGTTGAAGTTAAGCAGATGGATCCAAATCAGATTTGAATGACTGATTTGGATATGATTTTGTTAAAATTAAACTAATTTGGTACATGTCACTGTCAATGAAAGAGGGTGAAAAAGAGATTGTCATTTGATGTTAGGTGGTGGTGATTGTGTCATGTGTCCATACAATAAGGAGTCGGTCAAAGAGAGATTGCCATTTTTTGGTAGACAGAGAAAAAGGAGTGAAAGAGAGAGATAGGAAGCTGAAAAGGAGAGAGGGAAATTTTACAGATAATTAAGTGGTTTTAAATTTTTTACCTGGAAAAGTATTATAGCGTGTAGCTGTTGTGTTGTACTACAAGAGCTTGCAGTAGCAAAAATTGAATAAGATGCATGTGACAAACTGCAGTTATTCAGAACTCATTTAATTTTAATCACATCGTTTTTCTGTGTCTTTTAACAAGCAAAATTGTCTGATTTTTGGATGAAGAAAGAGACAATTATGCCTAGCTGTTCCCACAAAAAACAAAAATGTTTCTAAAAACAAAAAAAAAAAACATTTTTTTTTTTTTATGACAAAGAGAAGTATTACACCGCAGAGAAAACAGGAAAGGGCTGAAGTTTATCCATAAACGCTCCCTAACAGAGGAGAAGGCTATCGATACTAAATTATGTGCCAAGGAGTTCCCCTTCTTAGAGGAGGCTTGACACTTACAAATTCCAACATCAAAAAACAAAGCCTTAATGTTATTGACAATAAAATAAGTGTCCCCTAAACTAGAAATAGGACAGCAAATAGAATAAGCCACACTAGAGGAAGAACACTTAGCTATCGAGACTGGAAGATTATAAAACTTGGCAAGCATGAGCCCCTCGCGTAGAGCCAAAAGGTGGCCAACCTCCATAGAGAAGGAACCCACCAGACTATGTGATCGTGCAACTAGCACTTTCCCATTGGAATCCCTAATAGCTGTTCTCACCCCAATACGCAGAGAATGCCTACAAAAGGCAATGCTAGTATTAAGCTTTAGCAGACCAGGTAGAGGGACAATTCAATCGGTGGGGATATGAAAGTAGGGACATGGGGAGGAGAAGAAAAAGCCTGTATGAAATTCTTGAATTTTGCCAACAGCTCAACTGCCCGAGAAGCCACCCTATCAGGGTCTTTTGCTTTGCCATTATTGACAAGGGAGTTTCGATTCTCCCAAATCACCCACGCCACCATACAGGTCAAATTAAGCTCATCAAGATCAAACATAGCTGCCAAAGATTGAAAAACATCATGAGCCAGATGATGTCTCATGTTAGTAATTGGGCTACTAAACCAAGTGCAAACCAAACTTTTCTAGCATCTTTACAACCAAAGAGGGCATGATCCACGTATTCCACATAAGAACCACATCGAGAGCAACTGGGATCAGTTACTATCATCCTTTTCCAAAGATTTTCCAAAGAGGGGATGGAATTTGAGCAAGCACGCCAAATGAATGTTTAGTCTCCAAAAAGTGTTCCACCACTTGCTCACCTGAGAGGAGGGGCAGGCGGCTGCCTGAAGGCTGTCCTGAAGAGCACATTTGTAGACACTACTGACTGTATATTCCCCTTTCTTATCAAAGTACCATATTTGGAAGTATTGACTACCCTTCCAGCTGATAGGGATAAAGAGGACAGCTTCTTTATCAATCAGGAGCAGTAACTGGTTTAGGATGTCTATGTTCCATCCTTGATGTAACCTATCTAGGGATGGCCAATGGGGGAAATGGGGTGGGGTTAGGTCCCCCCAACCCCACCCCCATTTTCCAGACCCTCCCCCCCCCCCCCCCCCCCCCCCATTTCCCCATTTGGGGGAAATGGGGATGGGGTAGTTTTGGGGGGAGGTCCCCCCACCCCCATCCCCATTTCCCCCGTTTTTCCCCGTTTCCCCGTTTCCCCATTTCCCCCGTGTCCCCCGTTTCCTCATTCCCCCATTTTCCCTATATCAATAAAAATTATATATTAAAAAAAACACACATAAATGCACAATCCATTAAATTGAAATACAAAATAACATAAAAAAATATGAAAAAAAAATATATAAAAATATGTATATATAAATATGTATAAATATGTATTTATAGTTAGTAAAATATAAATAATAAAAATATTGAAAATATAAATATATATATATATATATATATATATATATATTATAATATTATAATATTTGGGGAAAATGGGGAAATGGGGATGGGGCACCTCCCCCCAACCCCATCCCCATTTCTAGAATTTTATGGGGGAAATGGGGAAATGGGGTTGGGGCCGGGTCCCCCCATCCCCAACCCCATTTGAATTTGGGGTTAAAAAGCTCCCCCATCCCCCCCCATTACCCCATTTTCCCCCAAAAAATTTCCCCCAAATAGGGATGGGGGAGCGGGGTTTTGGGGCCCTGGGGGTTTTTGGCCATCCCTAAACCTATCCATCAAATCAGAGACTAGAATTCATGTGCCTAGGTTGAAGGTAACCAGCTTGAAGGAGCTCAGGCGAGGGATCCATTTGTCTTTGAAAGCATTAATTTTACTCCCATCCCCCACATTCCATCTAAGCCCTTTAGAAAGCAATTCTCTACCCCACATCAAACTTCCCTAGATATGGGAATAGCCGGCTTTAGTGAGAGCAAACATAAAGTCACCATTGCTGAAATATATTGCTTTGAGGACATGGGCTGCCAGCGAATCCGGAATTGAGAGTGTGCCAAGCTTGTTTTGCCAACAATGCCTGATTAAAGAGAGTAAGATCTTTGAAACCCAATCCCCCTTCACTTTTCGGCATACACATCTTCTTCCAACTAACCTAACTAACTTTCCTTTTTCCGTCTCTAGCTCCCCACCAAAACTTCAAAGTCATCGCGCTAAGCTCATTACATAAGTGTTGGGGCTAAAAATGAGCCTTCAAGGTATAATTATAAATGAATTCGAATATGTGAGATTAGACACAAGATAAAGCCATGTTTTTGTACTGAATATGATGGAAGTAATTTCCCACTTCTAATGGGTTACAAGTCTAGTAATTTCTTAGAAAGGTAAAAAAAAAAAAAAAAAAAAAAAAGTGTCCTTCATGGTAGAAATGAGGCTTTATATAGTCTTGTTTCTGACGTCTCGGGATGCGTGTCATGAGCCTAGAGGCTGGCAAAGACGATTGTCTCTGCATGGTCAGGTATTGTTGGGCCTAAAGTCTTATTTTCTGAATGATATCTGGTGGTGTAGTTTCTGTGGAAGATGGGTCCAGATGAGGATGCACTGTTCAGATATAGACACCGAGGTATTATCAGAGTCTAACCTGTTATAGACACCGGATGATAGTCCGAAGTTCTCACAAATATGTCCAATATTCCCCCTCGAGCCTATAAGTTGGAGGTTTCTTGAAGGCGATTGACGACACGTCGTTGCAGTGTCGGTCAAAAGATGAACATTTAAGTTCTACCTCGCTAGCGCACGAGTCACAGAGACTAGCACAGCGGCAAGTGAGGGTATCGTTCCGCAGGGAGGTGGGATTCACCGACCGTTACCGGTTCTAGCTATTATTACAACACGCCGAGCGAACTCGTGTGTTGCGTTTGTGGAAAAGTAAATAATAATATAAATAAATAAATAAACTAAAATAATATATACATGGATAGGATGGAATGGAGAGATGGCATGCAATGTGGTTACACTAGGGCAATGACTCAACCGTAACAATCCTCCTAATTAAGCTCTAGACTCACTTAGTCCCTCAATATGCAAGTATATAATAGACTCGTGTCCCCTTAATTGATCTCTAATCTCTCTCGAGTCTTAGAAATCACATCCACACATATGTATGGATTCATTAAGTACCATGGGACACAAATAAGAGCCATGTATGCCGGCCTAGTGATCTCTCAACTTCCCGGTCAAATACATTGGTTATTTCGTTGGGCATGTAATGCGCAACCGCGTGGGCCATACTACAACCAATAATTCATCCACGAGGCTAACCAAATACGGAATGACAACCAAGTGAAAGCATTAAGAATACGAGATACCCATATAACACGAATGTTATATGCTCGTGTCCCCTTAATTAATCTCTACCCTCTCTCGAGCGACATAGAGATTTTATCCATGCATAAATGCTTGGATTCATTAAGGACTGTGGGACACACACACGAGCTCTACACGCCAGCCTAGTGATCTCTCAACTTTCCGGTCAAATGTAGAGGATATCACGATGAGCATGTCAATGCGACACCACACGATATATAACACACAGCCTAAATATCATTCACAAGGTGGCTAACCGAGTGAAAGCATTAAACAATGAAATACCCCTATAAATACACGAGCACAAGAGGAATTCAATTTATCTTTACTCTAGATACGGATTCGGTTATCAATCTCCCTAGGATGGCTAAAAATGGGAAACAAGTTACCAAACAACATGTGCTTCAATGCAAATTGTTAAACATTAAGAACATTCAAATGAATTAAGGGTTCTCCTCTTGACTTGGGAATTTTCCCTAAATCAATTCCTCACCCTTTCCGGCCAAGGATGGGTGAATGTGTCTTAAAAAGACCCATTAAGTACAAGGATGTGAACCAAAGCCAACTTAGCAACTAAATGCATAAACTAGCATTTTCTACTCTTTGGGGATAAAATCCCTAACACTCAAATCATTCAATAAATGGTATTTTGGTCATCCAATAACATACAAACAATCATGGGAAGTTAAATTAATCTACTCCTACATTAATTACTTTACTCCTATTCCCATTCAAGCATACATGTCAATTTCTAACCTCCACAAACATGAATTTCATAATAAGAGATTAAACATACATAAATCAAAGAGCAAAACAAAACCCAAACGAATTTATGAACAAAATACATATATATAGCACATGTGAGGGTTTACAATATTCCCCAAATTGGGGTTACACATCAAAGAAGCAAGAAATTACAAGGAAATGAGTAAATAAAAGCAAACCCTTGAAGACAAGCCTCCAAAGATGCTCCATATCTTTGCTAGCTCGAAATTGCTCCTAATTCCTTGAAATCTAGTCTATGATGGATGGATGAAGTGAAAAAGGGGTGGTGGAGATGTGTGGTGAGCTCCCATGGAGGAAGAACCTCCATGGGAGCATGGGTCTCTCTTTATTATGTGAAGAAGATGAAGAAGGATGAAGAAAATGGAAGAAAATGGAAGAGAGAAGATGAGAGGCGTGAAAGATGAGAGAAGAGAGATTTGGGAGTTTTGGGATTGAGTGATTCTTTTTTTAGAAGAGAGAGAATAGGGGATATTTATAGTGGGGATAGTTAGGGTACAAGAATAGGGGTGAAAAGACATGAATACCCCTCAAGAAAATCCCTAAAAAAAACAAAATCTCGTGCAAGTTGTAATATGGGTCGTAGTACACTTTAACGTCCTGTTTGACGAAATGTTTCTGCCAACTTTCCCGGTACAGAACGTGGTACGCAATTTGGTCTAACGCGGTACGCTTCGACAAAATCTGGAAAATTTCAACACCAATTTCTTTCGTCCTTTCGCGCTGCGTTTTGGCCCGGAAACACCTCATTATCGCGCGTAGACTTCCTAAAACAAAATGAACCTACACAAGGCTCACAAAAACATATTATATTCACAAAAAATGCTCGAAAACGAAAGCAAACGACAGGAAATGGGGACCTCAAAAGGTGTATAAATCGTTCCGATCAATACCCCCAAACCTATCTTTTGCTCGTCCTCGAGCAAAATAAAAATAAAAATAGAAAATAAATTAACAAACAACACATGAAAATAAAATCAAACTAGGCTAGTCCACTTCCGTTGGAAACACGATAGCACTTAGCATGTGCCACAAGCCTTTAAACCACTAGGCGATCCCTAGAGGAGGAGTTGTAGTCTCCTGAGGGTTTACAACTACGACACCCACAAACGTATACTCTGCAAGATGTGTTGAGATGCAATCCAAACATACCAAATAAAGACTACAAGCATGCTAGTATCTCAAATATACCAATTAATAACAATGCATTACACAATGCAAGTATGCCAATACTTAGGATGTTTTCGGTTTACAAAACAACTACGTGCGAATTGCCTAAGATGAAATTCGCCTCGACTCTAATCCTCCCTGGATTTCAGTCTAATTTTTCCACTCAGATCCTAGGCAATCACTCTCTAGCAAACATATGCGAATGAGTTTATGTATTGGAATCTAATATATCGCATATGAGTATTTCAATAAAAGCACATTTATAGTGATAGATCTCATGGAAGGAATTGAAATGCCATGAACGTGGAAAGAGCATGCATCGACTCGCATTCCCAATATAGACTTCCTAAGAGATCAAATGGGCTTTTCCTCACTTGTATTGGGGCCAAGGTGATGTGTAGTGGTGTATGGGATGGAAGATATGGTAGGAGTGGATAGGATAAAGTTACTAACCATATCAAGGTGTGTATACACATTACAATTTACACAAAATTAGCCCTATTTCACATTACTATACAAGTGCCTAGGCTATAAAATTTACATTGCACAATTGTGCGACATTTATACTCATATTTAAGAGTAACTTTACAATTGAAGAACTAAAGGCTTAAGTGTTTTATAATTCAACACTTATTCTATTTTTTTTTTCTTTTTGTTTTTTCTTTCTTTCTTTTTCTTTTTCTTTTTGTAAGCCTTGTCCTAGCACAATTACATACATTGCCTAAGTACACGCTTTTACAAAAATGAGAGCTTTGCAATACATAACTTCTATTAAGCTATACACCTCAACATGATCAATAACTAGGGAATGGTTGTGGGTGTAGTGTTTGGCCTCAATTTTTCAATGAATATAGGGGTATGAGAGTGTTTAGGCTATTTTAGTAGTTGTGCACACACTCAAGCCCAAAATCATTTCTAAAAGTCCATCTAACAAGGGAATACAAATCTCAACAAGCAGTCCACATTATTTTAGTTCTATGGCAATCAATGCAAAATGTATGTACAATGAGATCACAATTAAGAACAAAATCGAAGAGTGTTTAAGGAGTAGAAACAAAATATACCCTCTGAATTGATGCTAATAGGCTCGAAACCTCACTAGGGTAGTCTCCACTATTTTCCTAGGCTAAACAAACATAAAAGTCTCATCCACCTAAACATCAAAAGATTGGCACTGTACAAGCAAATTTAAGCGACGCACGGAGCTAAAAGCATACAATGCATGTCTCCACTGGCACACAAAGAAAAGCAACTCAACAAAAATAGACTTTAATTCCTGAATTTTTCAAAATGGATTGATTTGAGCAGAGATTTGAAAATTTTCTAAAACAACACCCTAAAAATCATAAGATCTAAGCACAACACATATCCACTCTTAGATCTAAACATAAATAAAACTCACAAAAATAAGCAAAGCATTATACCCTTGAAGCGCATGCCCTCGCGAGTGGTTATTCGAACCAACCAAGCCTCCGTGAAGCTCTCTTGAGTTGTGTGGTCCATCCAACCTGTAAATTTCTTTCCTTGCACAAAACAACTCAAAGAAAATCAAATGCATATGCTTAAAACAAAAATAAGAAAAATAACACGACTCACAACCCCAAACATAGCCTAAACATTGATTGTACAAACAATGAAAGGCAAGGTTAAGAGATGTTTATTTTTAACATGACAATCTAATCCGAAAAGCAATAAAAAGCAATTAATCTAAGATATTTACAGAACCTAAGCTAAAACTAGTAACTATCAACAAATAAGCCACTTCCCCGGCAGTGGCGCCAATTTGACGACACGTCGTTGCAGTGTCGGTCAAAAGATGAACATTTAAGTTCTACCTCGCTAGCGCGCGAGTCACAGAGACTAGCACAGCGGCAAGTGAGGGTATCGTTCCGCAGGGAGGTGGGATTCACCGACCGTTACCGGTTCTAGCTATTATTACAACACGCCGAGCGAACTCGTGTGTTGCATTTGTGGAAAAGTAAATAATAATATAAATAAATAAATAAACTAAAATAATATATACATGGATAGGATGGAATGGAGAGTTGGCATGCAATGTGGTTACACTAGGGCAATGACTCAACCATAACAATCCTCCTAATTAAGCTCTAGACTCACTTAGTCCCTCAATATGCAAGTATATAATAGACTCGTGTCCCCTTAATTGATCTCTAATCTCTCTCGAGTCTTAGAAATCATATCCACACATATGTATGGATTCATTAAGTACCATGGGACACAAATAAGAGCCATGTATGCCGGCCTAGTGATCTCTCAACTTCCCGGTCAAATACATTGGTTATTTCGTTGGGCATGTAATGCGCAACCGCGTGGGCCATACTACAACCAATAATTCATCCACGAGGCTAACCAAATACGGAATGACAACCAAGTGAAAGCATTAAGAATACGAGATACCCATATAACACGAATGTTATATGCTCGTGTCCCCTTAATTAATCTCTACCCTCTCTCGAGCGACATAGAGATTTTATCCATGCATAAATGCTTGGATTCATTAAGGACTGTGGGACACACACACGAGCTCTACACGCCAGCCTAGTGATCTCTCAACTTTCCGGTCAAATGTAGAGGATATCACGATGAGCATGTCAATGCGACACCACACGATATATAACACACAGCCTAAATATCATTCACAAGGTGGCTAACCGAGTGAAAGCATTAAACAATGAAATACCCCTATAAATACACGAGCACAAGAGGAATTCAATTTATCTTTACTCTAGATACGGATTCGGTTATCAATCTCCCTAGGATGGCTAAAAATGGGAAACAAGTTACCAAACAACATGTGCTTCAATGCAAATTGTTAAACATTAAGAACATTCAAATGAATTAAGGGTTCTCCTCTTGACTTGGGAATTTTCCCTAAATCAATTCCTCACCCTTTCCGGCCAAGGATGGGTGAATGTGTCTTAAAAAGACCCATTAAGTACAAGGATGTGAACCAAAGCCAACTTAGCAACTAAATGCATAAACTAGCATTTTCTACTCTTTGGGGATAAAATCCCTAACACTCAAATCATTCAATAAATGGTATTTTGGTCATCCAATAACATACAAACAATCATGGAAAGTTAAATTAATCTACTCCTACATTAATTACTTTACTCCTATTCCCATTCAAGCATACATGTCAATTTCTAACCTCCACAAACATGAATTTCATAATAAGAGATTAAACATACATAAATCAAAGAGCAAAACAAAACCCAAACGAATTTATGAACAAAATACATATATATAGCACATGTGAGGGTTTACCATATTCCCCAAATTGGGGTTACACATCAAAGAAGCAAGAAATTATAAGGAAATGAGTAAATAAAAGCAAACCCTTGAAGACAAGCCTCCAAAGATGCTCCATATCTTTGCTAGCTCGAAATTGCTCCTAATTCCTTGAAATCTAGTCTATGATGGATGGATGAAGTGAAAAAGGGATGGTGGAGATGTGTGGTGAGCTCCCATGGAGGAAGAACCTCCATGGGAGCATGGGTCTCTCTTTATTATGTGAAGAAGATGAAGAAGGATGAAGAAAATGGACGAAAATGGAAGAGAGAAGATGAGAGGCGTGAAAGATGAGAGAAGAGAGATTTGGGAGTTTTGGGATTGAGTGATTCTTTTTTTAGAAGAGAGAGAATAGGGGATATTTATAGTGGGGATAGTTAGGGTACAATAATAGGGTTGAAAAGACATGAATACCCCTCAAGAAAATCCCTAAAAAAAATAAAATCTCGTGTAAGTTGTAATATGGGTCGTAGTACGCTTTAACGTCCTGTTTGACGAAATGTTTCTGCCAACTTTCGCGGTACAGAACGTGGTACGCAATTTGGTCTAACGCGGTACGCTTCGACGAAATCTGGAAAATTTCAACACCAATTTCTTTCATCCTTTCGCGCTGCGTTTTGGCCCGGAAACACCTCATTATCGCGCGTAGACTTCCCAAAACAAAATGAACCTACACAAGGCTCACAAAAACATATTATATTCACAAAAAATGCTCGAAAACGAAAGCAAACGACAGGAAATGGGGACCTCAAAAGGTGTATAAATCGTTCCGATCAGCGATCAGTTGCGGGCTCGAAAGATAAGTTATCGGTGTTAGCGTCGGTTGTGGTTGTTTGGACCCGTTTGGTTCAGGTTGGCCCACATCATGGCCAGCGAGTGGATGACACGTGGCTATACAGATGAGGTGACGAACAAGTGTCGTATCGAGGGGGCTGCAATTGTGTCACTTCGTATTCCATGTGGTTGGTCCCTATAAATAGTGGTGTACGGTCTTCAGCTCCTCATTTGCATTTTTTCAGTTGATCAAAGCATCTTCGGTGTCTAAGGTGGGAGTAAGAAAAGAAAAACAGGTTAGTCTCCGAGTTTAATCTTCTTTCTTTGTATTTAATCCGTATCTTTATCATCGTCCTCCGATGGTTCGAAAGGCCGAGGTGTCAAGTCCGGTAGACTCGCTAAGTTCGGAATCTGTGTCCTTGGAGTCTACGTCGAGACGGCTTTCCGTAGGTAGTAGTGCCAGGAGTACTTTTGGGGATTTAGATGGATCGGATGGTGGAAGTCCGAAGATCCAACAAGAGCGAGAAGGTACTCGGGGGTCCACGGTAGAGCCTGGTCCCGGTGAATACTAGGAGGGTTACAATTCTGAAGAATTCGTTCGGGACGCGATAGACCATATGAGGTTTGCGATAAACTAGGTGAGGGAAAATAAGATGGATAAGGCGAAGCTTAACCAGATCGTGATGGAGTTTTCAATACTTAGATTGGTGGGTATGAGTGTTCCCAGAGAAAGGGAAAGAGCAAGTAATCCCATGGGGAAATCGGTGGCTTTTCATCCCGTATTTCTGGAAATCAGGGCTAGGTTGTTGTTACAGTCCTATATTTGGAGGGTGTTGAGAGAGATTGAGATTACTCCGGCTTAGTTAAATCCAAATGCCTGGAGAATAGTGATCAGGATGTATTCCTTGTGGCAGAGTATGAAATATCCGGTCCTAACGTTTACGAAGATTGGACAGTACTACAGCCTCTACTCCCATAAGTCGGGGGGTGATGGTTGGTGGGCTCTTGTTTGTCGCGATAAGCAAGACGGTGAACCTCTGATCACCGGCCTTCCGTATTTAAACAAAGAGTGGAAGAAGACTTGGTTTGTCGCTAGAGGCGATTGGGGTAAAGACTTGCAGCTCGATGGTCGTTATCAGAGGGTTCGCTCAGTGTTCAATATCCTATGTGTTTGGGGCCTCCTTAGGTTTTTTTAGTGTTTATTTTTGACATTTTCATTTATTGTAGTGTTTATTATAAGTGTGCTTTTTCAGCAGCTGCGTGGGAACGTGTCCTGCTTGAGGAACTGTCCCGTTCGAGGAACTGTCTAAGACGGAGCGAAAGCACGTATCGGATGCTTGGCTAGTCTCTCCGAAAAGAAGACATGTAGATTACCTATTAGATGACCGGAGGCTACACGAATTTGGTTTTATCGTTAATCTAACGGAGGCTAGGAGGCGGAAGGTTGAGAAGACCCTGTCAAAGAAAAGTAAGAGTTCGTTCGGGCGTTATTTTGTTGGTGTATATTATCAGAGTCCCTTCCTTAGGTTTCTGTTTAATTTTAAATCGCTTTTCTTATCAGAACAGAGAAGCTCACCGAAATAGCTAAGGAGAGGATGGCTGACAAAGGAAAAGGTTTTGTGCCGACAAGAGGAAGGAGGACAAGAAGAAGAGGAGGGTGATCCTAAAGAGGCCTAGTCTGCTAAGCGAGGACGAGGCCTCCAAAAAAGTTTCTCCCCCAAAGAGCACGCGAGTTGATCGATCCTCCGTATCCATCACTGCCGTCGGGGGTTCTTCTCAAATCCCGCAATCCATCCCTTTGAGTTCAGTGGCCGAAGATGTTCCCAGGGGCCCACAAACTGATGTGGAGATCTTGGACTCCGAGAAGTAGCTACCCGAAGGAACTCCTTGGGCCACCAGCATTCGGTATCCGGCCTTTTCCTCGAACTATTTTAAGGATCCCCCGGTGCTGGGTTCTAGCTCTAACACGAAGCCCATTAATCCTGAAACTGGTGTGGAGTATCTGTGTGCTCACGGGAAGGATCAGCTAAGAAGTGGGGAAATGTCAAGCTATGGGAAGATATCCAATGTTGATAGGATCCGACATGGGCATGCAAACATGCTGCTGGTAATACACTCACGGTGGTTATATATTTTTCCTGGTTTTAATTTGTATGCGTATGTGCACTAATGTTTTGCATAGGAAGGATCAGCTAAGAAAAGGGAAATGTCAGGCTATGGGAAGATATCCAATGTTGATAGGATCCGACATGGGCATGCAAACATGCTGCTGGTACTACACTCACGGTGGTTATATATTTTTCCTGGTTTTAATTTGTATGCGTATGTGCACCGATGTTTTGTTTTTTTTTTTAAAGTAGAATGTTACGGATGATAACTTTTTTATCGGTGTTCAGGCAACTGGTAACCTTCTTCATATGGAGAAGAGGTACGGAGATGCGAATGTGAGGTATGAGAGAATGCAGAAGGAAAAGGACAAGGACATGGACATGGACAAGGTGGACGAGAAGCTCCGAGGGGCATTGGCCACCTTGGAATCGTAGAGGGCCATCATTGGAGAAATGTCTGCCGCTTATCGGAAGGCGAAGGCTTGCTGCAAAGGGAAACATGCTAAACTTTACGATTATCGTGAGCGCGTCAAAAGGGCGAATGAAGCCATTTGGGGGATGAAGGAAGATCTACGACAATGCCATTGATATTTTTGTGAACTCGGAGGAGTTCTATGAGATTCAAGAGAAGACGTTTGATAGGGCGGTGAAAGATGTTCGGGCGTTACTGCTCCGCTCGTATCCTGATTTCGACTTCTCTGCATTTGACACGGACGTTCAAAAAGCCACCGAGTCCCTTGTTGGGAAGGAAGGTAATCCGGTGAGAGTCAAATCTAAGGATTTTATGGAGGAACTGATCTCGGATGATGAACCTGAGGCTGTATCTTCTGATGATAAGAGGTTCATTGGAGATCGTGCACCTGAGAAGGCGAAGAGGGCTAGGCGTAATTGACCTCCGAAAACGTTTATTCTCTCTCTATTATTCATCATACCCGGGGTTGTTGTCCCGGTAATTTTGTAACGGTTGTAGGCCATGCAACGGAGTTCTATTTGTAACTGCTTTATAAATTTGCAACTGTGAAGTTTCAGAGTTTATTTTGTTTACTAATTTTACAAATTTGCACTTATTATTCAGAGGTTATATTTTCAATATATTTTGTTTTATTTCGATCTGAACTGTATTTGTCGGAATGATCCCATTAGCGACATAAATCGTATATTAATATCGTATCCACTTGGGGAACGCCATTTGGGGATTCAATATATCTGGTGTTAACTTGATTATTTTACTCGTTAATGATATTTTCCAATACCACATTTTCGGAGGATGATTGTTTATAAGACGAGATTTGTTAAAACCTACTAATCGGTGGTTTCAAACGATAGGTGTTCTCATGTCTATTATAGCTGATCTCACCAGCTTGTATTTTATCCAAAACTTTTTCCGATTCGGGATTGAGACCTTACTTGAGATTTCATGCCTCGAATATAGAGGCACCAATTCTCTCATGAGACATTTCGGTGCTCCCATAGGGGTGGAGACTTTTGTGCTCCGATTATGGAGACTTTAGTTAATTAATGAAATAATATCAAAAGGCAATAGGAAGTACTGAAATTTCTTACAGAGTATTTACATGCGGGGATCGACATGATAAAGGAAAACCATTGATATAATCGGTGGACAATCATTGGTAGTACTTCTTTAGGTGGTCTGCATTCCATAGGTTCCGTAGGGGCGTGCCATCCTCTGTTTTGAGTTTGTAGGTTCCTTTCATTGACACCAAATCCACAATGTACGGCCCTTCCCACTTGTCCCCCAAACTACCGTAGGAAGGCATCTTGGTGGAGGATATCACCTTTTTTAGGATAAGATCCCCCAGGCTGAATCTTCGGATACGAGCCCTGTTGTCATGGTACTTGGCTACATTTTGTTGATGGTGAGTAGTTCAGATTCTGGACAGGTCTCTCCTTTCTTCTAACTCGTCGAGGCATGCTCGGAGTTCTTCTTCATTGTCCCCTGGTTCGAATGAACATACTCTTCTTGTAGAGATGTTAGTTTCGGTAGGTATGACCGTTTCTGTACCGAATGTGAGCGAGTACAGAGTCTCCCCTGTTGCCGAATGTGGTATGGTACGTATTGCCCACAAAACCTCTGGGAGTTTTTTGACCCTGGATCCCTTTCAGGCTTGCAACTTCCTTTTGAAGAGAGTCCTTATTGTCTTGTTCACGGCATCTACCTGACCATTGCTCTGAGGGTGGGCTGGAGATGCAAACTTTAGATTTATATTGTATTCCAAGCAAACTTTTCAAAGTTTGTTATTATCAAATTGTGTTCCGTGGTCTACTACTAGGGTATGGGGTACTTCGAATTTGTAGATTATGGAATGCTTGATGAAATTTGTTGTATTGGCTTCGGTGATGTGTTTTAGGGCCTCTGTCTCAACCCACTTTGTGAAATAATCGATTGCCACAACATCAAATCTTTTATCGGATGTTCCCCTAGGCAGAGGTCCGATAATATCGACACCGAATCTTGAGAACGGCCACGGTGATGATATTTAAAATTGTCGACATCTGATACCTGCTCATCTGATCTTACCATAGTACGTGAAGAAGATCCAGTTTATCGGAATTTGGTTTCTTAAGCTCAAACGAAAATCTGTCTACTGGATAACATTCTTTAGTGCTTGGATTTAAAATGGCGATTCCAAACACACCGGTTCCGGAATCTACCAACAGAAGATTCTTTCTCGCATTCTTCGCTTTGTGGAACAAATCAGCCGTGCGATAGAGTTTCAATGTTTGAATCTAACAAATATATATATATATATATATATATATAGAGAGAGAGAGAGAGAGAGAGAGAGAGGTCCATTGTTTGAATCTAACTAACATAGAATGTTATAGCAATAAGTAGTGAATTTAAAAACAAAAGAGAAACATACCATTTGCGTGTAGAATTGAAAGATTATACCATAAAGAAATTTAGAGAACTAAGAATAGAGAAGATAAACAAAGAAAAGAACTTGAGAGAGAAAAGTGTGAGAATTTTTTTTCATTTTGTTCAATTGATACAAGGCTCCTTTATATACTAGTTGACCTCATCAGCCAAAAATATCTTACCAAATTCTATCCTCACCGTGTGATTGAGACTCACATTTTTTCTCACCTCCAATTTGATTCTAATTTCCATAACTGAATTGCTGACCTCAAGTAGGAAGGATGCTACATTGTAATTTCCGATGGTGAGTATGAGGTTTGTGTAGGGGAAAAAACGATTGCACGCAACGGAAGCAAGACTAAAATTAGGTTTAGTATAGTTTAAAATTTTTTTCCTTTTAAAGATGAACCTTAACCCTTTAATTAATTAACATATATGATTAAAAGTATCGTACCTTTGTTGCGTGATCCGATTGACATTGCGTCGATGGTAATCCGTAAGATCTTTCAATCCAATCACGAACGTTAATCACCTAGGAGCGTGGTCTCCCTTTCTTTGAATTGTGTACCTGAGGATGGATAACAAAAAAACCTTTTCTTTTTCGTTAGTCACAATAACTTCCAAGAGATAACAAAGAACGTTCCGGTCACTTTTGAATTCTCAATCCTTTGATCGAAATTCGCGTGAACCCAATTCGAAATTATGCACAAAGCCTTTTAATGTAAAAGCTACTAATGCATGCACTATCGAAATAAGAACGATCTCTTCTCTTTTTTCCTCTTGGCCGAATTCTCACACTAATCTTTAGAATTGGATTTATTTTTCAAGCAAAAGAAATAATTCTCTCTAACAAGATCTATGGTGGCCGAATCCATAGTTACAAAAACTATGGTGGCCAAATCCATTGTTCCAAAAATTATGGTGGCCGAATTTCTTGCCCACATATATTTAGGGTTGGCCGAAATCTCTAATAGGAAAACTATGTGGTGGCCGAAATCCTCACTTGAAGAGGATTTGTGTTTCCACCAATGACTCCTATCAATCTTTTGATTTCCAAACCCTAATCCAACTCTTTAGTGTATTTGTGACTATATAAAAGACTTTCTTATTTGACTAGATAAATAAAACCCTTATTTTTCTACTTACCAAATAAAGTCTTTTATATTTATTATACTACCATAATAGTATACTACAAAGAAACATATTTCCTAGTCAGAAAAAGATTTTAATTTTTAATTAAATAATTAATTAATTTCCATTTAATCAAATAATATATTAGACTTACATATAAGCCTTGCCGCCCATGTATAAAAATAGGCCCAAATATTATTTTTCATTTTATAAAATCCATTGGACCTTTAATTAAAAGGCCCACATGTGAACTAGGCTCATTCTTACTAAAAGAAACAAGCCCACATGCCTTAATACAATTCTAGATGGACCCATAAATAGTCCGGTAGAATATATCAAGTGATCCATGCAAGTCCGTGTGAATTGAGGATCTTGGCGGGCTTATCTAAATTTAAGCTCCAATAGATATAACCCAATCTCAATCAACAAATGATTCACTTAAGTTCAACCTATTAATTTTAGTTCATTCCACTAAAGAACTAAAATTGCACTCTTAAATAAAGATAGAATAAGTAAATGATTCTCATTCATACCCTAGACAATCTTATTGGAGATAGTGAATCCTCGTGAATAATATCAGTAATCGCCAAGAGCTCATAGACTGCCTATAGCTCTCCAAGTTACCATATTTACTCATATGACCACATTTCGAACTTTGGATATTTTGACTTGTCCAAAAGCCATGCTTTCAATAGTCACTATCGAAAACTCAATGTTGAGATTTTATATCCAATTACCTCAAAACATCCATATAATGATATTATACTCTCATTGTATAAATGGAGCCACAATGTCCATATCTATAAATGAAGTCCTATATCGATTAATAGATGAATATCACCAAACTATCGAGGATAGACTATGCTATATAATCGTATTCATTGATAACTCAAATGATACCACTTGCAACCAAAAGTCCATTATATAAGATTGTGCATTTCATAATTATTATATAATATGTACTTTTTAAAAAGAAAATATTGGGTTGGAGGAGTGCCCTTCTTGTGTTACTGCTTTTGTTCCGGACGATTGTCCACTTGCTTTGTAAGCTGGTTTTTGGTTAATTGAAATTTCCTTTAAAAAAAATTTAAAATAAAAAAGAAAATATTGAAGTGACGTGAATTACACATTGTTGTAACTTGTATAATATATATATATATATGACTTAATAATTTCAGAACGTCCGACCACAGCCGCACATTCACATTGAGTATAGGTATTTGTTAATGTGAGGTTATGGGCTCAATGTGAATATGTGGTGGTGGTTGAACGTCCTGACTTTATAATTTTAAGACGTCCATACTAGAGGACCACCCATATATATATATATATATATATATATACATACGGTTCCATTCTGGTTAGTGCGTACTTATATAACTATATCAGAACCAATGTATGTAGACCATTGATTATGAAGAAGTTTTAACAAGTACATATACTTTGAGTTAAAGTATATAAATCTAATGGGCCCCTCTTGTTCTCACTTACTCCGTCCTTGGGCACGTGTTTACATGTTCCCAAAATAAATTAGGGAAAATTGCACAAACATACCCTGACTTTAACACATATATGAGGCATAATCCAGTTTTACTAAAATTACAAGAAAATACCCTTGACTAACCGTTGACTAACCGTTGATTGGCAGTTGACCATACTAAATGATAAAATGACCAAAATGCCCTTCTTCAATGTTTTATTAATTTTTATTTTTTAAAAATACTGTAAATATTAAAATAATTAAAAAATAATTAATTAACAATATAAAATTTAGAAGTCAAATATTATAAAATGTCCAAATTACCCCTCAATATTATAATTTTTTTAATTTTTTAATTGTTTGATAACTGTTTCGTAGGTCTGTATGGAGATCAATTGCTATTTATTTTTTATTTTAACATTTAATTTGATTTGCTTTTCTTTAAAAAAATATAAATTTAAATTGTTTTGGTTGGATTTTAATATATAATTAACAGTTATCAAACAATTAAAAAATTAAAAATATTATAATATTGAGGGGTAATTTGGACATTTTGTAATATTTGACTTCTAAATTTTATATTGTTAATTAATTAGTTTTTAATTATTTTAATATTTACAGTATTTTTTAAAAATAAAAATTAATAAAACATTGAAGAAGGGCATTTTGGTTATTTTATCATTTAGTATGGTCAACGGTTAGTCAA
The DNA here is from genome assembly GCA_030490815.1 of Acer saccharum. Taxonomy (NCBI): domain Eukaryota; kingdom Viridiplantae; phylum Streptophyta; class Magnoliopsida; order Sapindales; family Sapindaceae; genus Acer; species Acer saccharum. The sequence continues at coordinate 5,950,142 of CM059870.1, forward strand.
CTGTCAGTCAACGGTTAGTCAAGGGTATTTTCTTATAATTTTGGCAAAACTAGATTATACCTCATATATGTGTTAAAGTCAGGGTATGTTTGTGCAATTTTCCCAATAAATTAAGATATTGTTATACATCTTTACTAAAACAACATGATGTGGTCCATCGACTAATTAAAAAATTCCAACCCCCACAATACACGGGTAAAAAAAAAAAAAAAAAGATTGTTTAGAAATTAAAAGAAAAAAAAAAAAAAAAAAAAAAAAAAAGCTTGTTCTATTTGCTATAGTTGTAACTTGTATGCCTGTAAGGTTGACCTTTTATGGGTTTGAGAGTGACCTCAAATTTAAAAAACCACCCGCAATACACGAGTGAAATGAAAAAGGAAAGAAGGATCAGGTTCGGATTTCGCACGTAACAGTTTTATTTATTTATTTATTTATTTTTAAAAATATTACAATAACTATTATAATAGAACTGTCGAAACGTACAATCACATGTGTTAAGAGGTGATGTGCCACACGTTACAAAGTTCTAATATATGAAATGGGTGGATTGCTAAATTCTTTTATGATTATTAGTCTGGTCCCTAAATACACAAGCCAAACAATGGATTAATTGGGATTAAATTAAAATAGGGCAATTGTTGACGGTGATTTCTTGATAGTCAACTGGCAATTCTTCTTCTTCTTTTTTTTTTTTTTTTTTCCTTTCTTTTTCTTTTTTGAATTAGCTCTATATAAGATAGCAAAACCAAAATCATCCTTTACAATAAATTTAAAAATCTATCCAGTCTTGTTAAGTATACTACATCATTTCCATGACAATTTTTATTTTATTTTATGGAATTTCCATGATAAATTATTACTTGAAACCATATACATGAAAGCCTAATTAATAGATCAGTGAAGAATCCCCCATGAATAATAGAGATCGTCAAATACACTTCATCAATGAAACTAACAACCAGTCCAGGAATATAATACGTACAATACGGCTGTACATGTTTCAACCGAAACACACTCGTACTCTTAATCAAGTACCAATAGGTACCAACCGAAACAAAAGCAAACTTGTATCCAAAAACGTGCGAGATCTCACACCTGATAATTTCTATTATTTTTGAGGATTAACACACAAACAACACCAAATTGAAGTAGTAAATCATGCACATTTGGGGGCTGGAGGCATTGTGATTCTTCTAACAATTGAATTGGCAGTAGCAAGTTGTGATATCGATAAACCCCTGGCGCAACTCTATGGTATCACAAAATCCACTGACAGCAGCTTCTTTGTTCTTGCAATGCGTTTCACAACTGTTGTCATTGACCAATGGAACGCATGATGCCCATGGGTATGTTGCACTACGCTTCTTGCACAGTGCTGCTTCCACGACCATATTATTCGTCTCTGCAACGATTTACACAATCATACAACATTATGCCATATTCAGTAGGTTTCAGATGCAGGATCCTGCATTATTATTACCATAAATCATCATGATTTTCTTACTAATGTAAGAATAAAATTACTCACCGTAGTTTGTGAGGAGAATGAGAATGAAAAAGAGCAGGAAAACCGCGGCAGATTTGAGAGTCTTTGCCATGTTTATATATTTCTCTTTTTTTTTTTTCTTTTTTTTTTCTTTTTTTTACTTGTAAAAGCCTGCATGTTTATCATTTACATTATATATAATTTAAATACCGAAAATGAGTAAAAAAAGAAACAGGTGAAAGAAAGGTCACAGCCCACCAAGTCCCCCAGCAACTATTTCATCATCACGCTGCAGCATACAAAATAAATCAAACAATTAATTAGTGCAACGATCAAAAACAACATACAGTACCTATCAAACATCAAACATGTATAATATAACAATTGATCGAAAACCACTTGAGTCTAATCTTTTAATAATTTCAGCGAATTGAGCACAAGCAGCCTCACGTTCAGCCCTAATCTCTGACATCTGCTATTCTGCTTCTCAAGTTCATCAGAGATGTCTAAAATCTTCTTCTTATGGGCAGCAAAGAGATCTATCTTCTTTTCCATAGTAACCAGAAGATAGATTTCTTTGCTGCCCATGAGAAGAAGATTTTAGACATCTCTGATGAACTCTTTTTTTTTTTTTTTGAACAGCGGAATTCTATTAAGGCCTGAGGTCGAAGGGAAACCAAAAACAAACAACAAACCGAGCCACAGAGCACATCTCTGATGAACTTGAGAAGCAGATGTCAGAGATTAGGGTTGGTTGCTTGTGTGGATAATATAATGGTGCTATTTATAGTAAGGACTATGGAGTACAAAGGACTTGTTTGTCGCTATTTTGTTCGAATCCGATGCTCAAATGATATGTCATTACTATAATCCATTCATTGCCACATCACTTTGACGCCAGATTTAGGTACCAAATTTAGGTAAAGTATCATTATTGTTATTTATATATATATGCTCGAATTGCCAACAGAGGCGTAGCTCAGTCAAAAAATATACATAGTCCCGAATTAATAGATATTGTCAACCAAAAAAAAAAAAAATTATGTATATACACATTTTTTGTGTCAATGGACGAGTTTAGGGCTTGAGTAAATGATACTCAGATCAGCGGCTCAAATCCTACCGATAGTGAAAGCTTTCAAAAAAAATACTTATTGCCGAATTAATATATATATGCTCGAATTGTAGTTTGGATGTTTTTGTTGACTTGGTCTCAATTTGCAGTTGAAAATCACTAATAAGATGATTGTACATAATAATTATCGTATCTTTCACGTTGTTAAATAATTAAATCTGGCGGTCTGTTGGAATTATAATATTTGCTATTTTATCAATTTAATTATTTAATCTCAATTCAACAACATGATGTGTTATTTCAAAAAAAAAAAAAAAAAGGTTATTCTATTTCCTAAAGATGTAAGCCTATATGGTTGACCTTTTATGGGTTTGAGACTCACCTCAAATTTAAAAACCAAACCACATTACACGAGTGAATTTAATAAGGAAAGAAGGATTAGGAGAGAATTTTGCTCGTTACATTACAGAGTTCTCATAATTGAAAATTAATATATGAAATGGGTGGATTGCTAATCCTTTTATGATTATTAGTCTGGTCCCTAAATATACAAGTCGAACACCACCCAATGTGGCTCAATGAGAGGAGCACTCATTCAGTCTAGCAATATCACATATTTGAGTCGCTGTGTGCATGGTATATAAAAAATGGATTCTCTATGATTAAAATAGGGCAATAATGTCATAGCTAGCTAACAAAAACTCATTTTCTATATATAAAAAAGAAAAAACAATAAATAAAAAATTCGTATTTGATTATGATAGGTAATCAGAATACAAAGGATGCTTTGAGCTTTTGTACTAAAAGAAGCTGCTGCTTCTAGGGAATGCCTCGCTCAAGATTAATCACTTTTCACCAACCGTTTTACCAGAGAAATCTTTGATGCATCCCCACCTAGTTCTTCAAAAACTATTAACAAATTATGTTTTGGCTTCAACCAAGATCTAGGAACATGGTACCTGCAAATATAACATACGAGAAACCATTATAAATACGTGATCGAGAATTTCAGTAAAAAACTACTTTTAATAAAAGCATTTTTTAGAGAAGTGTATATCTTAACAAGATGAAGTTGGTCCAATGGTAAATCCCTTACACATATATACACCATGAGGTTACGGGTTCGAATTCTCACCCCTCTCCAAAAAAACCCCAAATTATATTTATATGATAGTGCAATACTAAAAAAATAAAAAGTGTATATCAAGCTTTGCTAGAAAGCATTTTTATTTTTAACGATATCAAAAGCACTTTTCGAACATAAAATAAAATTCAAATTTGGTTGGAGAAGATTGTACCATTGTTGAGTAGGTTGATCACAACCGGATTGGCACCTTGTAGGCCTGTAAGTACTACTATAACTGCATTCACTGCAGTTGCCTTTAGCAGTTGCAGTCCAGTATCTTCCAATGTTATCCCCATTTATCCATACTTGACCTTTTGTCATACTACCCATGTCCATAGCTAAGGGCTCATCTCCTCCTGGTGCATCAAATTTGGCCTGCAATTTCAATTTTATTGTCAATGTCGAAGAATGAATGTGCGTTCCAAGTGCTTTTAAGTAAAAACGTTTAAAGGTATTTTTGGGAAAAGCATGCATCAAGTACACTTTTTTAAAAGTGTTTTTAGAGGGTTTCTCCAACGTCGGTTGAAGTTAAAACTAGTATGTGGTATAAATAAGCAAAAGATAGTCTTGACCCCACGACAGCCTTTTAGGCTTGTTTGGTACACCGTATTGAATTGTATTTGACTGTATTGAATTGGATTGTATTGTATTGGACTGTTTTATCATTAATACAAACCTGCGTTTGGTGATACATTGTATCGTATTAGGTTATTCCTATATGATTTTATTGTATTTTATTATATTATAAAAACATAATATTTAAAAAAAATACTTAATAATTAATTTTAAAAACTCTTACCATGAATAAATCAATAAATATTTTTATATAAAAAATCAATAAATATTTATTTTAATTGAAACAAAAAATTTAAATAAAATTTTCCTAAGTATTTTGAATTTATAAAAATTAAAAATACTAAGAACATAACACATATTTTATCAATATTCCATATTTATTGAAGAAAAAAAAAAGTGTTTTTCTAATATAATACAATCTAATACCACTAAATATAATGTATTAATTAATACGGTATTTGCTGTATTTGGCAATTAAAATGTATTAAAATAATATAATACAGTGTTTGCACCAAACGTTGTATTATATTATTTTAGTACATTTTAATTGTCTAATACAATACAATACTGCCAAATAAACAAAACCTTAAGGAAAAAAACCATGAGGTCCAATGGGCCAAAGTGGACAATGGGCGGCGGCCTTGTGCGTATTACAAACAGGTAAATGAGAAAAAAAAGATACTTTTTTAACTTTTTAAAAGCACTTTATGAACAATTGAACACATTAAAGATCACATATAGTCATATACAATGTTCTCCTACCTTATACCAAGTCAATAGTTGATGTTTCTGTTCTGCTAAGGACAATGGTCTCCAATGAACTGCAGGAATGTGATTCCTATAATCAGAATTGATTGTTTCTCCTTTAAGCCCAATCTGAACAAAAGAAACAATCACAGAGTCGAAAAAACTCAATGAACAAATGATAAGTACTAATCCAAAATTCTCAGAAGTACTGAAAATTCATACCTTGTATGACCATTTCTTCCAGGACAAGTCTCTCCTTCCCTCGTCTAACCCGTGTAGCACAACTGGTCCTAGAACTCCTGTCTTATATGACTCGAAATGTGCACCGATGTTCTTCAATGATGACCACAGAAAAATCGATAAATCACAGTTGAATTCGGATAAAAAAGAAATGAGAAATATAGCTAGTGATAAATTTTTGTTTCGGAAATGAAGATAATTCAATGATACAACAAAACTAACCGTCAATCCAGCAGTTATACTGAGTAGTGAAATTCTATTGGTTCCAGCATGAAGCTGAACATTTCCTGTAAAAGTAAATGCTCTTACTCGTCGAGTCCCAAAGGCCGAGCCTAATCATTAGATCAAAATTTTCCGGTTAACGTATGATGAGTGTAATTAATTAATAAAGCATAAGAAATTGAACTATAAAAAACCTGAGAAATGTCCATTGACAAATACATGCATAGCATGGCCTCTGGATTGAACAGTGAGAGTGAAATGCTTGCTTCCATTCAAAAACGGTTCGGATGAACTTATATCGACACTGGAAACATCACATAGTTGAAACTAATAAATACATCGATTGTATACAAATCCGTACGTGTTATATTATATATGTTACCTGGTTGAGTACCAAAGATAGTCACTGGTATCTCTGGTGATATTTAACTGCTCCAAGAGACCAGACACTGTAATGGTTGAATCATCATCATCTTCGGATGAAAATATGTCTTCATTGAATGTCTCCCATGAGTGAAAATCAACTTTTTTTGGCAACATTTGCACACGGGAAGTTTGAGTTTTAACCTGCAAATTAGAAAGAAATCAAATGAACTGGTTTTGCCAACCAAAAATTTCCATTTCTTCTCCAACATTGTCAATTTCACTTACATTGGCAGTGTTGAAGACGACATTTTTGCAATCGGGAAGTATGCTGATAGACCAAGGAGGTAGATCGTAGTGCTTTCGATTAAAAGTCACCCTTAAAGTTGAATTTCTATTGTAGTTTGAAAGAAATGCTGCACAATGTCCTGACTCAGAAGAGAATACATGAGCCTGTAAACAATTTATAACGAGTCTTTTAGTAACCATCAGACCAAAAAGCTTAAGCAGATAGGAAAGAGTCCAACAATAGTATTTAAACACTCTAACAGTGCCCATGATCGATTTAGACAACAATATCAACAATATGCAATGCTCAATAATCAGAAGCAGAACAAAGAGTGTTCAAGTGAATTTCATATCAGCGAAATCATTGGTACATAGAAATGGCATACCTGTCTGTAATTTCCCAAGGATGTAACATTGGGATTGGCAGCAAGCAAAGCTTTTTCGCATAACTTAATAGCTTTATGGAGTTCCTTTAGATGGCTATATTTTGGTTCTCTGATCAAGCCTGTTAATCATAATATCAGCCATTAGTCGAACAAATGAATAACTCATCTGTAAATTAGTACTCTTGCGTAATATTGGAAAATCGGGGGTCTAATTTTCTGACCATATTCATCGATGGGAGCATCATAGTCGTAGCTGGTAGTAATGAAAGGTCCTCCAGCAGTCCTTCCAAAGTTTGTTCCTCCATGAAACTGCACAAATTTAACGAACAAAGATTATCACGACATATATTTACTAGTTGTAACGGATTGAATGACACGAATCCTATCACGAGTACTGGCTTATACGACACAAATCAAACAAAAAAAAAAGGCGAAAGTGTTGTTTTTCAATTGCCACTACATCTCTGAGCTTTATTAGATGCAAAGTTCACATGGGAATCAAGAAAAGCATATAGGAACCAGCAGCAGGAAATTGAGTGTAGTGAGCTGTGGCTGACCATGTAATAATTAACCAATGAGCCTCCTTTTCGAATGAATCGAGCAACTGCAAATGCCAAATCTTCGACTGGTCGATTGTAAATCGGGCCACCAAATTCTGTGAACCTGCAAAAAAAGTATACATAGATAGATAGATAGATAGAACATTCAATGATTGTATAACAGAAGAATTTAGAAAAAGTAATGGTAGCTGAAAATTTTTACTTACCAGCCAGTCCAAGCCTCAGTCCATAATGTGGGTTTATAAGGCTTGTTTGGAGAGAAATTGTCACAGTAAAAACCATTGCATGTGTTTATCTGTCACAGAATTTTTTTTTAGTTAGCTAGGTTGCGCGAAAGGCGCGAAAAGAAACATTTCGATACAATAATTTGCATTATTGCATTCATACCACAGGATCTGGGGCACCTTCATCCTTGCACATAACCCATGGAACACCGGTATCCAATTCAACAGCCATCTTTGCAGCCCATTCCATGTATGCCTGACCAGCAGTTCCGAATCTCTTTCTTTCGGGCTCATACTCATTTTCAATCTGCATACACAAGACACGACACAGCACAACACAATCAAATACATCGAAAACTCACAATTGCTGCACTATTTAGCTGATCATCGCATAGTGATTGGATGAAGATTATTAGCATATGAAAAGTTGTACAATGTACTGGGGCTAGTTACTTCCTTCCTTCCTTCCTTCCTTGAGAACCTTAACATTCTTTAGTTATTATGTGAGTACTTACTTTCTACTCGTAATCGAAACTGAATTTCGCGAAAACCTTAACATTCTTTGGTTGTTACGAGTACTTTCTACTTGTAAACGAAACTGAATTTCACGAAAACCTTAACACTCTTTCTTTAGCTGTTATTAGTACTTTCTAATTGTAATCGAAACTAAATTTCACGGAAAATAAGTGAAGATATTCAGATTCATGGTGTCGAAAAAGCTTAATATTTCGGAACTTAAAAGACTGCAATTATATATACCTGAGATAGAATGATAGGACCACCTTGAGACTCATATAGCTTCTCATCCTTCATCATGTTGACAATCTTTTCGGTGAAATTTCGCATTGCAAGCTAAAAAAAAAAAAAAAAAACAAAGATATCAAACAAATTTCTAAGCTAATTAATTAATTAATTAAAAACCTGGAAGTGCAAGCAAATTTTTCTTAGAAACAAACAAACCTTGAAAGGCTCATTATCTGTTCTAAAGCTAATGCCTGGTACAAACTTCAACCAAACAGGAAATCCCCTGAAGAAAAAAAAAAAAAAAAAAAAACCAAAATTTGAATTTGAAGAACATACAAAATTTGATCACATTAGAGAATTTATGAGAACATAGTTGTAATAATTTTTTACCCAAAATTCCATTCTGCACATATATATGGACCGATTCGAAGATGAACAAACAAACCAGCTTTCTTGATTAACTTGATGAACTTAACCAAATCATACCTCCCTTCAAAATTGTACTGAAAAATCCTCAAACACAAAACAAAATAATAATAATAACATGAAGAGTTAATATATGCAGCAAAAAAACAGAGAAAAAAAACAAACAGAGTTTTGAGTGGAAAAAAAAAAGTGTACATTGCCAGGAGAAGTTTCATGGAGATTCCAGAAGACATAAGTGTCTATAACTTCCAAACCACCATCTTTAGCTTTCTTTATAAGACTTTCCCACATCTGAAATATGTTAAAATGGTCACGTTAGAATAAGAAACTGACAGGAAAATTATATTTTCCTGAGAAAGTGAGAGAAAATTGTGGTGGTACCTCTGGGGTGCTTCTGGGGTAATGTATGGAACCAGAGAAGAGAATTCTTCTGTGACCATTGATGATAAGAGCTTTGTTGTCATATGTGACTTTGCATTTTGTCAACTGTAGAGATACTATTGAGAGAATCATCATAAACAACATCCAAAACGAATTGGAAGATGAGTTAGCTGCCATTGTTGAGAGAAACAGAGAAAACAGAGAATGTTTTTTGAAAAGTGAATTGCAAATTGTAATGAGAGTTTTATAGTGCACAAAAAATCAGAACCCAGAAATATTTCACTTCTATTAATTAATTAATTAATTAATTAATACAAGTTAAAAAAGATATCAAATTGAAATTTATTTTTTAGAATATTATATGTTTAAGAAAAAATCGAAATTCATTACAATTCTTTATAAATAGTATATTTAGGACTGTTTGGAGAATTTTCATTCTAATAGGATTTATTTTTTAATTTATTTAAGAGTTGTTTTCTAATTTATTTAGACTTGTTCGTAGTTTAATCTTTTTAGAAATGTGGTATTCAATTCGTATTCATATTAGGATTAGTTTATTATAAATATTCTTATTATTTCAAATTAATAAAACCTTTGATTGATTTTTTTTTTTTTTCTTTTTTCTGATGCCTGCACTTGAATCGTTTATTATATCCTAGAAATATGGGATTGAGAATCATTATATATAACAAATAAAAGTGTTGAGAATACTGAATCAAGATTTCTTCTAAGCTGATCTTCGTGTTAACATCAGTAAATTTGGTAATACTGAATCGGTGGTTAAGATTTATTTTCTAGTATTTTTTTTTTAGAGCTTTCGTCAAAATTTAAGTCATTTACCTAAACCCGTTCATCTACCAGTTTAGCTACGCCGGCTGTGGTCTAACTTCTTTGAACTCTATAAATGTTGAGATCATATGATACATATATGCTTTTACATATGACATTTGATGCTTTTTTGTTTTTTTTTTTTTTTTTTCTTTATTCCCATTAATTGTAATAGCTTTTTTTAAATAAATAAATAAAAACATTGATAAAACTGAGTCTAAATCAATTTCAATCATTTATATAATGATGAATAAGTTGTCAATTATTGATCATAAATTGAAATTATTATCGAAATGACATTTAACAAATTTAATTGTTGTCATGGATATTTTGTAATTTTTCAATTAGAGTTTATAAATTATGATTGAGATTTTAGATATTATCCTATTATTAGCATTATGATGATCCCGAAAATTAATTATTATTATTTATTTTTTTAACGAAATGGATGCTATTGAAAAGACGTTTAATAAATTAATTTATTGTCATATGTAAATGTTCATGTTACCATCAATAAGGTGTTTATTATTGAAGTTGTGATTGTGATCTTTGTATAAAAGTAATCATATTATGAATTTAGCTACAATATAGTAACCGGACAGTGGATACTTTTTGAAGTACAATTTACATAAATTTGGATTTATTTATATTTTTTTTAGGAAGGGGGGTACTCGCAAGGCTGGCCTGAAATTTTCGAGGCCTGAGGCGAACTATAAAAAATAAGGCCCTCGATACTCTTCGTATGTATGTTTACTTGATTTTTTTAAAAGGGAGTTCAAAATAAAAAAATTTAAAAATTTTAAAAAAAAAGAAAGATTTAATCTTTGAAATTTGGACAAAAACTTATATTTGAAGAGAACAGATTCTACCATGTATCACAAGTTTGACAAAACTTGCTATCTTATAATCTTTCAAACTCAATCACATCCAGAAAACATCATGCATGCACAATTGCAAGTTAAAGGTCATTTTAAGTAAATAGCAAATTTCACCGAACTGTTATGAGGTTTTCTAGTTAATTGACACTCACTCCCCTGATGTTAGTCAAACTTAACCATTAACCATGTTTGACCGACAAAATTAAGGGTATTTTCATCATTTCAAACTTATTTAAAAAAAAAAAAAGTTAGAATTTGTTGTCTTCAAATATAATTTTAAAATTCTACCCCATATCACAAGTTTGACAAAAACTTGATCTCTTATAATCTTCCAAACCCCATCACATCCGGAAAACAACATTTATGAACATCGTGCATGCACAATTGCACATTTAAGGTCATTTTAATTAAAGAGCAAATTGCACCAAACTGTTATGAGGTTTGCTAGTTAATTGACACTCACCTCCTCTACCGTTAGTCAAACTTAACCATTAACCATGTTTGACCGACAAAATTAAGGGTATTTTCATCATTTCAAACATATTTAAAAAAAATATAAAGTTAGAATTTGTTCTCTTCAAATATAATTTTAAAATTCTACCCCATATCACAAGTTTGACAAAAACTTGCTCTCTTCAAATATAATTTTAAAATTCTACCCCGTATCACAAGTTTGACAAAAAAAACTTGCTCTCTTATAATCTTCCAAACTCCATCACATCTAGAAAACAACATTTATGAACATCATGCATGCACAATTGTACATTAAAGGTCATCAAGTAAGCATACATAGGTCCCGATACTCTATGTATGCTTACTTGATTATTATTTTTCTCTAATAAATACTTGTAAAAGTTAATATAATAACTCAAACTCAAGACTATAACACAATAAAATAGTAAATAAATAGTACTAATTAACCTTTCATTAAAAAAATGAGATTTTTCGAAAAAAAAAAAAGTATATTGATTTAATTTCCTTCAAAATAACGACTTCTAAATTTTCGTATTAAGAGAGTTTTATTTTTTTATTTTTTTTTTAAGAGATATAAAAGAAGATTATTTATGACAAACATGAGTATTGCTAGGATTCAACCCACTGCCACTTTTAATCCAATGTTGTTGTTGTAAGAAATGATAAATGAGTTTCTATTGGTGGGCCTTTTAAAATATATATATATATATTTGTATATGGTGGGTCATTTTTAAAGTCATTTATGGGCTAGGTTTTCATTGGTGGACCTTTTGAAAAAAATATATATATATGTGTGTATAATAAGTCATTTTTAAAGTCATTTATGAGCCTATTTTGTTTAAAATCTTATATGGACTATATTTTAGAATTAATATTTTTTAACTACAATTTGTGGGCCTTTTACAATTGAAGGCCCTAGGCGGTTTGCCTCACTGGGCTCCCTCTAGGACCGGGCCTGGGTACTCGAATCCACAACTTCATCACCGGACCAACCTCATATTGTCAAGTAACCGGTTACTTGCTGGACTAATAAATTAAAATTCAATCGTACACAAATTTTAAATTTTCAAAAAAATACAAATTAAAAAAAGGGTTAATATTAAAAACCTCCCCACCTTTAAACTATTATTGGATGTATTATTACAAATGCTTTTATTTTAGAAAGCTCCCCTATGAACTAACACCGTTAGCATTCCGTTTGTGTTGATTGAGTTTGACTATTAAAATGTCTAAAATGTCTTTATTTAAGCTTCTATCTTATGAATTGACCGTTATACCCTCAAACTTTTACCAAATAAATTAATAAAATGATACAAAAGGCAAGAATGTTAAAATAAAAGCATTTGTAATTATACATCCAATAATAGTTCAAAGGTGAGCGGAGGTTTTTAATATTAACCCTAAAAAAAAACCTAAAGAAAAATATTTCGCTAAACTCATCCACTTAATAATCATTATATAAGTATTTATCCATCGATAGATTTCAATTATTAATCATGTTTGCATATACTCGACAACTAAAATCATGTTTAATGAAAAACACATTTAATCAATTTATCGATGATTCGATATCATATGATGTGATATCATTGAAAATTAATTAACGTTTTTTTTTTTTAACATCTACATAAATAAATGATATTAATCTTTATAAACCATCTTTTTTTTTTTTTTCTTTTCTTTTTTTTTTATAACTAAAAGAAACAGCAACAGAGAACAACTAACCCGGCCAGTCGGCTAGAACCAACCGCTCCACAGACGGAGGGCAAGCTTCAAGTAAGAAAAGATCTTCTGTAGAAGACAACGAAAGCTTAGCTTTGCAGACCTAGGTTCATGAATCCTAATTAACTGGAAGATGTCAGATATGATGATCCCCACTTTCGAACAGAGGCGAACTCCCCCTATGAATAAGATCCACCACCATTTTAGAGTCAGTTTCAGCAATAATAGGTGGAGACCAGCCTCCAAAGCAAACACAATACCACCAAACAAAGCTGTAGCTTCAGCCACAAGCGGGGAAAAATTCGCAGCCAAACTTTGAGTCGAAGAGCCCACCACGCAGCCCTCAAAGTCACGAATGACCATATACCCAACCCAATCAGATAGCAATTTTCTCGGATGGCCGCATCCGTGTTAACTTTAAAGACCCCCTCTGCCCACTAAATGACATCTTAAATGTTATAATTTGATGAATTCTTTTCAGACTGCAGTTTCTAACAGAAATCTAGTAGTGTACAACAGCTTAAAAGATCTCAAAACCCCCCACAAAAAGGTATCAGATGTTCTACAAATGTCTGAACTGGCACAAGTATATTCAAAGTACAACTTAAACATTTAAAACTTAAATTTGCACAAAATTTATAGCAATTCTATTTGTAAGAATTGCTTCAACTCTAATTATGAACCTATAATGAAATGACACCCCAAAAAAAAAAAAAAGAACCTGAGACAGAAAACTATTACTGGAACCATCTTCTAAGCTGTTTAGAACCTTGCTTGTTACCACCACCATCAGTTTTGTTGGAACTCTGCTGCGAATACTTTGATTTGTATTGTTCTATCAACATGTCGAGTTTATCTACTACTTCTCGCCCTGGCTGGTTCTTTTTCGACTTTTTCTCTCCCTTCTGTCCTGTTTGGTTTTCCATCTTCCTCTTTCCTGACTGGAAATTTCCTTCCTCGAAAGAATTTGACTTACGTGTATGATTCGGTGCCATTTTACCTTTGACTGCACTTCCGCTATCAGGCTTCCTGCCATCTTGGAGACCCTTGGGGCTCTTCTTGTAGCCTTTGGCCTCTGTTTCCGAGTTCTCTCTCAAAGAAACTTCTGCCTTTTCACTAGCTGGATTACGCTTCTGTTTCTTGTTATCTCTGCGTTTGTCAGTGGCAGCTCCATCAGAAACCCTGTTACCTACTCTATCCTCTTCACCGTGTTCTGATTTCTTCGCTGCTCTACTGTCACCATTGGATATCCGTTTTCTGGAGTTCTCGTTTTTGTTCGGGTTGGCATCCCGAGTGTGTGAATCATCATTTTGCCGCTGATAAGTTCGTAGCTTAACTTCTCGTAGTTTCATTGTCTTGATATTATCAAGGGCAAACTCCACAATTGGACGATGTTCAGGACCAAAAGTTTCTGCAAGTAGCGCGAGATCATTTCAAGATTAGGTTATAAGGCTACAAATCACTCAAATATAATAAATTGAATCAGAAATAGAGTTTAATTTCAATCTTAAAATTGCTACCAATCACCATATTCATAAGAGATTTTGAACCATAATATGAAAACGAAATGTATTACCAGGATTATTATTAAGAACCCTTAGGGCCACAAGTGCATGTTCATGCTCTGTGAACTCGACAAAAGCAACTCCACGCGAGTAATTTTTTGTATCAACCTTACCATTCTTCAAATTTTTCAAGAACTTTATCTGTATGAGAAGATTTTAAGTTAAAAATATATATCTTATAGTATATGGAGTATGATATATCATGTAAAGGTAACGGATAAAGGTAGCTAACCTGTCGAATAAAAGGTTTTTGCTTAGAAGCTCGTGAGATAACCGCATCAATACAAAGCTTCCTTAGTTCTCTCTCAGTCATTGACTTGGGTATATTGTATATAATTAGTCTTATCCTTGAAACATGAAAATTTGGTGATTGAAGTTTGGTCATCTTGTTCTCATTCAACCTGCAATATATCTTAACGGCATTACAAACTGTTGTGTAGGAATCTGAAATTTTACACGAGCAGTACATTAAACAGCACAAATATTGAAAAATCGTGATATGTTGCTCTGATGGCATTGACCAGAAAAGCTAATACTGGGATACATTTTCTTTCTAGGGATTACAGGATTGAATACACTAACCCCGTTTTTTTTTAAAAAAAAGAAACAAAACTCTTAAAGAAGAGAATAACGGAGAAAAATAGAAAAAAATTCTAACTCTAAAAATTGCACAAACTATACATTGAATTATTAGAGACATGACTTACGTTTTTCGTTTTGACATATCAGCATCAGAAACACCTTCAGCAGCTGGAGTACCCTCAACTATTAATCCCTCCTATTAAGAATTTGTAAAATGGGGGAAAGAAGAGCCAATTAATGTTGGGGGCAGGTCATCCATCACAAACTGATAATGCAAGAACAGGAACACAATGGAGAAACCAGGTAATAAGGGAAAGAAGAAAGGGTTTACGGAAACTAACCTTTGCCAGGTAAAGACTCCGTTGGTCATGATCCTCAACTTTTGTCTTCTCCAATGCCTTATCATGAGCCGACTTCTTATCCAAAGCCTTAAAAACTGTCAGCTGCCTACCTTTCAAAATAATTCCCAAACCAGAGGCATCATTTGCTGCTGAAACTGCAGCATTAGCTGCCTCTATAGTTTTGAACTTGAGGAAACCAGTCCCTCGTGGTCGCCTGCCATAAGCATAAGGAGATCACATGGATTTATATTAGTCTAATAGCCTAACAAGAAACATAAGAAGACATCAACTAAAAGCCGAGTCCATACTTGGTGACTTGATGAAGAACTGGCACAAAGGACTGCACTTCCCCAAATTCAGTAAATCGTTGTCTCACTTCTCCAATTTCAATATCAAAAGGAAGGTTACTTATAAAAGTCGTTCTTTCTAAATCATCTTCTCCCTCTGTTTGTTTTAGAGTTGTTGATTTGCTTTTGCTGGATTTTTCAGGTTCAGATACATCGATTACTTTTTCAGACTCATTGGATAACTTATTTTCCACATTAACAGTTTCATCAAATTCCTGATCCTTGTTACTATCGGGCAGGGCAGAATCATCAGAGGGAGAGCCTGTAGAAGATGAAGTAAATTTCTTCAGAACTTTCCTTGCAATGTCTGCTTCCTCGTCAAAATCAATGTCTTCTTTCTCTGATAAATTTATGTCATCTGAAGAATTATCCATATCATCATCCTCCAAATCATCATCACTGCCAGTGTCACTGTCCCCTAATCTTTCATTCTGCTGTCCTGTAATAGCACACATATTCACTATAATGTAGACAAATCATTTGCTAAATTATCCAATAAAGGAAAAATTAAGCCACTTAAGAAATAAAAATTGAATGTACACAATTCAAAAATTATTAATATCACACGTTTTTAAGGCCTTGCATTAGCTGACTTGCTTTAACCCTAAGTAGTTGACACTCCTAGTCCAGTAAACGATCTTAAAACGCTAGAAAATCACAAGAAAGCCTTAACAATAAAGATCCCTAATGTGTCCAATTGACTGTGAAAGAAATGTCCAGACAAGCATCGATTAGATTATAATGCCAGGAACAGTAAGTCCAAAGTATATTTTAGTTATAATCATTACCACTAACATCTATAAATTTGAGGAATCGATAGGCTAACTAGTAATACTGCCTCTGAGGCAAGCAGGGTTCTTTCGATCATTCGGGCAATTCAATCACAATGATCACATAATTTCCTAAATGACTAATACATTATGGAACAAGACGTCAAAGTTATTAACCTAGCAACTACATGAATGTAAGAATCACTGCAGAATTTATCTAATTACTCCCATTTCAAGGATGTCTTTTTTTTCTTGTAGTAAAGCTTTTAACTTTCCTCCAAAGGATAAATCTCTTCAGTAAGACGCCTAAAACAAATCCAAAATACTCAGTGTCAGCAATAGTGTCCTTACCATGATAGACTAAAACTATTGTTACTTCCAATGATATCTTTTATGATACACATACACATCAAATCATCAATGAATCAACCATGATACTATTTACTTTTAGACATGCTTATTAACTTATTATTGTTCCATCCTAACTACTCATAATTCTCTATCTGATCTTTAGCAATTCATACAAAAATCAGTTCAGTTGACACAGATGGAATAATAAAAGTAACTAATAATTGCATGCGTCCTTGAAAGAATGTGAAATTTGGTTAAGGGCCATTAATACCATCTTCAGATGCAACACCAGCAGCTGCACCACTACTGTAAATTTTCTTTGGAACAGCCCAGTCAACAGCTATTGGTCTTTTATTAAACATTTGCCCATTGAACTTTTTAATGGCCTGAAAACAAATAGAGTAAATGAAAAACATGTTGACAATCCAGTAGGCAGTAACCTTATGTTTCAGGACTCTAGAAGTAAAGCATAAATTTGAAGCCATACATACATTTTCTGCATCTCGTTTACATGTGAATTTAACAAATGCAAAACCCTTAGATAACCTGAAAAAAGGAAAATTTAGTGTGAAAGTGAAAGAATAGGACAATTTATTAATAGATGAAGAAAATTCGGAAATATGAGAAAACCTTGTATCAGGATTCACTGGAATAAATACATTCCAGACAAACCCTACTGATGAAAACAATTCTTTTATGTCATTTGCTTTCGCCTGCATTGGATTTCAGCAAACAAGTCAATAAGTACAGCATCTCTAAATAAGGATTGATGAAATTAAAATTATAGCCCAGAACAACCTTGAAAGGTATATTTCTGACAATAAGTTTCCACTTCTGAGTCTTGGAGCCCTAACCCACAAACACAACCAAAAAGTGATTAGATTTCCCATTCATACACATAAATAAAATATAAAAAAATCAACTAAACCTCAGTCGTTTACAAATGAATGCAATTCTATCAGTCAGCCATTACAATAAAGTATGTTTCAACATTAAAATGGCAGCGCCCATATTTATCTTTCCTTTACCTCTCCACCAAGTTGGCGTGCCCACACAATTTCCCCCTTTACTATTTTTTGGTGTAATTTTGCAACTGAAGCACAAGCTGACTTAACACTCGCATAAAGTACAGCTGAAGCATCCATTTTGCATCCTTCTTGTTCAAGACCTGGAGATATGTCAATAAGGGGACCATTTATCATCCCAAATTGATCAAATTAAAGAGTAAATACATTGTTTCCAGTTCTTTTGGTAACCTTGAAATTGTGAACCATCTACGTGATGTTTCACCAAAAGATCTATGAAATCAATCATGTATAATGATGGTTGCTGATTAAAAATCTTGCATTTTTAAGACAGAGGGATACTCTTTAACTGAAGTGAGGAATGCATTATGTCATAAAAGTGAAAGAAATTAAAACATTGAACACAAAATCAATTACATAATGCATTCCTCTCTGCCCCTATTGATCTCAAATTCCAGTTTTCCAATTCTAAGTGAATGAAAAGGGATAACTTATTTCATTTTCTGCAAATGGTGACGAGGTTGATAAATTGGAATGACTTAACAACATCCTAAATCTATATGACTACACATGCAAAAACCATGTGAAGCACATCAGGTGGCAAAATGGAGATTTCAATATTTACCGCCCACTAAGAAAAAAGGATGGCCCTTACCAAGTTTTCCAAGCTCTTCTTTCGGAAGAGGATAAGTTACAGAACACACAGTGCCAACCTCTCTAGCAAGGCGGTGAACATCTTCTGCCATATCAGCATTAAGAATACCTCCAAATATCACAGTCCTAGCAACCCTAAATAAAATCAACAAAAAACAGATAAGAAAAAACAGTCTCTTAAAAAATTAAACACGATAAATGCTAAGCATTGGTATAATTCTATCATAAAACAGGCATATTATCATGATTCAGGAAGCAACATATAGCATGGTCAAGATGCATTTTTCAGGTGGAAAAAAAATAATAAAAAAATTGGAGGTCAAGGAATTAAACAATTCACTGAAGTTGCCATAATTTCCCCCAAAAGTTTGATGACAGACATATTTCATTTCACCATTCTGTCAATCTGACCCAGTATAGAGTGTAATTGGTTTTTCCAGTACTGAAATAACACTATTCATCTATATTTCATACATTGAAAATTTTCTCCATCCTTCTATCTGAAATTTCTACTAGCAACTTGCACACTGAATCCTTCAATTAAAGAGCATCCCTCTCTTAAAAAAAGCAAGGCAAGTCTTCTTCAAATAAAAATATCAACTCCAAGATTTTTCCTCTTTCACCAATAAAGCTTGTGAGAATACAAAAGCAACAACCTTTTTGCCGTTTCAAAATCTTATTTTTATCATCATTCTTTGAATAGTTTACTCAAAACATGCAACATATATTTTCAAATTCTGTAAGCATTTAGTAAATGTTTCAGAAATCAAAAACAAAGATAAATTGCAACAAAATTCTCTAAGAATTCACAGTCGGTCTTTATTCAATTCTAAAACCCAAATACACAGCCCCATCTTTATTCAATTCTAAAACCATATCAAAATAATAATAATAATAATAATAATAATAAACATTACAAAATACTTAAATCCATCTCTTGGAGAATTCATACAAAACATAAATAGAGAAAAAAAAAAAAAAAAAAAACATTTAACTTGACCTATAAACAACTACAATTTCATATGACAAGTGATAATTTTGTTTACTTCAACTCTGGGACTATTTTAACTCAATACAGAAAAAGGAAGAAAAATCTTGGTAAGAAAATTAAGTACCTCTGCTTCCCAGAACAGTTCTCTTTGTCTGCTAGGTCAATGGAAAGTGATGCTGCTTTTCTAGGTTTCACAATTTTCTCTGAAATTTTGTTCAAAATATAAAATGAAAATAGTAAATTTTATATAACAAATATGAACAAATGACGTGTTTATAAAATATATATTGATTAACAACCTGGCTCCCGCAACTTTGAAGAAAGCTTCTCTGCCTCAGGGGTGGTTACACCATCATTGTCGTTCTCTGTCTTCGTTACATCATCAGACTGAACCACTAATGGATTGGGGGAAAAGTGTCAGATAAATTTTAGCAAAAATCTGAATTCACTGATTAACATATATAATTTCAAGACACGAGAGACGCAAAATCTAAAACTAAATTGAACTATAACAACCTTGAGGTACGTTTGAACGACGCTTCTCCAGGGGAGCACGATGCATTGCATGTTTAACACCAATTTTCCGACCTCCAACAGATGAACCATTTTTCATCTCGATAGAACGATTAGCATCTTCCGTAACAGCACTGTAAATAAATGCAAGCACCATACATCAAAAATGGTTGAGCAGGCTCTAGATCAGATTATTTTAAATATTTTCCCTTAACAATCCATCAATTAGCCAGCAAAACCCAGATAATCAACAGCAGTAAAAAAATTACAACTGCCACATTACACAAGGAACCAGAGGGATTCTGTAATTTTCCATCCAGAACCAAATAAGCCAACTGCAACGCATCTTTTTATCAAGCTCTTAGGAGAAACGCTTTGATGTTCGTGTAAATATAAACTATTTCACAGTTGATTTTACAAAAATAGAAGTGAGGAAAATTGTCAACACTAAATAACATGCCATACATTGAAACAGAAGCAAATTGATCAACCTTAAAGAAAATGTATTAAACATATGATAAACTTACAATTGAACATAACCAAAACCACTGTGTTCTTTCGACCCTGTAAACATAAAAAGAAATAAATGGATCAATTAATATATATATATATATATATATATATATATATATATAGGGCAAACAGATTTCACATTCAAGTTTTGCAAATTGAAAAGCTCACAAAGCTAGCATTCATTTTCTAGTATCAAAACTACAACAAGCTAATTAAATGAAGAAAATAAAATTAACAAAACTCGAAAACAATCGTTTGGTTTCGATTAACCAGTTTTGCTTACCTTTCTTGGTAACCATAAAGCATCTCCTGATTGGACCAACATCGCTGAATGATTCTTCAAGCTAAAACAACATAACATAAACAAAAACCACATAAAAATCTTCAAAAAGTAAATTCTGATAAAGGATAAGCACCACATTCAATGTTTTTTAACAGAGTGACAACTGGAGAAAAATAATGTACCTGAGAGTTAGTGAAGGAGTAAGGCAAGTTGTTGACGAACACAGTGGAAGGACTGTGTTCGCTTTTCTCGCCTCCTTCTCTGCTTCTATTATTCTTCTTTCCCATTTTTTTTTTTTTTTTTTCTGTTTGTCAAACGAGAAAGTGAAAGCTGCTCCAAGTCTCCAACCTAAAAACTCTTAAAAATCTCGGCTGTACTGTTTTACTATGTGAGGTTGGGAACTGGGCCGGGTCGGGTCGAGACGGCCCAGGACTTTATGGTATAATCCCAAACCGAACCCAAACCAGAGATAATAACCAAAATCTTTTAAGAGAAAACAGAGATGGATATCTGGAAGATAACAGAAAGAGATAATAAATTAACTTAACCAAACCAAACCCATCAACACCCATCATTCAAAAATCACAAAAACAAGATTCAGACGAAAATCAACAAGAAAATCCTAAAAAAAAAACATCATGTAATCATTCAAAACCCATCAGCGAATCAACACGAAAATCACAAAAAAAGATTCGAAAATAGTTGTACCTGTTGAAGAAGCAAAGAGATTCGAAAATGGTCGTCTAAGAGAGACGACTAACCGATATGCTTCGCCGGTGATGTATCGACGACGGCGAGACGGCGGCGAGAGTATGGAGACATGAAAGGAGGCGTTGTAAAAGTGAAAACCCTATTTTTTTTTAAATCAGATATGGGTGTGGTTTTTTTACGGGTCCAAAGTATACCCGGTCAAGATCCAGAACTGACCCGCATTTATTGTGGGTCTGATTGGATAAAATCCATCTGGATCTATATTTGATGTGATATATACCCGATCCGTATCACATGGATATGGACAGGGTCCAATGGACCCAATCCATTTTGCTAATCCCATTTGGTATTGGATTTATTTTGTTTGCCGGACCCGGCCCAAATTGGTTAATACAAATAATGAGGTATATCAAAATCCCGGGTAATTCTAAATTTTGAGGGGACCAAAATGATTAAAATATAAAGACAAATTTATAATTTCAATAAGTTTGTACATAAAATTATTAAAACTTTTTTGAGGGAATGGGGTCAATGGCCGCTACGGCCCCCCTCCCTCCGCCCCCAGCCAGGAAGAGTGAAAAACTCATTCTCGAAACACGACTCTTTAAACAACATTGAAGAATTTTCTTACGGATAAATGGTCATGATCGATCTTCTAGAACACGAAAGGACCTTCGTTGAACTACTAACAATGAACATGTAAGTAAATTTGTTCGGTAAGCTATTCTGCTTCTGTTTTCGAAATTACATTGCTCGTATGAATATTAAATGTGGGGGACCCCTGAAGCTGACAGGGACTGGACCTAGGCAAGGTGCCAAAATTCATAGTTGGCGATGGAGATGTACTGTAGCATACAAGGAAAAATATAATTGAAGGCTCTTGTACTTGTTTGACCTTTCAAGTAGTCATCCTAGAAGGAAGGACACCATTTTATCCAGCAAGAAAAAAGCTGAGCAGGTTACTGATGAAATGAAATCTTGTCCTTCTTCAATAATAAATCACACCATTGACCATTGTTTTGTTTAGTACAAGTTTCTGATCAAATTTATTGTCTACTTTGCTTTGCTTTTTAGTATTGCTAAAAGTGCTTTTTAGTATCTATTTTATCTGTTTGGTCGAAATACATTGTGCTTTGTATTATTAAAAATGCCTATTTATAACTAATATATATGTATGAAGTACGTCCTAAAGTAACTTGGTAGTGAAGGGTGTTCATTCAACCCGACAATGACACATATTTGAGTCGGTATTGGTTAGCTTAATTGGAGAGGTCTTTTTTCGTAATACATACTACGAAAGGTCTTAGATGTTGAAAGTGTTTGGTTTATATATATATATTGTAATAATAAATTTATATATACGGAAATTCTCTAACGCGGAATGTCGGAAAAAAAAAATTCAACATAGTTTACTTGTAATTTGTTATGATACAAATGGTTAAAACTTAAAATTAATTATTCAAGTTTTGAAATTTAAGGAATTTGTAACAAGTTTATTTTATTTATTTATTTATTTATTTATTATTATTATTATTATTTTAAAGATTGTAATTTGTAACACGTTTTTAATGCGACTGAAAGCTCCCTATATGTGTAAGGATACTTGAATTTGTATTTTTCAAGTGAGATTTACAGTTGAGTCCCTATTTTTCCCGAAATTGTCACTTTTTAACACAACTTACATTCATTAGCTTCTTTGGTTCCTAGGTTTTCAAAAATACCTCAAAACGGTCCCTCCGTTAATCAACAGTCAATCAAAATTAACGATTCCAAAGGTAATAAAGTCCTTTCACATAACAATTATTTTCAAAAGCTTTTTTTTTTTTTTTTTCAGATAATTATGTTCAAATGAAGGCATGTTTAGCTGATTCTTCATAGGGATGTCCCATGTAAAATAAGTCATGGAATGTGTTTTTAGTACAAAGAGGCAATGACTTCACGGTGATTGAATGCAGCTTTTAATAAGCCCATCTTGTACTCTACCTCAAATTTGTGGGCCATCTTAAGTAAAGGCCCAGCTGGATCATGTACTATTTTCTTGGCAGGAATTTGTATGGATTTTTCAAAGATTTTGAATATTTTGTACCCCAAAAAAAAGGAGAAGAATATGTGTATCAATCATGGATCACTCACTTCTTCTTAATAATTCATGGAATTGGTCGTTTCTTTTTTGGAACAATTGTCTCCCGAAACCTATCGGGTTTAGATGTCTACTTCTATAATCAGAAGAAGTTGACTTCCAACACCAGGAGAGGTCACTCCAAACTTATATATACTAGATGTCGAGGTTTAAAACTTGGTGGGTTGATAGAGTGTAGTCTCTGGCCATCAAGGCAATGGGACTTTGACCGACCATGGAATTGTTC
Organism: Acer saccharum; assembly: GCA_030490815.1. NCBI lineage: Eukaryota > Viridiplantae > Streptophyta > Magnoliopsida > Sapindales > Sapindaceae > Acer > Acer saccharum. The sequence goes on from CM059870.1 coordinate 5,973,900, forward strand.
ATTTGATAAAATAACAAATAGAAAATCATAAGATTGAAATATTCAACCATCCCACAAATTACAATTATATTACATGATCCTAATTGTATTAGGGTTAGACATTTGAAAAATCATTGAGCCCTTGACTACCACCAAGGGCGGACGCAGTAGTAGACTAGACCGGGATGTAGCCCGGTCTAGAATTTTGAAAAGAAAAAAAAATACTGTATATGTTAACTTCTAACTAGTTCGACAATATGAGGTTGGCTCCAATGATATAACCCTCACATCTACACCATGTGAATGTGAGTTCAAGTCTCTCCCAATACCCTAAAATATTTTAATATTTCAAAAAAAAAAAAAAAAAAATCTTATAACAATCACAATAGTTTGCACTTGTATTATAATTATTTCTTAATTTTTGTTCTATATTTTCGAAATATATATTCTTTTATAGTAGACAAGATGAGGTTAATCTGATAATATACTCATCACACCTATACCATAAGATTGTAGGTTCGAGTCCTCTCCTCCTAAAAAAAAAAAACTCCGAATTTATGTAATACTTCAATTTAGTCTAACCCCCTAATTAAAAATAATAAAAAAAAAAAAATCCCACATATCTATTTTTGAAACTTGAGAGAGGAGAATACGATTTGAAGTCACACTATCAGTTCGATCAAGATCGCATTTCACAAGATATATTTTGCTCTAATAATGAAACCTATTCACATGAATCACATGTGTGTGTTTTTTGTTTTTATATTTTTTGTTAGGAACCCAAACTTTATTTCCCTATAAGGTGATTTACTTGAATCTTGGTAAGATTTTGAATTCCTCCTGATATTCACAGAATAGTGAAGAAATTTTCAAAACAAAACATACTGACACACATATACCAAAGTCCAAACCATGCTGCAAAAAGACATGAGTAGGATTTTTGGTTTTTTCTGCTTTAAAGTGAAAAAAAGCAAAAGACTACATTAAAAATAAATGAAAAAAAAAGGTAATACCTCCAAAAGAATTTTAAGATTAGGTTAAAAGAAAGCTCACACCAAAATTCAACCCTATTTACCGGTTCTTATCTAATGCTTTTGGAACTCAGTCCTTGTATATATTCAAAGGTAGAAAATTCCTTTTATATTGTTCTTCTTCCAATTATCGTTCAGATCGTGAAACCAGTTATCCAAATTACATGTCTAAACAAGATATATGTAAATGGTTTGTATTTTACAAATTTTATTATTTTACAATTACGATCGACAACCAAATTCTTATATAGTTTCGTTGAGGAATCATTAACCACGTAATTTAAGTTACATATGTGAGATTGATTGTTTAGATCAGTAATATTTGAAGTTACACAATAGTTATGAAAAATGAACATAATATTTCTTAGATTATATTTATTTCACGATCTTATATTTATATATCTGGATTACATATCTAATATTTGATTTTTGCAGGTTCGATAGACCCCCAATGAAAGTATATATCTAGACTATTCAAGTAGTATTTTTTTGGGTATGAAATATTACGATTTAGGGGAGACGAACAGACTCGAACCCATCTCATGTGTAGGTGTTAAAGGCAAACTACTAGACCAACCTCGTCTTGTCGTTAATCTCGACAGATCCCAACGGATATTTAATAATTGTAATAGTTAAAAAATAATAATAATAATTGAAAATTTTTGGTTTTGATTTTGATTGCACATGAAACATGATACGATAAATTTCTGATCAAAATGAATTGACTAAAACAGTGCACACTCGTCAATGGCCTCTTGCCAATGTGGTGTGACTCTCCGATGGAAGACTCCAACACTACAGTTCAACGCCCGGCATGTGTATATATATATACAATTTCATTCCTTGTCCCACCTCATGTGTGGGTGCCCTCTCCCCTTTGTGGGAGTAGTTGTCCGGGCTGTGCTAGTAGCGTCCAATTTTCACGGAGTGCTGACAATTGTTGTAATTTCAACAAAAAAAAAAAAAAAAAAAAAAAAAAAAAGTGCACTAGCACTGCACCACACCGCACCAGATCACAGCAAAGACAAAACAAAAAGCTTCCCTCTAGAAAGACTTTGCCTCTCACTTTCTCCTTTATGGGTCCCACTGTGCATTATCCAATGGGGTCCATCCATCTCATCTCTGATATCATCAACTTATGGAATTGGAAATCAATTAAAATTTAATGGTCCTGATTTTAAAGCTAGCGAGTGGGGGACCCACTTCGGCAAGTGTAAAACACTGAAACTTCACTAATCAATTAATGATCTCCGCCACGTGTCGACATATTATAATCTCTCTCTTCCAATTTTTTTTTTTTATTTTTTTTTTTGGGAAATTAGTAATATTTTTACTTGTCAACCAGAAAATCTAGTTTTTAAATGGAATTAATAATTTAAAATTAATTTGTTTAGTTATGCACTACCGACTCAGCTAAATAAATTAGATTACAGTTGGCAATTTTATTAATTGTTTTTATATTTTTGAATTAATTGAATATGAAAAGGGTATAAATGGTATATATAATATATATATCTAATTAGTTAGTTGATGGAAATTTTATTATTTGTTTTTAGCTTATGCGAGTCCAACGTGCCGGCCGGGGCTGGTTAATTGCCCCATTTTGGGGTTTTATTAATTAGAGTTTGGTGTAAAAAGCTCAACCAGTTTATGTTGAAAAATATATATTGATTTGGGCAGCCACAAGGCCCCCACAACCACACTATATATTCCACGTAGAGAGACGTAGCCAGAAAATTTTATTCGTAATGATCAATTTATTAAAATATAATATTTAGAGGAGTCATCACCCCCACAAACCCCCCTTAGAATTACCATTGTCTAGATGGGAACTGAAGTATAGCCTTGTTCTTGTTCTCGATAGATTCTTCGTTCTGTTTGGAGTTATACGTTTTGTCGTTGAAATTATATTATGTAATGTAACAATTATATATTAATTGAAAAATATATGTCGTATGTGTGTGTACACACCTAAATATATTCAAAATTCAGTAAATAATGATTTGTGATAAAGGTTCAAACCCCACTCGTCGCTTGTGTAGAGAGATCTCTAATCTTTTCATTGTGTGCAAAGGTGAAGCAAGTTCAAGAAATCCGAGGGGCCAATTGAAAATTTATTAGAATTTTAATAGAAAAATATGAATAAAAGGTATAATATATACATATAAAAAATAACAAAATTGTGCACTTGAAGGGTCATGACCGCCTCAGACCGTAAGGTGGTTTTGTTCGCCACTACTTTTATAGTGAAAATATATATATAGGGTTCGATTAAGTAAGTGTTAACAACAATATTACTGGGCAGTTATGTGAGAGAGTTATGTTTATTTTTGTTTTAATTTTTTAAATCCATGATTTTTATACGCTATTGGATTGAAATATAAAGATTAGAAACTGCCTAGTAACATTGATGTCAAGTTGCACATATAACATTTGATCCCAATAACGTCTTAGTGCTTGTTTGGTTGAGCTTTCTACTGCCTTAAAAGGTATACAAACGTCTATTTTAGTTTTTTTAGAGTTGTTTGGTTAGACTTTTGAGATTATCTATTTTAAATTGAGCAGAGACTGGTAGAGTTAAAGCCTCTACTAGGCAAACGCTCATTGGGAGGTGTTTCTTCAAATAGACATTTTTTTTTTTAAAAAGTCTACCAACCAAACATCTATGATTTTTTTTTTCTTTCAAAAACTTTATTTCTAATAGATGTACTACAAGTAGATCTCTCACCAATAAAGGTTTTTTAAAAGCCCAACCAAACAAGCTGCACCGACAGTTAAAAGTAAATGAGTTAATTAAAGTTTAAATACAATTTATATATAAACTAAAGTATCCCCCATCTAATGCGAGTTGGTTTTATCCTCTTATCATCTCAAACATAACTTGAACTTCAAGTAATGTTTGTTTACTTTAAATATAAAATTATCATACAAGTTGTTTAATAAATTTGTTTAAAAGAAAATGCTTCCAATAATGTAACAGGGGATTCTACTGTGTGCTGATATTTTATAATTTAATATAAACCTAGGTTTTCTTCTTTTATATATCCTTACAACGAAAAAGTCTAGATACCTTACTTCTTCAAATCCATAATTATATTTAAATAAATATCTTTTTTTTCTTCCTATTTAGACTAATAAAATATAAGACAAAAGAATATTAGTTTTAATCGACAATTATAATTCCCATTAAAACGCTACAAAACTTTACGAATAGCGTTCTTATAAGATAGGACAATGATCCTCTCCTCACCTCACTTAATCTTATGACACATAAGCATTGCAATGAATGAATGGGTAAGATGTGATTGATACTTTATTAACAACCAATCACGTGCTTTTAAAATGTGAGAAAAAGGTGAGAGGTGAGAGGTGAGGAGAGGATCCTGTCCTATAAGATAATACCATCAAAAACATGTTTGTTATATTCTTTAGAATATTGTAATAAAATATCTACATTTTGACAACTAATCGTAATTAAAAGAATTGAAAGTTTTCTATAGATTATTCTAACAAGATTCAAATAAATAGGTTTTAATATTCTTTTTGAACTATTAGGGAGTTGATACCTACTCTCTATATCCTACCCTATAATAATATATAGACTTTTAATAGGTCTAGACTATAATTATAGTATTATCCAATCGAATTACAGAAGTCTAATTTTCAAGTTGAATTTTCTAGGTTGGAGTTTCTTGGTTTAAGGAGTTCCTTATCCTATTTTTAATGAGGTTGGAGAAATATTTTAATTATAATCTAAAAATAATTGTAAAAAAACTAGGAAATAACTTTATGCCTTGATACATAATCAGAATTTTGGATAATTTAATATAGAAACCCGTTTTGGGGAGTTTCGATGTATTGGTTTTCAAATCGAAACCGTTAAAAACCGTGGAAACTCGGATTCTCGTGGTTAAGTTACAAAAATTATGTATAAATTAGACTAAAAACATAAATTGATTGTAAATATAAACAACAAAAATATCAAATATAAAAATATCTACAATACTTTGATATATATATATATATATATATATATATGAACTCATTTTGAAGGCTTTGATGGATTCAGTTTGAAATAAAAACCGTTGAAATTGCCTAACATGCCGAAACTTGTGTTATCATAGTTAAGCTAAAAAAAAAAAAAAGTATAAAAGAGACTAAGAAGTAAGAACACCTATTTAATGTAAAATATATGCAACAAAGATAATCAATTGAAAATTTGTAACAATACTTGCACATAAAAAATCATTTTTGTGGTTTCGATGGTTCGGTTTCAAACCGAATTTGTTGAAACCTGGGTTTAAAGAGTATGTATTGGACTAAGAACACATATTTCAAGTAAATATAAGCAACAAAATTGTAGAGTCTATACGTTTAGCTAGCTTTATTTCGTGAGAAAAAAAAATAAAAAATTCAAAAGTAACCATCGGAAACAATAAACTTTTGTTAGTAACCACTTTTGAAACTTTAATTGTTAATAACCACTTAAAATAAATAAATAAATAAATCAGTGTATGTCTATAAATTATAAGAGTACCCATTAAATTAGTTTTTTTTTTTTAAAACCTCAAACTTGAAATCATGACTAAAACTTGAATGTTGAAACTTGAAATCATGACTAAAATGGTTTACGTGAAACTTGAAATCATGCCTAATTTCACTTCTTCCCCAACCTTCTTCCCCGAATTAGGTTTATTTGTCTGTTTTTCTACAGATCGGTGCGCGGGCCGGCGAAGGGGAGCTCTGACGCCACGACCCACGAAGCACGATGCACGACGATACGACGGCTGGGCGAAGGCGGTGACACGACGATGTCGCTCTGGTTCACAAAGGACGACACGACGGTGTGAATCGAAGCTCTTCGAAGGCCACAACCTCTACCGTGAAGCCCAGAAGGTCGCCAGCGCTCAGCAACCTTCAAAGTACGTCGGTGAGAGAGAGAGAGAGAGAGAGAGAGAGAGAGAGAGAGAGAGAGAGAGAGAGAGAGAGTTTGGGGATGGTTTTATATGGGGGCATTCCAGTAATTTCTCAAAAACATGGTTATTAACAATTAAAATTTCGTTTATGGTTAAAATGAATTTCCCATAATATATGTGGTCATTTTTTATAATTTCCACAAAAAAAAAAAAAAAAAAAAAAACTCTTTAATGTAATTTTAGCTTAGGTGCTTGATGGCGTCGTCATAAAGATGTTGAAGGAATCGAGCACGTGATGAAGCTAATCTCAAGTGGAACTTTAAAAGGTAAGGTTTTTCAAACTTAAACTTGAATTACTTTAGAGAATGATAGGATATTCACACACACACACACACACACACACACACACACATATATATATATATATATATACAGTCTTTCTATTATCAATTCGAACTGACAAAAGTTATATCAGTTCCTTGTATGTGGGCCACTGGATTTAAATACTTTGACTGACAAGTGCATACAGCAAAGTCAAAGTATTTAAATCCAGTGGCCCACATGCAAGGAACTGATATAACTTTTGTTAGTTCGAACTGATAATAGAATTTATATATATATATATATATATATATATACGATCCCATTCATATCAATGCGCACTAATATAACTACATCAGTACCAATGTATGTGGACAACTAATTATGGAGAAACTTTGACAAGTGCATACACTTTGAGTCAAAGTGTGTAAATCTAATGGTCCACATCCAACGCACTAATGAAGTTATATCAATACATACTGACTTAAACATGTGTGTGTGTGTATATATATATATATATATTCATTCATTGCATTTAGATTGTCATATGTTTTTTGTTTGCATGTGGAATTTCGTGTTTATAAAAACGTGTGGAGTCCATACGCTACATTTTGTCTAGTTCTAGAAATGTTTTTTAAATATTTAAGACTTTTCAAAACTGACATTTGCTTTGTATTTTCATTATAACTATTTGAACCAAATCCGTTGAAAGTGCTTAATATGCTGAAACTTGTGTTCTCATAGTTAAGCTAAGAAAATAAGTATAAAGATGGACTACGTACACATATTTAATGTAAATATATGCAACAAAGATGATCAATTGAAAAATGGGAAAAATACTTGTATATAGAAACCCATTTTAGTGGTTTCGATGGATTCAGTTTCAATTCGAATCCGTTGAAACTCAGGTTTAATGAGTATGTATTGGATTAAGAACACATGTTTCATGTAAATATAATTAACAAAATAATAAAATAAAACATTTGCTACAAAATTTACATATAGAAACCTGTTTTGGAGGTTTCGAATTTTTTTTGTTTTAAATCAAAACCGTTGAAACAGATGAAACTACTGAACTCAGGATCTCGTTTTTCAGCTACAAAAAATTGTGTATAAATTGGAATAAAAGCTTAACTTGTTTTCTCGTAGTTATTATTATTATTATTATTATTATTATTTTGAAATATTACGGTCCTATTAGTTTTTTTTTTTAATTTTTTTTTTAAGGATTACAAGAACTATTACAATATGATTGATGTGATCTGCCGAGATCAAGCAATACATGTTCGGTCTAGATATCTACTCTCATAACGGGAGAGAACTATTCTTTTTGAACTATTAGGGAGTTGATACCTACTCTCCTTATCCTACCCTATAATAATATATAGACTTTTAATAGGTCTAGACTATAATTATAGTATTATCCAATCGAATTACAGAAGTCTAATTTTCAAGTTGAATTTTCTAGGTTGGAGTTTCTTGGTTTAAGGAGTTCCTTATCCTATTTTTAATGAGGTTGGAGAAATATTTTAATTATAATCTAAAAATAATTGTAAAAAAACTAGGAAATAACTTTATGCCTTGATACATAATCAGAATTTTGGATAATTTAATATAGAAACCCGTTTTGGGGAGTTTGATGGATTGGTTTTCAAATTGAAACCGTTAAAAACCGTGGAAACTCGGATTCTCGTGGTTAAGCTACAAAAATTTAGTATAAATTAGACTAAAAACATAAATTGAATGTAAATATAAACAACAAAAATATCAAATATAAAAATATCTACAATACTTTGATATATATATATATATATATGAACTCATTTTGAAGGCTTTGATGGATTCAGTTTGAAATAAAAACCGTTGAAACTGCCTAACATGCCGAAACTTGTGTTATCATAGTTAAGCTAAAAAAAAAAAAAGTATAAAAGAGACTAAGAAGTAAGAACACCTATTTAATGTAAAAGATATGCAACAAAGATAATCAATTGAAAATTTGTAACAATACTTGCACATAAAAAATCATTTTTGTGGTTCCGATGGTTCGGTTTCAAACCGAATTTGTTGAAACCTAGGTTTAAAGAGTATGTATTGGACTAAGAACACATATTTCAAGTAAATATAAGCAACAAAATTGTAGAGTCTATACGTTTAGCTAGCTTTATTTCGTGAGAAAAAAAAAAAAATCAAAAGTAACCATCGGAAACAATAAACTTTTGTTAGTAACCACTTTTGAAAATTTAATTGTTAATAACCACTTAAAAAAAAAAAAAAAAAAAAAAAATCAGTGTGTATCCATAAATTACAAGAGTACCCATTAAATTAGTTTTTTTTTTAAAAAAAACCTCAAACTTGAAATCATGACTAAAACTTGAATATTGAAACTTGAAATCATGATTAAAATGGTTATGTGAAACTTGAAATCATGCCTAATTTCACTCATTCCCCAACCTTCTTCCCCAAATTAGGTTTTTTTGTCTGTTTTTCTGCAGATCAGTGCGCCGGCTGGCCAAGGGGAGCTCTGACGCCACGACCCATGACGCACGACGCACGACGCACGACGGCTAGGCAAAGGCGGCGACACGACGGTGTCGCTCTGGTTCACAAAGGACAACACGACGATGTGAATCGAAGCTCTTCGAAGGCCACAACCTCTGCCGTGAAGCCCAGAAGGTCGCCGGCGCTCAGCGACCTTCACAGTATGTCGGTGAGAGAGAGATCGAGGAGAGAGAGAGAGTAGAGGAGAGAGAAAGAAAAAAGTGAAAAAGAGAGAGAGAGAGTGTTTAGGGATGGTTTTATATGGGGGTATTCCAGTAATTTCTTAAAAACATGGTTATTAACAATTAAAATTTCGTTTGTGGTTAAAAACGAATTTCCCATAATATATGTGGTCATTTTTGATAATTTCCAAAAAAAAAAAAAAATACTCTTTAATGTAATTTTAGCTTAGGTGCTTGATGGTGTCGTCATAAAGATGTTGAAGGAATCGAGCACGTGATGAAGCTAATCTTAAGTGGAACTTTAAAAGGTAAGGTTTTTCAAACTTAAACTTGAATTACTTTAGAGAATGATAGGATATTCACACACACATATATATATATATACGATCCCGTTCACATCAATGCGCACTAATATAACCACATCAGTACCAATGTATGTGGACAACTGATTATGGAGAAACTTTGACAAGTGTATACACTTTAAGTCAAAGTATATAAATCTAATGGTCTACATCTAACGCACTAATGAAGTTATATCAATACATACTGACTTAAACATTTGTGTGTGTGTATATATATATATTCATTCATTGCATTTAGATTGTCATATGTTTTTTGTTTGCATGTGGAATTTCGTGTTTATAAAAACGTGTGGAGTCCATACGCTACATTTTGTCTAGTTCTAGAAATGTTTTTCAAATATTTAAGACTTTTCAAAACTGACATTTGCTTAGTATTTTTTTTTTTTTGGTTTACACCATCCAGTTTCCGGGTGGGGCAGATCCACCATACGGTGCAATCAGACCAGACCACACCCGACTAATCCGGATTTGCACCGGGTCGGCCCACTAAAGGGTAAAGTGCTCCGAATATGTGTAGCTCCGTTCACAAAGGGAGTTGAACCCACGACCTTGCTTAAGGGATGAGAGCGCCGAACCACTCACACCAACACATGATTGGTCATTTGCTTAGTATTTTCATTATAACTATTTGAACCAAATCCGTTGAAAGTGTTTAATATGCTGAAACTTGTGTTCTCATAGTTAAGCTAAAAAAATAAGTATAAAGATGGACTACGTACACATATTTAATGTAAATATATGCAACAAAGATGAACAATTGAAAAATGGGAAAAATACTTGTATATAGAAACCCATTTTAGTGGTTTCGATGGATTCAGTTTCAATTCGAATCCGTTGAAACTCAGGTTTAATGAGTATGTATTGGATTAAGAACACATGTTTCATGTAAATATAATTAACAAAATAATAAAATAAAACATTTGCTACAAAATTTACATATAGAAACCTGTTTTGGAGGTTTCGATTTTTTTTTTGTTTTAAATCAAAACCGTTGAAACAGACGAAACTACTGAACTCAGGATCTCGTTTTTCAGCTACAAAAAATTGTGTATAAATTGGAATAAAAGCTTAACTTGTTTTCTCGTAGTTATTATTATTATTATTATTATTTTGAAATATTACGGTCCTAGTAGTTTTTTTTTTTTTTTTTTTTTTTTTTTAAGGATTACAAGAACTATTATAATATGACTGATGTGATATGTCGAGATCAAGCAATACATGTGCGGCCAAGATATCTACTCTCATAACGGAAGAGAACTATTCCCACAACTCGGAAAGAAAACTTCTCACACATACTTGTAAAATGTACATGGTGAGATTTAAACCCCTCACCACTTATTTGGAAGGGAGATATACTATCAATTTTGTTAAGAGGTGATGTGCGGTACCGGTAGTTATTGAATTTGTTAGAATGTAAAATAGTTTTAGAATATTTAAATACGATCGCTTAGCTATTAATTTTCTATCCGTTCACATTTTTGGGTATAGTAGTTACGTGATACTGTCAACATTTGCTATTATATTTACTCCAAACAAAAAAAGTTATTATATTTGTACTTAAAATTTAGTACAAAATATTATAATTATATAATTATTAATTATCTATTGACTAATTGGTACAAAAATAGAGTAGTAGTGTGTCAGAAAATCAAAAACTCCAACTACGAAATCATACGTATGAAAGTGAACCTTAGATTTTCACGCCTGTCAGCCAATCAACATCTTTCCTTTTAATTAAATTAAATTAAATTAAAATTAAACCTTGGATTTCATTTTCACAGTTATCCACGACATCTCTCACTATCTTCCTCTCTGCAAACGTACTCATTAACACCATCCCTACGTCAACTAGTCCACAATCTCTCTCTCTCTCCCCCTCCTGCTACTCAGCTTTTCTCTTTTCCCTTTTTAGTCCTAGGTTTCTTCTTAATTACATAAATACACTCCAACTTTTTTTTTTTTAAAAACAAAATAATAATATTAACCACATACAGTATCTAGATATCTTTATAAACTTACCGAGAATAAATATTATATGCTTCAACAATACATAGAAAAGTTAGTGTTGTAACTTGTAACATGGTCGGTCACACTATATTACCATTAAGAGGTCGCTACTTTCACATTATGGAATATGGATACGAGGTCACCCCAATGAGAGTTAGAACAAGACTCACAACCTAACAAAAATCACTATATTACCATTAAAAGGATTATAAAACTAATCTCTAAAACTTATGATTTTTTATATATAATTTTGATCTTTTAATTATTATTATTATTATTATTATTATATTAACTAGTATGGACACCGCATTGGGTATGTATCGGAATTTACTAAGATCAAACTCTATTATTATTTAGCATGATTAAGATAGTTACTATTATAGTTTTTTTTTTCAAAAAAAAAACTCTTATAATACATAGTAGAGGTCAACGAGGCCATAACTATTAGCATTTAGAACGGTTTAAATAACTATTACCACAAAACACAGGAGAGATCGCCATTAAAGGTGGAATATGAGACCATTCCACCTCTCCATCCAAAAACAAATCACTATATTTCCTTTAAGAAAATACAAATTAATCTTTGAAATTATATATACTTAACGGAGAAAACTCTCCCCACACTTTTTTTTAACGCATTAAGTGAAACTCGAATCCGATCACAAATACATAGGAGTGGACTCGCTCCCCTAATCCCTATCCTCTTCCTTCGGTTTTCAGCTAGCTAATGGAGGTTTGGAAAGGGAATGGGTGTTGTTACAATAATAATTGCATTTGCTTTATCTTGCAAGCTAAACAATAGAAGAAGCTATATTTGGTAATTTGGAGTAACAAGAATGGAAAACGTGGTTTTCCTATTGTTAAATTAATAATCACATTTTTCAAGTTGTTAATGCTATAATTTTGGTTATGAATTTTGTGACCATAGCAGTCGGTGGCTACCTTATAAAAGCAACAATTCAACAGCCCCATTGAAATCTCATGTTTCTAAATATTTTTTGCAAATTTTCCAACAGTTTTGAGATTACAAAATTTGACCTAATTAAAAAAACATGCTTCTTCGTGTTTCATGCTTGTATTTGTTTTATATTTTTTTGTTTTTTTTTTTTTTGTTTTTCCAAAACTTGAATTTGATTATATCTTCTACCTATGTAACATTTTTTTTTTTTCAAATAAATAATAAATAAATAAATAAAAACCAAAAAGCCTAAATAGTAAATACATCTTTGATGGGGTCTACTTTCATGATATAGGTCTTAGGTTAATTTAGTTGTAATATATAAAAATTAGGTTTTGCTACATTGCTGCTAATAACAAAATCACTAGGTAGTTACATGATAAATAATTAGTTACTTTTTGTTTTAATTTTTTTAAATTTTCAAATCCTTAATTTTATATACCATTGAATTGAAATCTAAAAATTAAAATTGACCTTACTGTTAACAACAACTTAACCAAACCCATAAAAATTTAGTTGTAATATATAAAAACAATCTTTAGAAATCATTTTTAATATTCAAGACACAAGTTGTAAAATACTTTTATTCAACTTGACATATATATATATATATATCCTTATTTTCTCACAGTAATATGGTAATTGGTATTCTTCTGTAGTCAATTATCCGTAATTTAAAAAATATTTCTAATGCGATCATCTTTATACAAAAATTGATGCTTTTCAAATCTTTTGATGATAGTATTAAACATCTCACACCTACACGAGTTTTTTTTTTTTTTTTTTTTTTGAAGGTAAAACAGTTTATTATATAGATCAGAAGTAGAAACGATTACAACAACTGGAAAACTGAAACAAACATAAATAAAAACTGGGATCTACGGTATAAGACAACGAGACACAACACAAATTACAGCTCCCAGACTACAACTTCTAACCAAACTCACAAACCCTCACAAGAGGGACCGAAAACTGAAAAGAAACTAAAAAACTACCAATTAGTTGACGATGTAGGTTGAAGTTGTATTTGTTCCTAATGAATCTTAAATTTGTACCTAATAAAAAAAAAATGATCTCTACTCCTTTTTTTTTTCTTATGTAATCAAATAAATTAACAAGTATCATAATCGTCATCATCGATAATCAATAATATCCTCCCTTCAAACTTGATTATAAATTTAATGTGATAATAATTTTTCTAATCTTCATTTGTACTAATTAACTTAACTACTCATTATATATTATTTTTTAAAAAGAATTGACCTACAAAAGGACCCCACTTCCCTAATTATCACTGTCTAATAACAATATGATTGGGACATTCAAATTTTAGGTCGTGCTCTATGTCACCCAATTAAAGATAAATATAAATTGCAGAAATATGGGGCCCACATCCCCATTTCTGCAAATCTCTGCCATCTAAATCAGAGGGCCCACCACCGTCATCATGATCATCATAATTCATAATCGTCCAATTCACCTCATATTACATGTATACATAATATAAATCACTGAGCACCCAAGCATATTGATCAACCAATGATTGGTTGCCACGTAGGAGAAAAAATGTAAAAAGGGAAAAGAGTTTAGGCCACGTGGCAATATCCCATTGGGTGGTCAGTACCCAAACATTTTCCTATAATATATACTTTTGGTCCAAATTAACAGTCTATTAGCCAACATGCGTAGCTCAACTAGTAGATAGACGAGTTTGAGGCTTGAGGCTTGAGGCTTGAACAAAAGACTCCGAGATCAACAATTCGAATCCTATCAATGGCGAAAACTTTAAAAAAAAAATATCTGATCCCGGATATTATTAATCTATCTTTTACCACTTTATACCACACGAAAATGAGAGTAGGAAAAATTAATTTGGTGCACCTTCCCCCACCAAATGATTCTTTTTTTTTCCAAAGAGAAAATGACCCTTGATTTCATGATGAACATAAAGAAAACTTCATGCTATCTGTAGGTCAATAATTTGAAAAGTTTAGAGAAATTTTGGAACTTTTCCATGAAAAACTACGCATATGGGATGCATTTATTTACTCATAGTACATCATGCTTGGAAGATCTTTTCATGCAAGACAAAAACTTAGATGTGTTTGGGCAAATCATATTTTATTTGTCCAATGATATTGAAATTGTATTATTGTCGTTTTGGGCAACTTGAACTATTAAATTCAACTTCATCATTGAGAAAAGAGTTAGATAACAAATTTTATTTTCAATTTCTAAACTATTACAATCATTTCGTGGATTAGGGAAGATGAACACAAAACTCGAACCCGCAACCTTAAAATTTTAAATGCTTTTTTTTTTTAGCAATTTGTTTTGATGCTTCTACATTATTTAATGTTTCATACGTGTCCTAGGACATAGGTTATGTTTATTTAAACACCGTTAGCACAAAAACACTTTGAGGAGTACTAGATCCACTCTTTCAATCCACTCTCCTAACCCACTCGCTGTTCATGTATTGACACGTGGACATTATTAATTTTTTCATATTAAATTTGTAGCCTTTAATAAATAGCCTCATTTTTTATTTTATTTATGATGCAAACCAACAACTTATTTCCTAGATTACCTTTCTTCTTTAACTTTAACATTTTGTCATTTAATATAAGTTTTTTTATTATTATTTATTATTTTAAATATATGTATTGCTCATATATCTATTTATTTTTCACCAAATTTAATTAAAAAATTATTCTTACATCACTGACTAACTTGATGGTTGTTGTCTAAAATAAATAAATAGTAAAACAAATTAGAGTTAAATAATTTAAAATATATTATAAAAAATTTATAAGACATGATCAGTAAAACTTAATGTCTATATCTAAATTTAAAATAAAAAATAAAGAAAAAAAATCTAATGTTAAGTAGATACTTACATATTTTTTTATCTTTTAATTTAAAATTGATTTGCTTTAATTTGACTTAATTTGTCTGTCAATCTAACCAATTCATTTGTTTTTTTGTTTAATCATATAGAGAGATTTTTTATTTATTTTTTTCATTAGCTAAATCTTGAAAGGTAAAGATTTTGGCCAAACACATATACAATTAGAGCATACCCAATAAGAGTAACTAAGGTTCACGTTCTTTTCCTCGGATGTTAAAAATTAAAATAATGAATTTCGGTTTATATGATTTTTTTTATAATATATTTTAAAACTATTTAACTATAATTTATTTAACTATTTATTTATTCTATACAACAGCCATCAAATTAGCTAGTGTTTGGTAATAAAATTTTGGTGAAAAAAAATATATGAACAATTCAATTTGAGACCGTACACTTAAGAAATAATAGAAGTTGTAGAGTTTTTTAAAAAACACACACCTAATATATATATATATATATATATATATATATATATATATATACAGTCTTTCTATTATCAGTTCGAACTGATAAAAGTTTATATCAGTTCCTTGTATGTGGGCCACTGGATTTAAATACTTTGACTGATAAGTGCATACAGCCAAGTCAAAGTATTTTAATCTAGTGGCCCACATGCAAGGAACTGATATAACGTTTGTCAGTTCGAACTGATAATAGAATTTCTGTATATATATATATATATATAAACCAATATTAAATGGTAATGTTAAAGTTAAAGGAGAAGGGCAATATAGGAAATAAGTTGTTGGTTTGTATTATAAATAAAATGAAAAATGAGGCCATTTATAAATGTTACAAATTTAATGTGAAAAAATTAATGATGTACATGTGTCATCATATGAACAGAGAATGTGTTGAGAGAGTGCATCTAGCACTCCTCAAACAGTTTTTGTAAAAGCATTAGCATTTTAAAAAGTAATTTAATAAACATAATCACCTTAATCAAAGTTTTCTTTTGTTGAGACCATCAAATTTCATCAATGTTTATATTGAATTTCAAAATCGTTAACATAAAAAATCCAAACAAATTATTCAACAATTGGTCAATTTAAAATCTAAAAATAATTATTTAATGCTCATTTTTTTATTACTATTGGGCAACAATAATGTTAGTTAAAATTTAATTAAATGCACAAATCAAAAGTGAGTTATGACAAATCCTTGTTTCAAATTTATATTCATGCAACTAGTTTTTATTTATTTATTTATTTATTTACTTACGAAGCAATATAATCAAAAGATCAAAATTCATGTCATATTGATATTATTATCATTAAAAAAAAATCAAAATAAAAAAGTTCACTTATTTTCAAAAAGAGTCCTGCCACTCATTCGAATCTTAACTCCCACTCACTTTGCCACTTTAGGGCATGCCTTTTAAATTGAACTATAGAAAAATAAAAATAAAAAATCAAATGTTAAAAAGAAGAAAAAAACAAATTAACATTATTATTTACTTTTGTCCAAAACAAAAAGAATATCACATGCAATGTCGTTTTAGTGGTCAGGCAAAATCATGATTTGAATAGTTCAAGCCTAATGAAACATCTTTATCACCAAATTCTGATGTAGGACAGGTGGCGGAGTCCTTCATGGCTTTGATGGACCAACGGAAATTCAAGTATAAATGAATTCCGGCGATAGAGTCGGAATGGCGTGAAACTTTCGCGGTTGAAGCGAAACGACGATGGATTATTGAATCACAGCCTTTGGCAGTGAGACACACCCTTTTTCAGTCAAATTCCATCGTTTAAGCTCTGTAATTGTCATTTTTGCTATTTTAGGAAACTTTTGTTTTGGTAATACTTTGAGTTTTAAAAGTCACAATCGTCTACCGTCAATTCTGCATTGATTTTGGACGTTAGTATTACTTGTTTCCTCTTTTATCTTAATTTTGCTATTTTTGGTAATTTCCCTAAATTTTGCTTGTTTTCTTGCTCGACAAGAATTAGGGTTTCGTTTATTTTAAATAGGCTTGTAAGTTGAAAGGCAATGCAACTTTTATCTAATAGAATTCATATTTTATCTTAAGAGTTTTTCTTTTTTCTAATGGACTCCAGTTTATCTTGGAATATAGACGTTGATCTTATTCCTTCATTGTTTCACGCTGCATCAAATTTATAATTTTAAGATGAATCTCAAATATAGGTAACACACACACACACACACACATATATATATATATATATAAATTAAATGTATTAGGTTAACTCAAATAGTTTAATGTTTATAAGAAATTCAAATTTGTTATTTACTTATTAAGCAGTTATTGTTAAAAAGGTTGATAAACTCTCTCTCTCTCTCTCTCTCTCTCTCTATATATATATATATTGAATATGTTATTTATTTATAATATTACCTATTTAATGTTTAGTCATGCTCATGTAAATTCATATTTTCTGGTTCAATTTGTTATTTATTTATTTTTTAAAATCTAATGCCAAATGGTTTAGGGTTATATTTGGACTTGCTGAGAATAACCGGACACTTACTCCCACAAACACCGATGAGAAAACTTACAACACATACTAATACAACGCGAATGTGATTCGAACTCTCAATCATTAACGTGGAATGAGAGATGCATATATGAATCTGAATTAAAAAGGGATGTGCGGTTTAATTTATTATTGTTGTAATTTTTGAAATACCCTTTATCAATTATGTTCAAAGAATAATCAACCGGTGAAATTAAGCACAAAATTAAATTGTGTTTTTAAAACTTCCTATAGGAGTTGCTAATAATATTTCTCCTTACTAAATAGAGTTGATATCAGTGGAGGGTCACACAATTTTCTAAAACTACAGGGAACAAGGTAAGAATACAAAAAGAAGAAGGACCTTAAGGGAAACTTTTTTTTTTTTTTTTTGAAAGTTTTAAGGGAAACTTTTTCATTAGTTAGAACAAAAAGACAAATACAGTGATATGGGCACCTAATGCTAATGGTGCACCTTTGATATTTAAAAAAAAAATACAAATTAAAAAATTAATATTTTCCTTCAAAAAAAAATAATATAAATATTAAATAAATAAAACTACAAAACAAGCAAGTAAATAAACAAATAATAAAATAGAACAGAATAACTTGACAAAAATAAAAATAAAAATACAACAACAACAACAATAATAATAATAATAATAAAAATAATAAAAAAAAGAATAGAATATACTTATATGGTGGATATTGCAGCTAAAAACCAGACCTTCCATGCTGAGGAGATGAGAGAGACAGCCATAGATAGAACGATAGATAGATAGAAATACAGTTTTTAGAGAGAGAAAGCTAGAGAGAGAAAGCTAGAAAGCAAGAGAGAAGAGAGGTTTAAGGGAGGGTTTAGTTTTTTTTTTTTAGGTCTACCAACTGGTAGTTAGAGATTGAACTCCTTAACCAAACAACAATATCTCTCCTCCAACAGCCAAAAATCAGAGCACCAGCAAAAACAACAACAGCAGCAACAACAACAACAACAACAGTTGAAGAAGCAAAAGCTAAGTCAAGCTCAAGCACCACCAACTTCTTCAACTAGTACTAGTAGTAGAAGTACAAACAGAACAAACTGGGTTTAATTTCATTCAAGGAAGAGAAACCAAGCTCTCATTAAAAGGGGAATTTTTATTTTATTTTTTTAAAAAGGAGTGTAGAAAGAGAAAGTCATGATTTTTATTTTCTCTTTTTGGGAAGACTTTTAGAGAGAGAGAGAGAGAGAGAAAGATAAAAAGTACTTCTTGAGGGTGTGTTCATGTATACTTGATGTGTGTGTGAAATCTTTCACGTGGGGATTGATGAAATGATGGTTTGATGGATAGATAGAGATTATATGATTGATTAGTGAGAAAAAAAATATCAATTCCTATCTGGGTTTTTATATATATATTTTATTTTAGTGTGCAATTTGAAAAGTGAAGTATTGTATTGTGTTGTTGTTGTTGTACTGGGTTTTTCTTGGGATCAGAAAGTGTAATTGTCTTGTGAAGATTGTGTTATCAGCGGATCTGGTGGTGTCTTCAAGCTTTACTGTTCCCTACAACACCCACAATTTTTTGCTTGTTTCCAGGTATTCTTTTTTTATTCTTTGTTTTCTTGACTTTATCTTCATCATCTTCTACTCATACAACATAATAATTCTATTAAATTCCTTTTTCTTATATATAATTAATTAATTTATCTCTTTGCCTTGAGAAGATGGTGCTAGTGATCATAAGAAAGTAAAACAATCTCTTAGGATTTTCAGTTTGTGGATTTGTCTTCTTCAGTCTGTCTTTTGTTTTGTTTTGTTTTGTTTTTCTTCTTTAGGCTTGCTAGATGTTCTATGCTTCTTATTGTTTTTCTGTTCAATTATTTTTTTCCTGGGTAATTTCTTATATTCATTTTATGAAAAATGAAATTTAAGGAAAACTCAATTGTGTACTCTCACATAGATCAAATGTATTGTGTTTATTTATTTATTTATTTTATCATGATTTGATTGGAGATTTTTCTCTTTTTCTAGATGCTCTCATGATCATTGCATACAAGGGTTGGTCTTTTTCATGTCAGTTTTTCTCTGTGGTTTCATCATAATTTTAGATGAATTCTGATTTTTATGGAATTGCATATTGTGAGTGTATTGTTAAATGATACACACACAGCACAGACAAGTAGTTATCTGAAATCGGATTCTGAAAATGTTTCATTTGTTATAGTGATTTGCTCAGAATTGTCTATAAACTTTTAATTTCTTTTGTTGTTCATCTTCAGCTCCTCGAGTGGCTATATGATTTAATCGGAACAGATAGCAGGAAACGTTGAAGATAATTATACAAACATGGCTACTTTTTACTCTAGTTCGAATAATCAAAGAGACGCTGCCCCTATGATCTATTTTAGGGAACCTTTGCCTGGTTCGTATCATCCTGAGGCACCGGTTCTTCCTGGTAGTGTGATGATGTACATGAATTCTGGCTCGTATTCAGATCAGCAGCAAAATAACTGCATCGATATTCAATCCGTGGAAGCTTCAGAGTCAACCCCTCAGCAGCAACATTTCTTCTCAAATCTCGGTGGCCCGCGAATTGGAGAGCAGGAGTTCAATGCATGGAGGGACAGTAGAAATGAGATGTTAGTGATGCAACCAATGGATGGTTCGACTAGCATTCTTCATGGTGGACAGAACTTGCAGGGTCAGGGATTATCCTTAAGCCTTGGGACACAAATTCCTTCAGGAATTCAAATGCCATCCATTTCCTACCGGAATCCCAACTCAGGCTTCACTTCATTCTTGAGTCCTAATTCATCAATTTCGGGTGAGGGTGGCAGGAATGGCTCTTCTAGAGATGAACAATCAAGAAATGCTGAATATTTACCACCTGGTTTTTCAGGAGGTAATCAAGATAATAAAGGGGACTTATCTCCGTATGGGATGACGAGTGTTGCAAGAGCTATTCCCAATTCGAAATATCTCAAGGCAGCGCAACAACTGCTAGATGAAGTTGTTAATGTTCGAAAAGCTCTAAAGCAGCCTGACGGTGAGAAAAGCCAAAGCGCCCATGAGCAGCGGATGAAAAGTTCCAACGAAGGCGATGGGGGGTCGAAAAATGCAACTTCAAATGGTCAAGAATCTTCAAGCAACACAACAAGCGAGCTCTCGCATGCAGAAAGACAAGAATTGCAGAACAAGTTGACAAAGCTTTTGTCTATGTTGGATGAGGTGAGATCAATATTCTCTTCTATATCTCTGGTACCTTCTTGATTACAAAATGGGGACAATGTCGGATGCAAATTCCCGACTTTCTCTGTAATTATCAGCTTATAAACCAAGTCGGGTAATTTTGACACTGAAATATGAATTCATTTGAGCACTTCATAAAACTGAAGGACTGCATAGCTTATGTTTATGCACACACTTATTGAAGAATAAAGAAACATTAGGTACATGGTTGCACGTATACATTATTGTTGACTATCGATACAGGCGAGAAAGGAGAAACCGCTACTCTGTTTAGAGACAGGACTGCTCTATTGTCCTTTAGATTATTCATGATTATTTTAGAATAATTAAATTCCAAAAGAACTAGAAGAAGGATTTTTTCCTCTGAAATTTTGCTTCTTGTATTAAGTATTCTCTCAATAGAAATGCTTTCTGTTGTTAGCGCATGACAAAATAAATATTGCAAAGATTAGGAGAGTTTCGAAAAGTCACTTAAGTTTAGAACGATGCTCACGGATACATCTATTTTGCTATATTTTACTTAATGAGTGGTGTTTTCTCTTGTTTCTATGAGATTTTATGATCATTATTCTCTTTGCACAGGTTGATAGGAGGTACAAACAGTATTATCATCAGATGCAGATCGTGGTATCATCGTTTGATGTGATAGCGGGTAGTGGGGCAGCTAAACCATACACAGCACTAGCCCTGCAGACAATATCCCGCCACTTCCGGTGTTTGCGTGATGCTATTGCTGGCCAAATTCGAGCAACCCGTAAAAGCCTTGGAGAGCAAGATATTTCAGACAATGGGAAAGGTGTTGGAATAACTCGCCTCCGGTATGTGGATCAGCAACTCAAGCAACAGCGAGCACTTCAGCAGCTCGGTATGATGCAACAACATGCATGGAGGCCACAAAGGGGGCTGCCTGAAAGCTCTGTCTCAATTCTTCGTGCCTGGTTGTTTGAGCATTTCCTTCATCCGTAAATCCCGAATCTTAAACTTTGATCTTAAATTTTCTTTTCCTTGCAATCCCGTACAGATTTCCAAGTGCTTTTATTGTACTAATTGCTTATTTTGATGTCTGCAGTTATCCGAAGGATTCTGATAAAATCATGCTGGCTAGGCAGACAGGCTTGACTAGAAGTCAGGTGAATACAAACTAATTTGTCTTATAATTCGAGCCATTTTACAAGAAATTTGTTAGTTTTTTTTTCCCCTGGTATTGCTATATGCCATGCGTGCTTAATAATTAATTAGCGATGCATATTACAAGCATATTAACGTCTCTGATTAATCTAACGAACATATCTTGTATTGAGAGGAAGGAATGGGAACTGATTAGTCTTTGCGATGCGCTTGTATTAGTCGAGTTATAACCATTAATCAATACGTGCCATGCATAGCTTCAGACACACATCTAAATGGCTATGAATCCGATCTTTTTGTTCTATCATTGTAGGTGTCAAATTGGTTCATAAATGCCCGTGTCCGTCTATGGAAGCCTATGGTTGAAGATATGTACAAAGAAGAATTTGCTGAAGTAGAGATGGACTCTAATTCTTCATCGGAAAATGCAGTCAAAGCAAGTAAAGGTGATATGATGACCTCTGAGAATAAAGAGGAAGATTTCCAGCAAAGCGGGAGTTCAACTGCTACCGAGAGATGCAGTGCTGGACAGTTGACAGTTTCCAAACAGGATCATGTTCCTGATGTAGAAATGGCAGGAGCCAGTTTCCAGAACAGCAGGACACATGGAGAAGCTGAAACCGAGTATGGATTGATGAAGCTAAGGGAAGAGCAAAGGCCCGGTGTGGACGAATGTAATCTCTATCAAGATGCAATGGTACATACTGATGGGGGCAATGATAGGTTCATGGCAGCTGCTGCGGCTGCTTACCACATGTCGGAAATGGGAAGGTTCGGAGGTGGAAGCGGAGTCTCTCTCACATTGGGATTACAGCATTGTGAGGGTGGTAGCCTGCCCATGTCTGGTGGAAACCATCACAGTTACGTTGCCATGAGAGGAGACGAAATGTACAACGCCGCAGCAGCATCTTCTGTAGGAACCGACACAGCAGACTATGAATGTATAAACAATGGAAACCGGCAGACCAGGTTCAGTTCTTCGCATTTATTACATGATTTCGTAGCATGAAAAAGCGAGTGATTGATTTGCGTATTGGCATACATAATCATCTACCGTAAGAACTTTCGACTGATTTAGGTGCATTGATCTTGCTTAAACAAAGATTTGTAGTTCTCAGAATATTGAGACATGATAACACAGTTGTAATATATCATGAAATTGGTTGGTTAGACATATTTGTAAAGATATATAATTTTTGTTTAATATGTGGAAGGAAAAATGTAAAATTAGGAGTGACCTGTTTTGAAATAAAAAAAAGTTGGCTTATTATCACTTGTTGGTAGAGATGGATGTCCTTTGTTGCCAAGTCAATTTTTCACCAACAACAGTAACAGAGAAAAGAGAAATCTAAATAAAAATAAAAATTTACTTCCGAATCGTGAGTTCGATACTGGTTCGATACTACTCCACCGTCTGGTTCGATGCAGTGAGCATTGACAAGGATTGAGCTATAACATCAAAGTCGATTCAGTTCTGGAAAAATAAAAACCCTTTTACCGTTCCAACATTTCCTGTACAAAAACATTAATCACAATTATGAACAACTACGTCAAGCTGGCGTGCGCTTGCTTGCTTGCTTGCTCGCTCACCCACCCTTGGTTTTGGTCTTTCTCTACCTGTAAAATATACAGCATGCGAGTTAAACAGGACAGAATTGTATATATTTGGAAATAGGTTTAAGGATAAATTGATCACAAAACCTTTTGTATAAAGCTTTTACGTCTTCCTTCAGGACCGGACTTTCCAGGAACTCGTCACCACAGTCATTGGCATCCATGGTTTCCACTTGAAAATTCTGGTAACCACAATACTCGTTCCATTCAAACCACATCCTTGAAATGAGTTCCTTCTTGAAGCATGTGGTGTGATCTTCCTCTTCATGAAAACCTGCAGTGACCAATCTGTATGCATATACTTTCTTCTTCTGCCCAGGTCGGAATGCACGACCTATTGCTTGACGGGTGACTGATGGATTGAGATGGACATCCAGAATGATTATCCGAGATGCCCCCACCAAAGATATTCCCTCTCCACATGCCTTAATTGATCCAAAAAATACTTTTGAGTGTGGGGAGTTATTGAACCTCTCCATGGACCACTCACGATGCTCAGCACTAGATTCACCTGAAATCATAAAGATTTCTCGCCCCGGACTCCAGTTCTTTGCTTTCACAGATAACCTCTCCAAAAATTTCAATGGTAGGAGGTACTGGCTGAAAACAAGCAATCTTTCTCCAGAGGATTCACATAAATTCAACATGTTGAGAAAGAACTTGGCTTTCACTCCGTCCCTCACATCTATCTTCTCTAACAGCTCATCCATCTTTTCATCGGATGGTACACTATTCTCGGATAGTGAACTCAACGTCGGATGCAGAAACACAGCGCTTCCAGCAGCACAAATCTTGAACTTCCTAGAAAACTTCTTCAACTTCTGACCTTCAATCTTTTGTTTCGGAGTTGGATTTAATAGTACAGTGAAGTCTACTAGTCCAGGCAGCTCATCCAAAAAATCTCCTTTGTAGTAGTGAAGGACCCTGTTTGTCATTTCCCGGAGATCTTGTATGACAGTTACTTTCCTCTTGAAATCTTCATCCTTAAGAAGTGTGTGTTCTACCAATTCATAGAAAGCTGCATATGTACCCGAACTTAAATTCTTTCTCACGCCTGGTATATGTACCCTACTCATTATGCGCTTCACAAGAGGCCGAGAAGTATCCGATTTCAGAAATTTGGGACGAACAAGATTCAAAATATTGAACACCTCTTTGACATGATTTTGGTAGAGGGTTCCTGAAAGTACGACTTTTCGAGGTGTCTGCACCTTGGAAAGAGATTGAAGCACATCAGTATCCTCATTCCTTGGAGTGTGGCCCTCATCCAGAATCAAAATAGAAGGCTGCTTGAGCAGTATCTCTTGACAAGCAGTGGATACCTGGCTGGATTCCTTATCACAAACAATAGAGGAAAATTGTTTGTACCCTAAAAAGAGTATACTCTTCTGCTCAACCCACTTTTTCAACACCTCTAATTGTTGAGCCCGACTATCTGCTTTGACAGTGTAAAAGTCCAACAGGGGAAGATCTTCCACTTGCCATATCTGAAACTCTCTTTTCCATGTACCCAGAATTCCTTTGGGAAGTATAACCAATGGTCTAGCATGGGGATACTTGGCTAAAAAGCTTTGCATGAAGCTGATGATCATGAAGGTCTTGCCCGAACCAGGAGCATGAGCCAAGATGCATCCACCAGGATTATCTGTTACCAAATTACTACGAAGAAAATTAAAGCCTTCCACTTGATGAGGTTTCATTTGCTTCTTATGTCTTGGATGAGCAGTAATGTCAGTCACCACCAAATCATCTTCAGACAACTTAACTCCAACCATATCACTTGAATCTCTGTCTTTGCCACTCCGATAATCAGATGCATAGGTTCTGGTGCTCTTTTTGGCCTGAATCAATAGACAGAAAATTAAAATCAGAGGTAAAATATATCCAGCAAGAACGATCATCTAACAAGGCATTAAATTCTTTTCCCAATAGCTCAGCTCCAGCAGATAAATACTCCAAGGAGGTAAATTTTTTTGCACAAATTTAGAGTGAACTTCACAATTTATAAAATACTTCAACTACAGATGGATCGAATGATATAACTATGAATTATGAAATTAACAATTACAAACTTGTGACCTGAAAAGTGAAACATTGGCAAGTCCAGTAAACATCAGGATACACCAATTTACATATAGAGAGAAGATGAGCATAGGACAACATGGCCAACTAGATAAACTGTTCTCTTCATTTAATTCTCTGCCACTCATACTAGTCATTTTCCAGTGAACTTTCAAATAGTGCTGAAAATGCATTGGTTTTAAAAGAAAAAATATCCAAGAATGCTAGCAGTTAGATCAAGCTGAAAACAGTACATGACAAGGCTAAAAGTTGAGATATATATTAAGTACGATTCTGTGCAGCACTTGCAGAGATACTACTGAATGCCTATAACAATAATACAAACAAATTGATCGCACAAAATCGAAACTTGAGCATCCATTAACAGTAAAATCTAATGAAACGTAACATAAATTATTTTACCCATCACTAGAACTTTACCATTCGTAAGTTTAAGTTTAATTTCGTTTACTTAACAGTACAAGGGGGAATACAATATGCATGAAACCAACTTCTGGAATAAAAACTTCTATAACCAAATGATCTCATTATAGTTGCTCTTTCACAATGGCATATACATCCACTAGGCAATAAGACGCCCACAATATATGGGAGGTTTAAGAACATCACAATTAGTATATAGTTTCTGATCTCTAAGAAAAACCAAAAAAGTACAGTTGTACACATGTGCAAAAATGTTGGAGACTATTTTCTACACTTACCCTACAAGGCTTAGTATTTTATGAGACGGAATGCAAGGTAACAAGGCTTCTTGACATAATAAAAAGATAATAACATCACAAATAGTAGATAGTTTCTCTAAGAAAAACTGAAAAAAATACAGAGGTACACATGCAAAAATGTTGGAGACTATTTTCTATACCTACCCTTCAAGGTTTAGTATTTTATGAGACGGAATGCGGTAACAAGGTTTATTGACATAATAAAAAGATAATAACTCAGTTACCCAACTCAATAAAGAACAATTCAATCAAGTAACTCCACTGGGCACGGACAGGCTTTGCTTGATATATTAATTTAGACAGCAATTTTAGTAAAGCAGACAAACAATGATCCAAGTGGAAGGTCAGAGAACCCTTAGAGGTTTAGTATTTTATGTTCTAAACCCCTTAAATCAGCCAAGACACAAGCAAACTAATTCCAAACCCCTAAACACAACAAGCAAATGTCGCTCAAACAGCATTTGGCTGTTAGAAAAATAAATAACCTTACCTTATTGAACTGGACATCAATTATAGTCTCAATTCTTCTCTCAATTACTCCACAAATGCGGCAGACATAACCAAGATCGTCCTTCAAGAGAAAAGAATGCTCACAGTCATCATCATCTTCTTCCAGGTGCTCATCAGATGAATTATCATCAACATCCTATCAGAGGAAGCATGGAATCACAATAAATATTGCAGGAACTTGGCAAGAGTGGATGAATTTCAAATACGTCCAAGAGATTAGGATACAAAAAATAATTTATTCTGTTGGCTTCTCATCCTCCAAGAGGGCTGGAACAAAATAATATATCTAAAAAACACGATATTGTATGGAGGAAGCAATAATATCAGTGTTGTTTATAAACTACATCCCTAAGCAGGCGATGCATTATTATTTAACATGAAATGAGCCCTACACGTGTTCAGCATAATGGAAATGGATAAGAGCTTGCTTAATTCAAGTAACTCAAAGAATAAAACAGTGTTCTAGTAGGCGCTAGGCAATAGATTAGCGTCTAGACCGCCTAGTGGGCGAAGCGGAATTAGCCAAAATGGCGTTGTTTTGGAAAAAAAAATTATAATAAAAAAAAAACGAGTAACTTTTACCAACAGAGGACACCTACATATCCCCTATAACTATAAGCCAAACATAGTAATAACATTTATGATCGAACACAATCAGCTGGCAAAAAATCTTTGCAATTAGAAATATTACAGCATGTCTTTAACCTATGGCTGAATCCACAATACATAGAACAAATGTCAAAGTGTAATGGCCCCCTAACATAAGCTACACGCATAACATTTTCCCTAACTTCCCACACATGTTTCTCTGCGACTGACAAAATATCACTACACAAGTTCTTTCAGCAATGGTTCTCAGTCATCTCCACAGTAAACAAATTCTAAACCAACATCCCTGGACGTTTACAAAACTGGTAAACAATGACAACTAAAAATTGAAAAAGCGTAGCGATAATCTTTAGAACAGAACAAACAAAGAAAAATAGTAGAATAGCAAGAGAGCACAAATATGAATAGGCAATAATTAAAATTTTAATTGAAGAGTACCTTTGAACATTCTAAGGCCATACTCAACTCCTGCCAAATATCCCCCAGACCATCATCTTTAATATTTGTTTGGTCATCATCATTTTCTTCTTCTACACCAACATAAACACCCCCATCTTTCTCAACATCAACTTCACCAGCTGCACTTCCTGTTCCTTCCATTCGAATTTTTTCCTTATATCCCCTAATCTAAATACAACAATCACACGATCAATATCAGCTAACATAGAAATAAAATTGGAACAATAATATATGCTAATTTTGACACTTGGAAATAATAAAAATAGCGCCTCCTTAATAAACATGAACACATACCTCACTCTACACCATTCTCATACTCATTCCATTGAAAATTAACAATAGATTATTAATATTTGAAAGTCACCTTTTTGGACTGTGACTAGCCAAGAATAAGTTCAAATACTCATGATTGATTATAGTTTATGAGTTTCATATCCTTGTCTGTTTCTAATTAACTAGGGACTCTGAGATTACACTTCAAAGAGAAACTTACCTCTATGTCCCTAGAAAGAGACTGTCCAGCAGGGGGCTGCATCAAGACAACCTCTTGAAAAGGAAAATAAGGCTTCTTGTCTGGTTCTTCTTCTTCATCATCTGAAAGTACCACGACTGTCAATGGCTTTGATGGACCATCAACAGCCAGGCAATCATCATCTATATTGATGACATCACAAAAAGCTTTTTGACTGGACAGCTTTGATGTATTCCTTGCGATATGAGGACCCAATATCTGCATCTTACTATTGACGAGTGCTTTTATCTCATCTGTAACGCTTCCATATCTCTCAGAATCCAATCTGTCAAGCATATCTTGGATGGCAAATGGATTAGAATAATCCATAACATTCTGGGAGACATTTGATTTCTTCTCCTTCGATTCATCTTTCATACCCACAGAAGAACTTGCGCTGCTGCAATTTTGTGCATCACTTGATGTTTTGATTCTTTTATGTCCTCGAGAATACAATTCTATCAACAGAAAATGAAAATTTAAACATATATCACATAATAATCACATCTACAATACAAAGAAATCAACTGTTCAAGACAAACTAGAAGTTAAACTACCATGGCAAGTGAAAGTACACCAAACCAAAGAAAAAAAAAATACAAGAAGAAAAACATAATTTTAGAGAATTACAAATGCTTTCTTTCTAAAATGATCAATGCCAACCATTGGGGATCTCATAATTCTATGGCGTGGAAAATTAATGAATCCCCCTCCAAAAAAATATAAAACAGTATCTTTCATTGTTCGAATAGAACCATAATACATAGCCGTCCATCAACATTGAACCCAAATTGAACCCTTTATTTTAAAATTGATCCTATATTCATAGGTTATATAGTAACCATTCCTCGGATTCTACAATCACAACATAATTCTCGAACTTATAATTAATCTGCTTAACCACACACGCACATGCAACTACAACTGTACAGATTAATCGGCTATTACCTCACGCAGTGTTAAAAGATGCATAAACGAAAAACAATTAAAATCAAAACAAAAACCAAAAACCAAACAAGCAGTACATGAACAACAAACACACAACAGACATGAATAAATTTTCAGTTAACTAAAAAAATTCACACATTGAAAGCAACCAAAAATGAGCATTATCAACAGAGTTCACAAGAGAGAGAGAGAGAGAGAGAGAGCACCGTTAGGATTCGCGTAGTTTAGAGGCAAAACCAAAACTGCGGACTCCATTTCTGAGAACAAAACAACAATACACTACAACAAAGAAGAAAACCAGTCAAATTACTCCAAAATTCGAAACCCTAAATAAACTCGTAAGAAACAATAACAATAATAATAAAAAGTAATCAGATGTGAAGCAGTGATTAAATCGGATACTAAAAACGACTCACATTTCACCAAAACGACAGTCTAATCCTCCATAAAACGGCAACCGTTTGAGCTTCAGCTTTTCTGCTGCCGTTTCAGGGGAGGTTGGGGAGAGTGACGACGACTATTGAGTGACTATAGAATGTATCGCCGAGAGATTCTTCTCTGCTTTTGCACTTTCCGTGAGGTAGATGACTTGTCAAAATATTATTGGTGTGACGGTGTTGATGCGTAAACAGTCAATTGGAGCGCGACGTGTGGTGCGGATGTAGGATTGGGCGGTGGGGTCGAGGAGCAGTGAATGAGAGTAGTCTATTTGGCCATTTGGGTGGTCAGTGACACGAGTGGAATCAAAAGTTGCGCCTGATCCCACCACAAATACGTACTCTGTTGCTGTTTGTTTCTCTAATTAAGTATATTCCCAACCAGGAGCTGGATAATCCTGCCTCACTACACCATTTTTTTCTTCTTTTATTAATAATAATAATAATTAAAAAAAAATCAAAATCAAATTTCTACTTTTAATATATTTTTTCGACCTACAACATATATTTTAAGGGTGGATAAAGACTTTTTCTTTTTATAAAAAAAATAAAAAATAAACAATAACTCTAATCAGGTCAAGGGTCTGTCGAGAGACCTAGCGAGCAAGATCAAACATTAAAAGTAGGAGCTGAATTGCAACTTCCACCGTATATGAGAGGTCTCCTCATATTTTGTGGTACTAAAAAAATGATTACGCTTGGATTATGGAATAATAGCCATTCATGAATTTAAACTAAACAAGTTTTGAGGCTCCAATAATGAACTTCTTTCATTTGTGGATAACAATTTATTGCAACCCTTCATCTTTGGGGAATTAAGTTTGTTATATTGTAGGAATTTTTTTTTTTTTTTTTTTTTTGTGAATTTGGGAGATGAAATTCGAACTTGTGACCTCGACCAATATTGAAAGGTTTGATTATCATTGACATATCACATATATCTACGACCACGATAATAAATTATAAACTTAATAAAAAGAAGTCAAATAGTTTAATTAAATCCGTAAATTAAAAAAAAAAACTAAAAAAAAACTTAATAACTTCAACTATTTTTCCAAAAAAAAAAAAAACCTTCCTTATTTTTAATTTAGATAAAGAAAAAAAAAACCCTCTATAAGGATTTTTTTTTTTTTTTTTAACACAATTGGAGGATTTGTTTTACTAAATTTTGAAAATTTTAGGATAATTTTAGTATCGGAGAAAGAGAATTTTACCTAAATTTGATTAAAATAATATTACATTTTAGATTTAAATCAATGTAAATGTAAATTTGTAAACCGGTCAATAAAATATAATTTTTTTTATACGATAAAGGCAATTTAAACCTAGACATTATCGAATTGAATCATGCTCTTGTCACCACGATACATACGACAAAGATAATAAAAATATAGTATTTATATAATTTTTAATACAAATACAATTACAAGTTGTGCCGTGTTTGGCATGCAGCCTACACTTTCTCGGAAACTTCAAATTGATCAACTCTCACGTATTATGTAGACACGACTTTAGTTGGACACTCCATTTTTTCTTTGGTCTCATTTTTGTTTTGATTTTTTCATTTTTATTCTGGTTTTGTTTTGAAGCCAAAATATTAATAATAATATTAAAACATAGACAATTACCAAACAAGTGCACACGTTTTACGTTATTACCAGTGTTCTTTTATTTATTTATTTATGGCAAAATTACAAAAATTATATAAGTTTTAATCATTTTTAAAAATCACCTTCTAATTTATAATATAGATAGAATCTTCTTATTATGCATCAAAGATATTTAGTAGTTACAGTACTTCAATTATATATATATATATATATATATATATATATATTTTAATTTCAAATTTAGTTAAAAATATATGTAATTATGTACCAAAAACCCCTAGAAAGAGACTTTTATTTAAATTCAAATTTAGATAATTATCTCTCTCTATTTTTTGTTGTTGTTGTGAATTGTGATTTTTCCATTTGTTAATAAATTGGTTCGTAACTTTTTTTTTTTTAAGGGTAAGAGCATCTCCAACAGTCTCCTTTGAAGATTTCCCTTGGTTTAATAAATGGGGAAACTGTATTTTTACAGCTCCAATAGGTCTTCTAAAGGCTCCATTAAATGTGTTTTGGTGGAGCTCACTCCCTTAATTAAGGGGTGGTTTCAGCCCCCCCTTAAGTGGGCTCTACATATTTAAATTTATTTTATTTTTTGAAAAGCACAAGATATTTAACTTTTAAATCCCAACAATATTTGTTATCCAATGAATAATTTGTTTTACAATAATATTACAAAGTAAAACATCAAAATAATAATAAAAAATTATTAAGGGAGTCATTCAAAAGAGCATTGTTAGAACACATACTGTCTTCATGGCCCCTTACAACAACATCCATCCTTATTTACGGGGGTCTCCAAGGGAGATTGTTGGAGATGCTCTAAGAGCATTTCTAATAGCCTCCCTTAGCTTAATTAAGGGAGTACATAGCTATCTAAATGGCTCCCTTAATTGTGTTATAGTGGAGTTCAGTACATAGTTACTATAAACTAACGATATAATTAGTCAGATTTTCTATTATCAGTTCGTTTTGACAATAAATATATCAGGACGAAGAATGTGGACCAATAGATTTACATACTTTGACTCAAAGTGTATGCACTTGTCAAAACTTCTCTATAATCTGTGGTCCACATTCTCCGTCTTAATATATTTATTGTCAGGATGAACTGATAACAGTCTTCAATTAGTATAGAAGTTAAACAATCTCCTTTATATAATTAACTATTGTTTGCTGTTTGGTATTATTTGTTATAATGGTTGACTTTAACATATATATATATATGTTGAATTTTTTTTTTATATCCTTCTCTTGTCTAAATTAAATTACAACAATGTCCTTTATCAAGAGAGACTATATTACAATACATAAGAAAATGTAAGGGATCAATGTAGTCAAACGAAAAAAAAAATCACAATAAACTTTAAATTAAATAAATATATACGAACTCATTTGTTGATTATCCTAAAAAAGAAAAAAGAAAAGAGAGAGAGAGAGAGAGAGATTGCTTTTGTCTTTTCACTTTAGCCGCCCTTTTTCAGGTCCCATGTTCGATTCCACATAAAAGCCCAACATTTTCAACACTTCTTTATTTTTTTTTAATTTTAATATATATATATATTTATATATATTTAGTTAACTATATTTACTAAAAATCCATGGTTTAATTACAATAATTCTCTCTCTTCATCTCTCTCTCTTTCTCCCTATTTTTTTATGCTCGTTTGAGTTCCTCTCTAATGGCTTCTCAGCAACAGTTGTCTGCAATAAAGGTACTCCAAAACGAAATACCCAGAAAACCCCACTTTCGTTTTTTGTTTAATTTGAACTGAAATTGGTCATGGTTTTTCTGGGGTTTTATTTTTGTTTTTGGTTTGTTAGGGCGCGAAAGTGCTTATGGTTGGAGCAGGTGGTATTGGCTGCGAGTTGCTCAAAACCCTGGCTCTCTCTGGCTTCCAGGACATTCATATTGTAAGTAATTTCAATTTTTTGTTTCAGTTTCGTTGAAGATTTTTTTTTTTGTGTGTGTGTACGGATATTTGGTTTACTTGTAGTTGACTAGGGTTTTGAACCGTATGTTTGTATGTTTATGACTTTTCGTTGCTTGTATTTGTTATAATTTCGTTTGCTGGATTTGGTTAGTGAGTGCAAATGACTGTTGAAGTCGTCATGTTTTGAAAAGTGGCCGTCTTGGTGTTGAACTGTTGAAATATATGGATAATTTTGTTAAAAATGTTCAAAGAAGTTAATTTTTTTTAATTAATGGGGCGTGGACGGACATGTAGAGCATGAAGAGTCGGTAAATGACTTGTTAACGTGTCTTCTATATGTTGGAGACACTGGCTGTGGATCATTTTTGAAGGGGGTGTTTGTTTATTTTTTAATGGTTTTGTGGAAGGTATAGCAGGTATTAGTGTTAGACTGTTAGGTTGATAGTAATGGTGTTGGCTTCAAGGGTTGGTTGCTGTTTGAGGTTGAGGGCACGGTGGTTTTGATGAGTTTCTTGGATTAATGTAATGGGAAGTAGAGGTGGCAGTGCTCTCTCTCTCTCTCTCTCTCTCTTTCTCTCTCTCTCTATATATATATATATATATATCCCCACCCTCTTTGAGTTGAGGCCCATTCCGCCCATGATCTATAATTTACATCGAAGAATCTTAGGATGTACAATTCCGATGTCTTTGAATCAAAACTTCACATATAAATATAGGTTAATAATCTAAAGTGTTTAGTTAAAGTTTTTGTGCAATAATAAAGATGAGGCGGGTAAACCTTGTGTTATGCTATTCTTTTGCTTACTTTTCTTTGGTTATAATTGGGCATCTAGTTAGCATTTTCTTGCTGCCAATTTTTTACTCAAACCTCCCTCTTTTGATCGGTGGTGTGCATTATAACTTTTATATTCTTTTTTGTTCAAAAAGTCAAATTATTTATTTGCTGTTATTAGCATAAAGCATTTACCAATTGTTGCAAACCTATGTAAAATTTACTCTGCACAATGTCTGGTGGTGGCACTGATTTGATAGTAACAGTGATTCTCTTATGCGAATATGGCTTTGCAGATTGACATGGACACCATAGAAGTCAGCAACCTGAATCGGCAATTTTTATTTCGACAATCACATGTTGGGCTGTCAAAGGCCAAGGTAAATACATTGGGAGAATCTTTCATTGTATAACTTAGGGGCATCTATGAGTTGTACAAATATTTCTCATTAATATTACCACAGGTTGCTCGGGATGCTGTCTTAAAATTTAGGCCTCACATGAGCATTACACCACACCATGCAAATGTCAAGGATTCCGATTTCGATGTGGAATTCTTTAAGCAGTTTAATGTTGTTCTGAATGGACTAGACAATTTAGATGCAAGGCGACATGTGAACCGTCTCTGCTTGGCAGCTGATGTCCCTTTGGTTGAGAGTGGGACTACTGGGTTCCTAGGACAGGTAAGTAGATGTTCTTTTGTCTTTTGGCAACAATTAGTTAATGGTTATCACTTTTTTTTTTTTTTTTCCCTGTTTATTTACCTTTTCTGTTTTGGGATTGTGAAGATACTCAAATTGTGTGTATTTTTACATATTGTATAACAAAAAGTGTCAACCTCCTGGCATTATATTTACCAAAATGCTTTTATCAGGTTTTGGTTTCTTTCTTCTTAATGGACACTGGAGGGAATTGTTGTATGAAGCTTGAACCTCATCAAAACATTTCATTTTGAAGCGTGCTAAAGAGACAACTTGTGGTCATGTTTTATCTCCAAATATAACTTGATACACAAGTGCACGAATCATGACAACTGCTTCACTTTCTTTTATTTAGTCATGCTGCATTATATAATGATTGAGAAAACTAGGAAACTTAACTCACTGCTAAAAAAAATCTGCATGTGTTCCTCTATAATATTACAAACGTTCTTATGTTTCTGCGTCTATATTTCTGTCTAAGACATCCAGGTATTCATGTTTTTCAGTTGATTGTCTTTTCTTCATTTGCTTGATGTTATTGATGTTTACGATGGCGACTTTCCTTGGGTTCTTACCTTTATCTTGGATACAGGTAACAGTACATGTAAAGGGGAAAACAGAATGCTATGAGTGTAAACCAAAACCTGCCCCAAAGACTTATCCTGTCTGTACTATAACTAGCACACCATCAAAGGTACATTTTTAATTTCTGCTAGATTGTGATGAATAGCTTTTGTGTTGGTAGATAGGAACTTTTTATTGGCTTTAGCATCTATGAGTTTATGGTACATTTTGGTAATACTACAATACTTTAATTGAAAGCAAGACCTTAAAAGATGCTAACTAAGAAGGTGCAAAGTGCTATTATGTGACACTAGGAATATAAAAATTGAAACAACAATGAGCAATTAGCTTTTTGTTACCATTAATTGCTCTTAAGTGTATTGGTTTTTTAGCCACCAAGGTTTCTACAGATTCTGCTCTATTGATGAATATGTCTAATAATTTGGTGTTTGAATTGTAATTGCAGTTTATTCATTGTATTGTATGGGCAAAAGACCTGCTTTTTGCTAAGTTGTTTGGGGACAAAAATCAGGAAAATGATTTAAATGTGCGCTCTAGTGATGCTGCTAGCTCTTCAGAACATGCAAATGATGTATTTG
The DNA here is from genome assembly GCA_030490815.1 of Acer saccharum. Taxonomy (NCBI): domain Eukaryota; kingdom Viridiplantae; phylum Streptophyta; class Magnoliopsida; order Sapindales; family Sapindaceae; genus Acer; species Acer saccharum. The sequence continues at coordinate 6,010,020 of CM059870.1, forward strand.
AACGAAGGAAAGATGAAGATGTTGATCAATACGGAAGGAGAATATACGATCATGTGTTTGGTTATAACATTGAAGTAGCTTTATCTAATGAAGAGACTTGGAAAACCCGTAATAGACCAAAGCCTATTTATAGTAAAGATGTGTTGCCTGATAAACTGACTCAGCTGAATGGGAACTTGGATAAAAGTGGTGCAACTGATGATATTTCATCAGTGTCTGCCATGGCTACTTTGGGACTGAAGAATCCACAAGACAAATGGTCCCTTATGGAATGTTCAAGGGTTTTTCTCGAGGCTTTGAAGCTATTCTTTCTAAAAAGAGAAAAGGTTTGTTTTGATCTCTTTTATAAACCAGTTTTTGGTAAAAACTTTGGCTTTCTCGATGATCTATTTCACCTACTTCCTGTCGAAACTGATATTGTATATATCATATTTTTGGGCAGGAGATTGGGAATCTAAGTTTTGATAAAGATGATCAGCTAGCTGTGGAATTTGTTACTGCTGCTGCAAATATTCGGGCTGCTTCCTTTGGTATTCCTTTGCATAGTCTCTTTGAAGCCAAAGGTATTGCTGGTAATATAGTGCACGCGGTTGCAACAACAAATGCTATTGTAGCTGGGTTGATTGTGATTGAAGCAATCAAGGTGTTGCAAAAGGATGCTGATAACTATCGGTGTGGCTCAATTTACTTTTTATCAACATAACTCTTGGCTTTTATTTAACTTGACATCTGCTCTGCTTAATATCCTTCTTTATTTATTTTGCTATTATGAGATGTTGAAGACTTATACTTTAAGCTTTTTTTACTTGTTTCAAATACACAGGGAATTTATGTTCTTGCCTTTGGTCTGGTTCTGTGTTCCATTACATATAATTTCATCTGTTGAGTGTCAAATCAGTCAATCACTAGTGCCCTTGCTTTGGGTTGTTTAATGTGCTGAGATCTGTGAACTGCCATATAGTATGACTTGGTTCCTGTTATTGATTGTGCTGAGATCTGTGCCCTTGCTTTAGTCTTTTATGATTGATTGTAGGTGTAAATGCACTCTAACTTCTGAAAGTTTCGTACTGCCAAAAATAGAATGTTCTATTTGAGGATCATCCGGCAGTTGGGTTATTGGTTTAATCATGATTTTGAACTTCTATGCAGGATGACTTATTGTCTACAACACATTACCCAAAAGATGCTCCTTATGCCAGTGGAACCTTATGAACCGGACAAGTCCTGCTATGTTTGCTCTGAGGTAAAATGTAACTCTTTGATGCTTTGTGGTTCTCCGTTTAGTATGTGTTTCAATTCTGATAGCTTTGCTATTGCAAACAGACACCACTTTTGCTTGAGATTAATACTCATCGCTCAAAGTTGCGGGATTTTGTTGAAAAAGTTGTTAAGGCCAAGCTTGGCATGAACTTTCCATTGATTATGCATGGCGCCAACCTTCTTTATGAAGTTGGTGATGATCTTGATGGAGCTATGGTAGCAAATTATGCTGCAAACCTTGAAAAGGTGTGTATGATTTTCCCTTTGCCTTTGATAATAGTTTATCATTGTCCATTTAATTTTGATTTTTTATTTATTTATAAATGTACTATGAACCATTGTTCTTACTCTCTCTTTTCATTCCTTATAATTTTTAAACTTTGACTATATTTTCAAAAGAAAGAAATTATTTCTAATTTTCTTCTTGCTTCAGGTGCTATCTGAGCTTCCTTCCCCAATTACTGGTGGGACGATGCTCTCAGTCGAGGATCTCAAACAAGAGTTAATCTGCAATATTAACATCAAACATAGGTCCGTCTTTACCTTAATAATGTTGAACCTCAATGCTCTTCTTAAAAAACATTTTAACGACTTTGCCTTATTTCAGTTGGGGGTGTGAGGGTGTTCTTTTAAAATTAATGTGCAGTATTGCATAAATTGAATGCATGGTTCTGTAATTTTTCTTGCTCGTAATGGCATCTTGACTTTAGCAAGTAGTAGAGTGCCTTTGGTATGGTGGCTCCATCTTGCTCGTATACCGATATATGCAAGCATAAACATTGGATTGTTAGGGGGTGGAAAAGGGAGACCGCAAATGTGTTAATCTGTTGATTGTGACCATTTTTGCAGAGAAGAGTTTGATGAGGAAAAGGAACCTGATGGGATGGTTCTCACTGGATGGACACAAGCTCCTCCAGTGGAGGAGGAAAAGGCTAATGGAAATGGTGCGAGTTCATCAAATGCCGTGCAAGCGGAGCCTGTGGAGACAAAGAAAGACGCAGAATTGGAGGAAATTCCAGAGTCTTCCAGAAGGAAAAGAAAACTCCCTGAGGATTCCGATGGCACTGACGTGGATGTTTCAAACCACAAGGAAGTCGAAAAGCTTGATGACGACGACGATGAAGATCTTGTCATGTTTGATGATTGGGCTTCAGCTACCAACAAGAAGAAAAGATTGCAATAGTTTGCTGAATCAAAACTTAATCTAATTTTGTACCATTATGGGGGGGGTGAATGGTTATTCTTTTTTGTGTACTCAAAGTTGTTAATTATTAGGTCCATAATAGTAGCATGAATGAGTTAGATGCTATTGATTTTAACCTCCATTTTGCTCTTTTCTTGTGGATTATTAAGTGTAACAACAATGTGTATGTACTTAGCCAGATTGACATCATAAATCTCGTGTTCGATGAACATTTTACAAGCACTTGTGATGAGTTTTTTCAAAGAGTTACAAGAGTAGATACTTGGATCCCGAAAGATCCTTGCCGTTTAGTGTTAACAAGTTTCGAGAAACTATACAAAACAAATTTTTTACAAATTTTTTTACAAAATATACATATCAAAAACAATTCGTGAAAGAATTTTCTTCATGAGAAACTATGTTCTTAGGATTGTTATAAATAAACATAAATATATAAATTATTGATGGTTGATGATGATTGAATTGAATTTGAATCAATGAACGTAAGGAGTTGAGAAATGGTTGGTGCTGGAAACGCGTCGACATGGATGTGGAGGAACCTGCACCTGCCTCTTGTTCAATGAATATTTCTTCCTTTTTTTGGCATCTGGATGTCCTTGTTTCTTCAGATCTTCGACGCTTCGAGCGTCTGCCATGCAAGTGAATGATCTTGCTTTCCCTGAGTAGTACCTTGACAACCCTCTCCTGCTGATTAATTTTACCAAAAACAATATAAATTACAATAGTATATATAGTATATACAATCATGAAAGGCTTCTTTGTTACGTGTTATATTGTTTTCGAGACTCGTTTTCTGTTTTATGGATCCAAATACGAAAGTAATGTAACTCCCTTCTTTTACCTTTTTTTCATGATCAATTGCTTTATATAATTATATTGTTTCCTAGACTCGTTTTCTGTTTTACGAAATCAAATATGAAGAGAAAAACAAGTTCGGTTTGAAGAAAAGACTGTTTTTCGAAAACGTGTTTCAAAAACAGAAGTAATGTAAGTATGTAGCTCTTCTTTTACTCTTTTTTTTTTTTTTTTCCTTTTCTCATGATCATTTGCTTTTTATATGCTCTAGTAGTATAATTACATACAATTTTTTCTTTTATTGTTTTATGTTTCTCTAATTAAAAAAAAATAAAATGATGGATCGAATAGAATTCATAGAAGGATAAGTGAAACCGAGATTTACTTACTTTTGAGGAAGATTAGTCCGCATTGAACCCATATCAAATGTACTCATCATTTCAGCTTGATTCTCCATGTAGATGAATTTTTACAAATATCAAGTTTCAAATCAAATAAAATTTTAGTGAATAAGAAGAGAAGTCACAATTATTGATTGATATATAAAAGTTTTGAGGAATGAAATTGACCTATCATTAAATGTGGAAATAGTTTAATTAATTTGGAGCCTCTCAAAATGAATGGGAAACTCAACTCTAAACTTCTCATGGTTTTTAGGTGGATATTATAAATCTTATATATCCACCTCCACATTCTTAACTACACTTTCTCTTGTTCATTCAACACCCTACAATTTTTTTTTTTTTTTTTTTTAAATTTAAATTTCTATTTATTTTATGTATCTCAAATATTTTACACTATATTTATTCTCATTAAATTTAGATAAACCTAAAGCTAAACCTTTAAATTCAAATAAAGATGGGCTTGAGTAATATTGAAATTAATAAGATAGTTTTTTAAATTTTATTAGAAGCCTCTATGAAATCTCAAATTCCTGATTTGTAATGTAATGCTACATAACCCAAAAAATGTCTGACACATCATGCTTATTTAGGTGCAGGGATGTAACTAGAATTGAAGACTAGGGTAGGCTAGAATTTTTTTTTTATTTTTTTATTTATTTATTTATTTATTTTTAAAACTGAACATTGACATCATCTAATTAGCAGGACATAGTGAGACATCCCCGTAAAATGTATATTCTAAATAAATTAGTTACAAAATTTTATTTTATTTAAAAAAATAAATTTAAATTATAAGAGAAACATGAAACATAAATACGAACACTAATTAAATTATACAATATTTATATATTATTTTAAAGAATAAGGAGAAATAATTGTTATTATGAAAAGAAGAAAAAGGAAAGAAAAATTATTTTTTTTTACTCTAACTAGGAATTGAAATTAATTATTTAAATAATTTAAATTTTTTCTTTGTTATTTAATTTTTTTTAAGGGGGATGTGGTGGGCTCTACCCTAGCCCCCACACAGGTCCGTCCATGTTTAGGTGGAAAGTGAAAACAGATGATCAAGAATATCTTTGTTTCCCATTAAATTTAATGCTTTTCATGTATCTAAAAATCACTAAAGTGACATTTGATTGTTTCTAGATTTTGAAGTTTGTATAGAAAACTGTTTTTTCAAAACTATATATGTAGCTAGTTACAGGGTTTTACATATCTTCTCTTTTCAAAAACGAAAACAAAGAATTATATTTTTTGTGATAGGAATATAATGTGAAGAGTGGTTGGACACTTCCCATTCACTTATGTGATGGGAGTTCGGAGATCTAGTCCCCATAATGTGGAGACACACGTCCCTTTGTAACGGTTGATCTCGTTAGGTCTCGACAGACCCTTAACCTGTTTCAGGGTTTAATTTGAACTTTCCTCTTTGAAAACAAGACTATATATGACGGTGTAAATTCTCAGTTGCTCTCTCTCTCTCTCAAATTGAAGAAACAAATCGGTGTTTTGCATTGTGTTTTCATAACAATGGAAATTTGTCACAAGATCATTTATAATTAAAAAGCCATTGATTGATGAACTATTTGAACTCTCTTCTAAATCAATACAATACCAAAAGTTGCATGGTTTGCTAAGCGCAAACAGCAAGAACAGCTAAACTGTTAATACAAAATATAATGTTTATATGGATAATAGAATACATGATCATACCATATTATATATTTGATACAAATCTTCGGTGGCCTTAAAATATAGGGGGGAGAGAGAGAGAGAGAGAGAGGATAATGAAAAAGATCCTACAAAGATCACAATTTGTGACAGACAACATTGAAACATTTTTAGTCATATTAGAAATGCTATACATAGAACCTTCAAAATGCTAACTTGATAAGTAGCAGCAGCAAAAAGCCATTGAAGCTCACTACAAATCAATATATTAAACTCCACCAAGATTTGCTTGGCATTGTAAAGCTCCAAGTTTGCTCAAATTTACCTACCGTTGAGCCCGGCGAATTGTGCAAACATTGCAGTACCTGAGTGATCATCAACGGGGTGAGGTTGAGTCGCTTCAGTCTTTTTTTCCGCTGGTGGGGGGTCATCAGAGTCTGAAGTAGAAGTGGGAGCAGCAGAGGTGGGATCAGGAACAGTTGGTGTTAGTTTGGTCTCGTCTTCTTCGGTTTTTCCTTCTGTGAAGGCTTCTTGGAGCTGCAAAGCATACTCTAAGTTCCACAACACATCTCCCATTGTAGGCCTATCCACACCATGTTCAGCTAAACATTTCTCGGCAGCCTCAGCGTATTTCTTCATTGATTCAGGATTGATTGAGCCTAATAGTTTAGGGTCGATGATCTTTTCGAGCAAGCCCTTTCTTTTCCATTGCATTGCCCACTCAGCCAAGTTAACTTGTTCTCTTGGGAGTTGTGGGTTGATTGCAGGCCTACAACACAACACTTCAAGCAGCACAACACCAAATGAGTACACATCTGATTTGTCGGTAAGCTGCTGCCTCCTGAAGTACTCAGGATCAAGATATCCGAAACTTCCCTTCACTGCTGTACTTACGTGACCTTGTCCCATTGTTGCATCTTTTGAGAGCCCGAAATCAGCAACCTTGGCAACAAAGTTATCATCCAGCAAAATGTTGGTAGTTTTCACATCGCGGTGAATGATACCTTGTGCAGTTCCAGTGTGAAGATAGTGAAGTCCACGAGCAGCGCCAATAGAGATCTCAAGCCTTTGCTTCCATGACAATGCTGGCAGGTTTTTCCCATACAAATGATCCCTGAAAGGTCCATTAGACATGTACTCGTAAACCAGGATCATCTCCGCGTTCTCATCACAATATCCGATAAGTGACACCAAATGTCTATGCCTAAGCTTAGACAACATCTGAATCTCTGTCTGAAACTCTGTGATACCTTGTTCAGATTGTGGGTTGCCTCTCTTGACAGCAACTTCAGTACCATCATCAATTGTACCTAGATAGACATTTCCGAAACCACCAACACCGATGATTGCACTTGAATCAAAGTTATTGGTAGCTTCCTGCAACTCTGAGAAAGAAAAGTACCGGCCTAGGCCTAGCGTTGAAGACGTAAATCCACTCTTGTGAGAGCCACTCTTGCTTGACATGAAGCTACTAGCATCACCAGTATGAAGAGGAAGCAACCAAGAAGAGAAGCTATTTCTCTTTTCCCAATCTTGAGGTCTCTTGTGCCACTTAATCACCATTGCACCAAGACCAACGAAGGCCCCGAACATCATTGCGAATCCTACTGCAGCCACCGTGCCACGATGGGTTGAACTAGCCTGTTGACCATCAACACCAAACTCTCCATCCAAACTGTCAACAGTGTTGCTCATTTTCAGAATCTCCAAGCCATTGAGGAGGGCATTTCTCGTGCCAGTGTTCTCGTTCATTGGACCAACTTGAACGCTGAGTCCATTAGACATGAAGCTAGCATTCACCACAATATCCTTGTAATATGGAGTGGCCAAAGCCCCAGTCAATGAGGACAAATCCAACCCAGAGACAGCCATTTTGCCATTAACATACACATTGAAGTAGAGATCATTGAGTGACTTGCTCACAATGTCACAGAAATGCATCCGAATCACGTAGCTAAATGTACTATCAACATCGAAATCCCAAGTCACGTTGAAATTCTGATTGCTCGTCTCCGAATCAGCCATTGCTGAAGCAGAAGCATACACGGATGCAGGTGCGATCAATGGTGTAACTCCTTCAGGGTACTTGATAACATTGGAACCAACCGAAACAGATTTCGCCAAATTTTTCTCCTTCAGGAAATTACTATCAGAAATCCAAGTCCTGCCTATTGTATCATTCTGTGAATTGATAAAGGGTCCTCCCACATTAAGCCTGTAAACACATTGGTAGGAGAATTTCGACAAGCCATCAAAGCTGTTAACAGGGAAAAGTGCTTGGCCTTGATCAGTCATCAAGCTATCTGGAGCAGAAACAACCTCAATAGCATTGATAAAAGCAGCCGAATTCTTCATCGGCGTAAACTTGATAGAAAGCTTAGGATCAGTCACATTCAACATATATTCCTTCAAGACAGATTGTGTAGTATTGGCATCAAGTTTGAAGTTGTAGAGGAGAACATACTTGTCTGTCGACACGGTGAAGGTTGCTTTTTGAAGATCAAATTCCTTGTTAGACAAAGGAAAAAAATGGAGTCTCACCCAATGCCAACCGGGGCGTGTCATTTCGAACGCATACGTCGATTCCTCCGTGAAAATCCTAGCGGATTGATATATAGGAGAAGAAACATTAGCAGAGTCATCAGAGACTTGAACATCTTTGTTAGTTTTCAAGTACTTAACAGATTCTTGGTCTGTTTTGAAAACTCTCCCATCAGGGAGAGTGTTGGAGGATTTTCCACCACAATCAATAAGGATATTGTCTTGGGGAGTAAAAGCAGCATTGTTTGAAGAAGAAGCCGAAAAGGCGGTGAAGGGACCGGAGGATAAAGCGAAAAGGAAAACCAGGAGGATAGCCATTGATGATGATGACATTGAGGAGAATAGAAAAGGGTTGTTGATGATCTTGATTGATCTTCTTGTTTTGTTTTCTATCTCCATTCCCTCCTGGTGAGGGAAATGAAACTGACTAAAAGATTTGGGTGAAATTGGGTGGTACTATAATGGGGTTGTGGTGTTGTTTGTTTGTTTGTTTTTTTCTTTTTGATTCTCAAGAAAATGACAACCAGAATGGAATAATGGAGTTGGTTTGGTTGGTTGATTGATTCCCAAAAACATGGCAGTGTTTGTGGAGAAAGAGAATTTTTGTTTGGGTAATTTTTGTTGAGTGTTGTTGGTTGAAAAAAATTGGGTCCTAAGATGGGCATTTGACATTGTCAAAACCATCCGTCTATGTCTCTCCAACGGTAAAAAAGAAAAGAAAAATCACTTCAATCAATTACATTTTTAAATACATAAATAAAATAAAATTTACCCATCAACAAAATTTAATTAAACACAACAGAATAATATACAAATGAGTAAATCCAAAAATGTAAAAAAAGAAATATAAAAATGTACTAAGCATATATATAGTTGATTTTAGCACTAGATCGAATAATAAAAAAAATAATTTCATTTTTGACAAAATAACAATCATCCTACAATTGCTTGTTTAGATATTGAGTGCAGAAACTGATAGATCCATCGAACATTTCAATATCTGTGTATTCGTGTTCGATTTTGGAAAAAGGGCGTAAATCCTCGTAGATACACGAATCATCTTCACTGCCATTGTAATGAATCCAAAGCTTGTTGGTGAATTTGTTTGTCGCCAGCAGCTACTACATTGAAGCCTGGGAAATGGAACAAGAGATGATGGATGAATACAGGGAGCTGCTTTTGTTGTTAAATCATAAATGTCACATTGGAAAACTTGAAGTTTTGGAAAATGTTAACGTGAACGAAAAGAAGTTTACGCAGAGTAAAGCATACTTGTTGGTTGCGAATCTGAAGAAGCCTCCCAGTGTAGTTGATGTCCCTTCCAGTCAGTTATGACACCCCCGGCACCTTCTATCACAGGTATCAGGGAAAGAAAATCGTATGGCTGTTACAGCCACATAATTCACACAAGTTAATATATCTAATTGCGTAGCTCTGTACTAGCCATCACGAAACCATTAGAAAATTTTCAGCCTCTTAATTACTACTTGTGTACAAGTCGTATCCTGTTGGTGACTCACAGCTAACGTATTGTCCAAGAATACATCCCGAATATAAATCTATATTGTAGACTTAGATGATTTTGCTATTTACCTTGAGACCAGACTCAATGACAAGATCCACGAATCCTGAAGCCAGGAGAGCATATGCATAGCAGTCACAGCCATACAATGGCACCTTCACCTGTACACACAACACAAATTGGAAAAGAATACTTGGGATTAACCGATTAGGGAGTCCACAAACCAAGTTGAAAGGAAGGCGGCTGTATGCCTGTATGGTGAAAACAGTGACTGCAGTTACAATATTTGATCGATGAGAGTGGGTAGTTTTAGAGTCACTGACCTTATTTCTAACACGAACAAATGCCTCTTCTGCAACGCCACTGAACAGATGTGGGCTTGTAGTATATCTACTCGGATGAATAGAAGGTAAATGAGAGATTAAAAACAAGTGGTCAATGGTCCCACCACAATGGTGCAAATTCAGGGCACAAGTGGTCTTGCTAGAGAAAAAAGATACTCAATAGATAGGAACACATACAAATACGCTTGAGACAATTTTGTACATGTGCGGGTAGACACTTCTTGTCCGTTCAATGTAGTTCTCTTTCCACTTATTCCTATCCATCTTTCTCTTAGAACTGGCTGATCAATTATGCCAAGAATCTGCAAAAACATGCTTGTCATGATCAGAAATTCAAACTCAACAAAAAATAACATAAAATTGTATAATAAAACTTTTTCCTGAAGAGCAGCCAAAATCCTAGATATTATCTGTTACATGCATACAGTTGATGATATATTTTAGCAAAAAATACCCCCGATTCAAGTCTATCAAGTATAATGTGCCCTTAAACAAATTCCAATTTCTTCAGTCAACTGAAAACTCGAAACAAACATATATTACATGACCAAACATCTTGCTAGTTGCTACCACTACTTTTTTCCATCCCATTCCCTTTTCGACTTAAAAAATGTCAGTTTTGCTCCAGGCATCATGAAGAAGCATCTTCTTCTTTCTCCTTTCCTCTTTATTTAAGCAAAAAACTATTGTAATAACATATTTAGCATCCAAAAATGCAATTGATCCACCTTTTAGCATGCCACAAAATTATAGGAGATTCTTACCGGTTTCCCTTTGTATAGAAGAGCAATAAGAGTACCAAACAAGGGTTTTCCTGGAAATAAGTACAAAAAATCACTTTGGCTAAATAATCAGGAGCCGATGACAATAAATTTGAATGGAACCAAAGAAACATACCAGTGATAAAACTCTTGGTCCCATCAATCGGATCTAAAACCCAAACGTAGTCTGCAAACTTCTCTTTACATCTCCACCCTTGCTCCTCTCCGAAACTACAATTACAACTCTCTGATGATTTCAGCAACAACCATCAATAATGAAACTTACAATACTTCACATGCTTAAAACAAAACACTCTCTTGTGATAAATGTGTTTGCCAAGGAACCGAAAAAGTATTTTATTTGGGACTCAAGCAACCAATAATCTACAATGAACTTAGCCTAATAAAACATTTGGCTTTGTTTGCTAAAACAACCATAAAGAGTGCACCAGTCATTATATCTCCTATTGGCTTAGTTTAAGTAAAATTTCAACTATTCTGGATCGAAAACAGCTACACAAAAAGGGACTTATACATGTTCTTTGCTTCCTATTTCTTCCTTTTTCCCAGAAAACAAACAGGAAAGCCTATGAGAAACATTGAGATCAATTCCATAGAGTCTTGTATATGTAACTTACATAGCATGAGAAGGAAGATTCTCTAAAATTATCGAAACCATAGCCTCCTCTGCTGCTTGATCTGCAATTGTTACAGGACCTAAGGAGAACCAAATACAACACAAGTAGACCAATTAGATTAAAAATGAAAAAAAAAAAAAAAAAAAAAAAATCTTAGTCATATCCGCGGTTTCATACTCCATTCTATGAAATGAAACAACACAATACACTCATAATTTTCTTCCCTTTTCTTTACCAAAGTTTTCTCAGCGAGCTAAAATTTCTAGTTCTCTTGAAATAACATAATAACAATCATCAATTCTACAAAGAATACAAAAGACATGACATTGAAGAAATTCCTGCCCTTTCCTTTCCTTCCCTTTTCCTACACTTTCGCAGCAACCAAACAAAAAAACACATTCCAATTCTGAAAATTTAAACTTCACCAAATTGTTCAATCAAATATTTCAATATTTACCATAAAAGCAACTCAAAACTAACACTTCAAACAAAGTATAACATCATCAACAACAAGGAAATTAAAAGAATTTCCATTCACAACATTTTCTCAGCAGCCAAACAATAGATATAAATTAAAAAAATAAATATTCCATTAACGACTTACTCAAGTCCTCTTTCTGAAGAATGTCGATTTTCTTTCGAAAATACTTCCGGATAACTTCCCCGGCAGCGTCGGCCAGTTTATTGCCGACTTCGGCGAATCGATCGAAATCGTGGTGATCGAGGAATCCATTGGCGTGATCAGAATGACTTGAATTTGAAGTCATTGCGGAGACGTTTGTGGTACGGAGAGTGAGGGAGCGGCGTTTAGGAGAAAAAGCGAGGGCGGCAGCGTTGTGGTATCGATTGAGATTGAGTGTTTGGTGGTGGTCGTGAATGGAAGGAAGAAATTGGAGGGATTTGGAAGTTTGAGAGACGAATTGAATCTGAGTCTGCATTTGAGCCACAGAGAGGAAGCTTTAAATAGGCGGGAAATTTAGAGAGAGAGAGAGAGACAAGAAGCTTAGCGGTGGCACTGTGGCAGTGACGGAGGAGGGAGTGAGAGTGAGAGTGAGAGTTGTTTGGTTTGGGTACTTTCAAGGAGAGTGGAAGTTGACGTGTTTTCCACCGTTGGATTTCATCGTTACTTTCCTATTTTTCATTTAATTTTCATTCGATTATAAGAGCTTTTTAAAAAAAAAAAAAAAATAATAATAATAATTAATTAATTTTTTAATCCGACACCAATCGGGTCATGCATTTGCTAGCAGGACCAAACATCGGTGAATTTCGTCAGCTTTATCATACTTGGAGGGTTTTATGGGGGGCCAATTAGAAAACATTATAAACTTATAATAGAAAAATGTAAATAATAAAAAAAGTTGAGGTAAGATGTTAATAAAATTTTAAAAAAATTGTGGGTTTGGGGTGCCATGACTCCCCCGGTGGGTACAAACCTGTCGAGAAGTCCGAGATCAACTACTATAGGGGTCTGATATCAATCGCTAAGCAGTAGTGATGATTCGAAATGCAACTCCTAATGACCGAAATGAACTCTTAATGAAAAAAGTGGGACTTGAATTCTATCACTACGTGAAAATGTTGCTCAACTACTTTGTTAAGAATAGAAGGGGTGAATTTTTAATATTATTTTAGAGCAAATTGCCAATTTTAACCACTTAAGTAGGCAAGTAGCTAGCAGATCAATTAGTTTGATTGTTGCTATCTTAATGCTGTGAAAAACAACTTTGGTTTTGAGATTTTTTTTTTTTTTTTTTTCCAGGACCGATCCAACTAAAGAACTATAATTATCGTATGAATATACAATAATAATAATAATTTTGTTATGTATGGAAATGCAATTAATAGGAAAGTGCATATCTTCGTCACCATCCAACAACCACCAATGATATGCAAAAGCAGTACTTCTCCTTCAAAGAGATATTTCATATATCATATATGGATGCATTTCGCTTTCGCAGCTCCCGTGTTTCATGGAGATACACCAGTACACCACTCAAAAGTTCATGAAAATGCATGCACACAACACAAAGTAAATTCTTATGGTGGAGTCTGATATATCAGTTCGTCTTGATAATAAATATATCAGGACGAAGAATGTTGACCACTAAATTTATATACTTTGATTCAAAGTGTATGCACTTGTCAAAACTTCTCCATAATTTGTGGTCAAGATTCTTCGTCCTAATATATTTATTGACAGGACGAACTGACAATTCGTCATGATATATTTATTGTCAGGACGAACTGGCAATAGAAAGACTGTATATTAATATAATATACAGTCTTTCTATTGTCAGTTCGTCTTGACAATAAATATATCATGACGAAGAATGTGTACCATAGATTATAGAGAAGTTTTGACAAGTGCATACACTTTGAGTCAAAGTATGTAAATCTAGTGGTCAACATTCTTCGTCCTGATATATTTATTGTTTTGACGAACTGGCAATAGAAAATATATATATATATATATAGTCATTCTATTATCAGTTCAAACTGACAAAGGTTATATCAGTTCCTTGTATGTGGGCCACTGGATTTAAATACTTTGACTGACAAGTGCATACAGCCAAGTCAAAGTATTTAAATCCAGTGACCCACATGTAAGGAACTGATATAACTTTTGTCAGTTCGAATTGATAATAGAATTTCTGTATATATATATATATATTTGGAAGTAAAGGTGGAGTCTAATTGGAAGTAATGGTGGAGTCTAATTGGTTTTCTGTAATTAATTTTCTTTTGATATGTGGCGGCAACGGCAACTCTCGCCGGACTGAATTAATTTTTTCTTTTATTACTCCCATTTACGTACACCCAATAAATTTTGAAAATGAGATCGGTCATCTGTGCATCTCTCTTTATCATAATCGTCCAATAATTAAAAAAGCAGTCTACGTATGGATGCATTTATCTTTCACTCCCATGTTTCATGCAGATACACCATCAAAAAGTCAGATTGGGTTAAAGATTAGGAACTATATGTATAAAGGTGTTTGATTAAAGTCTTCAATGAACATTGAAACTAGAACAGAGGATTTTGGAACTCCATTAATGGAGATTCTCTCGATGTTAGAGTATCTCCAATGTAATACTATTTTATATGCCAATATTATAATTTAGCACAAAGCCAATCTCACTCTATCAACTCTTTCACCACACGTTTTTATACTCATCAAACTTGTTGGTACATCTGCTTGATATGTTGAAGAAGACTCTGCCTATGTTATTGAACTATAAAATTGTGAAAACATAGTTTTGCATATTAAATTCCACATTGAAATGATTTTTTTTCCTAATTATTTAAAATTGAAATTAGTTTTTTCTCCTTATTTAATGCCATAGTTTAGCTAGCTACTCTAATAAATGATGTTTTGGAGATGGGTGTCTCAATAATTCTTAGAATTTTATAGTTTGAAGACAGATTTCTAATACATTTGAAAATAATCTATCCTTTACCACAGGAAAGCAAATCTATTTTCACATAAAGTTTTTGACTATTTATAATTGATAACGGATTGATCAGATACATGGTGACATTAATTCTGTCGGAAGAAACCAAAATGAGAGAAGGGTAGGAAACGATGATCCAATTCATGACATTAATTCTGTTGAACGAAATGAAAGGAAAGAAGAGCAGGTAACGATAATCCAATTTGCGAAGGTTGACCCCTCCTTTATCCGATCCAAAACTGTGGAAAATCCGTTCATTATTATCGATCATTTAATTTACTCCAATTTCTCATAGATATACCATCTTAAGACTCTTAACAGATTTCTTCCTTCCATATTCTATCCCCATCATAATACAAAAATGAGGAATTTTTGTTTTCATCTTAAATAAACATGGATTGGAGATCGGTTTATTGGCCATACACAACACTTTAAACAAAAAGGTTTTTGTGATTAATAGTAACACAAAATTATTCTTCAAAAATAAAAAATAAAAAAATTGTAACACAAAATTCTCATTTAGTGGTTGGTAGCTAATAGAAACATGTGGGAGGCACTGGGATTCAATTATTCACACAAATTTGTATTCTTGTCTTTCTGGACATGTATGCATGATATTATACAATTTTCCATATTCGAATATGGATTCAATTTTTTACCTTTTTTTTTTTTTTTAAAAGGTATCTATAGAAAGTACTTTATTCATGGAGAAAAACTTGCATGTGAGACAGTTTTATTGTCATTCGGTGAGATTGTCTAATGCAAATGTATTATGTGACAATTTTAAATTATAGTTTTATATTTCCAATGTAAATGATACATTTGCATTTGACGGTCTCACCAAGTGGTACTGAGACCGTCCTATGTAAGTTTTTCTCTTATTCATGATGCATTTCTTTTGTTAACAAATTTTGTGATAATAATAAAATAACAGATTAGTATATTTATCTATTTTATTTAAAATATAAGAATTGTCATGTTTTCTCCAATATTTTTTTTGTTCACTTTGTTAATTAAAATTTGATTGAACTAATTGAATATATAAATAACATTCATGCTTTATGTATTCGCTGGTTTAATCCAATCATACTCGTATAAACTTTTTCACATGTATTCAAATAGATAAATATAAAATTTACTATATATCACGATCTGTCACAGTCTGTCGAAATCAAACAATAGCCTATACAGTCCATATTTACTCCCAAAATACTAAAAATCAACTGCACATATTTAAAATGGGTGCTGCACTCCCACCAATACTGAGGTGTTACAAGCACGTACCTTAATCATGTAAACCTTGAAAAATATCAATAAAAAAAATTACCCTTACTTTTATATTTATTTCTAACATATGACCCCAAAGAAATATTAATGATTTCATGACAATATTCATAAACAAATCCAACATATAAATATCACATTACACTAAAAAAAAAACACAAGTCTCACACACACACATATCACATTACACTAAAAAAAAACACAAGTCTCTCTCACACACACACATATATATATATATACACAGTGGTTCTCTCATAAGGGATCCCTTACTGTATATATATATATATATATATATATATATATATATATATATATGTTGAGGGGCGAAATTAGGGGGCCCAACCAATGAAAATGCTTCAAGTTTTAATTATTGAAAAAATATATATAATATAATAATATTATATTTTAATAATATAAATTAATTAATAAATATCTTTCATATTTTAAAGATACAAAATCAATCTCTTTTCCTTTCATGATTTTAATTTCCAATCAAATAATAATAATAATAATAAATAATTTCTTATTATTTCATATATTATTGTCTACTTTAGTATACATTATATATTATTTAATATATTTTCATGGCAAAAAGCTAAGTAAATATTAAATGCTTACTATCTTATTCTGCAATACTCATTGTATCTTGATACAATTTTTTGAGTCTTACCTTACATTGTTTGTTAATTACAGAAAAAAATTTAATATTTGGTTCTAGATGATTTTCGAGATATGAAAGAGTGATAATTTACATTTTACTTCTCAAAATTAATAAATTTTTTTTTATGACACTAGTTAAGATTAAAAGGTATCACATTTTTTTTAACAACTTATTTCTTAAATATTAATATATTTGTCGCGTGACATTGAATATTAATTTTTGTGTTGGTCCCTCCAAAGTCAAATACTCAAATCCCTAGCTTCGCCCTGCTAATTAATAAATAGTATATCCGCATTGTAACACAAACAACAAACAAGCCCTTCCCAAAAAAAAAAAAAAAAAAAAAATGACAGAAATTGCAGCACATTCATAATTTCCATGCATCATGCTTGCACACATTTTGGGTTGTCTAGTGGGTGCTATGGTGGCCAGTTAACATTTCCTTGATCTTCTCCATCATACTTTTCTTCTCATGTTCTTGGTGTTAGCCAACTAGCTAGTGCCGCGCCTGCGGGTTTGGTGGTGGTGCTGGTGGCAGCGGCGGCAACGGTGATGGTCCATGTATGCTCGGCCTCCTGCTTGTTCTTCCCACCTGAAAACTTCTCTTTTATTTTTTCTTTCGGTCTATTCTCTGACTACGTCCCAAATATACAACCACAACTTTCCAAACTAGCTAGTACCAAATTTTTTTTTATATATTTTTTTTAACTAAGTTTAAAAGTAAATTTTTTAAAACATATGATCTGATACGCACCGGTTGATACATCTTCCATTCAATAAACATGATCAATCAATCATGTTAATTTACATACATGATCAATCAATCAGGTGGCCATTGCTCATGCCCCACATTTTTTTTAAGTTCATTTAAAATTTTACTATTTTTTGTCTGTTATCTACATTTTATTATTAAAATTTTAATAATTTTTCAAATTACTGGTCCATATTACTGAAACAGGATTCGATGTCACAAACTCACATAGCACAAATTGTATGAAAAATTGACGGTGTATCAAATATATTCTAGACTCTTTCCCTTATTTAATGTGAAAAAATGGAAATGATAATAATTATTTAAAATTCACAAAAAAAAAAAAAAAAACCTAACAGTTGTTTATCCATCAGCATTATGATGTATATATCTACAAAAATTTCTAGCCGGCTCTCCTGCATACATTTACACCGGAATGGGGCTAGTTCTCCGACTGGTTCTCCAAAGGAAGTAAGAAGAGAGAACAATAACATCGAGTCATATATACTTTATCCGAAACTATCGTAAATCTGTTCGTTATCAATTATCATCAATCATTTAATTTACTCCAATTTCTCATATACCATCAAATAGACTCCTTACTCCTTATATTCTGTCCCGAACATGACAGAATGAGAGAAACTCTTTTTTTGTTTTTTTCTTTATTAAATAAACAGCATGGAGATCGGTCGGAGAAGGTAATTTAAATTTAAAGTTTTTGTGATTAATTGTAACACAAAATTCTCATTTAATGGTTGGTAGCTAACAGAAACGTGGGGTACTGGGATTCAATTTAATTATTCACACAAATTTGTATTCTTGATTTCTTGCATGTCTTTCTGGACATATATGGTATTATACAATTTTCCATATTCGATGGATTCATTTTATTTATTATTTATTTATTTTTTATTTTTAAGTATCTACAGAAAGTCACAGACTTTATTCAGCATGTATTTCTTTTGTCGACAGATAATGTGGTAAATATAAAATAACAGATGGACAGATTAGTATTTTTATTTATTTTATTAAAAATTAAATACAGTATAAGAATTGTCTTGTTTTCTCCATTTTTTTTTCACTTTTGTTAATTAATAATTTGATTGAATTAGAACTAATTGAATATATATATATAAATGACATTCATGTTTTATGTATTCATTACTGGTTTATTCCAATCACTCATCCAATTTCTGATTTATTCCAATCACCGTTTTTTTTTTTTTTTAAAAATGGGTGACTTGAACTCGTAATTTTATGGTGCAGGTGTGAGAGATTTTTCTATCAAACCAACCTCATCTCATTTTCATCTAAACTTTTTCATGATGTATAACCCCATATACATCTATTTCCACAATAAAAACCACCCACATATGCTTTTAAAATAGACAAGATAAGGTTAATCTAGTAATATATCTATTACACCTACATCACCTATAGGTATTCTGATCTCTCCGCTTTCCCTAAAAATTCTAAATTATTATAATATTTATATATATATGATGGGACAGGGAGTCTGGGACTCAACCCCTCCCACTAATGTAAAATGAATTGATGCACCAACCCTGTAAGGTTATAAGCACGTAGTTTAATCATGTTTACCTTGAATATCAATAAATCAAAAATAACCCTACTTTTATTTACTTCTAAAATATGCCCCAAAGAAAATATTAACAATTTCATGACAATATTCATAAACAAAATCCAACATATAAATATCATATTACACTATTAAAAAAAAAGAAAAGAAAAGAAAAGAAAAAAAGCCATACTTGTATATCTATCCTTATTACAACAACCGATAGTCTTCATCTTCACAGAGAAATTGCAACCAAACATGCATTTTAACACAAACAACAAACAAACCCTTACAAGAAAGTCACAGAGAAATTGCAGCTAGCTAGCACAATCATAAATTTCATGCATGTACACATTTTGGGTGTTTTAGTGGGGGCTATGGTGGCCAGGTAACTTTTCCTTGATCTTCTCCATCATACTTTTCTTCTCATGTTCTTGGTGTTGGCCAGCTTGAGTCGCGCCAGTGGGTTTGGTGGTGGTGGTGGAGGCAACGGTGGTGGTCTGTGTATGCTCGGCGGCCTCCTTGTTCTTCCCACCTGAAAATTTCTCTTTTATTTTTTCTTTAAGTCCCTTCTTCTTCGGCCTCCTTCCACCTTGCCCATCATCCTCAGACTACATCCAAAATATACAAACACAAATCATTAAAAGAATTTCCAAATTAATTAGTATTAAAAGTTAATAAAAGTTGGTTTTTCAATAAATCTTGTATTTAATAAAAATTTAAAACATATCCAATATGCAATACATAAATGATACATCTTCCATTCAATTCATACCATATTACATGATCAATCAATCAATCAGGGTAATTTATATATTAATAAAATTTAAAACATATTTTATATGCAATAGATGATTGATCTTCCATTCAACGTTACATGATCGATCAATCAGTTAATTTAAATAATTTACATATTACTGGTGTCTGTTAGTGAGGGATGGATTTTTTTTTAAAAGTTTATTTATATTATACCCTAATATTTTTTGTTATTTACATTTTTGTTTTAAAATTTTAATAATTTTTTAATTGACCGCTCCCATTCACCCTCACATACCTGATACCACTAAACATAAATTGCATAAAAGATAAACGCCTCTGCATATCACTAGACAAATTGCATCAAATATATTCCAGACGCCATCACTTCATAGATGTCAAAATGACAAAAAGAAAAAAAAAATTCTCTCAAAGGGACAAAAATAATTTAAAATTCACAAAAATCGCAAAAAATTGTTTTGTTTTTGTAAAATGATAAATCTAAGCAAAAATTTCTAGCTCCGCTCCTGAACGGAGTACACTCAGACCATATGATTAATGAAGATCAAAAAGTCTCACCGAGCTAGAGGTAGAGCTGCCGGAATGCTGCATCTCTCCGGCATGATCAAGCGTTTGCTTTTCCTTCGCACGTTCAGCACCAATCCGATCCCCCAGGTTAGCACCGTGTGCTCCGGTCTGACCCATCGGAGCCCCCTGGATGCCAGCATGCGCCCCCGTCTGACCCGTCGGTCCCCCCAGGTTAGCACCGTGTGCTCCGGTCTGACCCATCGGAGCCCCCTGGATGCCAGCATGCGCCCCGGTCTGACCCGTCGGTCCCCCCAGGTTGCGGCTGAGCCCCCCGGTCTGACCCACGTGTGCACCACCAACACCAACACCGCTGGCCGGCACACCGCCATGCATCTGAGCACGTCCACCACCACTACCACCGTAGACCGGAGTCTGATGATGATCGACAGTAGTAGTGGTGGTTTTGGTAGTAGCAACGCCGCTCAGGTGCATGGGGTTGCCGAATTCGTCGGTCAACTGAACTGGGTTGCCGTGCTCGTCCGTCATCTGAATTGGGTTTCCATGCTCGTCACGTACATCTGCCATTTTTCTTTTTCGTCAACTTAGGACAATTTTTTTGATAGAGAAAAATTGTAGGGTGGTGATGTTTTTTTTATTTTTATAAGTGAGTGAGTGATGGATTTGACGGTGTAGATTTTTTTTGTTTTTTTTGCATGGCGATTTGGTGTTTTTTACACGTGGTGATTGGTTGCAAAGAGAGACATGCCACGTTATGTTGGATGGTGACACGTGTACTTTGATGGGTTACAAACAGATGATGTATATCTGCGGCTGAGATCATCTTGATGATAAAACTTGGAATTGATGTTGTTTGGATCAAATTCGTATAAGAATCTGATGCACTGCAGACTTCACAGCACTGGCTACACCGCTCTGTTTCACCGTTAGATTGGAATCTAAAAATATTATTAAAAGATATATAATAACCCTGATTCAGAAACCTATAAAAGAAGCATCCTATGTAGAAATGTCTTTGTGGATGAAAAATTAATATATTTCCTTTATTTATTTATTTGTAATATTACGATTAAATTGGAGTTTGGCAATACGATATGAGCATATGAAGTTAATTCATAATTTAGAGAAGAAAAATATGACTTCAACTCTGAAGATGTAATTGTAAAGGGCATGCCATGGACAATCCAAATTCGAGACTCATATAATATCTATTAATTCGTAATCAGGTATATATATATATATATTTTTTTGAAAGCTTTCGTTATTGGTAAGATTCGAACCGTTGACTTGAGGGTTATTAAATTCGAAACCCATACAAGGGCCAAACTAAAACCCTAAATCCAAGTATCCAACCTCTATGGCTCTATAGCATCTAAGAGCCCAAAATATTGTTAACAAATAACAATCTCATCTCCACTTAGCTCAATTGGTATAAATGGTACACATCTCCTTCTACATTAATGGTGGAACGTTCGAGTTCCATTAGACCTCTGATCCATTCCAATAGTCAAGTATCAGTAATCAATAAAAATATATCTAAAAGCGGCATAAATGGTAGTGCACTTCCCCTGCCACGTTAGTGGTAGAGGTTTGAATCCCACCATATGCATTTTACAAACATGTATGGAAAATTTTCTTCCAGTTTGATCTCGACTAATCCCGGCCAAACCCGTAATCAGACCTAATACTTCTTGTATTACTTCAAAAAGTAAAAGGAAGAAAGAAGCAAAAACCCTTAACAAAAAAAGCATTCATAAAATTTGAGACATTCAGTGTCTAATAGCCACCATTCAGAATTTCATTACAATAAATTTATGTATGAGATCTTGCAAGAAACAAATTTTATATGTACAAAACAAGAATGGAACCAATAGTCTCACAATACATTTTCAATCTACCAACTTTTTTTTTTCTTCATTATCTCTTATCATATATTTCTTTCTTTTTGTTCTTTACATTGTAATTCCAGAAACTAATCTGTATGCAAATTTGTTGTTCCTAACATATCTTGATGGAATATAGTCCTCCACTTTTCATGCAACTGAGATTTTTGCTGAGAAGATCGACGATGGCATCTGTAGACATGAAACTTTTATAAGAAAGATTTAAAACAAGTAACAAACTTTTATTAGAAGAATTAAAAAACAAAAGGAAATTTTCAAAGAAAACAGTAACTTCTGTTGAGTCCAATGACTTGACCTATGAACAATATATGCGTGTGAGCACACATGTATAGTCATACATCTATCCGTATGTAATATGCGTGGCATTTAAGTTAAAAATCAGTCGATAATGTACAAAATCACCCCATATCTAGAGGATGCATCATGGCGTTAGCCGAAGAATACACAAAATTTTATCAATAATGTGAAGGCAACGCAAAACACTTCATTCGGCTAAGTACACTAACAAATGCAACAAATGTAAGAAAAAAAAAATATATCACCTCTTTACAGCAGAGAAGCAGCTCATGTCTTGCTAGATTTGGCCCAGAAAATCCCCTTCTTCCAGGTAGAGTGATTTTCTGACATGGATCTACTGCCCTTTGATCCGAATGAGAAATGTCGTTTCAAGAAAGGCTTTCCTAAGGAGCTTTTCATGCTGGAACTTGAAGCCATCTTGGGACCCTTTCCTTCATGTCCACTACCTTTAAGACGATCAAACGTGACAGAATGACTACCAAGATTGCTATCAGCAATTCGATTTCTCGATCTCTTGTTACTTTTAGCTTTACATTCCATTTCTACTTTCAGTGCTTTTTCAGACAACTTGAGGGTCTTCTTCTCCCCCAAGGTACAAACTGGACAAGCTGGGTCATACTTGTTAACTTCAGCTGTTATGTTTTCCAAACATTCAGCATGATAAACATGGCCACAAGTTAGAACTGCAACTACAGAATTGTCAGGCAACATCTTCGAACAAACCCCACAACTTTGCAGATCAATAGAGGAAGAAACTGAAATTCGGCTATTCGATCTTGTTATCTTATCATGATTAAATCCCATGGACTCATTCTCAAAAGACCACCTTTCTTTATGAGATGTGGCCATGAGTTCAGAAAAGGCATGCATAGACCAACCATCTGAAGACCCACCACGCGAACCCCCAACTAATTCATTGCCCCAAGAAGGAACCACTGGCCTTTCTTCTGTAACTGAGTATTCATTCAATGTCTTCAATCCAGGGATCCGGCTATCAGATACTTGTCGTAGTAATGGATGTCCGGGAGAATTGCGGGACCATTTTGGTGGGGTTGAACTGGTGGGATGCAGCTGACTTTGAGATGATAAAGGGGATGTCACCAAGGATGAAGTTGAAGGCATTGATAATGATAATTTCGCAGGAGATGGATATGAAACTGCTGGGGAATCTGTTGTCTCCTTGACCTGAAACATGATTTAAATTAAGAAAATAATTCATCTTCTTATGTAAAAGAATCATAAAGCATACACAGGAAAAACCTCTACCTGTTCCAGACTCATATCCATAGAGACATTCCTTGATATAGATTGATCTGCCATTTACATGACAAAATAATATCAAATACAATACAATATGGTGAATTTTCAAATTGAGGTCAAAACTAGCAAAAATATTAAGAGTTTATAGATGCCAGAGTTTGACAGGTAACCTATATTACTATCCAGACCACTGATCTTAGCAGAAGAGATATTGTAGTCCATATTATGATTATTAACAAAACAGAGGATCGATATGTTATCTTTTTTGAAAAAAGTAGTGTTTGGTCTTATTGATAAAGAAATCATAGGATGTAAAGAGTTTAACCAAGAACAGTCCAAAAAATATCCAAAACATGTAGCAGAGTTCGTAGCAAAAAAGCATGCCACGAGCAATGTACTGTCAGGACAAATATCAGAAGGGCATAAAGTCTCTTTTTGTGTGAACCTCTCCTCCCTCTATCTTCTCTTGCCTCATACAAGGAAAATTACAGCAATTATAGTCAGGATTAAAAATAAAAATTGATGGTGGCAAGATATGGTAAAAAGTGGGATCCACATAAATGAAAAAGAAGATATGCACCATATTCACATGACCCACATTCATTAATCACAACTGACCCAGTAAAATAATCAGCATAAAAGATTATTCAAAAGACTAAATTACGACATTATGGTGTTTATAGTAATAAACTTCAAGGACACATTCAAAGATATTAGGAAATTGATGAGTTTTCACTTCCAGCGTAAATTAGAAATAGAGAATAAAAATGAGAAGTTGACACAATATTTACTTGGTAAAACCCTCAATGTGAGGTAAACATACACAAACAAGTAACTTCTCTCTAAAACAAGGAGAGAACAATAGAATAAATCTCTCAATATAGGTGAAAATATCTCAAGAATAATTTGAACTTAAAATAATTACAAGAGATCTTGGGAATGGGATGATTTTGGAGCAACACTAGCCTTGGTATTTATAGAAAACATTAAACTTCTGTTGATGCTTACTTTTCAACCATTGGAGACCATCACTTGCCTATAAATACCAAGGCAAGTGATGCTCCAAAATCATGCATGCCTTGATGCCACCACATCCATGCAAATGAATGCACTAATTTGCATTCTTATTGTGGGGCCAAGCCGTTAAAATGGCTTTACTTTCCAACATTCTCCCACTTAAAGTCGTCATTCTCAACTAGCCAATTGGTTTAAAGATAGCATCAAGATGCTAGATCTCAGGTTATCTGTGATTCAGGGGGACTTCTATGAATTTCACATTTTTTTTAACGGCATTTTTATTCAAAGAGCCAAGGAGGCCAAAAACCACAACACAAGCAAGCAGAGCTGGTACCGCAGCAACAAGAAGATAAAACAAAGGTCAGTTGCAAGACAAAACAACCCAAAAAAAACTTAAAACAAAACGAAACTAAACTGAAACAGCAGCAGAGAGTGAGGCCCCCAAAACAGGACAGAACAGAGACAATCAGAAAGAAAACACAAAACAGCACTCCACTCCCATAACAGAGATCTCAAGTGTCACTCCAAACCACGAAGTTCCTAATAATTTCACATTTAGAGGAAGATTTATACCACCGTTGCTACCTAGCCACCTAGGTAATAGGTTAGAAGTCTATCAATGAGTAGATATCAGCAGTGTCCGAAAAATCGGTCTAAGTGGCCGGGCGGTGGCTAGGGTTTCTTTTTCAAATAGAGTATGCGGTGGCTAGGGTTTTTTATTTTTGAGCCAGCCCTTTTTTTTTTTTGGTTGTTGTTGTAGTAGTGTTATGTTAATTGCATGAAAAGGCCATGTCTTGTTATCCTACATTATGCGGCAGGCCTGTAAAAGAAACTAATCTAACTTTGAAAACTCATTTCAATGTAAACATAATTAGTAACAATAACAGCCACATCCTAAAAGCTTACCTGAGGTAGGAGTCCTGACATTCCCGCCGGTGGTTCCTTCAGAAACTGGGGACTTTTGCCACGTATGTCTCGGAAAACTATCTAATGGGCTTCCCTCCTCTGACGGATATGCTGATCCATATTTGATCTCTGATCCATCATTCTGTCTAATTCCATCCGAAAACCAAGTAACAGAAGTATCCTCACCTGCCACTCGTCCTCGGTGATCCCACCGGAAACTCCATGTTGGTGAATACCGGATATTCCTATGCAAGATATCATTACCCGATCCAGATATTATATTCTTGTCTCTAGCAGCAACACAACAAGCAGACCCCATCCTCAAATACGACTTGATATAAGCTTCAACTGGTAACCCAAAAGTTCTCACTCACATTTACCAAAGTTTAAGCTTCAATAACATCCACAGACCACTACTCTTCGAGACCAAGGTATATTTGTTCTTCTGAAATTAATATATCATTGGCAATCAATAGCTTGACAATGGAACACAAAAACCATATCAAAACAAGCAAGCAAAAGATGAAAAAAAGCTTCAAGTATCTCAACGATAACAAACTTATCACCAATGAAAATGCATAAAAACCATAATACGTTTACTTAAAAAAACCAAACTCCAGTAATCCTCAAACAAAAAAGCTGAAGTCTTCAATGTTTGAAGCCAGAAACCAAACGTTAAACAATGAATACGTTAAAAAAAGTACTCGCGAAAAAAAAAAGAGTCAGAGTTGCACACTAGCAGTGACTCAAAACACCATCTCGATACAACAATCACACAACATAGAGCAACTGAAATAACCATAAAACACAACCAAATAGTTTTCTTCAAAAAGAAGAGCAAAAAATAGCTTAGGGTTTAATTTCTGGGCACTGTTGATTTCCAGTTAACAATCATAAAGTGACAGTCATCAAATGAACCCTAAACACTTCCAATAATAGCTGATTACAGTTAGATATTGATTACACTCACTATTGATACCGGCGACCAACAATCACAACAAAAATGGAAGCACAAAAATCAGAAACAAGTGCAACAAATTAAATACAGAACAAAAACAATTGCAAGAAATTAAATAGTGACCACCAACCAGTATCGATTCAATCTGCTACTATTCAGGGAACTCTAGTCAGTCTAATCTAACAAATCAAAAAACACATATCCTAATTATAGAAAAATAATAGTATGAACAAGAAATAAAAATCGAAAAAAAAAATTTAAATTAAATTTCTAAAAAACACTACAAAGGTCAAAGAGATCCGAAATTCACGCCTTGAAAACAGCACTAATAGTCAAAATGCAAATAAAGAGATTTGAAACTAGAAAAAATAAATTAAATCCAAATAAAAACGATAATTAATTAAATAAAATCACAAACAAAAGAGTTAGCTCCTCATACAGATACATAATCGAGCCGGTAACGTACCGTAGCGTTCTCTGCGATATCTCAAAAAGACAAAAACGCAGCTTTTTTGGAGTGAGAACGAGAGCGCGTTCAAAGAGACTGGAATTTTTGGTTCCCTGGTTGCAGTGAGAGAGAGGGAAGAAGTGAGGTCGTTTTAGACGGTTTGAGTAACGGCGTTAGAATCTGTTAATGGGAACATATCACTTTCCTGTCAGCTGCCGCTATTGTTAACGGCGTTTACTGACGTAGATTGTGGGGCTTTTGTGCCACGTATAGCGTGTTCGACTTTTATTCTCGGTAAATGATAAAAAGCAAAAAAAAAAAAAAATTGTTAAATGAAATTAAAAAGTGCTACACTTGGGCCTTTTGCCAATGTGGTTGGACCTCCCTTGAGAGCCTCCACCACCAAGGTTCAACGATCGGTGTGTGCATGTATATATATATATTATTTGTCCCCCTTGGCCATTAATCCCAAGGGTGGGTGTTGTCCC
Source organism: Acer saccharum (assembly GCA_030490815.1). Taxonomy (NCBI): domain Eukaryota; kingdom Viridiplantae; phylum Streptophyta; class Magnoliopsida; order Sapindales; family Sapindaceae; genus Acer; species Acer saccharum. The sequence goes on from CM059870.1 coordinate 6,037,474, forward strand.
ACCTATTGTGGGTGTTCTCTCCCCACTTGTGAGAGCTGCAGTTCGGGTTGCGCTAGTAGAGTCTAATCCTGTCGGTTCCGGCAATCGTTGTATATTAAAAAAAAAATAAAAAAAAAAAATAATAATTAAAAAGTGCTATATGTAGTAGTACGTTTGCCGATCAAATTGTGCTGTGTGGGTGTTGTACTTTGTAGGAGAAAAAAGTAAAAATAAAAAAAGAAAAATAAAAGGACTAACCACTGCTGGTTTCTTCTATTATACGCGGAGTGCGCATTACGCATACCATGCTTTTCATTTAACACGAAAGAATTATAATTTTCTTTTTCAATTTAAAAAGTTAGAATATTTTGCAAAGTCTTTTATTAGTAATTTTTAGGTATTTATTCTATTTTTCTTTAACTATTACAATAAATTCGGATTTAACAGTTATTAGAAATTCACTTAAATTGTTATCAAACGAGTGTGTTTGTGGAGGTAACCGGAAAGTATAGGTTCATGAAATTCATGTATTATCATGCATAGAATAAGACATTATTATATAACTTATTCTTAACAATTATGCAAGTGATATATATTAGCCTCAAGGCTTTAATGCATTTTTGGTTTTCAATGATTACGCTATTCACTTGTTGTCATATATGGGTGTGACATCGGTGTCTGACCGTACTGACCAGTCGGTGCTACATGACATACTACAACACCCTTTAGGTCTATCTACAACACGTATAGAGTTGGAGCTCTACACTACTATCGATATAATTAAAGCCGGCCAAAAGTTCGAGTCCCTTCGGTATCACTAGGGAGATTATTGGCCATATAAGGTATTATTGACATGAATAAGAATCAAGTTGTTCTATATGTTTTATATATCTGTAAGGTACGTAGTTATTAGAGAGCCAATAAGATTTTCTTAATTTTTTTTTTTCTTTCGAAGTGTTATAAGAACTATTACAATAGGACTGTCAGAACCTACCGAGATCAAACAATATATACATGTACGGCCCGGAAATCTACTCCCATAACGGGAGATAACTATTCCGATCCCATAAGCTAGGAAGAAAACTCCCCACATATGCTTGTAAAATGTGCATGATGAGATTTAAACCCCTCACCACTAATGTGGAAGGGAGATGCACAACCAACTCTACTAAGTGGTGATGTGCTTAAATTATTTATTTTAAATTTGTATATTATGTTTTTTCCTTAATCGTTGAATTTCCATCCAATATACTTCGATTGTAATATTGTAAGTTGTAACTATATTGAACTAGTATAAAAATTAAATCCTATGAATATGTTATGATTTTATTAAAGAGTTTATAATGATATATATATATATATATATATTTTACAGAAGCACTATAGTAATATTGTGTAAATACTTAATTGTCAAATTATTTATAACATAATTGTGAATGACATTCTTTATTATATATATATATAGTTTAATTATATGCATATTTCGCCAATGGTCTCTTACCAATGTGGTGAATGACATTCTTTATTATATGTATAGTTTAATTATATGCATATTTCACCAATGGCCTCTTACCAATGTAGTTAGACTCTCCAAAGTGAGTCCTCACCACCACGGTTCAACGCCCAAGGCATACATATATATATATATATACAATATTCAGTGTCCATCTGTTGTTGTAATTTCAAAAAAAATTAAAAATAAAATTATATGCATATTTCAAAATATTAAAAATCCGCTAAAATATTTTCTTTATAACTTCTTTAGCATTGTTAGAAATATTTGTTGAAAACTTATTGCGAGAGTCTCTCATGTTAGTTATCCGTATAATGCTAATAATGTTTGATCTCGATAAGTTTCGAACCTTGATTTGATTTGATGTTGGTGTCAATTTTAAAAAAATTAAGCATTATGTCCAATTTGATTGACCTAAAGTCAAATAGGTTTAGTACGTGTCCATTAGAAAATCTTTGTCGTGACTGTTTTTTGTTTTTACTTTGATTAGTCGTTGAGACTAATTAAAAAAATTTATAACTTAAATAGATGTTTGAGTTGTGCACGTAAATGGCAAACTTGTAGTAATTAAAACAAATAAGGAAAATGCTAGAGTCACTCGCGGGTGTCCACTCGCTTTCTGTGAGGATGACACATGCCCTTTTATTTTAACTTTATTACAAAACTGCCATTAATAAATACCTACCCTTTTTGTTTTAACTTCAAAAATGCCATTTAAGTGGACAAATGTCCACCTAAGAAGTGGCGATTGATTCACTCACTGTTCCAAGCGAGTGCACCTAGCTGTCCTCAACAAATAATATCGTGGTTGATGTTATTGTTCAACTTCTTGTATTCTAGCAATTCAATAAAGAAGTTGTGAGATTTTTGTTATTCATAAAACCAATTATGCCCTCGCATTTATCCAAGCTAGCCATTCAATAAAGAAGTTGAAAGAAAAAAGTGAAGGTTAAAATCGTCATTGCAATGTTAATATCGGCTAAGCAAATCACCATCAAATGTGTTAGCGTGTATTGTTTTGTTTAAAGTTTGGCCAAATCATGGTTATAATTAATTAGAACATCAAAATCAAGTGAGTTTAGCCGTTTAGGTGAGTCACCCAAGTGTAATAAAGCTACAAGTAAGCTACTTTGATTAAGGTAATTGTTATTGGTTCTTTAATTTGATGATATTTTTAGAATGGTTCCTTCTCGGTCTCTCTCTTTTTTATTCGAAATCTAACACCAATCTATCTAGGGATCTGTCTATAAGTATGATCTGAAATACAATTCTCGCTATATGAAAAATGAGTTTTAAAGTCAAGTCAATGGGTATTTTTATCAATTCAATATTTTGGTATTATTAAAACTTTACTTATTAACTTGATGACAAAACAATAATTTCAACCGAAAAATGAGCTATATACACTCATTTTCGCAAATAATAATAATAATAATAAAAATTGGCTGATAGATGTACCGTGAAATCATATTTTACTTGTAATAATTCAGTTATTTATACATTTTTATTTTGAAAAATTAGCAACATGTTAATTTGGTTCAGATAATTAAGAAATAAAATCTTCAATTCAAATTCATATAACCAATCATAATTAGCTAATTAACATCAACAATGATATATGTTTTTAGGTCAATTAAAATAATAATAAAAAAAAAAAAAAGGTTTGGGCCGTTTGCACATATAAAAACCCATCGATTATATTTTTTGAAAGAGCATATAATCGGTTTTTATATGGGCAAACGACCCAACCAACTTAATTATTTGATAGGATCAACAAAACATGTGAGAAAAAAGGACTAAGATCTCCTGCTCATCTAATTTATGCTTAACTTTCAATAATCTATTGACACGTGGCAGACAAGCAAAACAAGGGCTGAGATCGGTTTTCTTTATTTTTTTCTCTCTCTTTCCACTAATTGCTTATTTTCTTTATTTTTTTTCTCTCACTTTCTACTGAGTGGTTACTTTTCTTTATTTTTTTCTCTCTGCCTCTTCAATCTCTAACTACTTATAACTTATTCATTTTCCCCCTTGCTCTCTTTCTTTTATCATCTCTGTTCAAGCTATGTTATTCTAGTATTTTATTTTCTCAAATAATAAAATTCTCTCTTGCATTTCCAATGCTTCTTGTTTTGGTGTTTATTACACATTATTTCTATGTCTAAAAACTGAAACGTGCCCTGCCAAAATCAATCAAATATACATCTAAAAAATTGGTTTTAAATAAAAAAAATTAAAAAATTTTTTTAAAAAAAAAACCCTAGTCAAGTATACAAAACAGTTGTAACTTACAAAATCTTATCTAGTGTTACATTCTTACGGCTCTGAATACAAATAATACTAAAAATCATTCCAATAAAGAGCTATTTGAAGTCCAAGAGTCTTGAAATGCTGGTGTGAAATTCTCCTTATTTTGTTGAAGCAATGCTTGAAAATTTAGCTGTTAAGGTCGCTCATGAGGAGATGCAATACAACTTTGTAATTGTTGTTGGAACTGTGAAAGAATCTGTGATAAATAATTATTAAGTAAGAGAAATAAGATGTAAAATTATTAAGCAATTGTGTCTCTTCTAATACTAAACCCTATTTTTCATCCATACGAATTATAAAACTTATATGCAGATTCATATGAGTCAAATTCCATACCAAATCTAGGCTTCCAATCAAAATCAGTGGTGTACATTTTAAAACAAGAATATTATCCAAAGAATTTAAATGCACATGTAACAAAAACAAAAGGTAAGTTTTATTTTATTTTATTTAAACTGCTCTAGAAATTCAGAATTTAATTTTTTGTTTTTTATTCCATTGCCAATGTTGAATATCAGTTGTTATCCAAAACATACAATCACCCCAAAAAAATATTAATTACTCACTTTCGTTGAAAGAAAAAACAACAAACAGCAACATTATAAGGTTGCACACAAAAACAAAAAGATTAATTCCTCTTTCGTTGAAACAAAAAGCAAGAATAAGCCGGTCACTTCACTATCCCAAACGAACCAACAAGAATAAGCATTTTAACACTCAAATCATCCTAAAAAACTATCACAAAGTCTAACTGAATCAATAAAAAAAAAAAAATCAATGAACTATGGAAGCAAGAAAACAAGAAGAAAAAAATTTTAGAGAGCAAAAATAAAATAATTAGATAATGATGAAATTCATCAAAAGAAAACGGTACAGAGCAAAAGAGAAAAAATGAAAACGACAAAGGATGATATACTAACCTTATCAGATTGGTGTTCTAATTCAATCGTCGCTGGACAGAGGGATTGTAAACGTTGTAAGGTGAGAAGAGGGGGAAAATTATTAGATTGGTATCCTACATTCAATCGTCACCGGAGCTAGGGATTGTGATCGGAGTTAGGGATTGTAAAGGTTGTAAAGTGAGAAGAGGGAAAAAATTTAGACGAGGGAAAGAAGTCAGGAGAAAGCAATTAGTAGAAAGTGGGGGAAAAAAATAAAGAAAAATAAGCAGTCAGTGGAAAGAGAGAAAAAAAATAAAGAAAACCGATCTCAGCCCTTGTTTTGCTTGTATGCCACGTGTCAACAGATTATTGAAAGTTGAGTATAAATTAGATAAGCAGGGGATCTCAGTCCGAGAAAAAAAGATTGGAAGTTAGCACTACAAATTAAATGTAATTATGTTTTTTTTTTTTTTTTTAAGTAAATGTTATTATTTTAATCACTAGCTTAATTGACTCGTCAAATGCATTAATTTCTTGTTTGGGTAGAGTTCCAAGTAAGAAAAATTCAAATGGTAAAAGATGAATATGAAGAAAAAAAAATTCTAAACTCAGAAATACATACTTTCTAGATTTTGTTTTGTTTTAAGACTTTTGTTTTGTTTAATCAAACCTCTAAGGGAAAACTCTATCGAGAGCTATTAGTTTTGTATAGATTGAAAAATATATAATCTACATGTAATCGTACATATTCAATTCAAAGCATCTTAATTAATTATCAATGTTTTTGCAATAATTGTAAGTTGTAACCCGTGGCATCTTAATTAATTATCGATGTTTTTGCAATAATTGTAAGTTGCAAGGTAGTATTTACAACACTCTTTTACAGAGGATTGTATAACATATATCCTCCATGGAAAAACGACACTTTTTTTTTTAGTAGTGATGAATATAAGCATTATTTTAAGGGATAATTACTCTGGTGACCATCAATTTGATGACATATTATCTAAATGGCCACTAAATTGAGAATTTTTTGTTTCAAGACTTTATTTTAGGATTCTGAAACAGTCTTTGGGATTTTTTTCAAGACTTTTTGGACTTTTAAAAATATAGACTTTCAAGAGCCGATTGTAGTATTCAATTTTCTCCCAAGTTCTAGTGCTCTATAATTTTGTTGAGAGTAGTCACTGAACAATAAAAATTGAATGAGAAACATGTATAAGCTATGAAGAGAAGTAATAAAATTTTAAAATACCACCAATCAACACATAACCTTCGACTGGTTCATATGGTGCAGAAAATGTCACCATATGAAATAAATATAATAACCAACAACTCATCCCCCACTACCTCAATAGAAATGACATGAAATAGGGAAACAAATAGCTTGAACATTGAAGTATTTCTGTTTGACTTGTTGGACTTCATTAATTCATATGTTATCAAACTCCAATATTCACTGCTCTTTAATCTCTCTCTCTCTCTCTCTTTTTTCTTTTTTTTTTTTTCTCTTTTTTTTCTCTCTCTGGTGGTGTGTACAGTGTATGTCCCCCCTTTCATGTTAGTGATAGATGATTCAAATTCGGTGAGATGAGTTAATTTGATATACAGACTATGCATGCATTGGTTAAATTTGGAGGGTCGAGGCATGATAAGAAATTTTTTAATATAAATGTAAATAACAAAAAAAAAAATTGATATATAGGAAAATAACTAGTGCTTGCTCTCGATAGGTTTCGACATACCCTTCCGTTATCGGATTTCAAAAAAAAAAAAAAAAAAAAAACATGTATATAAATTTTATAGAAGCATGGTTTTGTGTGAGGCCCATATCTTTCAAGTAATAAATCAATAGAAATGGTGACCATCTTCTTTTGTCCTTGAACTCAATCTACACAAAGGGCGATATTATTAGTAATGGACCATCTCTTTTTATCAGGTGTATATATATATACATATACAGAAATTCTATTATCAGTTCGAACTGATAAAAGTTATATCAGTTCCTTGTATGTGGGCCATTGGATTTAAATACTTTGACTTGGTTGTATGCACTTGTCAGTCAAAGTATTTAAATCCAGTGGCCCACATACAAGGAACTGATATAACTTTTGTCAGTTCAAACTGATAATAGAAAGACTATATATATATATATATATATATATATTTTAAAAAAATCAACTTCCTCTTTATCTTTACTTTTTGCCAAATCCATATTTTATAGATATAGATAAAACATTTGATCAATTTTTACTAGTGATCCTAATGATTTTAGATATTGGTGGTGGTGGTGGAATCATGGAAATCTAGCATAAAACTATTTTTAACTCACAAAGGCATTTTATCAATCATCTAGTAATCGACTTTCAAGTGTAGTTTTATGTTGTCTTTTGTATGTTTGGCCGCCACATCTATTATGTACCAATACACCCACCAAATATCTGAAATTAAATAAAAAGTCTGGAATGTATTGAGGGAGAGGGCAAGACAATTTTGGGTTCAAGCTATTTATATATATCACTAAAAAGTTTGGAAAATCCATTTTGTCATGAAATCATAAAAATCTTGATTTCAATCCAATACCAATAGACAATTTTCTACCTCTTGAAAGTTTAGATTCAATACCACAAGACAATATAGACTTTTTAAAATTTTTTTAAAATTCTAGATCTAGTACCAAAAGAAAACATGGACTTTTTAAAAAAATCTTAAAAATCTTGATCGAATACCACAAGACTTATCTAAGTTGTTAAAAAGTCTCAATCAAATACCAGTAGACTTTTACTTCCCCAAATTGTCTAATAAAATCTTGAACCAATACACCCTCCTAAGACTAAAAAATCTAAAAAATCTAAAAAACAAAGAAGAGATATGTGTATTGATCTAAACTATTTCTTTTGTTTAAAAACAAAAGAAATAGTTTAGATCAATACACATATCTCTTCTTTGTTTTTTAGATTTTTTAGATTTTTTAGTCTTAGGAGGGTGTATTGGTTCAAGATTTTATTAGACAATTTGGGGAAGTAAAAGTATGGTGGTATTATATTGAGACTTTTTAACAAGTTAGATAAGTCTAGTGGTATTTGATCAAGACTTTTAAGATTTTTTTTAAAAAGTCCATATTGTCTTGTGGTATTAGATCTAGACTTTCAAGAGGCATCAAATTGTCGATTGGTATTGGATTGAGATCAAAATTTTTAGGATTTCATGACAAAATAGATTTTCCAAACTTTTTAGTGATATGTATAATTAGCTTGAACCCAAAATTGTCTTGCCCTCTCTCTCAATGCTTTCCAAACTTTTTATTTGATTTCAGATATTTGGTGGGTGTATTGGTATATAATAAATGTGGCGGCCAAAGCTAAAGACAGCATAAAACTACACTTGAAAATCAAGTACCAAATGACTGATAAAATGCCTTTGTGAGTTAAAAATAATTTTATGCTAGATTTCCATGATCTCACCACCACCACATGTATCTAAAATCTTTAGGATCACTTGTAAAAATTGATAAAATGCTTTATCTACATCTATAAAATATGGATTTGGCAAAAAGTAAATAAAGAGGAAGTTGATTTTTTTTATAATATATATATATATATACCTGATAAAAATAGCTGGTCCATTACTGATAATATCGCCTTTGTGTAGATTGAGTTCAAAGACAAAAGAAGATGGTCACCATTTCTATTGATTTATTACCTGAGCGAGTTAAAAAGATATGGGCCTTGCATAAAACCATGCCTCTATAAAATTTAGATACGTGTTTTTTTTTTTTAAATCCGATAATGGAAGGGTATGCTGAAACATGTCGAGAGCAAGCAATAGTTGACCGTTTGGGGTTATTTTTTTTTTTTTTAAATATGTATAATTAAATCTTATATATCAATTTTTTTTGTTATTTACATTTATATTAAAAAATTTCTTGTCATGCCCCGACCCTCCAAATTTAACCAATGCATGCATAGTCTGTATATCAACTCATCTCACCGGACTTGAATCATCTATCACTAACATGAAAGGGGGACATACATTGTACACACCACTAGAGAAGAAAAAAAAAAAAGAGATTAAAGAGTAGTGAATATTGGAGTTTTATAACATATGAATTAATGAAGTCCAACAAGCCAAACGGAAATACTTCAATGTTCAAGCTATTTTTTTTTCCTTGTTCATGTCATTTCTAGTAAGGTATGTAGTGGGGGATGGGTTGTTGGTTATTATATTTATTTCATATGGTGACATTTTCTGCATCATATGAACCAGCTGAAGGTTATGTGTTGGTTGGTGGTATTTTAAAATTTTATTACTTCTCTTCATAGCTTATACATGTTTCTCATTCAATTTTTGTTGTTCAGTAACTGCCCTCAACAAGATTATAGAGCATTGGAACTTTGGGAGAAAATTAAATACTATAATCGACTCTTGAAAGTCTATATTTTTAAAAGTCCAAAAAGTCTTGAATTAAAGTCCAAAGACTCTTTCAGAATCCTAAAAGTCTAGTCCATATAATCCTAATAATCCTAATAATCCTAATAATCATAATAGTCTTACAAATCCATAAAATCCTTGCACCCTAAAATTGTCTATTAAAATCCCAATCCAATACACCATCCTTAATCTTCTAAAAAAAGAATTGTCAGTTCGTCTTGATATAAAATGTATCAGTACGAAGAATGTGGACCATAGATTATGGAGAAGTTTTGACAAGTGCGTGCATACACTTTGATTCAAATTATGTAAATCTAATGGTCCACATTCTTTGTCCTGATATATTTTATATCAAGACGAACTAATAATAGAAAAATTGTATATATATATATATATATATATTTATATATTTGAGATATGCTATACATATATATATATATATATATATATATATATATATACTAAATATAATTATTCGTTTCAAAAAACAAAATAAAAAATTGATTTATAAAAAATATCTAAAATAAATTAATATCATCCTTTTATTTACCAAAATGTCATTCATTGGATGGAATTGGATGGAATGACTATTAATGTCACACTTTTCACTAAAATTGGCCATTTTGAAACCAATTCCCAATCTAGTGGCCATTTTGATAGTGTGTCATCAAGTTGATGGCTATTGGAGTAATTATCCCTTATTTTAAATTTAATGTTGAACTTAACTTAGTTGTATGTTATGTTTATCAATGATAATATATATAAATATAAATATATATATATATATATATACAGTTTTCCTCTCCTCAGGACCGAACTGAATTTTTAAGATTAGGACGAGACTTGTGAGTTATTGATTAAGTTTAAGAAGACTTTGATTAAACTGAAGTATGTGAATCTAATGATTAATAGTTGTGGAATTGATATAAATAAAATCATCTTGTCATGAGGAGAGGAAAACTGTATATATATATATATATATATATATATATATATATATAATGAAATTTGTTCAATTTAAAATGAAAGTTCGTTCACTGGGATCGGTGATTTTAACGGTCAAATGCTAATTAGTTTAGGAAAATCTACTCTAAGTTGGAAAAGTTAAATTGCATAATGCTTGATTTGGAAATGAGTGTATTTCTTGAAAATGATTTTATAACAACTTGAAATCAAAAGCTAAAGCTAAACGCAACAACACATACAAGGGATGAATATATAGAGGTAAACACTAGGGAATCGATACAACCTTTCTTAGACCACTCAATGTACTAGAATAGTCTTAATTAAGCATTTCAATCCAGTTTTAGGGCTTGTTTTCAAAGATATATCAATTAAGTTCTAGGGTCTTTCCCATTACTCATACAAGGTCATGTGACAAGCAATAGTCAAAACCCCTATTTAACACAAAACTCTAAGCCAAGTTAACATAGCAAGGCCATGCATACATGCATCAACCTTCTCATTTATTAAACTTGTAATCAAAACTCAAGTGGAAATACCATTCACACCTAAATCTCAATTTCTTAAGTAAACTAAGGCACAAACCCACATCAATTGAGGTCACAATATAATACGAGTAGGAAGAATAGAACAAGTAATTCAATAAATGAGACTAAAACTAAATTGAATTAAGAAGAGTAGACTAATTAATTACATAGAGTTGTCCAAAATGGTTACATCAATCCCCTAGATAAAGATTTAATTACACATCAATGGAAAATAAGAAGATAAAGATAAGGTGTAGAGAAAACCCCAATAGGCCATGCGAGCTTCCTTGACTTGATAATCTTCTTCTTTTTTTCTTCAAATCTTCCTAGGATGGGTGGAATTCGTGATCTACGGAGGAATGTGTGAGAAGGAATGGTAAAAGAGAATGTTTGCTGCTGGGTGTGAAGTCCTCGTGTGGATGATGTCAGATCTGAAAAATAAGAAGATATATATATATATATATATATATATATATATATATATGGGTTCCAAATAGGGTAAAAATTCCATCTAGAAGGTCGTGTTGGCAAGCTGACGCAGTTTCAAACACTGCGGTCCTACTCAGTGGCAGTTGGACTGCGGAAAGGGCTATGAAGCTTGCCATTGGGGTTGCTGTGGTTTTCTGAAACGACAATTCGACCGTGGTAGCATCTAATCTTCCATGAAGTGCCTAAATTATGCAGCAATAACAACTAAGGTAGTAACACCGCGAAAACAGCTGTTAGCTTTAACGCGGTTTGGGAGAATAGTGGTTCAACCGCGGACAGGGTCTAGGCTTTAATGCCACTATCTTGCTTGGAGGAACACCGCGGTCTTTCGAGATGGCACTTGGACCGTGAAAACAGCTGTGATTGCTGCCGCTGTCCACCAGAACGACACCTCCACCGCGACAATTTCATCTCAAAAGCTCCAACTCTTCATAATTGCACTTTATGACCCAAAATCTTCTCTCTTATACCAAAATACCCCTGCTTGACAATGATAACCTGCAAAAGCCTCAGTCGGAGCCATTAGACACTCGATTATATATATATATATATATATATTGGCCCTCTTCCGGGTTCTCCGGTTCTATCATGGCTAGTGATTGCCATGAGAGCCATGCGGCTCTCTTCTCTAGTTCTAGGATGCCTCCTCAACCCTCTTTGAACACTTTTGGTGAGTTACTTCATTCCCCTACGGTTGGTAATGCTTTTGGTCATGAAGATAGGTTGTTGTTGAATAATGCCTTGAATGCTTTCCTTAGTTCTCAAAAAAATAAATTGTTGGAAGCTCTCTCTTTGGTGCTTAATGTTCTGGAACAGAATCATGAGATTTCTAAAGATGTGACAGATGTTTAAGGTTTGAATGGTTCTATTAAAGCTGATCTGCATGCTCCTTCTCGCTTTTTTTTTCTGAAGCTCTTAGTTCTCTTCCGAATGATGCTATAAAAGATGTTAATGGTGTTTTTACTAAGTCTTTTGCTGACACTCTTAAGTCTTCTCTAGCTGCCTCAATTCCCTCCTCTGAAACGGTGATGCATTTGAAAAAGGGAAGCTATATTGCGGTTCAAATTGATGCTGCTGCATACAATTCTAGACTTTCTTTGTGCCAACATTCTCTTATTGGTCGTTTTATTCTCTCTAAGGGTGATATACCTTGGAAACATGATAAACTAAAGGTCAGATTGCAATCGATTTGGAAGCCTAAAGCTAGTTGGAAACTCATCTCCTTAGGTCGGGGATATTATCAAATTCTCCTCAACTCTATTGAAGATAAATCAAAGATTTGGGGCATGGGACCAATGATCTTAAAACCGGTTATTCGTCTCCAGCCTTAGGTTCAAGACTTTAACCCGAAACTACAAAGAACTACCAATTCTCAAATTTGGGTCCGCTTTCATGATTTGTGCTGGGAATATTGGCATCCTAAGATACTCTCGGATTTGGCTCGTTCAATAGGCATTACATTGAAATTTGATAGGACCACAATGGAGGGTGAGCTCGGCCACTTTGCAAGGGTGCTGATTGATGTAGATCTCTCTAGCGATCTCCCTACTTCTTTTTTAATTGAACGGGAGGGACTGAGCTACTTTATTCAGGTTGAATATGAAAAACTTCCTTCTTTCTGTACAATGTGCTCCTTTGTAGGTCACTTGCCTTCTGTTTATCGTTGGAACAATCAAAACAAGTCTCCCCGCAATAATCAATCCAATAAAGTTGAAGATGCTTCCAATGAAAACAATGAGCAGGTTGTTTTGAAGGAAAACAATAATTTCGAAAGGCATGGAAGATCCAAATCTAGGATGGTCTATCATCCTATCTCTAAAACCACTTATGCAGTCCCTCTTAAAAATGTGTTTGTTACTCTTAATGACATTTCTAAGTCTTCTTTGCATAATGATACTCATGAGGTTAGCAATGATGATAAACCCATGAAGGAGGTTTAAGTTGATTCTTCGGCTATTGGGAATGTTTCTAGTGGTTCCGAGATGACTAGTTTGAAAGCTTTTAATACTTTGTCTTCCGCTGAGATTGTTGCTTTCTCCCCAAGCGAGCTCGAAATTATGGAGGTTGGTTCTTCTAACTCTAATCTTGTTAAAACTATGGATGCTACCAAGGCCTCTAATATGATTTCCTTTAATATGAATGATGATGCTTCTACGAGGCAACATACTGGTCCTATTATTCTCCATAATTCCCCCCAATTTTGAACTCTAATACTGGCCCCATGGAGTCATATTTGCAAGACCGACGTTCGTTTAAGACAATACTTCAGTTGATGTTGGAACCTCTAACTCCGACTCGTTAAACAACTTCTCAGGGAAGGATGATAAGTATGCGGAGGCTCAGGATCTAGTTGATCCCGACAATAATTGGATTCCTGTGGTGACAAAATCGAATAGAAGAGTGAAACCAACTTTCAAGACTTTATCTAATTTCAAGTCTCAATTGAGTAAGGGAAATTCTAAGTGCCTTCCTGTTGTTGAGACTAAGATTCGCCCTGATTTTGCGACTTTATCGGCCCATGCAGAATTACATCGTGTTGCTATTTCTAATTGGGCCGCACCGTTTGAGGCATAAAGGAATGGTTAATTTTATGCCTTTTTAGGTTCATGTTTTCTTGTCTTCTGTTGAGGTCTGCGTACCTTTTTAGTTTATTGTTTTAGGGCCTGCGCGCCAATTTGCTTTCGTTTTTTTTTTCTTTTGTTTTCTTTTTTATTTTATTTTAATAATATAGTCAGCTTAATCTATATGTATATATATATATATATATATATATATATATATAATCTTTCCCAAAAAAAAAAAAAAAAAAAAAACAACAGAAGTTAACATAAAAAAAGAAAACAAAAGAAGTTAAAATAAAATTAACTTTCACAATACATTTGAAAGATATATGTTTTCCATTTTAAATTGATACATTTAAAATATATATATATATATATATATATATATATATATATATTCTTTCTCTCCTTAGGACGAATTGATTTTATTTATATCAGTTTCACAACTATCAACCATTAAATTCACATACTTCAGCTTAGTTAAAGTCTTCTTAAACTTAATCAATGACTCACAAGTCTTGTTCTAATTTTAAAAGTTCAGTTTGGTCATGAGAAGAGAAAAACTATATAATTATACACACATGTATGTATATATATATATATATATATATATATATATAGTTTCATTTTAAATTGATTAATTGCTACTAGAGACGAAGAAAAAATGTAAGGTGCACCACTTTGCTTTCGGTTTTTTTTTTCTTTTGTTTTCTTTTTTATTTTATTTTAATAATATAGTCAGCTTAATCAATATATATATATATATATATATAATCTTTCAAAAAAAAAAAAAAACAAAAAAAAAAAAAAAAAAAAAAAAAAAAAACAACAACAGAAGTTAACTATAAAATTAACTTTCACAATACATTTGAAAGATATATGTTTCCATTTTAAATTCATACATTTAATATATATATATATATATACAAGGGCGAATCCAGTATTTTAGTTTGGGGGGACCAAGACAAAAATTAATATTCAATATCACGCAAGACAAATTGTAACCAATCGTTGTTTTATATCTTGAATATCATTTATAACTAAATCTATTAAATTTTAGTTTGATTTTCATTTCAATTACATAATGATTTAGTTTGTGAGAAAATGTTTTTCTTCATTTTGCAAAACTAATGTCTAATCTTAACATATTTGAGAATGGTTTTTTTTAAGAATAATGTTTGGGTACTGACCAATCGTTAGTACCCAAATTACTGACCCCACAAATGGGAGTATAGCACGTGGCTCAATTTGTAAGATAAATGTAAAAAGTAAAAGAAAAAAAGACCATGTGCTACACTCCCATTGATGGGGTCAGTATTTTGGGTACTGACTGGTCAGTACCTAAACATTATTCTTTTTTTAATAGTTTCCAACTAATAAAATATAAATTTTTATAGCTTTTTTAAAACATTAAAAAAAAACTGATAATAAATATTCAATAATTTAAATGACAAGAGACATAAAACAAATATATTCATCATAACATATTAAAATACCATTGTATTATTAATATATTTAAATAATAATTATTTTAATATTTGTAATTTAATTTTATAATATTTATCTCAAATCAAATTAACTTAAAATAAATTTAAATAGATAAAGATTTAAATAAAAACTAATAAGAGAAATGTATTTCAAAGAATGGGTGATAATCCAATAGCCAAAACAAAGTTAAGTTTAATTTCAAAAAATAAAATAAAAAATAAAGTTAAGTTTTATTTAAAAATAAAATTAATGTCCAACACTCCAAGTCTCCAACTACCCAAGTCAGAGGCACACTACCCAATATTCTCTTTTTCCTCCCTCGCCGTCTCACAAGTCACAATTCACAAGCTCTCTCCCTATTTCTTTCACCTCTACTCAAAATTTCTTCTTCTATGACGAACTGATTTTATTTATATTAGTTCCACAATTATCAACCATTAAATTAACATACTTCAACTTAGTTAAAGTCTTCTTAAACTTAATTAATGATTCATAAGTCTCGTTCTAATTTTAAAAGTTCAGTTTGGTCATGAAAAGAGAAAAACTATATAATTATACACATACGTATGTATATATATATATATATAGTTTCATTATAAATTGATTAATTGCTAATAGAGACGAAGAAAAAATGTAAGGTGCATCAATATCAACATTTGATTTTATAAGATGCATCAATGTACTATGTCAACATTTGATTATATATGGTCTGTGTTTGAATTAACTAATTAGATTTCCATATCCGGGGTGAAAGAAAAACAAACTAAAAATTTGGGGATTGTAAGGCTATATCAGTATCTCCAATATTGCTATATATACACTATATAGATTTTTTTTAATTTAAAAAATAAAATAAAAAGCAAGAGAATGATATATATCAATAAATGTCACAATATTTTGGATTAATGTAAGGCTATATATCCAACATTATATATACCACTTCTCACAAATACATAAAAACTCGAATTATAGAAATTTAACAATATATCTGATCAATTAGTTATTATGAACCACATAATTAGACATTAGAACTTGTCATCTTGTTGGTGATATATATATATATATATATATATATATATATACACACATGCAAGCATGCATGCAATTTAGGAGCAGCAGACCCACAGATAGAGAAAATCATCACCTGATAATTAAGTACACACACATATACATATATAAAACTGATCATTCACATACTTAATTTCTTCTAAATAAAACTATATGTATATATATAAACTTAGTATTTTTGCATCTTACGTACATCTACATGGACATTGAAATATATGTATATATAGTAGACTGCTTCATTTATTTAATTATAACTACTACTCGATCAGGCAGCCTAGAAAGCCAAACAAAATGCTTGGAAACGATCGATAGATCAATCCATGGATGATCAGTTTGGTATGAGCTTGAAAGGAGGCCTGACAAGAGCTGGTGCTGGATCATATCTTCCATAGTCTTTGGTGTTAGCCTTTAGAAGCCTTTCATGGACAACACTCATCATCTCATCCTCCTCCTCTTGTAATAATGCTTCGTTGCTTGATGTTTCCTACCAATTAACCATGCATATCCATAATAATAGTCAAAACTTGAAAATATATTTGAAGGAGATCAAGGCAGCAGCAATGGAGAGATTAATATTATTATTTTCCAAGTGAATTTTAACATGGAGACATGACAAACCTTGTAAGTTGTTGCATCCATTAATACTTCATTGGCAAGAAACTTTGATGGTCGACCTGAAAAAAGGGAAATATAATCATAATTAGCTACTAATTAAAAACCCTAACAAGGCTTTGTTTTAAAATCATCATAAAATTAAAAATCTTTATTTATTCTACCAAAATTTAAATTTCAACTATATTTTTTTACTATATAAAAGCTAGCTCTGACAATGCATGCATGTTTTCCTGTTAAAGGCTGCACAAAGTGAGAGAGAGAAGAAAAAAAAGATTCCACACCTGCAAGAGAAGTTGATAAAAGTGAAGCTGAAATGAGGAGGAAGAGGAGACTAATCTTCTTGAGAATTAGTATGAGACTCATGTTGATGTTAATTGATTAAGAAAATTAAAGCTTTTTCTGTTTCTGATTAAGCAGCAGCTAGCAGCTTTAATTTCTCACATTCAAGAGAGAACAGTAAGCAAAAATGATGATAGCTAGTTTCCTTATAATTATATCAGAACAACATTAACTTTTCTAAGACTGGCGATAATATCTTAGAGAGATAATACAGCTGAGATACTTGGTGGGTTTATTATATATAAAGAGGATGCAATCCCACCAGCTCTTTTTTGTTTAAAATTCAAAATTGGCTAGAAAAAGGTGAAAGGAGACCACTTTTCTTTTGTTGGGGCACTAATAAGTCTAACAAGTTAGTGGATTATAATATAATTAATTTAGATATATAACAATCTATATAGAATTTGATTTGACACTTGGTGGAAATCATAAAAAATACCCTTTGAACATTTTTGCTAAAATTTAACATCTACCAATACATTTGATCCAAAAAACCATGAATGATATATCAGTAATCAGTATCTCTAATATTGCTATATATTGGAACAACAATAATATTGCATATATACACTACTCTTGGTTAATATGAGTTGATTCAAGGAGAAGTAATTAAAGAGTATCATTCATGTTGGCCAACAAAGTTTTCAGCCAAGAATTCTGCAGATCGATTTCCAAGGATATTATAATTTTTGACAATGCATGTGCGGTGGGGGTCTGTTGAGATCAAACTATACATATGCGGTCTGAATATCTATTTCCGTGATATGAAATATCTAATTATTAGTTAAAGGTTTGGATACTACAGTTTTATATTCAACAAAAGAGATGCAGAAATAACAACTTGGAAAAATGCTTGCTGATTGGGGTGATTAGGGGGTCTTAACTTTTGATTTTCTTTAATTGTGTCAAAAAGATAAATTAGGTTTGGGCATAAAATAGATTTTATGGACGACTAGTGCTTTCAAATATCCTTAAAGACAAAGACAACCCACCAAATACAACTGAGAGGACAGTGGTGGAGAATAAAGAGAGAAACCACTTTGACATTTTAAAATTGCGCGCACAATTAATTATACAATTCATTTATGTGTTATCTCTTTATTTCTAATAAAGTTGAGTGTTAGGAGAAAGCATGCATCCTCTCAATTAATTAAGTTAATAATCTGCTTCCACTTTTCTTCTTACCGCACTCAATAATTGATCTATCTCATAAAATATATATATATCTCAAGTAAATATCCATTAGGGTTCTAATTCCAACAAGGGTTGGCAATTGGCATGTAGTGCTCACGAAGATTATATATATTGTTAGGTAACTTTGGTTTATGTAATTGGGTGGTTCCATTCTAGCTAGGTTTTTAGATCATTACTATATGAAGTGGTTTAATGTATATGCATTATCCATCAATGTGGCTTTTGTTTGTGATTCCTTATCTTCACAAGCACTTTTGGGGGTGTATAATATACATAATTGACTAAGCGGAAGTGATAATAAAGTCAAAGCAACTACGCTAATTTGTTTCAAAGAAATAATGATAATGAAAAATAACGATAAGTCTTTTGGATCCTTGTTTAAATAGATAAAAACAAAAATGATTCCATTAGTACTCAGTCTAAACTGACTGTAGAAAAAGGAAAATTTTGAAATTTATCAACAACAAAAAATAGAAGACAAATTTGAGTCATTTACGAGTTCTAAAAGACTTTCCAAAATTAAAGTAATAAAACAAATCTGATAAAAAATGAGAACTTTTACTAAAAGCTAATAGGATCCGAAAAAAACAGTCTAAAAAGGAAAACGTTTTTGAAATAATTAAATTTGGGAAAATCAAAGTGCTTCAAGGGGGTTACCTGTGATAAATACAGGGCTCGTTGAGGCGATTCCAACAGTATATTATGGGCTCAATATATACATCATTTCTAGATGTGTCTTAAATGAAAAATATTCTTGGCTTAATTTAATTTGTTAAGAATCCAATCTCCATCTTTCTCTCCCTTCATCACTAAATTCAACTGTTGAGTCTTGATGTCCAACATAGATTGGTTAACTCCAATTGTTGAGTGTTGCTGTCCAGCATTAATTAGTGAAAGGTTTTGCTTTCTTAATTAAATTCAGAGGACCATATACTCATTTGTCATTTCAACTAATGGATCGATATATTTTCTTTTATTGATATAACATTTGTGGGTACGGTAATTCGAACCTAAAAAATTACTAGGCTAAATTAGTGTTTTTTATCATCAAACTACATGGGATGGAATGAATTGATATTTTTGGTTGGATGTATATTTAATTATTTATTTACTTTAATTTGAATGAAATGCTTACTTGCATAAAAGGGGAATAAAAATCTTGAAAATGTGATATTTTTTTATGCTTAAATATCACTCAATTAAGAAAAGACAAATAAAATTTAATACTGGAGAGGATCGGAACTCATCAGTGACTAGTTTTTCAGGTTAGATATTGACATCTTGATTAGTACGAATGTTACATAGAATAACCTTTTTAGTATCTTATCTCCTAAAATGAAAAAAATATTTTACTTTCAACACTTTAGTGTAAATACGAGATGAGGTTGATCCAATGGTAATACCCCTTATACCTGCATTACAACGTTGCGGGTTTGAGTCATTCATCTCTTATAAAAACCTAAATTTATATAATAGTGTAATACTTAAAATAAAAAAAAAAAAAACACTTTATTTAAAATAAAACTGTAGAATTTACTTTGCCTTTTTTTTTTTTTTTTTTTTTCTAGATTTCTTAGTGTATATATATACAATTTCTCAAATTTTCAAGTGGTCAGCTTCGTTATAAATATATATATATATATACACACACACATGAATTCGGGGTTTTTTTAGGGAGGGATTCGAACCCGCAACCTCGTGATGCAGATATAAGGGGTTTACCATCGGACCCATCTCATCTCATCATATATATATAAATCATAATTAATCTAACAAAATTACAACCCTGGTCTAAAAAGTAATCTACTTGACTCTGTAGATACATATATTTTCAAAATATTGAATCCATTTTAAATTCGATGTTGGTCTATAACATTTGTTGAAAAAACAATGGACTCCAAAGGAAAAAAAAAAAAAAAAACAGAAGCAACCATTGTAGAGTTTCATTTTCAAAATATTGAATCCATTTTAAATTCGATGTTGGTCTATAACATTTGTTGAAAAAACAATGGACCCCAAAGGAAAAAAAAAAAAAGAAAACAGAAGCAACCATTGTAGAATTTCATTTTGCCTTGTCATGACATGGAATGACGAATTCTTGTCCTTTCGAGACAAACCATCATGAATCAAGTTACGTTAACCTCACACACAAATCATAAATTAATTTCCTACTAGTAAGAGAAATTAATTCCCCCCAGTCCTACTAAAAGAATTAAAGTCACGTTTGCTTACCGTGGTGGAATGGTAATCGGAATCGGAATAAGTATGAGAATGGAAAGGAAAGGAAAACTGAGTTTTTTTTGTTTTTTTGTTTTTGGAATTTTAGAATTAGTCTCTGAATCAGTATTATTTTGTTTAGTTAACAACTGAAGGGAATGGAGTTAACTGTATTTTGACCAAAATACCCCTAATTACAAAACATTTATAATAACATGATAAATTATGGATAATAATTATAAAATATAAAAGTATATATAATATTATATATATTATTATAATATAATATATATATACAATATATATTATATTATTATGTAATAATATATATATATATATATATATATTATTATATATAATAATATAATATATAATACGTATGTATGTATATATATATATATAATATATCATTATATATCATTATATATCATTATATATATTATAATAATATAATATATAATACGTGTAGTATATATATATATATTATATAATATATATTTATATATCATTATATATATTAATAAAAATATATAAAATAATATATTATTTTTGGAAATGAGGGACTTTTTGGAATAGAGTTGGGGCATAAGATGGTATTTGTGGAATACTAATTTTAGTTTGGAATTGGAATGGGCATTCCATTGGTTTTTGGATGTACCAAAATGATGGAATCAACATTCCAATGGAATCCCCATTCCATTACATTTTAGCAAACCAAACATTAGGAATGACTTTCTTTCTATTCCATTCCATCCAACCAAAAATGACGTAATTCTTTTTCCTAATTCCTTTCCAATAGAACTTAATTTCTTTTAATTTTTATTTATGATTAGTAAACGCGTCCTCTATGTACTATTTGGTATCGAGTTCAGTGGAGTCTTCATGGAAAATGTCATTGTCAGTTGAAGAAGTTTTAGTAGTCTTATTTTTGTGCTCTCCCTTTAATGATTAGTGTCAAATTGCAAGAGAAAATATACCAGCAAATGGGGAACATTCATGCCTCAGGTTGCATATATAATAGAAATTCCATCTAGTGAATATTTCTTATCATCTTTGTTTGTTGTCTTCCTAATGGCAATTCCAACTTGCACACAAAAGTTGACTAGATATGTGACAACTAACAACTACATATTCATCCTCTAAATTCAACAAATTTCATTTAATTAATTCACCACCTCTCATGACATTTAAATTTAGCCTAATTACATCGGTACAAAATTTATGTTTTTATTTTTAAGAAGAAAGATTTTCACAAATAATATACATTAAAAAAAATAAAAAAGCATGTTTGAATTTGAGTGTTAACACATATACAATTCATTCATTTGTTATCTCTTTATTTCTAATAAAATGGAGTGTTAGGAGAAATCATGCATCCTTTAAATTAATTAAGTTAATGACCCGCTTCCACTTCTCTTCTTACCACACTCAATAATTGGTCAATCTCATCATATATATGAGGAAATAGTAGGAAATGATAACCCCAGGGGTGTAGCTCAGCTGGTAGATGGACGAGCTTGAGGCTTGGGTAAATGACTCTCAAGTTAGTGGCTCGAATCCTAACAATGGCAAAAAACTTAAAAATAAAATAAAATACATGGGCTAGATAGGTGGATGGATAGTGTAAAAATAAAGTAGAAAATGATCAAAAAATTTATGGGTTTATTATTTTTAGTCACATCAAAACATTTTATTATACTTATCATATTTAAGGGTGAACTAACAAAATTTCCCTCCATTGTATCTTGACTTTATCACCCAAAATTTTCCCTCATTCTCTTTACCCCGCCAACATTTCAAAATCCCTAGCTTCTTCGTCTCTCTCCTTTAAGAAACCCAGATCTCCTTCCTTCATTGTCCCTCTCTCTCTTCGACTAAAACCCATCAACTCTTCGTTTCAGAATCGGCATCTTCATCTCTCTATCCTTAAATTCATCTCTCTCTCTCTCTCTCTCTATCTCTCTCTCCTCAAGAAACACATATCTCCTTCTTTCCTCATCTCTCTCTTTCTTCAATTGAATGCCATCAACTCTTCTTTTCTCTCTTCGTCCGTCTCTTCAACTGATATCTAAAAAAAGTACGGCATTTCCTCTCTTGTTGTCTTCGCCTAGAATACGTCTCTCTCTCTCTTGAAGTAGATTCAGAGCCAAACGACATTCTTGGAGGTATGTAACCCTTTCCCATTTTTTATTTTATTTTTTATTTTTTACAAGAACCATGATGTTTGATATGAAGATTGAAAGAGTGGATTTGATTTGGATTGAAATGTTCTACTGTAATTGTTTTTGTTGACGTTACATGCTAGTTCGTTTTAAAGTTACATGCCAGTTTTTTTAGACATTACATGCTAGTTGATTTTTGAGTTACATGTTAGTTCATTAAAAGTTACATATATGTTGGGTGGTTATCAAGTTACATGTCACTTCTAAGTCACTTGAAAATTCAACTATAGTTCAATATTAGTCACATGTCAGTTCAATGTTGCATGCTAGTCACTTGAAATGTTACATGCCAATTACTTTAAACTTTATTTTTCCTAGGTATGTGAAGAAGTCTTTTCCAGATTTATGTAGGGATTGCTACAAAATAACTAGTTAGTTTGAAGGGTATTCCGGGAACATCTTCCCAGTTGGACATGCTAGTGAATGGACTATTCCCGAACATGTGACACCAAAGGTTGTTCATTCGCTTGCTTGGCGTTCGCAAGCTGGAAGGCCAAAAAAGAAGAGAATCCCATCCGCCGGGGAACATAGAAAGGGGGAAGTAGATTTTGTACAATTTATAGAAAACCCGTTGTTAGAATCCTCAACCATATCAACAAAGGACTGCACTATCTGCAACATATGCACAATTCACTCAATCAAAGCGACCACGTAGACAGTACATGTGCAGCAAATGTGGAGAAGAAAGCCACAATTTAGCAAAATGTCTATCGATAACGGAAGTTTGTGATATAAGTTAGGTAGTACTTATGATGTTTTAATTCTTATATGTATGGGTACCCTTTTCTCCTTTTTTTTTTTTTTTTTTTTTTTTTTTTTTTTTTTTTTTTTTTTTGTGTGGAAGAAAATGTAATGATATTGTTATTCTAAGTTGAAAGACTTTATTTTGAAGATCTAATTTCAGTAAATTTATATGCTAGTTGGTTATTAAGTTACATGCCAATTCATATTGTTATTCTAAGTTGAAAGACTTTATTTTGAAGATCCAATTCTAGTAAAGTTACATGCCATTTGATTATTAAGTTAAAAGCTAGTTGGTTATTAAGTTACATGCCAATTCATACTGGTATTCTAAATTTTTAAAAATAAAATTCTAGTAAATTTATATGTTAATTGATTATTAATTTATATGTCAGTTGATTTTTAAGTTTTATGACAGTTGATTATGAAGTTACATGCCAAAGTAAACACCATTAAAAGACAAAATTTTATATGAAAAATGTTGTACTAACTTTATAAACAACATTAATATACGAAAATTCATATGCAAAAGGTTGTACTAACTTCATAAACTTCATAAACATTGTTAATACATTAATATTTATCAATATGCTAGTACACTATTTGCAAAAATTTATAGTGCCATATGCTCCCTAAACTTAGGGATGTTTCTGGTTCCTCATCTCCAAAAACAATGATGACGCATCAAATAGTCCACGTATCGACAAGTGAAGACACCACAACTATCCTTGTCTAGTTGTGTTGGTAACTTCTTTGGAGTTGATTGTGAAATACGAAACATCGTCCATCAGGTGCTATGCCTTTCTACTGAAGCTATCTAGAATCTTGTAAAATGGCCGGAATGAAATGCAAGAGTTGAGTGATTTGCTTCACATGTTTGGCAAGCTTCTAATTCTCACACGTATGAACAAAGACCCAAAACCCAACCAGTACATATCAATTTTTTTTCTTGTGCATCTATATTTTAGATGCCTATAGTTTTCCTTTTTCCTCTCTAGGTTGAAGAACATTGTTGTACATATTAGAGATATAACCAAACTCTAAACCATAACTGGGTCTTTAACAAACAGAGCAAAAACTACATCAAACATGAGCTAAATCAAAAACAATAATAAACCAAACTATAAACCCTAATTTTTTTCAATTTACAAATCAAAATCAAACACTGAATGAGAGAAATCAATGGTGAGAAAAACGTTTGCTTACCTTTCACTGCACAGACTTGGCGACTTGCTTGCCGTGTTTAAGATTGAGAGGTTTCTCAGGGTACGCTTTTTGGTCTAAAAATGGGAGAAATCAATTGCAAGAAAAACATTTTTCATTCTCTCCAAGTGGCATCGTCGACGATGGACGACGGGAAAGAGTGCAACGGCTATGGACGATGGACAAGGGTGCACCGATGACGGACAAATGGGTGATGACCGAAGCCTTGTTCTCTTTCCTTCTCTCTTTCTTTTCTATGATGGACGACGGGAAAGAGTGCAATGGCTATGGATGATGGGAGAGAGTGCAATGGCTATGGACGATGGACAAGGGTGCACCGACGACGGACAAATGGGTGATGACCGAAGCCTTGTTCTCTTTCCTTCTCTCTTTCTTTTCTACTTGTAACCCTACCAGAGCAAAAGGAAAAAACCTCACGCCCCTTATAAATGGATCGATTTTTTTGGTTTTTACTGGAGATTGGGAATAGATGGACTTTCCCTAGGACCATTTTA
This sequence comes from Acer saccharum, assembly GCA_030490815.1. Lineage (NCBI taxonomy): Eukaryota > Viridiplantae > Streptophyta > Magnoliopsida > Sapindales > Sapindaceae > Acer > Acer saccharum. The sequence continues at coordinate 6,062,730 of CM059870.1, forward strand.
TTGATGGGATTTATCACCACTTTTCTTCTCGAAATAGAATGACTAGTCTAATTAGTATACTAGAACTCATTATAAGGGTAACTTCTTATCATTATATCATTAAATTATATAGTTTAGAATTAGATTACTATACAGTTGGTTACTCTTTTTTTATTACAAAAAAAGTAATATCTTTTGTTCAATTTTTGACAAATGTAATAATAAAATAAAATAAAATATAAATTACTGCCTAGAAATAATAAATCCATAATTTTTTTTGACTATTTATGAATTCACCCACATATATATATATATATATATATATATATATATATATATATAGCACTACTTTTTGGTTAATTATTATATGCATGGAAAAATATATATATCAAGTTAATATCCATTAGGGTTCTGAATTCTGATCCCAACAAGGGTTGGCAATTGGCATGCTTGGTGCTCATTAAGATTATATATATTGTTAGATAACTTAGTTTTATGTAATTGGGTGGTTCAATTCTAGGTTTTTAGAGCATTACTATGTAAAGAGCTTTAATGTATATGCATTATGTATCGATGTGGATTTTGTTTGTGTTTCCTTATCTTCACAAGAACTTTTGGGGTGTATAATATACAAAATTGACGAAGCAAAAGTGATAGTAAAATCGAAGCAACTACGATAAGTTATTTAAAAGTAACAATTTTACTAATGATAATGAAAAATAACATAGGTCTTTGGATACTTGTTTAAATAGATAAAAACAAAAATGATTCCATTAGTACTCTAGATCCTAAACTGACTAGAAAAAAGAAAATTTCGGAATTTATAAGAAAAAAATAGAAGAAAAATTTGAGTTATTGACAAGTTCTAAAAGACTTTCCTAAATGAATGTCAAAAACGAAAACTTTTACTAAAAGTTAATAGGATCCGAAAAAAACGGTCTAAAAAGGAAAATACTTTTGAAATAATTGAATTTGGGAAAATTGGAGTGCTTCAAGTGGGAGTTCATTTTTGCTCACCCCCCTTAAAAGAGGTTGAGCATTACCCCTCTCTCCAGTCCCCACATGTTGACACGTGTCAATTTGTTAATTATTAATTTATTTGTTTATCTTTGTGATAGTTAATTTTGTAAAACCCTTAATTAATAAATAAACACATGTCAATATGTGGAGAGACGGTAATGCTCACCTACTTGAAGTGGTGAGCAAAAATAACTCAATATATACATCATTTCTAGATGTGTCTTAAATGAAAAATATTCTTGGCTTAATTTAATTTGTTAAGAATCCAATCTCCTTCTTTCTCTCCCTTCGTCACTAAATTCAGATGTTGAGTCTTTATGTCCAACATTGATTGGTTAACTCCAATTGTTGAGTGTTGCTGTCCAGCATTAATTAATTAGTGAAAGGTTTTGCTTTCTTATTTAAATTCAGAATCATTTCAACTTACAGATCGATATATTTCTTTTATTGATACAACATCTGCGTGGGTACATTGATTCAAACCTGGAAAATTACCATACTAAATTAGCGTTTTTTATCACCAAACTACATTGGACGAAATGAATTGATATTTTCAGTTGGATGTATATTTATGTACTTCAGTTTGAATGAAATGCTAATTTGTATGAATTTGGATCCTCTACTGATCTGATTTTTATCCGAACCTAAATAGATTTGGTGACATTTTTAAACAATAGCTAGATTTATTTCTTTTATTTATTTCATTTTATATCCCTAAATACAGAGTTTTATCTTAAAAAGTGTTTTAGATCAGGCTTACATATAAGGGGAAAAAATCTTGAAAACGTGATATTCTTTATGGTTAAATATCACTCAATTAAGAAAAGACAAATAAAACGTAATACCGGAGAGAATCCGGAACTCATTAGTGACTAGTTTTTCAGGTTAGATATTGACATCTTGATCAGCACGAATGTTACATAGAATAACTTTTTACTGTTTTAGTATCTTATCTCCTAAAATAAAAAAATTATTTTATGTAATACTTAAAAAAAAAAAAAACCACTTTATTGTAAATAAATCTGTAGAATTCACTTCACATTTTTTTTTCCTAGATTTCTTGGCATATATATACAATTTCTCAAATTTTCAAGTGGTCAGCTTCGTTGTTTATATATATATATATATATATGAGTGAGTCTCTCATAAGAGATCCATTGTTTTAATTTCGGTAAGGACCTTGATGAAAATACATTAATTTTAAAGAATTTTGATCTGAATTTTTTTGTGGTTGATAAGTGCATTGCAATCTACCTATAAACAAAATTTGAGAATTTTTCAAATACTAGAACTATTTTTTTTGAATTTTCTTATATTTCGCCTATTTTCCGATGCCTTCATATTTAACAAAATTTGGATAAATAGTTCTAGTACTCGGAAAATTCTTAAATTTTGTTCATATGTAGATTTCATTGAAATCATCATCCATAAAAAAAATTCAGATTAAAATTCATTAAAGTCGATGTGTTTTCATCATGGTCCTTACCAAAATTAAAATAAGGGATTCCTTATGAGAGACTCACTATAGATATATATATATATATATATGTATATATATATATATATATATATATATAGTGGTTCTCTAGTAAGGACGTTTTGAAATTATAAGTTAAGGACGTTTAACCACAGCTACATATTCATATTGGGTGAGGGTATTTGTTAATGTGGAGCTGTGGACCCACCGTGAATGTGTGGTTGTGGGTCCACTATGAATGTGTAGTTGTGTTGGACGTCATGAAATTATAAAAGCATGACGGTTCTAATTAAAGAAGTATTATATATATATATATACGGTCTTTCTATTATCAGTTCGAACTGACAAAAGTTATATCAGTTCCTTGTATGTGGGCCACTGGATTTAAATACTTTGACTGACAAGTGCATACAGCGAAGTCAAAGTATTTGAATCCAGTGGCCCACATGCAAGGAACTGATATAACTTTTGTCAATTCGAACTGATAATAGAATTTATGTATATATATATATATATATATCATAATTAATCTAACAAAATTACAACCATGGTCTAAAAAGTAATCTACTTGACTCTGTAGATACATATAATTTCAAAATATTGAATCCATTTTAAATTCGATGTTGGTCCATAACATTTGTCGGAAAAAAATGGACCCCTAAGGAAAAAAAAAAACAGAAACAGCCATCGTAGAGTTTCTTTTTGCCTTGTCATGACATATGGAATGGCGAATTCTTGTCCTTTCAAGATAAATCATTATGAATCAAATTAAGTCAACACCACACACAGATTATAAATTAATTTTCTATTGGTAAGAGAAATTAATTCCAGAAAATTAATTCCCCCACTGCTAATTCTACCGAAGGAATTTAGTTAATTTTCCTAATTCCTTTTCAAATAGAACTTGCTTTCTTTTAATTTTTGATTATTGATTAGTAAAAACATCCTTTATGAACTATTTGGTATCGAGTTCTGTGGAGTCTTCATGAACTATTAGTAAACGCGTCCTCTATGTACTATTTGGTATCGAGTTATGTGGAGTCTTCATGGAGAAATATCATTGTCAGTTGAAGAAGTTTTAATAGTCTTATTTTTGTGCTCTTTCTTTAATGATTGGTTTCAAATTGCAAGAGAAAATATACCAACAAATGGGGAACAATCATGCCTTTGGTTGCATATATAATAGAAATTCCATCTAGTGAACATTTCTTATCATCTTTGTTTGTTATCTTCCTAACGGGAACTCCAACTTGCACACAAAAGTTGACTTAGACATGTAACAACTAACAACTACATATTCCTCCTCTAAATTCAATAAATTCCATTGAGTTAATTCACCACCTCTCATGACATTCAAATTTAGCCTAATTACATCGGTACAAAATTTTATGTTTTTACTTTTAATAAGAAAGATTTTCACAAATAATATACATAAAAATAAAATAAAAAATGCATGTTTGGATTTGAATGTGCAAAGAGTTAAATAACACATCACATCGAAGCCTATATGCGAAATAGTAAATACGGTGTCAAACTTCAGAAGATGAATTACCAAGCTGTACGATAAAAACCAACTAGTTCAAATCAGCTACATACATCAATGAAGACAAAGCAGGAATCGAGAAACAGCCAAAACTGTCTACGATGATGAAGCAGAACCAGAATCTATCCTGCCACTCTCATGACGCAGGCTGTTTTCTCTAGTGTAACAAGCCTTGGCACCCTGTACATGGAGAATTGGTCTTGATTAGATATTGACTCGATGCATAGTCGGATAGCATGCCAAATATATCTACAACGATAACACATATAAAAAACAGAGACGAAATACTCACTTGGAAGATAGTCCCAAGTTTTTTCAACGCTTTTGCTCGTTGTTTCAGAACATCCTTGGAGACACTAGGGTCTTTCAGTACCTGAAATAGAGCAGGGAGTTAAGAAATCAATTCGTTTTGCTTCATCCCGCGTGTCTATGGGATTATTTAATTAGGCATCTATAGCGAGATCAAATTAGTATAAAGAAGGGTGGGATAGCTCATGGCAATAAAACAACTGCTTTGCCGTTGAATATAGTTTTGGTTGTCTAGTGCTGCACAGTTTGTTATGTATCATATTCATAGCTAACATTAAATGGTCAATGTGGTAAAATTAGGAATTATTAGAACTCACATGTTGGCAGACGCGCGACAGAGTTGACTCAATATCGACCACATTGATCTGCCAGAGGGATTGAAGCATGACATCTTTTTTCTCTTCAATGACTTTCATTAAATTCTCTTCTTTGTTGTCTGCTTGGTTCAGTTTCTTCAGCTCATCCTGTATTTGAATTAACGAAACAGCACCTACAAATTCAGAGATGTATAAGCTTATCTGGTCCATTTGAAGGCCTGAACATAGATTAAAAGCGTAGAAGCCCATTTCACTAAATAGAAATCTCTTAATTAAAGAAGTATCATACCTGATGCTGCATTTACTTGTGACTTTATCTGATGGCCTTTATCTCGTACCCATTCTGCTAAAAATGGTACCTTCATATATCGTTTGTCCTTTCCAAGTTCTCTAGCAGCTTTTCTTGTGTAAATATAACCAATGGTGTGTAGCATAGCTTCACCGAAAGCTGAAGAAGGCAGCATTACAGGTTAATGCAAGTTGTAATAGTAATGAAAACCAATAAAAAATACAACATCAGCTAACATGGAAGGACCTTAAGGAAAATTAGTAATCGAACTTTTGAAATTCACTGAAAAGATCATTATCAACGGAAAAGAAATTGTGAGGTAATTTTAAAGCTTTTAACTTTGTGACTGTGTAAGTGTGCGTTAGTGTGGATGAAAAGAGAGTACAACAACCAGTTAGTTCCATTCTCAGACCACTGTAGTAAAACAATCATGGTTCAAGAACAAAATAATAATAATGAAAAAAAGAAAACAACCTTCATGCTTCATAACTTATAACACATTCCAATTATAAAGTGGTATTGTCTTCTGAGACCAAAGTTCCAAGTTAACCATGTACAGCTATGAAGCTCTTGCCTTAAACTAGAACAAGTTCAAATTTGGATAGAATTTGAATATCAGTCTTAATTCCTAGGCATTCTCCGGGGAGGCCAGCATAGATCATTCCATGTTAACACAGATTTTCCAAAACAACAATGTCCGAATTTCTATGAATTTTAACTAATGTTTTCAGTGAAAATACAAAAAAAGTTTACCAGCTGCTGAGAGGCGCCGCGCTTCTGAATTTGCCCACTTTACAAACTCCTCAGTTTGGCCTTCAACAAATGGTTCAAGGTTATTTTTCAAATTCGTTACTAGCTTGTCTTCCCTCTCTTTCTGCAATGCCTGCACATCGTAAACGGGATGAATCTCCAATAGGGGTATTACAAAGCTTAATGATCTGACAAAGTTAATAAATAATATACATACTCTCATCTTTTCCTGTATCTTCAGCTTACGAACTTCCATTTCCTGTGATTCTTCTTCAATTTCAACAGATGCCAAGCTAGCCAAAGCAAGCTGCCCAACGTAATCTTCGAAAAACTCACTTCCAAAGAGCATCCCAAACACAGTCGCAGGGTCCACCATGGAGTCCCTGGCATAGTAAAACATCACCCAAAGGATTTTAAGCAACTGACTTTAAGGGAATTGAATTTTTCATGTAAGGGTTATACCGGTAAAACTGATACTTGTAGTATAAAAACTTACTGTTGTATACCAGCCTTTCCATGCTTGTCATATGCCTCACGCTTCTCGGGATCACCTAAAACCTGATATGCCTCGCCAAGAACCTTTACATATTTACCGTAAGGAGGCAAATCAGTATATTAAAGGTAGCAAATGATGCAAAAAAAAGCAATATGCACAAATAAATTCTCAGTTTAGCTCAAAGAAAGTGCAAGGAAGCACATTGATGATAAAGAGCGGATCAAATATGCACAAACTAGCCTAAATTAAGAAAAAGTTACTCAGACTTTTCTCTTTGATAACAAACTTGAAATCGAAAAGATATCTAATTCGATCTTTATGAATCATCAATTATCTAACTGAGAGGCTAAATTATGGAGTTAACAAGAATATATTAACGTCAATCACATAATAAGATTTAAACTTTACGGAGTATCAAATTTGTATGCTTGCCTGAAAATTTTCAGCAGCTTTTGGATCTCCATGATTTTTATCCGGGTGGACTATCCTTGCCTGTAGAAGAACACATTAATATGCTCAGATAATGTGTTCATTACGCCAATTTCAAAACACAAAACAAGAACTGGCTTCCAATAGGAAATAACTAATATGCTCAGCTGCAGTTTCTGCGGCCAAATTTGAAGAAACGTAAACGAATTCAACAACTTGCAAATATAATGGAAACATTACTTTGATGTAATAAGCCTTCTTGATCTCAGCCGGGGATGCATCAACCTTGACACCCAAAATGTCATAATATGCAGTCTCCTTCACCATTGCTGTTTTCTCACCACAGCTTTTACCACCAGAAACACAACCCCAATGAAGCAGCCTCATGAGTAACACAAACAATGACAACAACAATAACGAAAATAAATTTTTTTTTTTTTAAATAACCCCAAAAAAGAATTATAAAGGGCACCTCATAAATGGATAAAGATCGACTTTTCATGCAATAAAAACCAAGAAGCAAAATCATTTGATATTGAAATCTAAACCAAATACTTTCTTGATAAACAAACAGTTACAAAACTAGAAATAAAAATCATGATAAATGTATAGATCTTAGCTAAATTTTTTTCATGTTACATAGAACAACAGCTGGGTAGATCACAGTAAACATATAAAAGAAAAAAAATTTAGAATCTAGAATCTTAAATCTACGTGGGATTGAAGTAACTCAGCTAAGCTAATAAAAAAATTGTAAATTTTTCAATGAAGATTGAACAGAGAAAGAAGGAGAGAGAGAGTGAGAGAAACTTACTTGTTTCAAATGGAAGTGAAGATCAAATCAGGAAACCCAGAAACAGAATCAGCAAAACAGATTATTACAACAACAATAATAATCACATGAACATGAATAATCAACTAGTTTATGTGACTGTGAATGTAAACAGATCTACTTCCAATTTTTACAGGTTCTGTTCTGTCGCCATTTTTTTTTTGGCCGGGGACATGCACACGTGGCCGTGTAATGTGGGACCACTCTCAAAAAGGGGCCGTACTGGACACCACACACTCAAGCCCGAATATGGTCCAGAATGTTTGTCAAAGCCCATATCTGGCCCAAAAAGTGTGTCAAATTTTTATTTATTTATTTATTTTTTCCGAAAACTGACACCATTGAGGGATAGGGGTCTGCGGGAGCTGATGAAATTGAGCTCTAAAAACACGGTATGGAATACAACTCCCATTCTAGAAGAGGGGTCTCCCAACATCTTGTGGTTTAATGACCAAATGTGAGATTATATTTAGGGATAATTATCCCGATGGCCACCCATTTGGTTGTGTACTATCAAAATGATTATTAAATGAAGAATTTATTTTAAAATGGTCATTTTAGACGAACAATGTAACACTAATGACCATTCGGCCGTCACACTCCATTTTAGGTGAACTATGTAATTATCCTTTATATTTACAATAACAGAGTTTGAACAATTGTGGTAAAACTACATTTTGAAGGCAAGAGACCTGGCAAAAAGTGTGTCAGAATTACTAAAGATTAAACTAATTTTTCAAAAAAATTATCTAAAATTTTCAAGTAATGCTACACGATCAAAAATCAACCAAATGACATGTCATTGTCATATAAATTATAAGATAATACGGTGAATGACATGTAAGAACCGATCACTTATCTTGTTAATTCATGTATGTAGAGAATGCATGTGAAACCATCTATTAATAGAATTTTATGTGATATTGTTTTTGCAGTGAACATAAACCAAAGACATAGACACTAAGGGACAAAACATGCATGAATCAGTTTATTGATGCCATTGCCAAACTACATTTTGGGATGATTCTTGCCCTGATCAATTGAAAATAATATATACAACATTTGGATCTTTTTCAAAATAAGCCATATCTTCAACATATATCCATGGTCACCCAAGCTTCAACTCTATCACCATTGCTTGATCCATCCATCAACAAAACTCCTTTATGAGGTCTCTGTAGTCTGTACTAAACTCACCCAAGCAGGCTTTCCCCAACCAAAATCTGCTTCATAAAATGGAAAATTTCTCACACTACTAAATATATGAAAATCTACCTCTCCTTTTCTAATTTCTTCAGATATTTCTATCTGAGGTTTCATGATCACCCTGGAGAAGAACTCATCTTCATCATCATCAGGACCTTCGATTACGTTTGCATACTCCATGATGGAGTTCCTTATTGCACCGCTGACTTGATCTACAAACTCATTCAACCCCCTTATCTTGCTTTCGTTTGCTTGATCAAATCTTGCGGTAATCGCTGTAAAAAGGTTTCCACAACAATTTTCTGGTATTTTCTTATAACTTCTCATATTCATTAGCACTGACAATATAGAACTCCTGAAGCGTCTGTATCTTTCTCGAGTTGCATTGATTTGAGCCCGCCATATCAACGCTATCAAAACAACATTTGTTGAAGGTTTGCAGTTGAGTTTCGACATAGCAGCCTGATGATCTTTCAAGTTTGATATTTTTTTCTCATCGAACACAAACCTTTTGTAACACCTTGATCGGATTTGGATTTGGGAAGAGATGGAAGTTGGTACTCGGATAAATCTCTCGGTGGGAAGAGAATACCAGCTTCAAAGTTTGGGACAATGACATCATTTATATTCCCTACTTTGCATGCGTTTGCCCATCCATTTATGAACATAAAGAATGTGAAACCATCTACTATTCTATGTGAAAGTCGCACACCAATAGCTAGTCCACCACAATTGAAAATATTAATTTGGATAGCAGCGAAAGGACTTGTGGCAGATTCTTCTACTTCATCAGGAAAAAACGATCATTAACAAGAGCTTCAACATATTCGACCCCTTCATCGTTGCAATTTATCGAGTGGTTCTCCTTGATATATCTTCCGCTATAGGGTAGTACAAAGTTAAGATTTCAGACAACGATTTCTTCAACAACTTCTATCTTTGATGATCAACATGTTCAAGTGTTCAACCGAGTCTACGTGATGATGGTTTCCAACATTGGATGAGTAGTAGAAAATCATTGCCACAGTTCGTGGAGACGTAATTTGATCCATGAATGAGATGCTCATGTTTTGAGGATGAGATGGAGTTGGAATTGCTGGTTTAATTAATTTCTTGGAAATAATTTGAACCTCCATGGCAGTGTTTGGGTGATAGGTTATATGTATCAAACTTATATAAAAAGGGTTTTGTGCTTTTCAATCTTTCAGTAAGGTCAAAGAGTGTTAAAAGAATGTTTGGTTTGAAAACCTTGCGATATATGAACCTAACCTACCTATTTATAGTGGAGTCCTCTAGGATTTATTTTAGAGGTGTGCATTCATTAGCTTGATCGGATTTGAGGACATAATTGGATCAGATTGGATCTTAAATTCTAAAATATTTTTTATTAAATTAAATCTTGGATTTTCATATTAAAATCAAATTCCTTAATAATTTTGGTACTTCCAAAAGTGTTCTTCAAAAAGAAAAACTTACAAAAGTGATTATTTGATAATTTGAAATGATTTGACTGCAGTTTTGAGAAATATATGAGGGTTACTTATGGGAAAATAATTATGGAATAATCTACTGTGAGATTTATTAAATCTTTTAAAAGACCAAATTATCTCTGTTAATTTAACATGAAGACATTTTTATTCCAACATTTATTTCATATAAATATATTGTTATTATTTATTATTATAATTTAAGTTTTTTTTAATAATTATTTGAAATGGTCAAATTTAATTAATTTTTAATCTAGTTTTATAATAATTAGTAGACTATTTTTTTATATACTCCTAGATTACATAAAATAGACGAAGTAGATCTAAACCTACAAACAAACAAACAAACAAACCGCTACAACTAGTACAAGATTTAGTACTTTGGAACTAGCTATTTGCTAATACCAGTAAATATGTTGGTAACGTGAATTATATAAATATATAGCAGTTCTATCATGAGGGATCCATTATTTAATTGTCTCCTTTGTCAATATATTTACAATGCAAACCAATAAATAATTGCCTTTCTTCTTTAATTAACTTTAAAGGATTATCATTTAATACAAGTTATATATATATATATATATATATATATATATATAGAGGAAATAGGGGTATATAGCACTTTTTAAATTTTGAATTGTGCAACTATCAAACTTTAATAACTCTTGTTTTAATAGCACCAAAAATGAAATTTGGACAAAAATACCCCCCAGTTTCTTTTCTTTTCTCTTGTGTGTCCTTCACCTTCTTCTTCCTTTTTCCAAAACCTCCATTGATGGAGCTTCAGTGGAGGTGCCACCTCCGACCAGCGAGTTGACCGGCAAAACCACCGGGAAAACGTTCATCGGGTGCTAATAATTGTAACCGAAGTGTTCGTTTTCATTTTCGAGTTGTGTAGAAAGAGAAACGAAGCAAAATCCAAACCGTCGCGAATCTTCATCGTCCGATCTATGACAATCCGTCGTGAATCTGATGATACCGATGGCGCCAACAAACTCGACATCGTTCAATCTTCTAGATCTAACTATTTTCAGAGTCAACTGGCGACGTCGTCGGATCGTCATTGTCACCATAGATGGAGGTTGAACATAATAAGTCTCGAACAAACTTGAATTAAATCTCGAAACGAATGAATAAGTCTCGAAAACGCATGAATAAGTCTTGAAAAAATCATGAATAAGTCTTGAAACTACAAATAAGTCTCGAATTTTCGAGAAAAAAAATAAAAAGGAAAAGAGTAAGTGGGGGTATTTTGGTCTCATCACCTATTTTGGTGCTATTAAAACAACACTTATTAAGTGGTGCTATTTGCACAAGCCCTCCCCCAAAAAGTGCTATTTAACTTTTGAACCCTATAGATATATATATTCTCTCTCCACTCTCCACTCTCCTCTCTCCTCTTTGCATATCAAAACTTTTGCAATAATAAAATTTCAAGATTTAGGATAAAACAGTAGATTTTGTTGTTGTTGGTAATAACACAAAAGTATTGCCTTGATTAATAATCCGAGTTCAGTAATTGTAAGACACCATCATGAAGATTTAAAATAACACATGTGAAGTTGTGTATCGCGTGGATTGGAGGGGATGGATATCTCATTAAAAAAATTTATAATCAACAAATAGATGGAGTCCATAAACATATGAGCAATTATTCTCCACCTTACGGGTTTCATTAATTTGCTTTCAACTAGGGGTGTACCGAGGAATTTTTGTTAGGGTGGGCTAAAAAAAAACTATATATATATAGTGGTTCTCTCATGAGGGATCTCTCATTTTAACATAAAGTAAAAACCTTCATGAAATTCATAAATTTGAATGAATTTTTACTTGAATTTTTTGTGCATGATAAGTAAACAAAATTCAAAAAATTTTCAAGCACTACAACATTGTTTTTATTCCATTGAGATTAAGAAGGCAAACTTGAATCCCTATCCCTGACATTATATAGAGAACTTGATTCACTCCCACTTGATAATTTTTTATTTTATTTATTTTCCCGAAGTATGAAAACATAGTTTTTCTTGGCTTTGATATATGATTGTTTGACATTATAACATAAAATTATCAAACAATTTGTCTAAATGATATTTTATAAATTATAATATAACGCTGAAATAATAAATTATAGTAAAAAAATAAATTCATAATTTTTTTTTTTTAACAAAACACTAGCTTAAAATTATGAATAACAAACCCAAAACTCTAACTTATTAATTAGAAAAATAAATTTTAACAAAAAAAAAAAATCTAAATTGAAGAACCGAATATAAATATTTTTTTTATTCAAAAAGAATAAGACTATTTTTATATATTTAATTTTGTAATCGTTAATCTTAGATGGTCGGACAACGGTAATAATTATTAATTAGAATGAAAGGGAAAATGGGATTTGGGATGGAGATAATTTATAAGAGAGAGATAATTGAGATTTGAGAGGGAGAGGGAGAGGGAGAGAGAGGAGAGATAATTGGGATTTGGGAGTCTTGGGAGGTGAGAGTTAGAGTTAGAGAGAGATAGAGGGGAAGAAAGAAGAATCAGGAGTTGAGTTGGGTTGGAATGTGTGATGGACTGATGGGAGAGGAAGAGAGAATGGGTGTGACTGTTGAGTTTAGGCTTTTAGTTGAGATGTACTAATTACACAAAAAAATAAATAAATAAATAAATAAAATTGCAAAAAGCTAGCCCGGCAGCCCTCTATATTGGTCCGCCTCTGCTTTCAACTTTTTTTTTTTTTTTTTTGACAGAGAACAAACAAAGCAACAAAGCAACAAACATCTAACCAAATGAATCCACTAGAACCTCTTCGGCTGCGCAACACAGGTACTCTTCCAACCAGAACCTATCCTCCTCAAGAAGAAGAGCATTTTTGGCTAGAATGTGAGCAACCTGGTTGCCCTTTCTGGGGACATAACTGAAACTAAACTCAGTCAACTCAGAACAAAGGACAATAATGTCTGAGAGAATCGAACCACACACTGAATCCAGGTGGCTCTCAGTGTGTGGTTCGATTCTCTCGGACATTTTTTGTCCTTTGTTCTGAGTTGACTGAGTTTAGTTTCAGTTATGTCCCCAGAAAGGGCAACCAGGTTGCTCACATTCTGGCCAAAAATGCTCTTCTTCTTGAGGAGGATAGGTTTTGGTTTGGAAAAGTACCCATGTTGCCCAGCCGAAGAGGTTCTGGTGGATTCGTTTGGTTAGGTGTTTGTTGCTTTGTTGCTTTGTTTGTTCTCTGCCAAAAAAAAAAAAAAAAAAAAAAAAAAAAAAAAAAAAAAAAAAAAAAAAAACAGTTAAAAGCAGAGGCGGACAGCCTCTACTTTCAACTTGGTTTGTGTGTGTTTGACTGTTTGTTTGCTTATAGCATGTCAAAGTTTTTTGTCTTCCTTTTAAAAGAAATGCATATCATAGTAGGGATGGGCGTGGGGGCCCAATGGGGCGGGGGAGGGTACCCCCACCCCCACCCCCATTCCTCAAACCTCCCCGCACCACCTCCCCCAAAATCCATTTGGGGGGACCAGTGGGGGGGACGTTTTGGGGGGAGGTTCCCCCACCCCCACCCCCAAAACCCATTTCTCCCATTTCATTTCCTTTTCAATTCTAAATTTTAAATCTTCAACCCGAAAAGTAATAAAAATACAATAAAAAATCCAAAATAATTGCATAATACATATACATATTATTTTGGGGGTTAATTACATCTTATAAATGAACAACTATAACATTTAATTTTAATAATTTAATATTATAATTTATAATTTGTTTTAATTTATATATATTATTTTGGGGGCTCCAATGGGGTTTTGGGTTTGGGGCAAGGTACCCCTACCACCTCCCCCAAAATATGTTTGGGGGCAAAGTTTGCCCCCACCCCCACCCCCAAAATCCATTTGGGGGCAAAATTTGCCCCCAAAACCCCATGGGGGCCGTGGGGGATGGGGCCCCATGGGGAAACGCCCATCCCTATATCATAGTGTAAAAAAAATCCAGTAAACATAAATAATTCCATTGAGCCGTTTTATGCTAAATCCTGAAATTTTATTATTGCAAAAGTTTTGAATATGCAAAGAGGAGAGAGACAGAGATTATATTTTAAAAAAACTGAAATTAAATGACAATATATTAAAGTTAAAGAAAAAAAGGCAATCTAGGAAATTATTTGTTAGTTTGCATTGTAAATATATTGAAAAAGGAGACTATTAATAAAAGCTATAAAATTAATGTGAAAAATTTAATGTTGTCAACATGTCACCACATGAACAGAGAGTAGATTGAGAGAGTGTATCTAGCACTCCTCTTAAGGATCAGATCAGATTTCCTCTAAAATTGGATCATATCATATTGTAATATCTTCGACCCAATCTGATCGGATCAGATCAAATATTGGATCATGGCAAATCCAATGGATCTGATCCGTTGCACACCCCTAGTTGGCTATCATAAATACTCTCATCTATACTAACTATCACTATCCAAAATCTTCCTCCTAAGTATCTAAATATATATAAGAGAAACAATCTAGAAGTTGGGCATAGAGAATGGGTTATGGGTCAGACCTTGTGAAATAAGTGGGACAAGGTTTGGCATGACGTTACCAAGCACCCAAGTTGGGCGGGTCAGGACATTCGGCTTTAATGTCAATATATTTTGGGGAGGAGGCCAGACTCAAACCCACAACCTTACATAGGTATGAGGGGCAAATCACTAAACCTCATTTGCCTGAAAAAAAACATAATAAGTTAATGAGACATGTTATATTTATGATATAATAAGTTATTTTGTCTTTTTTAATCGAATCAAATTATTAATTACTAAAAATAATAATAGTAATGATACATGTTGAATTATTAAGTTATTCAAGTTTGAGTTGAATTTGAGACGAGTCATTTACAATTCAACACATATTCGATTTGATTATACATATTCGATTTGATTCAACCCATTGTTAGGTCTACATTTGGCTTTAATGTCAATAAAGATTTGTAGAAAAAACATAAGAAGTTAATGATACATGCTATATTTATGATGTACTAACAATGAAATCACAGACAATATGTCTTTTGTTTGCTGAATTTATCTGATCAATCCTACACGCTTCATGCGGATTACAAAGTGAAATTCAAAGTACTGAATGAGTAATCAAAACAATAATTTTGAACATAGTATGTATGATGGCAACAATGAAATGCTGATCTCAAATGTTGAGGCGTCTCCAAATTTTAAACGGAGAAAATTGTCAGAGGCTTGGGAAGACTACTACATAGAACATAAAGGAGAAGATGAGAAAGTTTGGGCAAAATGTAATTTTTTTAATAATTAAGTTGAAATATACAGGTTAAACGAAACTTTAATTCTCAAGATTCATATGAAAAAAATGCCTATTAAATTAGGAAAGTCGTAGCTGAAACTGAAATTGTATAGTAGCTGAACCCTAAAATAATTTATTCTTGACAGAAGTTTGTTTGGCTTGCATTTCAACATAATTTAATATTTTACACATTGCGTAAATAATGCACTGCACCCAATCGTCACCATCTTTTCCATCTATGAACTAAACCTTGTACTTTGCATGCCTTTGCCCATCCATTTGTAAACATAGAAAATGTGAAAGCATATCGATTATTCTATGTGAAAATCGCATACCAAAGGCTAGTCCACCACAATTGAAAATGTTAGTTTGGATAGCAACTGATGCAGCAGAAAATTCAACGCAAAACAATAATCGATAAAAGAAAGGGTAACCGATTCGAATCCGTTGATTCGCGCACGATACCGGAAGCAAACTCTACTATTAATCTGTTGATCTGTGCACATATACCAGAATAATAGACTTTAAATTCGTTGACCCTCGCAAAGGTACCGAAAATGGATAAAAAGAGATGGTCTCTCTACAATTTTATTAATCTTCAAAAACTAAAATCCTTGTTAGGGTACATCGTCTTTAAATAGGAAAATAAAAACCTAAAATAACTAGTAAAGCAATAAAATTATCAATTTCCTTATAAAAGAGATAATTGAGATAACAATGGAAATTAAAAATACTAGAATCCTAAAATATTAAAAACCTATCTAATAAGGAAATAAGATTTGATTTAACAAAATCAAATCATAAAATATTTAACTACCTAATTAAATATACAATAAAAAGAAACATAATAATCAATATTAATTACAAGACTATTTTTAAAATAAAAAGTCTTCAAGAAAATCTTCAATAATATCTCTTGCATCAACAATTAATGCACTTGTGTTAGATTCCTCAACTTCATTAGGAACAAAATATTTCAACTCCTTGGGTTCAATTTCTCCTCGGAGAGTTTGAGATAGCTGACCATTTACAAGAGCCTTGGCATATTCGACCCCTGCATCATTACAATTGATCAAGTTGTTCTCCTTGATATATCTTCCGGCTAGAGGGTAGTAGAAGGTTAAGATTTCCGAAAGCAATTTCTCCAATATTAATAACTTCTGCCTTTCAACAATATCTGAGTCTGCTTGAATATTGATGCCATTGGCTGGGTAGTAGAAAATGAATGGCACAGTTCGTGGAGAAATAAGTTGATCCATGAACAATATAGTCATGTTTCGAAGGTAAGATGGGGTTGGAAAACCAATGGTTTAATCAATTTTTTGGAAACAATTTGAAAATCCAAAATTGCTACTGGTGGATTCCTGGTGAATTTCTATTGGCTAGCTTCTCCGGTTTTTGAGTTGCTACTACAGAGCTCTGATGTTTTGTATTAATAAAAATGAGTTTCAACTCAATATAAAGAGATTGTAGAAGACCCTAAATTGCTATCAAAGTACATATAACTTTACGGCGATAAATAAATACCGATGCCAACTACCAACTACTCTTGAGAACTCTCAAACTTCTTAATAAGTGCATTAATTCCAACACTATTATGTCGTTTTTTTTTTTTTTTTGCCATGGACATGCACACTTAGAGAATCTCCAAAAGGCTCTTTAGATGAGATATTTGTTAAAGTTAAACGAACCACATAAGCATATTTGGCTCCAACAGACTCTTCAAATGAGACTCTTCAAATAAAATTTTACTTCTCTCTCTTTACTATTGAAGAGCAACTTCTCCCTCTTCAATTATTATTATATTATTTTTTATATCACATCATCATTAATATTTGACATCTATATCATTTTATCTTTTTATTAAATTCAATTAATATATAATAAGTTTTAATTTATAAATTTTATCATCATATATATTATATTGTTAGAAAGGTCTCACCTAGATCTTTAAAATGAGACCAATATTAAATATTTAATAATAACATATTATTATTTTTAACTTGAAAAAAATGGAGGGTAATTAGATTTGTTGGGATAGGAATTTGAGTGCTTTCATTAAAATAATATAAACACATTTCTAATTGAAGAGTCTTTTGGAGGGGCTTCTCTTTTTTCACTCTTTAAATTGCTACATAGGTAAGCAAATAGACATTTGAAGAGTGAAAATAGAAGAGACTTTTGAAGATGCTCTTAGCATGACCCATCAGGGTCACAACCCAAAAATCAATTCAAATAATATGACAAGTGATTTGTCATTATCATATATATTATGGGATGATGTACTCATGTACTGATGTACATGTGGTGAATGGAAAATCATTTGCCATAATGCCATATCATTAATTTGGACAAATTTTTAGCTGCTCAGAAGAGAGAATTGGATTCAAAGTTGGGGATAATAACATCGATCATGCATCAATTAATAATAATTCTATTTGATATTGTACTTAGAACTGAACATAAAAACCAAAGACATAGAATTAAAGGAAAACAGTACACTACATACATCAGTTTATTGATGATCAACTTCTGGTTGGACACATCACAATTATGCCGACAACATTTTTGGGTGGGGATGGGAATATTGCCATTTCCATTCCTGCTCAGCTCATTGATTAATAATACTACATCTGGATCTTGTTGAAAATAAGCTAGCCATATTGACCTCTTCCATA
Organism: Acer saccharum; assembly: GCA_030490815.1. Taxonomy (NCBI): domain Eukaryota; kingdom Viridiplantae; phylum Streptophyta; class Magnoliopsida; order Sapindales; family Sapindaceae; genus Acer; species Acer saccharum. Next base: position 6,080,850 of record CM059870.1, read on the forward strand.
GTCACCCAAGCTTCAATTCAATTGAGTTTGCTTTGTAGTTTGATCCATTGCTTGAGTAGTAGAAAATGTTTGGAACAGATCGTGGACAAACAAGTTGATCCATGAACGATATACTCATGTTGTGAAGGTGAGATGGAGTTGGAATTGAGGTTTAATTAATTTTTTGGAAAAAACTTGAATCTCCATGATGGAGTTTGGGTGATCGATATATTATATGTATCAAACTAATAGCTCAATATATGTTTTAGTTTCAGTAGGACGCGTTTACTAATCAGGAATGAGAGGAATCAGAATCAAATTCCATTAGAAATTAAAGGGAATGGAAGGGAATCGGAATTAAGTTACTAAATTCCATTATTGTGTTTACTAACTTTTAAGAATTAGAAATGGAATCAAATTTATACAAAGTTGATTACAAAAATATCCTTGTATACAAAAAATAGCCGTATTTATACCTATGAGAGATGTATGAGTATAGCTAATAAATAAATAAATAAATAAAGTTTTTTTTTTTTTAAGAAAAAAAGAAATTCAAAACAAAGCAACTGTATAATTGACGGTTCACACACACACACACACACACACATATATATATATATATATATATATATATATAGTGAGTCTCTCATAAGGGATCTCTTATTTTAAGTTCGGTAAGGACCTTGATGAAATTGCGTTGATTTCTATGAATTTTGATCTGAATTTTTTTTGTGGATGATAAGTTCAATGAAATATACCAATAAAAAAAAATTAAATTTTTTTCAAGCACTACAACTATTTATCCCGATTTTGTTAAATATGAAGGCATTGGAAAATGGACGAAATATAGGAAAATTCAAGAAAAATAATTGTAGTGCTTAAAAAATTTTCAAATTTTATTCATAGGTAAATTTCATTTAACATATCATCCACACAAAAAATCAGATTGAAATTCATAAAAATGAATGTGATTTCATAACAGTCCTTACCGAAATTACAATAAGAGATCCCTTATGAGAAAACCACTATATATAAATATATATATAATCAAGACAGTTGTTCACTCTTTTTTTTTTTTTTTTTTTTTTTTTTTTGAAGTGGGAATATTTTTGTAAGAATATATGAACTCCCCTTTCAATTAGGAAAGGGAACTTGATTCATAGGGTAAGTGGGGGGAATCAAGTTCCCTTTCATTCAGGAACTTAATTCCTGATATGTGTATGGGGTTCATAGAACTTAATTTCCCACAAATTTAGTAAACATATGAATTTAAAAATCAGGAACTTAATTCCCTTTTCTCAAATAGAATTCCTGATTAGTAAACACACCATAAGTTCAATGCATAGTTTTGCCATTTATGTCAGTAAAAATTTTACTACCAAACAAAACACACTCACGGATGTCGTGTGTGCAAAAGTTTTCTTAATCCCTACACTTCATGTTGACTACACCGTGAAATCCAATATAGGCATATTGAACACTGAACCAAAGTTTGCTTTTGGCAGTGAAATGCTTTGGAAATTGGAATGCCAAATGCAATGGGAATCCGAAGCTACATTTATTATTATTGTCTTACTTAAATTTCGGGCCAAATCAGGTTTGAATCTTATGAATTCCTGCTTGGACACGTAGCTATAAGCTGTGCTAGTTTTTCTTTCAGCTTGCCACACCCACACAAAGTTTCTTTGTGATAATCTTGTGGAGAATTTTATATATAATAATTATTATCGGGATTTTGGCTTTTTTGTTTATTTGTTTAAAATCCATTTTGTCACTCTTTAAGGTTATAAGAGTCCGCTCAATAATGTTACATAAATGGTCTCATAAAAAAAAAAAAAAAAAAAAACATGTGAAAATTTCACATCAAAACCTAATAATAATAAGGGTAGTTTAACAATTAACACTACCATCATAATAATAATAATAATAATTGAAACTAATTAATGCACGGTGTGTATAAAACTATCTAGAGGGGGGGTGAATAGATTTTACGCTTTTTACCCAATTTTTCGTGTTAGTTAAAATTACGAAATTACCCTCAAGATAATATAAACAAGCAAGTGTAATATGGTGCGGAAATTAAATTGACACTTGAATTTTTACGTGGAAACCCTCACGGGAAAAACCACGGGCTATGTAAGTAAGCCACACTCGAACCTCGAATCCACTAAATGTGCAAACGATTACAACCTAATCCCGGAAGTAATCACACACCTACCTAATCCCGGTATGAGTGAACCTAGTCCAATTTGCTTGCGATCTAAGCAACCTAATCCCGATTGCTACACACAAGACTTAGCTTCTCTTGAAGAGAATACAACCCTAAGTGAATATATGAAAATATCCAAAATGCAACATAGAGCAAGGGAAACCCTATATGCTTATCTAAGATGATTAATATGCAATTAAGAGCAATCCTAGATATCAAAACTAAATGACATGTCAATTAGTTTAGCTAATCAATATCAAGCACAAAAACCTAATATGCTAGCACAATACAACTTCTCAAACATACATCATACTAATCTCAATCTTGTATTCAACAAATATAAAATCACATACAAGTAATTAAATTGAGATTGCTAGATAAGAGAAACACAAAATATGTAAGATATTAGTGAAAAGCTTACCAAGCAAAGTATGATGAAGAATCCATGCAAGATGTCATCTAGATGATCTAAGATGATGCTAGATGATGATTGATGATCATGGAACAAGTGTTTGAGTAAATAAAAATGAGTTCTTTGGAATTTTTCTTCTCTTTGAAAAATCTCCTAAGTATGGAATCTGAATATGAACTCTTGTGATTGACCTAAAGTCAAAGTGGCATATATATAGGGGGCCAAAACAAAGTGTGGTCGTTTTGATAAGTTTGCCCACTATTTGCCATGGGCGCTGTACGTAGGGCGCCCTTGTACAGCGCCTGTACAGCGCCCTTGCACTGTTTTCACGAGGGAAACAGAGTGGCGCTGTACGTACAGCGCTTTGTACCGCGCCACGTACAGCGCCCCAACAGCGACCCAACAGCGACCGATTAAATCGATCAGGTCTGAACAGCGCACAATGGGCGCTGTTCGTACAGCGCTTCTGTACAGCGCTTTTGGGGGCGCCCAATGCAAAAATGCAATCCTAAGTCTAAGCATGACAAGGCAATTGGATATGCAAGATGCAATCAAACTAACATGCAAGAAGAGATGTTCATGAGCATTAAGGCACACATAAAAGACACACAACATATAAGGATTAAACATATGCATGAGTTGTGAGTGTGTGCATCTATCTCTTCAAGACAAGTAAGCACTTAGAATATTACCTTTGGTGCTTGTCAATAGTGAGGTCTTCAAAAGGGCCTAAGCAATAACAACAACATCTAAGCTACCCTTACAAAGCATCCCCACATGTGGTTTGATCACGAAATAAGCCAATTAAACACAACGGGAATCCTAACAATCTCCCCCTTTGGCTATTTCGTGACAAAACCACCACTCACATTGATTCCTCACATAGAATTAGAAACTACGGGACTACAATGATTATCTACATTACAAAGAGATAAGAAAGTAAAAACTTCAAGTCTTCAATCTCTTGTAGAACAATCAAGCCCTGAAAATAAAGTTTCTAGCATTTCCAATACAAGTAAAGTGTGAGATTAATCATGTGAGAACAATACCAAGCATTTGCATTTTTAGAATTTAGGCACAACATTAGCAAATGTATGCAATGAATGGTAAATGCAATGCTCCCCCTCAAAGTATGTTCTCCCCAAAATGCACAAAAGCTTCTATATTTTGCAACTCCCCTTACCATATCCTACTCCCCCTTTTTGTCATGATATAGGCAAAGGAGTAGTCCCCAACCGGGTCACTCAAAGCAACGAGAGATAGAAGCATGCAAGATATGCATATACATATAAGTCACTTTATGCACTTCAATTAATTTGAGAGAAACAAGGAGATTTATTTGAGAAAATGTGTGAATCCAACATGCTTTGCATACAAGACATATAGCATTCAAGTCCAAAAAACAATGGTATTTGGCAAAGCAAATGACAAAGGTTTCTAATTTGAATTCAAACCAATTTCACCAATGTCATGGGAAAAGCAAGGATATAGAGATTATTGATTTCAATTTTAAGAGCAACTATATCCAACTTTATAAGCGAAACATGGCATGAGCGACTTTGCACCCTATTTGATTTTTCCGGATAAGAAATCCGTATGATAGTAACCATGTTCAACTAATAAAGAAAGAGAGACATATGGAATGTAAATTCCTTTGAACGGATACAAGATCCTTTATTCATTTTGAGTCTCATTAGCTTTCACACAAGTTTTGCATTTTTAAGAATATGCAATCATCAATTCATGCTTTTCATGTGAGCATGTTGTATGAATTTCATGCTTTTTCATTTAGCATAAGCATGTTATTTAAGAAACATCATGTCATGGAGATAACTATAGGTCATTCACATCATACTTCCTATGTAAATCTCCTAGTCCAAAAATGCATGTTTGAACATAAATATGACATGGATTGTAGACAAGCAAGGTTCACACTTATAGAATTTGAAAGCATATATACATATGTACAACCAAGCTTACTCAAGCAATCAAAAGAAGAGGCATAAGTTATTTCAAATTTTTTGCAAGTTACATGAATGCAAAATAGCTCTCTTTGCTTGAGTTCCCCATATGGGGTCAATCATGGAACATCACTCCACAAGACATATCCCAATAGATCTACTAAGAGTTTTAAATCGAGTAGCATCTAAGGGTTTAGTAAATAAGTCCGCAAGTTGATCATTAGTACCTACATGTTCAAGTACTATGCATTTATTTTCAACAAGCTCTCTAATGAAGTGATGGCGGATGTCAATATGCTTAGTTCTAGAATGTTGAACCGGATTCTTGGAAATATTAATAGCACTCATGTTATCACAAAAGAGAGTGAGAGTACCTTGGTTGAATCCGTAGTCTACAAGCATTTGTTTCATCCATAGGAGTTGTGTGCATCCACTCCCCGCGGCTATGTACTCGGCCTCGGCCGTGGACAAGGAAATTGAGTTTTGCTTCTTGCAAAACCAAGACACCAAGTTGTTGCCTAGAAAGAAGCAACCGCCCGATGTGCTCTTCCTATCATCACAATTTCCTGCCCAATCCGCATCACTAAAGCCAACTAGACTAGCATTAGTGTCAAAAGAGTACCAAATCCCATAGTTGGATGTCCCATTCACATAGCGAATGATCCTCTTCACACAAGAGAGGTGGGACTCCTTAGGATCCGCTTGGTACCTAGCACACACACCCACACTAAAAGATATATCGGGCCTACTTGAGGTCAAGTAAAGCAAGCTACCTATCATGCCACGATATAGAGTTTGGTCCACACTTTTACCACTAGCATCCTTGCTTAGCTTCAAAGTTGTACTCATGGGTGTATCACAATGTTTGGCTTTCTCTAAACCAAACTTCTTCACTAGGTTCTTAGCATATTTGGCTTGGGTTATGAAAATCCCATCATGCATTTGCCTAATTTGCAAACCTAGGAAGTAACTAAGCTCACCAACAAGACTCATCTCAAATTCAAGAGACATGACATCAACAAATTGTTGGACTTTGGTGTTGTTGGTGGAGCCAAAAACTATATCATCAACATATATTTGAGCTATGAAAAGCTCATCATTGTCTCTCTTGATGAATAGTGTCTTGTCAACACTACCTCTTGTGTAGTTGTTGTCAACAAGAAATTGAGTGAGGCGCTCATACCAAGCCCTCGGTGCTTGTTTCAACCCATAAAGTGCCTTCTTGAGGCGATAGACATGATTGGGGTGGTGTGCATCCACAAACCCCTTAGGTTGTTCAACAAACACTTCCTCTTGCAAGAAGCCATTGAGGAAGGCACTCTTGACGTCCATTTGGTGCAATTTGAACTTGTGCACACAAGAGATGGACAAGAGAAGCCTAATGGACTCTAAGCGGGCAACGGGAGCAAAAGTCTCCTCAAAGTCGATACCCTCAATTTGAGAGTACCCTTGTGCTACAAGTCTAGCCTTGTTCCGCACTATGTTGCCATCCTCATCGGATTTGTTCCTAAATATCCATTTTGTGCCTATGACATTAGTGGTCTTAGGCCTAGGAACTAGAGTCCAAACCTCATTCCTTTCGAATTGGCTTAGCTCTTCTTGCATGGCAAGAACCCAAAATTCATCATTTAAGGCTTCTTCAACCTTTTTGGGTTCAATTTGAGAGGTGTAACATGTATAGCTAATAAGATTAGCAAGTTGGCGTCTAGTCCTAACACCCTCATTTACCTCTCCAATGATATCTTCTTTATCATGGAGTTTCCTAACCCATGGAGCGGGTTCTTTAGAGTCCAAGAGAGGAACTCTATCAATAGGTTGTGTGCCATCATTGTTGACATTAGATGTCCCAACATTAGGCGACACCACAACCTTCTCCAAAGGAGAATCATCACTAAAAATAACCTCCTCATCATGATCATTAGACTTGAGCCTAGTATCATCAAATACGACATTGGATGATTCCATAACACTTAGAGTCTTTAAATTGAAAACTCTATAGGCTCTACTATTTAAGGCATAGCCAATAAAAATACCCTCATCACTCTTAGCATCAAACTTGCCAAGTTGATCACGGTCATTCAAAATGTAGCATTTGCTTCCAAAAGTGTGGAAGTAGCTAACATTTGGCCTCTTGCCTTTCCATAACTCATAGGAGGTGTTTCTAGTACCGGGCCTTAGGAACACTCTATTTCCTATATAGCAAGCCGTGTTAATGGCTTCGGCCCATAGGTTCCTAGGGACATTGTTGCTAAGCAACATCACACGGGCCATCTCTTGGAGGACCCTATTCTTCCTCTCAACAACTCCATTTTGTTGAGGTGTCCTAGGAGCAGAAAATTCATGGGAGATGCCTAAACCATTACAAAAGGTTTCAAAGGTGGCATTCTCAAATTCTCTCCCATGGTCACTTCTAATCCGTTTAATGCTTCTAATGTTAGAATTCATTTCATTTTGCAATTTAGTACAAAGCATTTTAAACTTATCAAAAGTTTCGGATTTTTCTCTAAGAAAATATGTCCATGTAAATCTAGAGAAATCATCAACACAAACAAAAATGTATCTCTTTCCACCCAAACTTTCGGTTTGCATGGGACCCATGAGGTCCATGTGGAGAAGCTCAAGTGGCTCCTTGGTGGTGAGATACTTACCCTTTTTGTGCATGCTTTTGGTTTGCTTTCCTTGTTGGCAAGGTCCACAAATGCCATTGGCTTTCTTCCCAAGCTTAGGGAGGCCACGCACACAATTGAACTTTCCAAGGGTCCGTAGATCCCTAAAGTTCATGTGGCCAAGTCTTTCATGCCACAACTCAATTTGCTCATCCATGGACACATGATTAGATACAATTCTAGCTTCAAGACAATAGCAATTGTCGCTAGATCTCATGCCTTTCAATAAGGTTTGTCCATCGGGTTTAAGGATAGAGCAATAATCTTTAGAGAACAAGACGGAATATCCTTCATCACTAAGATGTGAAATGCTAATTAAATTGGCTTTCAAGCCATCAACAAATAAAGCATTGGATAAGGAGGGTAATCCGGGAACGGAAATGGTTCCTTTCCCTATAACATTTCTTTTGGATCCATCACCAAAAGTGACATTTCCACCTTCCTCCATAACAAGAGTCTCGAAGAAACTCTTGTTTCCCGTCATGTGCCTAGAGCACCCACTATCCAAGTACCAAAAATTAGAAGAATTTGCCTTCAAGGCTATTTGTGCAACATGGCAAACATTTTCATTCTTTCTAATCCACTTAGCAACAATTTTAGCTTTCTTAGTGGCCTTTGGTACATGTGCTCTACTATTTCTAGGATCATGCAAATCAACATTTTCATTCCTAGAAACATGCATCTTGGCTCTATTCTTTCTCTTTTCAATCATGCTTTGTTTTCTACACATTTTAATATATTGAAAGCAATTTGGTCTAATATGACCATCACAACCACAAAAGTGACAAATAGGAATGAAAAAAGGAATCATACCTCGCCTTTGAGCACGTCCATGTCTTTGTGGATATGTGGGTTCAATCCGTCTTCGTTGTTGAACCGGTCTTGGTTGCTTCCAAGCTTGAGGTTGCATGATTGGTCTCTTTCCTTTGTGAGCCAATTTGGGAGGAGTGTTGGCTTGAGGAACCTTAGGAGGTTGAGCTTGAGTTTTCCTTCTTGGCCCCATTTTCACTTGTGCATTAGAGCTTTGTCCTATTTCTAACTTTTTCTTAGGAGGTTGCACAAATGAAATTTCTTCATTCTTCAAGCTCTTGACAAACACGGTCTTGTTAGAGGTTGAGATTTTCTTGCCATCTTCATACCCAAGACCTCTCTTGTCACTTGGACTCTTTCCAACACCAAGTAAATGATCAAGCTTCTTGGTGCTAGAATCTATCCTAGCCAAGGACCCTTTAGCTTCTACAAGTTCCCTCTTCAAGCCTTCTTCATTTCTCTTGGACAAGTCTAACTCCTCAATTAACTTATCCTCTCTCCTCTTCAATCTTTCCACTTGTTCACTTAAGTGGTCATTGTGAGCCGAAAGTTCAAGGTTTTCTTCTCTCAACCTCTCAATCTTTCTTGTGCTTTTAAGTGCTAAATCATTGAACTCGGCATGATATTTAGCAAGCACCTTTTGCTCCACAAACTTCTTCTTGGAACTAGAAGAGGAGTCACTTTCTTCTTCACTAGAGTCAATTTCCTCTTGACTCAAATCTTCCTTTTCACTAGCACTTTTGCTCTTGTGAGAAGATGCAAAAGCTAGGAAGTTAGCCATGAGCTCTTCCTCACTTGAAGACTCATCCTCCTCATTGGAGTCATCACTACTCCCACTCCATGTGGCGGCCATCACTTTACCCTTCTTCCTCTCATTGTGATTCGCACATTCGGGGGCAAAGTGACCAATCCCACCACACTCAAAGCATCGGACCCCTTTCCTTTCGGTCCTCTCTTGTCTAGGCTCAAACTTCTTGAAGGAACTCTTTTTCTTCAAATCTTGTCCTCTTGACCCAAATCCCTTCTTCTTCTTGAACCCCATAACCTTGTTGAACCGTTTCACAAATAAGGCAAGGTCTTCATCCGATTCATGCTTTGCCTCCTTTGCATCCTTAGATGCTTTCAAAGCTATTCCTTTAGACTTCTTAGGAGGAGTAGTGTTGCTAGGAGCCTTCCTAGACTCATATGCAAGGAGACGCCCAATTACCTCACTTGGCTTCATATCCATGTAGCCACTATTTTCTTCTATGGCCGTCACCTTTGATTCAAACCTATCGGGGAGAGATCTCATAATTTTTTGCTTGACTCTCCTATCCGAATACGGGTCTCCGAGTTGATGGCTTTGATTTACTATGTCCATCAATTTGATTTCGAAGTCGTTGAAGCATTCATCCTCTCCCATCCTAAGTAACTCAAATTGAGTTTGGAGGACTTGAAGCTTGGACTCCTTCACCACCTCGGTTCCCTCATGTGCAACTTGAAGGATGTCCCATGCCACTTTGGCAATCTGAGTATTCTGAATAAGCTTGTATTGATTCTCATCCATTGCACACATAATGGCATGCATCGCCTTCCTATTCCACTTTGAAGCCTCAAACTCTTGCGCGTTCCATTGCGCCTTAGGCTTCAAAACATCTTGTCCTCCACCCGCGGGAGTCATCATAGGGAGATCATATCCGTCTTCCACCGCCATCCATGCACGGTCATGAATTTGGCATATGTAGGATTCCATCTTCCCTTTCCATTGGGAATAGTTCAAACCGGTAAGAAGTGGAGGCCTTGTGCTAGAAGCTCCTTCGTGGCCACCACCATTTCCACCGTTTCCACTCATAGTGTTTATGAATGAATGAAATGAATGCAAATGTATGAATAATCAAAAATCACACAAAATGCAAAACACACCAAAAAAAAAAGCAAGGATCACCTATGTATGTCTAGGAACCCGCTCTGATACCAATTGAAACTAATTAATGCACGGTGTGTATAAAACTATCTAGAGGGGGGGTGAATAGATTTTACGCTTTTTACCCAATTTTTCGTGTTAGTCAAAATTACGAAATTACCCTCAAGATAATATAAACAAGCAAGTGTAATATGGTGCGGAAATTAAATTGACACTTGAATTTTTACGTGGAAACCCTCACGGGAAAAACCACGGGCTATGTAAGTAAGCCACACTCGAACCTCGAATCCACTAAATGTGCAAACGATTACAACCTAATCCCGGAAGTAATCACACACCTACCTAATCCCGGTATGAGTGAACCTAGTCCAATTTGCTTGCGATCTAAGCAACCTAATCCCGATTGCTACACACAAGACTTAGCTTCTCTTGAAGAGAATACAACCCTAAGTGAATATATGAAAATATCCAAAATGCAACATAGAGCAAGGGAAACCCTATATGCTTATCTAAGATGATTAATATGCAATTAAGAGCAATCCTAGATATCAAAACTAAATGACATGTCAATTAGTTTAGCTAATCAATATCAAGCACAAAAACCTAATATGCTAGCACAATACAACTTCTCAAACATACATCATACTAATCTCAATCTTGTATTCAACAAATATAAAATCACATACAAGTAATTAAATTGAGATTGCTAGATAAGAGAAACACAAAATATGTAAGATATTAGTGAAAAGCTTACCAAGCAAAGTATGATGAAGAATCCATGCAAGATGTCATCTAGATGATCTAAGATGATGCTAGATGATGATTGATGATCATGGAACAAGTGTTTGAGTAAATAAAAATGAGTTCTTTGGAATTTTTCTTCTCTTTGAAAAATCTCCTAAGTATGGAATCTGAATATGAACTCTTGTGATTGACCTAAAGTCAAAGTGGCATATATATAGGGGGCCAAAACAAAGTGTGGTCGTTTTGATAAGTTTGCCCACTATTTGCCATGGGCGCTGTACGTAGGGCGCCCTTGTACAGCGCCTGTACAGCGCCCTTGCACTGTTTTCACGAGGAAACAGAGTGGCGCTGTACGTACAGCGCTTTGTACCGCGCCACGTACAGCGCCCCAACAGCGACCCAACAGCGACCGATTAAATCGATCAGGTCTGAACAGCGCACAATGGGCGCTGTTCGTACAGCGCTTCTGTACAGCGCTTTTGGGGGCGCCCAATGCAAAAATGCAATCCTAAGTCTAAGCATGACAAGGCAATTGGATATGCAAGATGCAATCAAACTAACATGCAAGAAGAGATGTTCATGAGCATTAAGGCACACATAAAAGACACACAACATATAAGGATTAAACATATGCATGAGTTGTGAGTGTGTGCATCTATCTCTTCAAGACAAGTAAGCACTTAGAATATTACCTTTGGTGCTTGTCAATAGTGAGGTCTTCAAAAGGGCCTAAGCAATAACAACAACATCTAAGCTACCCTTACAAAGCATCCCCACATGTGGTTTGATCACGAAATAAGCCAATTAAACACAACGGGAATCCTAACAATAATAATAATAATTCTCAAGAAGCACCCTATGTACATATAAGCCCTAATTATCATGCTATTCCTGGGGGAGATGGGACATAGATACAGCCATTTTGAGAGTCTTTGATTAACACAAAAAGAATTGTTTTCAGGATTTTGGTGAAGAAGAGGGGCTCAAGTTAAATTTTGTTAATTAAGTTTTTCCTCCATAGGCATGTAAATGTAGATTGAGCACATTAACAGAAGGGAGAGAATTTCTGGGTAAGCCTTTTATCCGGATCGCACCCGGCACCAGCACTCAACTTCTACTATCAATATTAAGGTATCCATTAGTCTTCTTTTGCTATTTATTTTGTTAATGTGGGATTCTTCCCATCTTTTTGAGCTTGTTAGGAGATAAGAACCCTCTAATGCTCAAGTCAAATTAATTTAGAATTTTACTGGAAACATACGGCTTCTAAGTCAAATTTGAGTTTTTTTATACGGATTCGTGATTTATGAGGAGAATTTGAGATAGCTCGCCATTAACGAAAGCTTTAGCATATTCGACCCCTTCATCTTTGCAACTAACCAATATTTTGAAGTGAGTAAAACTAACAGTATTTTGAAATTGAGATGGAGTTGGAATTGATGGTTTAATCAATTTCTTATAAATAATTTTGAACCTCCTCCATGAATAGGATTTCGAGCTTTACAATGTGTATAGAAGACACGAGATGTATATAATTAAAAGTTCAAGTCAATATCATCAGACCCTTACCAGAATCATAAATTAATGTTGGAATTTCAATGGCAATTACGAATCAAAGATCCGCTGATCAAGGGACGAATATTACGATTTACGAGAGCTGTCCAATATCATATATCAAGTTGCCATTAAACGTTTCAATGTCAAGATTTTTTTTATCCTCAACCTGAACAAAAAAATGTGTAGTCTTAAATCATAAATAATTGGAAATTAAAAATATAAAAAATGTAATTACCAATTAGGTTCTGGACTTTTTTTTTTTTAATTCCAAATTGTTTACGACTTTTACAAAAGTCATCAAATTGGTCCTTAAATTTTTCCTAAGTGCCAAATTAGTCTCTCTAATTAAGTTCCGTCAGTAAACTTTAATTGTGTAGAGGTAAAATTGTACTTTACTCCTAAACAATATAATAATATGCACAGGTTTTTTTTTTTTAACACATTTATATTTTTGTTTATTTTACTAGTGTGTCAACCCGTGTGATGTACAGGCTTTATTAAAAATATTTTATTATTGTTAGAAAAATCTAATAGATAAACCCCGTAAAATTCAATATATTTTTTAAAAAATTTAAATGAAGAAGAAAAATATACATATATGTGTAATTTGATACATGCAAAAACATACTAATATGAAGGCAAGCATATTGAAAATAAAAATAAAAATTGAAGAAAACATGGGTTTGGTTTTGTTGGAAAGTTATAATATAAAATAGAAGGTAATACCAATTTCAACTGCAAACAACTTGAATTAAAAATAGAGTAAAAATCAACACCAAAATAAAAACTGTTTATAATTCATTCGTTCCCCGATCATTTTGTATGTTTGAAATTGAAGCTATATATTAGCAGTGATTCATGCATGTAACCAAATCTGCTGTTTTGTATATCTGGGCGATTACTCCAAATTCAGATCGTAAATTTCAGTTTAAGTTTATAGATTTGTGATTGACTCAAACATGCCCTGGGAAATTATATTGCATTAAAAAAATTAATATACATCATACAATATGATTCATACATATGTGAATAGCAAGTATTAACAGAAATACAAATTAAAGAGAATGGCAGAAAAAAGAGACAACATACCAGCTGTTCAAAATTCACAAATCATAACCTGGTGAGTGAGAGGATCAACCTTTAAATAGCCAATAATTACTCAGAAACAACCACAACTTTTATAAATTTATGACTTATTAGTTACTATTTAGAGAAACATACCAAAAGGTTTGGAGGCTTCAAATCCCAATGGCAATTTCCAGAAACAGTGTGAATATAAGACAGCCCTGTAAAAGCCAAAAACAAAACAAAATCCTCACTATTTATACAAATAAACATACCACAATCCTCACAATTTATATATTTTGCACGAAAAGAATATAAAACATTTTTTTTTTCAATTTATATTATTTCTAATCTTTGAACTACTATGAAATTACTTGGGATTGGATTCTAAACGGTTTTTAAACATAAAAAAACAAAATAAAAAAACAAAAAGGTGTACCTTAACCGATGGATTTGTGAAAAGTATCATAAATTCTTTCAAATCCTTGAGATATTAGTGTTCATAAATCACAACTTTCCAACACTAATGATCCATACGAAGAAATCTCATGCATGAAGCTAATTGACACCTCAATTTTATTAGAAACTCTCAATCAAAACTAAAAAAAGACTACAGTCTACAACACATAAAACAAAAATCATTGATAAGATATTGTATTAAAGTTTCTACTTCTCTATATATAAAGGGTCAGTCACCAACTATATATGCAAACGAAAAGACAAAAGTCACTCTTAAACTTAAGAGCAACTATTATATTATTTATGGCAGACTATCAAGCTCCCTTCGATACCAATTCAATGTACTACGTTTTGAACTTCTCAAGTTTCTTGAAGGATAATTATAGGAGGTTAATGCATATATATAGAATAACCTTTCACTTCAATTAAATATGCGGCTGTAATTAAGAAAGTAAAACCTTAAGATTCATTCTATTATTATTGCACCCATTTAATAATAATAATAATAATAATGAATAGGAAAAATTGAAAAGGATATATAGAATTTAATTACAAATCTCATATATTTCCAAGTATTATTTGTGTAGTATTTAATTCCGAAACTCTCTCACGGCGACATGTGGCGCTGTGAAACTTTATTATTATTATATATATATGATTTGTGGGTTTTGATTTTTGAATAATTTTGACAACAGTGCTTGTATAATATTAACAAAACAAAAAACAATTATATAAAAATGGTAAAAGACTAAACTGAGAATGAATGGTAACTTTGGTTATAAAATAATGGTATAATTGACATTGTTTTACTAAAATATTTTTAGATTTTTTCAGAAAATTTTAATTAAAAAAGGTACAAATGACTTTTCATTAATAATATTTTTGGATTTTGTTGTAATTATAATGGTGAATTTAATGCACAAAAAATAAAACAACTTTGCTCAACTATGACAAATAAATGATATTTACGTACTTTAACTAAAATTGTTAAAGTCAACTATTTTATTTAACACCAATATTCGTTAGAGGGACCAATTTGGTCACTTCTAAAAATAGAGGGACTAATTTGGCACTTGGAAAACATGTGAGGACCAATTTAGTCACTTTTGTAAAAGTCGCAAACAACTTGGAATTTAAAAAAAAGTTCAGGACCTAATTGGTAATTGCAAAAAAATAAAAAAAAAAATACTTCATATATGAAATAAACCGTATAGGAAATGCACTATAACGTATCATATTATATCATTTCCTTTATTATAGAATTAGGGGTTGTTTGTTTTTTTATCTGACGATTGAACGGTCCTGAATTTTACTAAAAACTGAATAGTGACCGAAACCTGAATCGGAATGACAAGGTTTTTTATTTTATATTATTTTTTTATCACCTTTGAATAGAATATCAACTTTCTTGTTTTTTTAAATATAAAATAGTTTTAAAACAAGTAATTTGACATTTATACCCTTCTTATTATTAATTATTATGTATTTTCATTTTATATAATACAAACAACTAAATAAAAATAATTTAACAAATCTTAAACCATATATATATATATATATAATTTATTTTACAAGGAATAAAATATTAATTAGTACATCAAGAGTTGCAAGAGATTTACCCGATTACAAAAATGTTAAAGACCACTACTTTTAGAGTTTTAGGGTTAGGGTTATAATATTGTATATATAATTAATTTCTAGTTTTAGAATTTTTAATTTAGAAATTGAAAAAATTTAGGAATTTTTCCTCTTTCAAAAAAAGAAATAAAATAGAAATATTAAAAAAATTAATTAGTAAAATATATTCTAACCATAATTATAGAGATATATATATATTTTTATAAATTCCTTAACTTGATAATACAAAGATTTTTTTTAATAACTTTCATAAACATATTTTAAAAAAATCTTTATATTAACGGGTTATCGAATGAATAGTTTTTTTAAGGGTGAACCCAAAACCGATCCATCCATTATATTTTGTGTTTTAATGGGTTGACCCATTAACAACTCGATCCGATAAACTAAACCCACCAACCGCTATTTTCGAATGGGTTTGGATCGTATTAATGGATCGTGTAAAATTTTGCCGGTCTAAATCCATTGATCCTTGACAAAATTTCAACCTATATATACCAGCTACAATAAATGTGCCATTGGTTTGGTTAAAGAATTCATCTGTTGGACAGTTTCCAATTTTTGAGAAAGAATAAATAGACAGAAATATTTACGTGAAAAATAATAATATTTAAAACTAATTTTGGAAAGAAATATTTTCATTTATGTAAAAGAGAAATCATATCCTAATTTGATGGAAAACAATTATGATATTGTTGACAATCTGGATCCCTGCCAAGATCTCTCCATGAGTCTTTCCTCTATAGGTACGTGAAGCTGCACATTAATGTAAAGCTCGGAATCATGGAGGTTGAAATTATTTCTAAGAAACTGATTAAACCGTCCGTTCCAACTCCATCTCACCTTCGAAACATGAATATATCCTTCATGGATCAACTTCTTCCTCCACTATTGATGCCTTTGATTTTCTACTACCCAGATCACAATGGCGCGCAGTTACCAACTTACCATGATGACCCTGTTAAAAGTGTCAAAAACAAAAAGGTTAACACTGCCCATTTATATCAATATTTGATATACAAGCCACCGACTTCCTTTTCACATTCTTTTTATTTATTTATTTTCTTCAATTCAATTTCAGGGAGATTGCATTTGCAGAATCATTTTCCACAATGAAGAATGACAATTTTTTATTTCAAATATTTCTTAGAAAACAATTAGATTGATCACTACCCAAGGTTTGCTTTGGGCAGTGAAATGCTTTGGAATGCCAAATGCAATGGGCATCGATCCAAAGCTACATTCCCATGATTTTTTTTTTTAAAAAAATTTTCATTTTCTTTTAATTTCTGTTTTTGGAAAGAATATGACGTAGGAGTCTAAAATCTGGAAAAACACTTCCAAATTAGAAGAAAGAAACACTAAGATTCTATTCACCAAAAGGGAAATATTCCTTTAAGGAAAGTAACAAACGACTGAGCTGACAGACTAAAGTATAAACAAACCCTACATCAGGTTTATATACATGATACAAAATATAATTAGGAAATAAAATATAAACAACAAATAACAGTGGCTAATAAAAGTCAGGTGTCTTTTGGGCTTGTGTTGTTGGTTCTTGGGCTTTGGAGTGTTTTAACTTGGGCTGTGACTTCACAAGAGTTATAAGCTCCTGTATCAGAATAAAATAATAAAAATGAAATCAGGGTACATCCATCCTTATTTAAGGGGGTCTCCAAGGGATCCACTCTTATTTAAAAGGGTCTCTAAGAGAAACTGTTGGAGATGCTTTTCGTTTTTTATATGGCATTGGAGTCTGATCTTGACTGTTTTAAATATTTTATTTAAACAATTAATGCGCAGAACGTACACATATATACCTGTTAATGTCTAGTTATAAAACCAAAGCATAAATTAATAAACCAGAGAATATATATAGGACAAAGCTTTACTGATGGCATCTCTTATTAATATCGAAGAACCAAAGCACCTCGATTTACAATAGAAACCAACTTATATATAGACAAATAAAAGCAGGGACCAATATTGTTGTAATTTTCAACTCTTTATTTTCCACCGTTAAGTTATGCATGAAGTATGCCTTGCTGCCTCAATTGTATGCTGCCATCAATTAATCCAATGAGAAGTTGCCATTATAATATTACACGTCAAAAACAAAGCCACATCTCACATGCAAAGTCAAGTGGTGCTAATCCAATACTTTATAATAAATAGCTATATAGATAGATCAAACAAAACATTATATGCCATAATGCCAAGCTGCACATTAATTGATCAAAATTAAACCACATAATCCAAACCAAGCTCCATCAAAATGGATGTTCAAATGATTTCCAAACAAATGATTAAACCATCGTTTCCAACTCCATCTCACCTTCAAAACATGAGTATATCACTCATGGATCAACTTGTTTCTCCACGAACTGTGCCACATATTTTCTACTACTACTACTCAGCCAATGGTAACTATCAAGGTGCACACTCAACTGAACATGTAGAGAGGCAGAAGTCATTAATGGAGAAATCGTTGTCTGAAATCTTAACCTTATACTACCCTCTAGCCGGAAGATATATCAAGGAGAACCATTTGATCAATTGCAACGACGAAGGGGTCGAATATGTTGAAGCCCTTGTTAATGGTCAGCTATCTCAAATTCTCCATGGAGAAATCGAACCCAAGGAGTTGAATCGTTTTGTTCCTGATGAAGTTGAGGAATCTGCCACAAGTGCATTATTTGCTATCCAAATTAACATTTTCAAGTGTGGTGGGCTAGCCATTGGTGTGCGACTTTCACATAGAATAGTAGATGCTTACACATTCTCTTTGTTTATGAATGGCTGGGCAAAGGCATGCAAATTAGGGAATATAAATGATGCCATTGTCCCCAACTTTGAATGTGGTATTCTCTTCCCACCGATAGATATATCCGGGTACGAGCTTCCACCTCTTTCCAAATCCAAATACAAATCCGATCAAGTTGTTACAAAAAGGCTTGTGTTCGATGCGAAAACAATATCAAAGTTGAAAGCTGATCATCAGGCTGCTATGAGACTAAACTGCAAACCTTAAACAACTGTGGTATTGACAGCGTTGATATGGAGGGCTCAAATCAATGCAGCTCGAGAAAGTTATGGACGCTTCAGGACTTCTCTATTGTCAGAGATAATGAACTTGAGAGGTAATAACAAATTAATCAAAAAAATACCAGAGAATTGTTGTGGAAACCTTTTTACAAGGATTACATCAAGAGTTGATCAAGCAAATGAAAGCAAGATGATGGGATTGAATGAGTTTGTAGATTAAGTGAGTGGTGCAATAAGGAACTCCATGATGGAGTATGCAAAACTACCCGAAGAAGATTACGGATTCTTATTCTCCAAGGCGATCATGAAACCTTACATGGAAATATTTGAAGAAATAAAAAAAGGAGAGGGAGATGTTCATTTGTTTAGTAGTTTGAGAAATTTGCCTTTCTATGAAGTAGATTTTGGTTGGGGAAAGCCTGCTTGGGTGAGATTTGCACAGAGACCTTATAAAGGGGTTCTGTTCATAGATGGAAAAGATGGTAATGGAATTGAAGCTTGGGTGACAATGGAAGAGGAAGAGATGGATTATTTTCAACAAGATCCAGATGTGGTACTTTTATCAATTGGTCAGCTGGGAAAGAATGACAATGGCAATATTCCCATCCCCCGTCCCAAAATGTAGATTGTGATGACTGATGAGTCAAGAGCCAGAAGATCATGATCATCATCAATAAAATGATGCATATGTGTTTTCGATCCTAATTTCGCTATATGTCTTTGGTTTATGTTCAAGTATGTACTGTAAAAGCAATATCAAATAGAATTTAATTAGAGCCATTGGCTTGTGGCTTTGATGTATGTGTTTCTTCTTGATGCATGTGTTTTTTCTCATTGTTATTTTACATATCATGTGTATTGATTGTATCAGTTTCAAGTCCAACTAGTTGTTGTTGTTATTGTTATTATTATTATTATTATTATTATATATTTATTAACAAAATCTTATGTGAAAGAAGCTGCATGCAAGTAAGCACGTACATTATATCAATCCATTGATCCTTGACAAAATTTCAACCTACAAGAAGTGTTCCATTGGTTTCGTTAAAGAATTCATCAATTGGACAGCTCATGATCGATGATAATGTTCGTCTGACGCAGAACGGAAGTTCTAGGGTTTACCAGCGTAATCCCCAAAGTAACAAAACTGGAATCCACCAGCAAAGAACGAATGTATGTAACTGAAAATTGATAATTTTATTGAATGAATTCTGAAACTGATAACAAAGGGCCTTAAATAGCCTCTCGAAACCCTAAAATAAGCAAAAGACTAAAATATCCTCAAACTAAATAAAAAACAACTAAAAACGGAAAAATAAGAAAAAACACAAAAATTTTCGGTTGCCCGACAGCCTAACTTAAACTGCTCCGATGAGGACGCAAATGACGTCAACCGGGGGAACCCCGGTTGCTACGCTATAGATCTCTGAAAACCCTTTCCGAAAACATATTATAATAGGAAATCTGACAACCGAGTCAAAAGTTACGCCCGTTTCTTTGGAGCACCTCTTTTGGACAATTTCCTGTTCATCTCTTCTTCAAACTCTAAAGCCAACTGTCCTACATCAGTCTCTCCCACCTGTGAAGAACTCGACCTCGAGTTATAATCAGGATAAAGTGGAACATCATCACAAAACTCATAAAGGTCAGCCACATTAAAAGTACGAGATATGTTCATATCAGCAGGCAAGTCGATCACATAGGCATTGTTGTTAATCTTCTTAATCACCTTGTACGGACCATACTTCCTTGGCTTCAACTTGTTATAGGAACCAACTGGGAACCTCTCCTTACGCAGAAACACCATAACCTGGTCACCCTCAGCAAACAATTTCTCACGCCTTTTAACATCTGCTGCAGCCTTATATTTCGCATTCTTCTCCTCTAACCGTGCCTTCACCTCAGCTTGAACATCACGAACCTGCTCAGCCATGGTCTCAGCAGCAACACTCATACCAGTGACCTTGGGAAGCCTTGCCAGATCCAATGCATGCTTAGGAGGTTGCCGATACACTAAAGCGAAAGGAGACTTACCTGTAGCAGTATGAACAGCATTGTTATATGCAAATTCAGCTTGTGCCAGAGCCACGTCCTACTGTTTTGACTTGTCTCCACAGATGCTCTGAATTAAATTCCCTAGTGTTCGGTTTAGGTTCTCCGTATGTCCGTCAGTCTGTGGGTGTGCAGTGCTACTGAACTTTAGAGTAGTATCCATCCGCCGCCACAATGTAACCCAGAAATGGCTAAGAAACTTCGAATCCCTATCAGATGTGATAGACTGGGGTACACCATGTAAACGAACCACCTCCCGAAAGAACAGCTGAGCCACATGTGATGCATCAGATGTCTTCCGACAAGGAATGAAATGTCCCATCTTGGAGAACCTGTCAATCACAACAAACACAGAATCGACCCCACGTTGAGTTCGTGGAAGTCCCAAAACAAAGTCCATCGACAAATCCTCCCATATTGCATTCGGTACAGGTAGAGGCATGTAAAGTCCCGTATTTTGAGCCTGCCCTTTGGAAGTCTGACAAATATAGCACTTATGCACAAAATTACCCACGTCATGTTTCAGCTGAGGCCAATAATACCGCTCGGCTACCCCACTGATAGTCTTGTCACGCCCTAGGTGTCCACTTAAACTTCCACCATGCAACTCTCGAATCAGTTTCTCTCTCAACGAGCTTCGTGGAATACATAACTGATTGCCAAAGAAAAGGTATCCTTCACTCATATGAAATTCCCCCGCGGCCTGTTTCAGAACGCACTTTTTCCATACCTCTCCTAAATCCTCATCTTCTGGATACAATTCCTTCAGGAACTCGAACCCAACAATCTCTTGCTGCATAGTAACCAGTAGACTTGCACGTCTACTCAACGCATCTGCCACTTTATTTAGGACACCAGACTTGCGTTTCAGAACGAAAGGAAACTTCTGCAAATAGGTTGCCCACCTTGCATGCATATTACTTAAACTCCTCTGGCTGTTCAGGTACTTCAGCGCTTGATGATCAGTGTAAAGGATAAATTCCCGCTGAATCAGATAATGCTCCCAGTTCTTTAGTGCACGAACAATTGCGTAGAATTCTTGGTCATAGGTGCTCCACTTTCGACGTGCATCACTTAGCTTTTCACTAAAAAACGCCACTGGTTTCTTCTCTTGTGACAACACTGCTCCAATACCGATGCCACTAGCATCACAATCCACCTCGAATAACTTCTCAAAACTGGGTAAAGCAAGAACAGGCGTGGTGCACAATTTCTCTTTAATGACTGCAAAGGCTGTGTCGGCTGCCTCACCCCATTGAAACTTTCCTTTCTTCAAGCACTCAGTAATGGGAGCCACAACACTGCTGAAATCCCTCACAAATCGACAATAAAATGTCGTCAACCCATGGAAACTCCTTACCTCTCCTACCATCTTTGGTTTAGGCCAATCACGAATGGCTCGAACCTTTTCTTCATCCACTAAAATTCCCTCTGAACTGACCACATATCCCAGGAATAATAATCTCTCTGTCAGCCAGCTGCACTTCTTCAGGTTGATAAACAATTTGTTTTCATTCAACACCTCTAGCACAGCCCTAAGATGCTCCATATGGTCTTCCTCATTCCTACTATAAATCAAAATGTCGTCAAAATAGACAACCACATATTTTCCAATGAAGGGACGCAATACCTGGTTCATGAGTCGCATAAAAGTACTAGGAGCGTTGGATAACCCAAAAGGCATAACCAACCACTCGTAAAGCCCATCCTTTGTCTTGAAAGCCGTCTTCCATTCGTCACCAGGCTTAACACGAATCTGATGGTACCCACTTCGCAGATCGATCTTAGAGAACAATTTCGAACCCTCTAGCATATCTAGCATGTCATCTAGCCTCGGAATCGGAAAGCTATACCTAACAGTTATCCTGTTAATCGCCCGACTATCGACGCACATCCTCCAACTGCCATCTTTCTTTGGGACCAATAATGTGGGTACTGCGCACGGACTCATGCTCTCTCAAATAAACCCCTTTTTCATTAATTCCTCCACCTTTTCTTGTAAAATCTGATTCTCCTTGGGACTCATCCGATAGTGAGGCAAATTCGGTAAGCTTGCTCCTGGAACTAAGTCAATATGGTGCTGAATCTCTCTCATTGGTGGAAGGGCATCTGGTAAGTCTTCTGACACCAATTCACTGAATTCGGCTAGCAGGGACTGCACCTTTTCGGACACCATAATTTTCTGCTCCTCCTTGTCTTCTATCACCAAAGCTCGCACAACTACAACATGTACCTCCTGTGCCTCCTTAATTTCAGCTTCTAAATCAGTTATTGACGTGACTAGGGAGACTAAGGATTGCTCTTTTACTGTGGTCTTGGTTGAACTACCGTTTGAACACCGTTTTGGAACCATTGCAATCTTTCTGCCATTCCAATTGAAAACACAAACATTGTCGCGTCCCCTGTAGGTGATATCTACATCAAACTGCCATGGGCGACCCAATAACACGTGTCCAGCATCCATCTCGACTACATCACATGTCACCTCATCTCGGTAGTACTGCGCGATCGAAACAGGAACCTTACATACTTCTGTCACGCTCGCCTTAGGTCCTTTCTGAATCCACCCAATTGCATAAGGTTTGGGATGTTTTTCTGCCCGCAGCTTCAGATGCTCCACCAGTTTCCTGGACACAAAATTCTCACAACTCCCACTGTCAACTATTAAATCACAAACCTTTCCTTGGATACTGCAGCGAGTCTTGAAAATATTATTTCTCTGAGTAGAGTCCTCCAGTTTCGTTGAACACATGACTCTCTGAATCACACAATTTACATGCTCTCCTTGTTCCTCCGCAATTTTTGCTCCCTCTAAGAACTCGTCCATGTTTTCCTCTTCTTCAAAATTCTGATCCTCTTCTTCTTCAGCATCCACGAAGTTCATCGGTTTTCGATCTGGACATTCATTCGAGCGGTGGCCTGGTTGGCCGCACCTATAACACTTCATACCGCCTGGTCTACTGTACGGGTTTGACGCCACTCGTGGGGTTTCCTTCGTAACTGCTGCTGCTGCCGTCGGACGTGACCCACCAAAATTATTACTTGGACCCGAACCCCTTTGAACCTGGTCTGCAGTAGTTTTAGCCTGACCCTGTCCATCACTTGGTGAAAATCTACTCCTATTCGCAGTTGCATTGGACGACTCACCCATGTCCTTCTTGTAGTGAGAAAAACGATTGGATGAATTCTCCATTAACTCCGCCTTTAAGACCATGTTTTGCGCCTCATCTACTGTCCACACAACTTGCAGCCCAATTTTGTCTCGAATGGTTGACTTCAATCCCCCCAAATATCTCGAAACCTGTTGTCCCTCAGTCTCGTTGAGGTTGTTACGAACTGACAGCCTGGACCACTCCTCAGTATAATCCGCAACGGTTTTGTTACCCTACACACAATTCTGATAACTCTGAAAAATAAATTGTTCATAATCAGGAGGTAAAACCTGCTCATCATAAGTTGTTTCATTCGCCTCCAGGATCGTATAGGAACCTTGCCTTGTCGCCGTCTATCCATCTGTAATTTCTCCCACCAAACAGCAGCCCCGCTTCTCAACTTATACGCTACCAATTTGACTTGACGCTCTTCCGCAACCTCAGTAAACTCAAAGAATCTCTCAACCTCTGAAATCCAGTCCAGAAACTCTTCAATCTGTAGTTTTCCATGGAACAATGGTATGTCTACGCGAATCCGATAATCAGGTTGATTTCGGTTCAGTTGACGATCTCCTTGGTAACCCACGAAATCCTCTTCAGAATCCTCATCACTGAAATCTTGATGCTGCACATGTCTCGCGGCTTTAGGCAGACGTCTACCTTCAGGGCGGTCTAGGGCCAATCCCTCGACTCTATCTCTGTTGGCAGGGGCAGGAACAGGAGCAGGAGCTTGGTCCGTAGGGGTGTTGGGAGTAGGCAGCCGCTCCATCAGTTGCCGAACCATAGCCTCCAACCTCTCCATCGACTGTCGCTGCTCATCAATCGCCGCCCACACATCGCCATCCCTATGACCAGCGTCGCTAGGGTTAGCTCTTCCGGCTTCATTGTTGACCATCGTATAAGGCAAGTCCTTATGCTCTGATACCACTTGACGCAGAACGGAAGTTCTAGGGTGTTATAGGTAAAAATTAGTGGTGAAGGACACGTCATCAGCACGAAAGGCCAGGAAAGCAAGGGTCAAGATAAGTCAACTTATGGAGCAGAAACCTCCCACGATAACCTACTCGGAAAAAAGAGTAAGTAGTCCGACCACAAACGAAGACGATCAACTCGGGCAGCAAATCTCACTCGGGCACATTCGGACATACTCGGGCATACATACTCGGGAATCAATGAGATAGTCACCAACATTCGTATGCCAATCATAATCAGCGACCCGCACATCCATGATAAGCAACGATGTGGGCTATTAGAGTTTAACAAGGAAACAAGCAGTTCTCCCGCGAATAAAGGAGAAAGAATCTCGTCCAGAATCAGACTCAGCCAAAAGAGGAAACATAATCTAATTAGGACTAGAAAACCGCTTGAGACTTGGGCACCACAATACCAAACCCTAGCGGCCACCTTAAAACCCTAAAAACAACATGTATAAATACCCCCTCTATACACAAACAGGGGGGTACGTGAAAAGTAGAACGAGAGAGAAAAAGAGAGAGAATTGTATTGAAGAGCTTGTAATCATTCTGTCATTCTTCATCTTGTAATCGTGATTCATAGTGGATTTGGCTTTGTTGCTAGAGGCAACGATCCCGTGGATGTTTCTCCGATCTTTTGGAGTTTTACCACGTAAATCACCTGTTATTTCTTTACAATCTTTGACCACACTCACATATAAATTGCAGTAACTCGAGAACGAATCATTGACTTGGTGATCACCAAAAATCACCGTCAACAATTGGCGCTAGAAGAAGGGGGACCCAGAACTTTGTGACAACAATGGCTGGCGACGGAGATGGTAGCGATTCCAGGTACAGTCAGGGCGTGCCAAGTAACGAGTTGGAAGATGACACCGCGCTCAATACGGCGGATGCAACTCTGACGACGGTAAACCAGTCAGCTGCCCTGGCTGGAATTCAACATTTACCTACAGCGAATGAAGAAATCACGCAGCGGCTCCGTGCTTCTCTACAACAACTCATATCAGACGCAGCAAGGCAGGGAATTGATCTCTCTGTTACGGAAGGATTGATGTCACCTCATGAACTGTCCGCCCCAAGCCAGCAGACAGCAAGACTGCGCTCCGCGGTGGTGATACCAACCCCTGATGCACCCCCAAAGGCGAGGCAAGATCCTACAGGCAGACCAGAGATGCTATCTGAAAGAGTAGCCAGGAGAAGCAGGGAGCACAGAGAGGGGAATGATTCCGACAAAGAGTACTATCAAGATCGGGTAGCCGGAGATCGAGACCGCCCCAGGAGGCGTGGCCACCGGAGAGATCGGTCATCCTCGGAAGAAAGTGAGCAGAACCATCATCGCAAGCGCCAAAGGGGCACAGTCCGACTGCATGGCCTAAACCGAGACCATAGAGAGTTGAATCCCGAGGAGAGGGGCCAAAAACTGACCATAAACCAGAACTTCAATGCGTCAGGAGAGCCTGAAGGGGACAGAGACATACTTATACAGAGCCTCACTCGGGAAGTTCAAAATAATCGTCGGCAAATGGATGCTTTGGTCAGGCGGTATGGGCGTAATGAGCTGTCAGACGATGAATCCGGAAGCCCTTTTACCAATGGGGTTTTGAGGATGCCTTTCCCAGAAAGATTCAGAATGCCCCACATCGAGCTGTTCAAGAAGGATACAGACCCAAAAGAGCATGTCCGGAGGTATAGGAGCGCTATGGCGCAGTATGTCCATAATGATGCACTACTATGTTTGAATTTTCCTCAAACTCTTGGGGATCTAGGCTCCCGGTGGTTTGGAAGGTTGCCAGCAGCAAGCATAAGTAGCTTCGGCGAACTGAGCAAGGCTTTCTCAAGGCAGTTCCTCGGGAATGTACACAGGAAAAAGTCAGTGGCTCATTTATCCCAACTCAAACAGGGAAAAGACGAGTCGCTGAAGAAATATCTGGGAAGGTTCGGTCAGGAAGTGTCCGAGATCGGAAGTGCAAACGACGAAGCAATAATTGCCGCGTTCATTAACAACCTTCAGAATGGCCAATTGTCCTTTGACCTCAGAAGAGCCCGACTAACCAGCTATGCCGATATGATGGACATGGCAGGAGGTTACGCCTTGGCCGAAGAAGAGGAAATTGCCACAGGAGGTTACTTCGTACATGGCGGTCGCCCAGAGGGATCCAAAACCAAGGACCAGACCAGGATGCCCGATACCAAAGGTGATAAGCAGAAGAATAAAGCACGGGATGGTCGGGATGGACGACGAGCATACGACCCAAAAACCGATCAACCACGGCAGAGGTTCCAGGGCCGATATACAAATTATACCCCGTTGAAGAAAGATCAAGAAGAAGTCCTGGCAATCCTAGAAGAGAAGAACATGTCCAAAGAACCACCTAAGCAATCGACATATGCTCGGAGGGACACCACCAAATATTGCCGTTTCCACAAAGAGAATGGGCACGAGACATCCAAGTGTTTCCAGCTAAGGGATCATATCGAGACTCTTATTAGGGAAGGGCATTTGAAGGACATTGTTTTCAAAAAGACGGACAGGGCAGATGGACAGAAAGATAGCCGACAGGACGGACGGGCAAGAAAACTTAGTCCCAAGAAAGCTGAGGATGAAGGAGCAATTAACACCATCTTCGGAGGTCCAGCAACGGGCAAGAGTAACAGGGAAAGAACCCAGGAGATTCGGGAAGCTATGGAGGCACGGAGAGACCTGGACGTTAATTCTATTGAGCCCGACCCGAAAAGAATCAAGGAGGGCTGGGACCCGATCGTGTTCACAGAGGCCGACTCACACGGAGTGGATGTTAGGCCAAATGACGCACTAGTAGTCAGCGCTCGGATCGGCCATAGAGAAGTTCATCGAATTCTGATCGACAATGGGAGTTCGGCAGACATTCTTAGTGCAGAAGTATATGACCAGCTGAGGCTAGACAGGAAAGACCTACAGCCTTTTCCCACACCCCTTAGAGGATTTGGAGGGGTCGAAGTGAGGTCACTCGGCACGGTTAAGCTACCTGTGAAGATCGGGAAAGCCCCTTGCCAGAAAACAGTGCTGCTCGACTTTGTGGTGGTAGATACGGAGAACTGGCCATATAATGCTTTACTGGGCCGACCATTTTTGAATAAAGCCAAGGCGGGTGACAGCAACTTATGCCCTCATGATGAAATTCCCGACCGAATATGGCGTGGGAGTGGTCAAAGGGTCACAAGAGATGGCCCGTAGAGCAAACTTATCGGTATATAGAGATAGGGAGGTACGCCAGGTATACATGGTAACAGTCCAGCAAGAGGATAGAGAACCAGAAGAACAGGCAGAAGTGCCGAAAGATTTTGAGTTGGATCCCAGAGAAGGACCGGAGGATAGGGAAGACGAGCCGACCCAAGAGGTGGCACTAGACCCGGAGGATCCAGGTAGAACAGTGAAGGTAGGGGCAAGTTTGAGCGTACATGTCAAAACCGCACTTATTGCGCTACTGAGAAATTACAAGGATGTTTTCGCTTGGAGCCATGAAGATATGCTGGGGGTAGACCCGAAGGTGATTTCACATCATCTTTCCACCGACCCCGAGTTCCGACCCGTGGTACAAAAAGAAGACTATTCAATCCAGAAAGAAGCGTCGCAATCAAGAAGGAAGTAGAAAAGCTACTTTCCACGGGGTCGATAAGGGAAGTCAAGTATCCGGAGTGGGTGGCCAATGTGGTGTTGGTCAAGAAAAAGAACAAGCAATGGAGGATGTGTGTAGACTTTACAGACTTGAACAAAGCTTGCCCAAAAGATAGTTTCCCACTACCGAGGATCGACCAGTTGGTAGATGCGACAGCGGGACATGAATTGTTAAGCTTCATGGACGCCTACTCGGGATACAATCAGATCCGGATGAATAAGGCAGATGAGGAAAAGACGTCGTTTACCACGGACCAGGGTTTATATTGCTACAAAGTAATGCCATTCGGATTGAAAAACGCCGGGGCAACATACCAGAGGCTAGTAAACAGGATGTTTGCTCGGCAGATTGGAAAAAATATGGAGGTCTATGTGGATGATATGCTGACTAAGAGCACCACTGCAGAAAAACACGCGGAGGATTTGAAGGAAACCTTCGACGTCCTAAGAAAGTATCAGATGAAGCTCAACCCAAGCAAGTGTGTGTTCGGAGTACCTTCGGGAAGGTTTCTAGGTTTTCAGGTGCACCAGAGGGGAATCGAAGTAAATCCTGAGAAGATCAAAGCACTAGAAGGAATGGCTTCACCCAGGACGCTAAAAGATGTGCAGAGGCTAACGGGATGCCTCGCGTCACTCAACCGGTTTATAGCCAAGTCAACAGACAAATGCGCCCCTTTCTTTAAAGCAATAAAAAAGGGGAAAGGGCTCGAATGGAGTACAGAGTGTGAAGAAGCCTTTCAAAAATTAAAAGAATATCTGGGGAGAGCACCAATCCTTTCAAAACCGGTGGTGGGAGAAACATTATACTTATACCTCTCGGTCACCGAGGTGGCGACGAGTTCGGTGTTGATCCGACTGGAGGAAGGAATACAAAAGCCAGTGTACTATACAAGTAAAGCGTTGTTAGCGGCGGAAACCAGATACTCGCCGGCAGAAAAAATAGCGTTAGCTCTGATCACATCGGCCAGGAAGCTAAGGCCATATTTCCAAGCACATACAATAGAGGTATATACAGACTGCCCGCTGAAACTCATTCTTCAAAAGCCAGAAGTGTCAGGAAGGCTGACCAAGTGGGCGGTAGAGCTCAGCGAATACGACATCAGATACACACCAAAAACGGCCATCAAAGGGCAGGCGGTATCCGACTTTATAGCAGAATTCACCGAGCCAGACGCCGAGGTAAGGAGGGCAATGGAAGATGAACAGACTACTAAATTCCAGTGGAAATTACATGTAGATGGGTCATCGAACACGCATGGCAGCGGGGCAGGAATAGTCATAACGACCCCCGAGGGGGATACTGTAGAATGTGCCATGAGGTTCGATTTCAAGGCAACCAACAACCAAGCAAAATATGAAGCCTTGCTGGCCGGTCTGAGAGTCTGCATAGCACTAGGGGCAGATGAGCTGGAAGTTTACAGTGATTCACAGGTAGTGGTCCATCAGGTACTGAATGAATACCAGGCCAGAGAAGAGCACATGATAGCTTATTTGGACATTGCAAAAAGACTACTTAAAAAGTTCAAAGCATACAGAATCTCTCAGATCCCTCGGGAAGAGAACGAAAAGGCAGATGCTTTGTCCAAATTAGCTTCAGCCACCACAAGCATCAGATCCAAAGCAATACCAGTGGCACACCTGACTAAACCAAGTACAGCGGAACCCGAGGAAATCATAATAGCAGAGATCCGACCTAGCCCGGGCGACTGGACATACCAACTCAGAAAGTACTTGGAGGAGAACATACTACCGGAGGATGCTGTGGAAGCTAAGCGCATTAGATACAGGTCAGCCCGGTACACGATTCTGAGAGGAGAATTATATAGGAGAGGATTCTCGAAGGTATTGCAGAGGTGCATTTCCGGTG
The DNA here is from genome assembly GCA_030490815.1 of Acer saccharum. NCBI lineage: Eukaryota > Viridiplantae > Streptophyta > Magnoliopsida > Sapindales > Sapindaceae > Acer > Acer saccharum. The sequence goes on from CM059870.1 coordinate 6,111,001, forward strand.
AGAAGACTGGAGAGATCCTGAGAAGTATCCACAGTGGAGTATGTGGGAACCACACTGGGGGTAAAAGCTTAGCACACAAGATACTCCGGCAAGGGTTCTACTGGCCGACTCTGTTCGCGGAAGCGCAGCAATTCGCAGAAAGTTGCGAAACATGCCAAAGAGTAGCAAATGACATTCGGCGACCCCCAGAGTTGCTCAGAAGCTTAACCTCGCCTTGGCCCTTTGCCATGTGGGGACTCGACCTGATAGGACCAATGCCCACAGGAACGAAGGGAGGAGCCAAACATGCTATTGTGGCAGTAGATTATTTTACCAAATGGGCAGAGGCAGAAGCACTTGTACACATCACCGAGGCAAACACTACCAGCTTCGTTAAAAAGAATATAATATATCGGTTTGGGATCCCGAGCATCATCATAACAGATAATGGGACTCAATTCGATAATAAGAAGTTCAGAGAAATGTGTGAAGAGTTCAAGATCGCAAACTACTACGCATCGCCTGCTCATCCTCAAACCAATGGCCAAACAGAGGCCGTGAATAAAGTAATCAAGCACACATTGAAGGCAAAGCTAGAGGCAAAGAAAGGTGGCTGGGCAGACAAACTGCCTGAGGTGCTATGGGCATACCGAACAACTGTGAGGTCTTCCACAGGGGAAACTCCTTTCGCGCTGGCATTCGGGACAGAAGCTGTTATCCCAGCAGAAACTACTTTCACATCCCCCAGGGTCCAGCTATACAGTCCCGAGCACAATATAGACATGCTGCAGCAGAACCTAGACGAGCTTGAAGAAATCAGAGACGCAGCACAAGTAAGAAATTCCGCATACCAGCAAAGGGCCGCTAGGTACTACAACTCCCACGTTCGGGAGCGGAGATTCCAACTCGGGGATCTAGTGCTGAGGAGAGTATCACCGAATACCAAGGACAAATCATCAGGATCCCTCGCCGACAAATGGGAAGGACCATATATCATCAAGAGAATCGTAGGGCACGGGGCCTACATGATAGCCCGACCAGAAGGTGGCCTGGTACCCCGACCATGCAACGCACAATATCTGAAGATCTTCTATCCCTAAAAGAATCCGGTTATGGTTCTACAGTTTATTTATTCTGCTTTAGCTCAGTTTTTAGTTTCTGCGTTGAAATTTCAGATTTATTTATTAATTTCATATTCATGATCATCTAATAAAGTTCAGTTGCAAATACGATGTGGCGGAATCAATAAAATCCATGAGCAATATTTTAATGGAGGTCACTCAAGGCGACCGAATAAATGCCGAAAAAGTCGAGCGCTATAAGGCCGCGAAAGAGCGGACGAGTGGTGCTCGAAGGGCGGAAAAGCTGTAGTAGCATGCCCGCCTGGTTAAAGTGATGCAAACGCGTCCCTTAGCAAAAAGGCAAAACCGAGGCACCAGGATAACTGGCAAAATGCTCGGAGCGCCGCTAGAAAGACTAGTGAGATGCGCAGTCGTGTTGGCCGGTACAAAGTACCCCAACGATTCGACGAACCCTTGCGCAGATAAAACCAGGAGACGTCCTAGGTGACTTGTGCAAGGACCTCAACGTATGGTCGCGGCGAGCCCCGACGCAACGTGAAGGTTAAACAACCCCAAAAATTAGTTACCGGTTAAATAAGATACTCGGTCTAAATCAATAAGCCAGTTACATAAGATACTCGGCACAATTAGTTACCAGTTTAATAAGATACTCGGTCTAAATCAATAAGCCAGTTACATAAGATACTCGGCACAATTAGTTACCAGTTTAATAAGATACTCGGTCTAAATCAATAAGCCAGTTACATAAGATACTCGGCCGAAAATTGGTTACCGGTTAAATAAGATACTCGGTCTAAACTGATAAGCCAGTCACAGAAGATACTCGGCAAAAAGTGAGTAAAATTTGGTCTTATATTCATAATGTATAGAAAGATACAGTGTACGATGTATATGTGAAAGATGTACAAGTATAGTTACAAAAAGGCTTGAAGATCAAGAGGAAGGCGCCGGGGGTGGTGAGCTGCTTCTGCCAACATCAGGGTCAGGCTCCATCACATACTCGCTCAGAAGACTGTCGTCCGATGGCCATATGATCACATCTTCTTCGTCATCCATCCAGTGGCTGTAGTCGGTACCAGGAACGGGCCCCAAGTCGGGTATCTCGTTGCTAAAACTCGCCCTTTCACTAGCGTAAAAGGTAGAGAACGACTCGGCGGTCGGAACCTCAAGGTGCATGGGATGTGGCGTTTTTCCTTTACTTCTACAATACGCCCGCCACTCCTTCATTTGGATCCGGAGAGACTCCAAGGATGTATCCACATGCTTCCTAATTGACAGGCTCCAGTTGGCCCGAGCCCGATCAGTCGCCCTGTTCCTTTGCTTAAAAAATTCGCCGGCCGAGACCATTCCACGCTGGAACTCCCGAAGAAGCAGAGCATCATAGGCTGGAGATCTCTTAAAACGGTCAACGCTTTGTAGCTCCATTTCCAGCCTAGATCCCTTCGACAGTTCCTTGGCCGTCAGGGCCTGACACTCCAAGTCATTGATTCGACGTTCATAAGCAGACTTGGCGTCTTCGGCGTTCTGTTCGGCTCGAAGCAAGGCTTCCCGGGTGGATGACAGTTGATCCTGCAGAGTCCTGACCTCCTCCGCAGCAGAAGATGCCCGTTGCTCGGCTTCCATTTGCCGTGCTAAGCACTGATTTACGAGCATCTCACTCGACCTGGCCTCCTCCTGACGAGCTAACTCAGCCCGAGAACAGTGATCTTCGCTCTCCTTCAATTGGGCTTCTAGCCTTCTTATTTTTTCCGCTTGGGCTTCGCCAGCTTCGCAAGCCCCAGACATCTCGGCCACCATCTGCAACAAACAAATCAACAAATATAAATAAAAAAAGGGGATAATGCGGAATGATGCATATGAGAGTCACTCACGTAGGAAGCGCTGTTGAAAAAATTGTGGAGTCGGTCAGACACAGTCCCGGTCCTGAGACGACTCCAACGATCCTCCCCAATATAGGCTCGGCCTGAAGCCATGGCCCTGAAAATAGTCTCGGGGGTGGGATCATCGATTTGGGGAGAGGAGCCCATATCACCCACATCACCTTCGGGGAGTTCAGCGGACGGGGCCGCCCGAGGAAGGCCGGCTGAGCCACCAGCACTCTCTCTGACCTGCTCCCGCGTCGGGGTCACACTCGCATCATCCTCCCCCTCATCCTCCGAAGAGGAATTAACATACGCAACTACTCGGGGAATCTTTGGGAAAGGGCGACCAGAAGAAAACGAAGCCTTCCTTTTCCCAGTCGGCCCAGCTTCAGTGTTGCTGTCCCCTGGAGTAGAAATCGGATCAACAGAGGCAGGAATCTCCGAAGAAGAACGGTTCGGTTCAACTGAAGTCGGAAACTCCGGAGCTACCGCACCTGAAGGCCCCCCAACTGCTTCAAAAGGAACGTTTTGCATATCAGCAGCAGAGTGGGGAGAACCAGATCCGCTGGGGGGATTTGCCTGCTCGGGCTCAGGGAGATCCCCTACTTTTTCTTTCCCCTTGGAGGAAGGACCTGCGGGATTGCCCGAGTCAGCAGAGGTCCTACTTACTCCAAAGTTGCCCGAGGTACCCTCAGCTCCAGCCGAACACTCGGTCGGTTCTTGATCGTGAGCCTCCTCGGGCACATAATCGGGTACTCCCTCTTCATCATCTCCCTCGGGAACGTTCCCGGGAGTACCCTCGTCAGATTCGTCTTCAGGAGGGGCTATCCCAGCGTCTCGTTGACGAAGGACTGCCTTTCGACTCGCCTCGACGATGCCTTTCATCCGGCGTGCCAGACCATCACTGACTATATCTACGTCAAACACTTTAAAAAAAAAAAAAAAAAAAAAAAAAAAAAGAGAAGAATCCGAGTTAGCAAGCAAGCTTAGAAGTCAGGTTACAAATAAAAATGCATACAAGTAAACTTACGGCGTCGGCGGCACGCGGAAATCTGAGGGAAGAGACGGGCCTTGATCATTTTCCCCTCTCTATAGAGATAGGGTTTTCCCCTTTTCTCTAGGGGGCGGACTGCTGCCCGAGCCAAGGTCTTCAGCTCCTCATCAGTAAAAGCTGAAGTTAGATGGTTCCACTGCGGCGTGCAGAAGTACCGAGGAACCCGGCAGGTCATCTGAGTGCCGTCCAAATCGAAACTAATCGATTGGCCCCAGTCTTTGCCCACGAAGAACCAGCTGTTCTTCCAAAACTTGTTCGAGGTCGGGAAGCCCCAAACAAACCCTTTCATCTTCTCGTCCGTGGTCGGTTCGACACAGCCCTTGACCACGACATCCTTTGGAATCCAGAACTCGGGCTGGTTCGACTGGAGAAAATAAACCCCGGTTTTCCCCACTGGCCTCAGCGAATAAAAATGGCGAACCTCGCGAGGAGTGGGAGGTGGCCGCTTCATTCTATGCCACATGTGCCACATGCACATCAGGATGCGATAACTGTTCGGCTGGAATCAGCGAAACCTCATTGCTGTCCAGATCAAACCGCCGCATATATCGCATTATCTCGTCAGGGCCGACCACGTTCGGCTCAACATCATAGACGCAAATACGCTCGGGGGAAAAGGGAATGCGAGCGGCCCTGTGCTCCTCTTCAATATCGTCTTCAATAATCCTTTGGGCCGCCACTCGGCTTTCCCGAGAATGCGAGTCTTTGTAAACTTTGCGAGTGGTCATCCTCTTTCCTGGTCTTCTGCTCGGGCGAATATCAGTACAAGCAGAAGAATCCGACCAAGCTTCAGGTTGGTATGAGTAAGGTGGTGATGAACTGGCAGAAGCAGAAGGGATCTCTGAAGCAGGAGGAACCTCAGAAGTCGCAGGCCTTTCCGGAAAAAGTCCAGAAATATCAAAGTCGGTATAGCGCGGCTGATCGAAACGGGGCTCGTCTAATAACCTGTGAACAACCGACGCAGTGAAAGCATCATTTCGCTCAATAGCAATCATACCAACAGTAAAAAGACGATATCTAGCTCCGGAATCCATAAAGACTAACCTCGATGAAGTGAAGAATGAAGACGGTGCAGATCGCAGAAGAAAAAGCCTCCGAGGAAAAATCTGGGGATTGAAGCAGGTAAACTCAAAGATGGCAGGGTTAGAAGAAACGGGCTAGTAAACCAAACAGAAAACGGAGGATCAAGAGGCACAGATGAAACCTCCTTCGAAGAACACGCAGAGATACTGGAAGATAAAAGCGAAAAAATGGAAGAAAAAGGTATAAGAGAAGAGATCATAACCAACATATATAGGCGGCACATTGATTTCAAAAACGAACGAAACCCTAGGAGAAGCACAGTAAAGCGGGAAAATAGAGGGGCGTGGGCTATGACGTGGGCTACACGCAGGCAAACAGAGAGGTCGTGTCTCATAAATGAGTCGTGCCCCAGCCAAACAAAGAAAAGACAAGTGGCAACCGGAGAGCACCTTGAGCCGCCAGAGAGTAGAAACGTCACCATCAAGGGATTTCTGAAATGAGTGGTAAATCGAATGCGTGCGGTCGTAATTAAGACACGTCATTTAAAGCTTCGAATCAAACGAGGATACATTAATGCGGAAAACGACAAGCGAGGACCAGTTGTGAGAAATCATTGAAGTTAAATATTTGTCCCGAGAGGACCTGACTCAACATGATCGGCTCAAATATTTAAGGGGGTATTGTTATAGGTAAAAATTAGTGGTGAAGGACACGTCATCAGCACGAAAGGCCAGGAAAGCAAGGGTCAAGATAAGTCAACTTATGGAGCAGAAACCTCCCACGATAACCTACTCGGAAAAAAGAGTAAGTAGTCCGACCACAAACGAAGACGATCAACTCGGGCAGCAAATCTCACTCGGGCACATTCGGACATAATCGGGCATACATACTCGGGAATCAATGAGATAGTCACCAACATTCGTATGCCAATCATAATCAGCGACCCGCACATCCATGATAAGCAACGATGTGGGCTATTAGAGTTTAACAAGGAAACAAGCAGTTCTCCCGCGAATAAAGGAGAAAGAATCTCGTCCAGAATCAGACTCAGCCAAAAGAGGAAACATAATCTAATTAGGACTAGAAAACCGCTTGAGACTTGGGCACCACAATACCAAACCCTAGCGGCCACCTTAAAACCCTAAAAACAACATGTATAAATACCCCCTCTATACACAAACAGGGGGGTACGTGAAAAGTAGAACGAGAGAGAAAAAGAGAGAGAATTGTATTGAAGAGCTTGTAATCATTCTGTCATTCTTCATCTTGTAATCGTGATTCATAGTGGATTTGGCTTTGTTGCTAGAGGCAACGATCCCGTGGATGTTTCTCCGATCTTTTGGAGTTTTACCACGTAAATCACCTGTTATTTCTTTACAATCTTTGACCACACTCACATATAAATTGCAGTAACTCGAGAACGAATCATTGACTTGGTGATCACCAAAAATCACCGTCAACATAGGGTTTACCAGCGTAATCCCCAAAGTAACAAAACTGGAATCCACCAGCAAAGAACGAATGTATGTAACTGAAAATTGATAATTTTATTGAATGAATTCTGAAACTGATAACAAAGGGCCTTAAATAGCCTCTCGAAACCCTAAAATAAGCAAAAGACTAAAATATCCTCAAACTAAATAAAAAACAACTAAAAATGGAAAAATAAGAAAAAACACAAAAATCTTCGGTTGCCCGACAGCCTAACTTAAACTGCTCTGATGAGGACGCAAATGATGTCAACCGGGGCAACCCCTGTTGCCACGCTATAGATCTCTGAAAACCCTTTTCGAAAACATATTATAATAGGAAATCTGACAACCGAGTCAAAAGTTACGCCCGTTTCTTTGGAGCACCTCTTTTGGACAATTTCCTGTCCATCTCTTCTTCAAACTCTAAAGCCAACTGTCCTACATCATCGTCCCTTGATCAGAGGATCTAATTATTTTCCATTGAAATTCAAATATTAAGCACGTATATTCTAAGAAACTGATTAAACCATCAGTTCCAACAGTCCAAAACTCTATCTCACCTTCTAAACATGAGTATATCCTTCATGGATCAACTTCTTTCTCCACTATACATGCCTTTGATTTTCTACTACCCAAAGCACAATGGCAGCTACCATGGCAACCAGGTTAAAAGTGTCAAATACCTTGATAAATTAATTTTTTATTAATTAATGTATAAATTAATAAATTATTAATTTATCGATTAATTAATAAATTTCATGGTTTCAGGGGCATTAATTTATAGAGGTTTAACTGATATAGAACATAACTAAATTTGCTCAAATCCTTCCAAAAACTACCCATGACCAGCCATACAAAAATATAAATCTACGTAATAATATATCTTCATTAAATGAATGTGGAACCTATCTAAGAACACACATCACCAACTTGAGTTGTGGTGCCTCCAAAAGTCATATATATATAGCTACATGTGTACTCGCCAAATATTAACAGTTTCATAAGCACAGGTTGTTTGGTATATTCATGGGAAAGAAATTAAGCTCATAGTTTGAAAACATTAATTAACAATATATATAAACAGTAACTGGGTATACAAAATTACAAACTCAGGTCAATTAAATCATGCAAACCCTTAAGTTTAACGAAATCGATACTCACCCAAGTCTTCAATATATCAAACGGCCGGATGGGGTGGGGTCTGCTATGTGTTCTTGGGGAATGGGTTGCCTCATGTCATCTTGTAATTAATGCCCATAATGTAAATACAGTTCAAACAATAAATACCAACTAGATTTTGAAGCACGGAACAAGGGAGAAGACTTGGATGCACCATCCATGATCTATCTCAATTGAGATTGTGTTGTGTGTCATGATCTTTTATTTTTTTTTAACGGTAAAACTTTATTCCAAAGCAAACGAAGAACACAAACAACAAAGCAAGCAGGCAGCCGCCAAGCCCCGAAACAGCTAAAGAGAAAGCAGAGAAAAAACACAACCCAACAGGCCAAAAGCAAAACAAAAACCCCATAGCAACAGAAACAGGCCACCAACAAGAAAGAAAAACAGCAGCAACGCAGAAAACATAACAATAGTGAATGTCTGTGCATTACGCTGCACCCTTAAGTAACACTGTTATATTTGGATCGTTTTGGAAGAAAGTCATTTCTTCCTTATCCATGGACACCCATGCTTCAATTCCATCACCAGCTTTTGTGTCTATGAGCATAACTGTTTTATAAGGCCTATGTGCAACACTCACCCAAGCAGGCTTTCCCCAACCAAAATCTACTTCATAAAATGGGACATTTCTCAAACTACTAAAATTATGTACATCTCCCTCTCCCTTTATAACTTCTTCAGCCATTTCTATGCAAGGTCTCATGATAAGCTTGGAGAAGAACCCATCTTTATCTTCATTTGGTTTTCCAAACTCTGCAATGCAGTTCCTTATTGCGTCCCTCACTTGATCTACAAATCCATTCAACCCCATCATCTTTGTCTCATCTGCTTCGAATCTTGCTGTAGTTAGTGTGTAAATGTTTCCGCAACAATTCTCTGGTATTTTCTTGAATGTTTTACCTCTCAAGTTTATTGCCGTTGCCATTCGAGAAGTCCTTAGAAATCCATATCTTGCTCGAGCTGCATTGATTTGAGCCCTCCATATCAACGCTGTTACTACCTCCGTTGTTGAAGTTTTGTGCATGTGACCACCACCACAACTACTCGTAACTTCAGCTTTCAGCTTCGATATTGTATTTACATCGAGCACAAACCTCTTTGCAACAACTCCAGATGTTGTTTTGGAAAGGTTTGGAATGTTGACAACAGGTGTATCTTTTGGTGGGAAGAGAATACCAGCTTCAAAGTTTGGGACAATGACATCATTTATATTCCCTACTTTGCATGCCTTTGCCCATCCATTTGTGAACAAAGATGATGTGAAAGCATCAATTATTCTATGTGAAGAGCGAAGGCCAATAGCTATTCCACCACAATTGAAAATGTTAATTTGAACAGCTAATAGAGGATTTGTGGCTGATTCCTCAACTTGGTTATCAGGAACAAAACGATTCAACTCCTTGACCTCAAATTGTCCTTGGAGAATTTGAGATAATTTGCCATTAACACAAGCTTCAGCATATTCAACCCCTTCATCGTTGCAATCGATCAAGAGTTTTTCCTCGACATATCTTCCAGCTAAAGGGAAGTACAAGGTCAAGATTTCAGACAACGATTTCTCCAACCGCGCCTTCAATCTTTCAACATTTTCAAATGAGTGATAGTTTTCATGGGATGTGTAGTAGAAAATGAAAGGTACAGTTCTTGGAGGAAGACGAATATCCATGAGTGATAAACTCATGTTTCGAAGGTGAGATGGAGTTGGAACAGATGGTTTAATCAATTTCTTGGAAATAATTTGAACCTCCATCTCTATGACTGGATAGATTTTGGTGATCAAGTTCAATGCTCAAGGATCGGAACCTACTGCTTTTAAACATATAAAATTATTGGAGTGAAGCAATGATAAATCAAAGGGAAATACCGATCATGTATAACTGAATGACCTTTCCTTGTCGGTATTACTTTTGGGCAGCTCATATTGTTCCCTTTATTAATGCATCCTTGCTTCACTCCAATAATTGTACTATGTATATGTTTAAAGAGTAATGCTAGGCTTCCCAAATACCTTCCCAAATGATGTTGGCACGTAAGGTGTCAACATCACACCACTCACCACATAATCTCATGATTTACAAGATGTTGACACCTCACGTGCCAATACCATTTGGGAAAAAATTTAAGAAGTCTAGCATTACTCATATTTAAAACCAAGAGGTTGTTATGATCCTTAAGCGTTGAAATTTTTTATTTTATTTTTTGAAGGACCTTGAGCATTGAACTTGATCACCAAAATCTATCCAGTCATGGTGGTTCAAATTATTTCCAAGAAATTGATTAAACCATCGATGATCAATTATATCTCTGTTGTGAAATTACATGATGTCAAGATATGAAATGTATGTGCATGAATGACATAAACACGTGTTACTTAAAGGCCAATATTATAGAGTCTCCAGTTACATTCTTCTGCTGTAGGGAAGTAGAAAAAATGAAAGGTTAGGAAATTTAAAAAAAAAAAAGACAACGGAATCACTTGTGTTGTAATAGCAGAATCCCTCAACCGATTGCTTGATTTGCAGGACTCACTCAACTACAAGGTTTGGAATGTTGACAACAGGTGTATCTTTTGGTGGGAAGAGAATGCCAACTTCAAAGTGTGGAACCTCCCCCGACCCCCAATCTCCCATTTCACCAAATATATAAATATATATATATATATATATATATATATATATTATATTTTCTTTAAAAAATAAATTAACTCTAACTTACGGTCACCCACTAACCCATCTACTGCCACTAAGTCATTAACTCACTTACCCATCTATATTACATTAAATATTTTGATTGGATATTGAAACATGATGAATCAAAAGATTGAAATGGACAAATTCCAAAATCCAAATTTTGAATTTTGAATTTCAAATTAAAAATTATTAGGATTAAAAATTGAAGAAATTAGGGAAATAGGGGACAAGGGTGGAGACGGGGAACCTCCCTCCAAACACACCCATCCCCACTTTCCCCAAATGGCCCCCACACCCCTCCCTATGTCCGATGGTAAGGCCGTAAGGGAAACAAATGAACAATAATATAAATATCCACTTTGAATGGCAGAAAATGTGTTACTTGGAGGCCATTTTAGCCTCATGAGTCATGTCATGTTACATTTTGATCATGAATGTCAAGTTATTATATTGTTCTTCAAATTTTTATAAATATATTTGGAGTGTTACACTTTAATGTACTGATAATCCAAAACCAAATACAATAAGAGATATCAGTTCCTTCTCAACGTCTTATATTGTTCCTCTTATATCTCCATATATTTTAGTTATTTATTTTATAACAGTTTGTAAAATGTAGAAATTATAAAAATTTAATTTTTTTTTAATAAATTGAAACATTAAAGAGCGATGATATTTACACATCTGAAAATTTGTATTATGCATCCGTTTTAATCTGAGTTTTTTGGTGGATAATGAGTTCAATGAAATCTACATGTAAACAAAATTTGAAAATTTTTGAGCACTAGAAATATTTTTCCAAATTTTGTTAAATATGAAGACATCGAAATATATGCGAAATATAGGAAAATTCAAGAAAAATAGTTATAGATTCGAAAAAATCTCAAATTTTGTTCATAAAAACTATCTCAAATTCTCAAATAAAAAGTTTTATTTTACCTTATTATTGACTCTTTCAAATTATTTATCCCAAAAAATAAATAAATAAATAAAAATAAAAAAACTCTTTCAATTTATTGATTTGTTTGCATTATTGGATGAGTAGTATTCAATTGTATATGATATACAATTTACACTCTTTTTTTTTTTTTTTTTTTTTTTTTTTTTTTTTTTTTTTTTTTTTTTTTTTTTTTTTTTTTTTTTTTTTTTTTTTTTTTTTTTTTTTTTTTTTTTTGTAAATATGGTTTATTTAGGGTTAGGATTAGGGCTTCATTTACACCTAACACAATTACCCAAACTCAATCGCAACAAAAACGATCGAATGGCATAAAACGTATTATAGATCCTCGTGTTACATTCTGATCATGAGACCTAACACCTTGAATGTCAAAATTAAAGACATAAGAGAACTGGAAATCAATAACAAAAGATATATAAGAGATCAGCACATCACCTCTTAGCAGAACTGGTAGTGCATCTCCTTTTCATCTAAGTGGTGAGGGGTTCAAATCCCACCATGCACATTTACAAGCATATGTGGGGTGTTTTCTTCCCTAGTTATGGGAGTAATTATTTCCCGTTATGGGAGTAGATATCTGGACCGCACATGTATTGTTTGATCTCGACAGATCCCAGCAGTCCTATTTTAATAGTTCTTGTAGACACATGATGCCAACTAGATTTTGGAGGCAAGGATGGAGATCCCCAACTATATTTGGATCATTTTGGAAAAAGTCATTTGTGAGCATCACCTTTTGTGTCTATATTAATTCTATGCAAGATCTCATTATCAGCTTCATCTTCATCTTCATTTGGTTTTCCAAACTCAACAATGGTGTTTTCCAACCTTATGATCATCTTTGTCTTCTCTGATACAAATCGATCGTGCGGTACCTACTGTGTAAATGTATTTTAGGGCGATTTAAATTTGTGGCTGATTCCTCTACTTGGTTATCATGAGAAAAACGATTCAACTCCTTGAACACAAATATTAAAGAGACCCATAATATTAGGTGAGCACTCTTTCACTTGTCCGATACTACAATAATTCACGTTATAAAATAAGAAAAACAGACTCATTAATTCTTTCACATGTCTATATATTAATGGAATAGTAAAATGTTTGACATTGGTTGACTTTGGTTTATTACATTGGTTTACTGCTACGAGGTCTGAGGGTCAAACCACCTCAGGAATACCTACATAGCCAAATTAAGGCTAAGTTTCCCATTTCAAAAAAACTCTCCACACATGTTTTTAAAATACATTTGGTGATAAGACTCGAATCTCTGACCACCAATGTGGAAATGAGGTGCATAACTACATTTTCTAAAAGATGATATGCAAATGTTACGCTTCATTTGCTGATCATCCAAAATCAAAAATTATAAATGACATCTTGAATATGTACCATTTATCATCAAACCACGTTAGAGGATACTTAAATTATAAATTTCTTAATGAAGTGTATAATATATTAAACAAGAGTGGCCAAATAACAAGGGTTATTTGATATTATCACCCAAAAATCTTATTTGCAGAGTCACATTTTACTAATTATTATTATTAATAATTAGTAAAATTATTCTTCTAATATTGTTTGATGGTAAAACTTAAAAGGACATTCATTTTGTCTAAAAATGCTCTAGGTAATTAAGCAGCTGCCCAGCAGTATGCTATGTCAAAATAAAAATTATTCTAATGAAAAATTACTAAGTGCAAGCAATTCATACTCCCTTTCATGATAGTGGTGAGGATTTGATTCTTACAATTACCATGCTCATTTACATCACCCCTTAACAAAGGTTGTGATCAGTGTAATAAGAGAAGTTATATCAGTTGTCATTGTCAGGGGCGTAGCTCAGTTGGTAGAAGGACGAATTTAAGGTTTGGATAAATGACTTCCAAATCAGCGGTTCGAATCCTAGCAATAGTGAAAACTTTTTTTAAAAAAATACCTGACCTCAACTGAGTAAATATCGAAAATAAATAAATAAATAAAATGTAATGTTTGATGTCAGTTTACACTTCCTTTTCGCTGTTTCTCATTCTGTGCATTTTTAACATTATTTACTGAAAAAACAAAAAAAAAAGTTTGCTTTGGGAAGTGAAATGCATTGGGATGCCAAGTGCTATGGGCATCCGAAGCTACATTTATTTATTTATTTTACTTGATTTTCGGGCCAAATCAGGTTTGAATCCTATGGATTCCTACAATCCTACGTATCTATAACCTGTTCTGGTGGAGAATTTTATATATATATTAATTATAAAATGCAGAAATTCCAATGTATTTATTTTTTTCAGAATCGATTTGTTGGCCCTCATTTTGTTCAAAGTTTTGTTTTTGTGGTCTTGAACCCTTTTCAAAAAAAAAAAAAAAAAAAAAAAAAAAAAAAAAATCGATTTGTTGTAAAATAAAATTTCTAACATTACAGTCTTACAGGTGCTTTACAAGCTTTGTTTTGGAAAAAAATTTGAGGACAAACATTTTACAGTGATATGGCGTGTATAAAAAAAAGGACTCGAACATTTTACAGTGATATGGCGTGTAAATTTCGCTACTAGGCAATTAATTAAGTGCACAAAATAATCTTATTAGAGGCAATATCTGCACCCAAACAACCAAACACTTCTTCAAAGGGAGAGTTATCTGGGCTCTAAAATATGGATTACACATGGCCCAAATGAGAACAATGGGCTACATTGTGGGCCGATTTGAATCCATTAAACTCTATCGATCCAGATCCAGGACCAACCAACTAATCTCAAAGGACATGGCATTTGTTGGACGGGATGATATTATATAATTCTATCCAATGAATGTACATATTATCAATACAAAAATATTGTGATAGGACCTAAAAAAATGTTGTCAAATATTATTTTAGAAAGTATTGTTAAAAAATAATAATAATAATAATAATAATAATATGTTCTAAGTTCTAATAATTAACAAATTCTTTGATGCAACACACATCATACCACTTCCAAAAAAATAACATGAGAAAATAGGAATTGTAGAGCAGCCTAACCGAAAGTTAATGGGTTTGGTGGAAAAAATATTCAAGCTTTTTTATTGTTCTTCATAATCAAAATGATTTTGAAGTTGATTGATCAACTTGTAACAAGTTGTGTAATTTAATTATGTTAATTAGGAAAAATTAATTATATCCTATTATGGCACATGTGATAGCCTCTTCGTATTATTAAATTAAAAGTTTTGTTATATTGTTAAAATTAATATTCGGTAGTCGGGATGGTCCAGAAAAAAAATCAGGACCTTAATTTTGTATATAATATTACAAAACTAAACGTTTTTATTTTTGGTTGACAATATATGTCTATCCACCTATCTAGACCAAGTATTTTTAAAAGTTTTTTTTATCATTGGTAGGATTCGAACCGTTAACTTGGGAGTCATTTGCCCAAACTCTAAACTCGTCTATCTACCAGCTAAGCTGCACCCTAGAGGGCACTAAACGTCTAGTTTTATAGCGTTACAAAGCCAGTAACATTACAAAATAACGGCCCTGAATAACTTTTTTTCAAACCGTCCTCATAAAAAAGGATCCTAGTTAAAATAATAATAATAAAATATAATTATATTTTGATATCAACTTTCATTTTTTAGTAAATTTTTTGTATGGGGATTTGATTTTCTATGTACAAAGATTTACTAACTATTAACTTCTGAGAGATAAAAGTTTGTATTGTAACGGACTAACATTGTGGATTCGAGTACTATCTCTCTCTTTGATCCTTGAATTATTTATAATTTAAATCATGAATTATTTGTTCCGGTCTAAGAATTAATGATTGTTTAAATAAATAAATAAATATTATTTATTGTAAAATTAATAAATAGCTTTGACAATATGAAAGGTTCCCCATATCTCAATTAGGCATATTAATATTTTAATTTTTTTTTTTTGAAAATATTAATATTTTAATTAAGAGTGATCATAGCAAACCACCATTTGTTTTCAACTAGTTCTAAGGCATCAAATTTTCTAATCTTAATGATGCTTAAATATGATTAAATTAATAGTGTCATTAGCACTCATGATCACCAATTTTCAACTAATAAGACATGACCACTCTTAATAATTTTATTACTTTATTACTTTTACTTTTAATATATTAACAATAACATAATCTATTTTTTAAGAGACAACAAAGTCCTACATTGCTGTCTAACCAATGTCATCAACATTTTCAAAGTGAATAATTTACAATTAAAGTATGATTAATATTAAAAACCTCCCCTCGCTTTTGAACTATTATTGGATATATAGTTACAAATGTTTTTATTTTAGAAACCTCCCCTATAGACTAATAACGTTAGAATTTTGTTTGTGTTGACTAAGTTTGACCGTTAAAAAGTCTAAATTGTCTATATTTAAACTCCAATTGTATGAATTGACCATTATACTCTCATACACTTATCAAATAAAAATTAATAAAATGATACAAAATGCGGGAATGTTAACTTGTAAAGGATAAGTTATTTTATGGACAATTTTATCCCTAAAAATAACAAAATTACAAATGAACTAAAAGCATTAAAAATAAACCAAAATATGTATTTATTTATGTATTTATTTGTCTTTTTTATAAATCCAAGCAAATACTCATTTTCAATGCTTTTGGTTCATTTCTAATTTTGTTATTTTTAGGAATAAAATTGTCCACAAAATAACTTCTCATTTGCAAGTTAACATTCTCACAGTTTGTATCATTTTATTAATTTATTTGGTAAAAGTATGAGAGTATAATGGTCAATTCATATAATTGAAGCTTAAATAGGGACAAATTAGACTTTTTAATAGTCAAACTCAGTCAACACAAACGGAATGTTAACAGTGTTAGTTCATATGGGAGATTTTTAAAATAAAATCATTTGTAACTATACATCTAATAATAGTTCAAATGTGAGGGGAGGTTTTTAATATTAACTCTTAAAAGTATTATTAAAGTGGTTAAAACTGTTTTATAGTTAAAAGGACTTTTATACTTATATTATATATTTTTTTATTCGAGTACACAAAAGTAGGTTTTTTTTAAAACTAATTAGTGTATTTTGTTAAAAGTTATATATATATATATATATATATATATATATATATATATATATATTTTGATACCTTTATTTTGTTAAAAGTTAATGTTATTATACTGAACTTATATAATTACTTACCGGTTAATATCGTTCAAATTCTAATCATAGAGTTCTCAAAAATAAAGGTTTAAAAAAAAATTAACAAAAGGTTTCATTCTGTCTTATAAGTACTCATAAACTATATTGTTTAAATACGGAAGCTTGTTGATTGTGTTATTAAGAAATAAACATATGTTATACTTTTTTATTAACGTCATATTGTACATTATTCAAGATTTGAATAAATACAAGAGTACATAGT
Source organism: Acer saccharum (assembly GCA_030490815.1). Classification (NCBI taxonomy): domain Eukaryota; kingdom Viridiplantae; phylum Streptophyta; class Magnoliopsida; order Sapindales; family Sapindaceae; genus Acer; species Acer saccharum. The sequence goes on from CM059870.1 coordinate 6,127,707, forward strand.
TATTAGTCATTAGATTCTAAGTCACGGATTATACAAAAATAAAAGGTTTGAAAATGATAAAAATAAAAATAAAAAATAATAAAAAATATTATCTTGTGAATAATCGTTAACTATATTGTTCTCTTATTGTAGCTAAATTCATTTTATAAAACATTTGTCATTACTTTTGTATGGTGTGTTTTTATTAGAAACCAAATTCTTTTCGTATAATATATATATATATATATATATATATATATATATATATATATATATATATATGACAATATCTATTAATTCGGAACCATGTATTTTCTTGAAAGCTTTCGTCATTGGTAAGATTTGAGCCGCTAACCTGGGAGCCATTTACCCAAACCCTAAGCCCCAAGCCCATCCATCTACCAGCTGAGTTATGCCCCTATTGACATATATTTTTCTTTATAAAAAATGCTTCATATGTATTATATAATTATATATATTCTTAGAATAAATACTCTAGATTTCCAAAATAACACTTTTTATATATAGTTTTATTTGTTTCAATTAGCTAGTTACTACAAAATAAAAATAAAAAATAAAACTTTATTAATTAACTATTTGAAACTAATTTTAAATTCTCTTTGAGACATCTTAAATTAATTACAAAAGGCTTTCCTGATTTGATTTTTTAAAGGTTGTTTTTTCAAGAGTAATTGAGTTTGAATGAAATACTTGTCTGCATATAAAAAAAGAAAAGGAAAAAAAAAAAAAAATCTCTCAAATGTTCTAAGGGTGCGTTTACTAATCAGGAATGGAGGGAATCGGAATCAAGTTCCACTGGAAAGGAAATGGAGAGGAATCAGAATTAAGTTACTAAATTTCATTCCAGTGTTTACTAATAATTTAGGAATTAGAAATGGAATCAAATTTATTCCCTTTCTAGTGTTTACTTCAACTAAGGAATCGGAATGATATATAATTGATTACAAAAATACCCTTGTGTATATAATATGTTGAAATATTTTTTTTATTATTATGAAAAACTATTTTTTATACTGCTCATAACACTATAACTAGTAATTAACATCTTTATATCGAAAACTTTGAACTAATTAGTCAATATTCAATAATAATTAAAAATTGAGGAGTAATTCAAATTTGAAAGCATAATTAATTTGATGTCGAATTAATTTCTCACATTTAGGTGTTTTTTTCCCTTCTCTCGAAAATTAAAACACAAAATAACTTGACATATGCAACCATTAGCTTACACAGTACTTGATTCATTATTAACTGTATAAAAGAAAACAAAAAAAAAATTATATATAAATTATAAACTATGTCTCAAAAGATTGTCAAACAAAACATATATATATATATATATATATATATATATATATATATATATATATGAATATGTAATGATTTGTAATGCTTTATAATGCTTTAGTAAAAAGGAAAAAAAAAAAAAAAACTTAAACAAACAAAATATATAATAGCTTCACGTAAAAAGGAAGGAAGGGAAAAAAAAAAAAAAAAAAAAACAGCCATCAGATTTGACAAAAAGAGAAAAAAAAAAAAAAAAAAAAACACCAATGAGTCAAAGATTTCTATGTATATTCAAGAAATTAAAGATTAAAAAAAAAAACGTACCTATAGCAAGATTCAGAGGAAAACGATGAACAAAAAAGAATGACAGAGAACAATCCCTAAAACAAAACGATACAGTGGAAAGACAGCTTTTTTTTTTATAATTATTATAAGTGAGGATATTTTAGTAAAAGTATATGAATTCCCTTTTTAATTAGGAAAGGGAACTTGATTCTTAGGATGGGTGGGGGGAATCAAATTTCCTTTCCATCAGTAACTTAATTACTGATTTGAGAGTGGGGTCCACGTAACTTAATTACCTACAAATTTAGTAAACACTGAAATTCACAAATCAGTAATTTAATTCCCTTTCCTGAGTTTGATTACTGATTAGTAAACGCGCCATAAGTGTTATTAGATTAGGAAAAGCCAATAAAAAAAAAAAAAAAAAACCATTCTACAAGAGAATTCAAACTCCTCCCACTAATCAAAAACCAAGATCCATTACACCTTTTTTTTTTCCTTTTTTTTTTTTTCCTCAATTCATGTGAGCCATACAAAAGCATGGCTGGCCACATGCAATCACCATCTCCTAACTCCTAAGCAATGTGTTCTTAAAAGAGTTCTTTATAAACATGCAATCAAATCCAAAAAGAAAAAGGTATTATCAGTAGATGTCATCATCCTACTTCCCACTCTTTTAGATTATGCTTTATTTTTTTCTATATAATATATATATATATATATATATATATATATATATATATATATATATATATTCAAGTACTATAATTTCTTTAATTTTCTTTTGAACCTAATTAATAATTAAGACAATAAATCAACCCATTACCCACCATTATACCTAAGTTCACCCACCTTTTGTTGTCTCTTTTAATTACCTAACTTCGGTACTTCTCTTATAAATAATCTAATCGACAAACATTTAGTTGCATGTGGCATGACAATGAGATGGGATCACACCACCCATTGTGATTTTTTGAACATACTTTTTGAGGAAATGTTTTTAAAGTATTTCTTTAATCTTAAAATGTAGTTCAATTCATTTCAATTGAATACTAAAAACAATCTAAAATATTTTTAAAATATATTATCACAATGCACACTTATTCTAGAATGTATCTTGTTGTTATTTATACATTCAAAAAGGATATTTTTGTCATTTCAATCCAGAAGTTACTTTATTTATTTTATAATGATTGATTAGAAACATTACATGGTACATTATTGAAAATTGATTAAGTAACTTAATTGCTTACGGAACTATGATTGAACATATTAGATTGTGACATAAACATGACAACTTGTGTCTCTAGCAATGTTTTGTATTTTATGGAAGAAAATTGAGGCTCAAAAACAAATATTGTTGATTAAGCTTTATTATAAAGAATATTTTAATAATTAATTTTTATTTATTTATTTATTTATTTTTGTTTTCATTATTTGAGATTGAAGTGCAAAAGATATTGGAATCTTAAGAAAACCAAAAGCTTTATTTTCTCAATAAATTCAATGGTGGAGTCCCATTTGCTATATGTTTCCTTATGTCTTTTTCTTCCTTCACCAAAAAATAAAATAAAAATTGATGGGTTCAATTGAATTCTCACTTTTTCACTTGTTGGGTATATTTAGATATTGTCTCTTTATACATATTGAGAAACATTGAAAATGAAAATTGTTTAGTTGGTATTTTTTTTTTTCTTTTTGTAATTAAAACCAAAACACAATCTTTAGAGTATCATCACTTTTGCCCCTCCAACTTTTGGTACATTTATGCCTACCATATTTTATTTTGGCAAGTTTTGCTGTCATATTATATTCTCAATAGTTTACAGCTAAGTGGAGGGTTATTCTTTTGTCATCAACGAATAAGATTACTTTAAGCACAATTTTATAATAAATTGTTTTTAAAAGAATAATATTATATATATATATATACACATATATATATGTTATATTTCAAGTTGCACTGCACCTCCTATTTTATATATTTTATTCGTATGTGTGGAGAGTTTTCTCTTTAAAAGGTCTGAACCGACTCTGGCTAGATATTCAAATATATATTGCAATTTTTGTGATTATTAATTTGATAATAGGACATGTTGATCTTGGAAAATTGATATGGAAATCAGAGCTTTATTTTGGGTCCAAGCATGTGGGTTTAGAGTACTTGTACAGTTGTACTGAAAACAATGTTCCCTGCACGTGGGAGCTGTTCTCAATCTCTCTACACAAGTGCAAAGGGCACTTCTTCCCATTAAAAAATCTCACAAAATAATCTCTCTTTTTTTTTCACTTTTTGTTCCAATACTCTTCTTCCTACTTTAACCATGTTTTACTTTGTCTTTATTTCATCAAACTTTTCATTTTATATATATATATATATATATATATATATATATATATATTAGGTTTCACGTGTGAGATTTCCGTACATTATTTTACAATGAAATCCAATTATGTGACGTTACAAGATTACTAGAGTTCACTCTATAATGTTAATGAGTTGAATCACATGTAAGAAGGTGATGTGATTGCTTTCTACTGCTACTTTGTCAATAACTAATCACATGTTTTAAATGGTGGATCTAAGTCCGTTTGGTTATAGTTGAGCATTCTTTGGTAGTAGATACAAAATAACCTAATTATTATCATACCAATTAAGTTCAAATCTCCCTTTTCTAATTTTGTTTAAACAGTTATAAATTATTCGTGATTCGGAGAACGGAATACAACTCCAAACATACAACTTCAAGGGTAAGTATTAAAGTCTAAAGACATCACTAGGCTAAATTGATCGGTCCCTTCTCTAAAGTTAAAAAACATAAAAACAAAAAAAATCAAGTATTTTTGAATTCAAGGCACAGATGATTACATAATTCTTGTTTCAAGCTCATGTATAAAATTCAATCCAAACCCCACAAAACCACACAAAAACTCTCCATCAATTTGTCAACCTTGCAAGTGAAAGAAGGCAGCAGATTTATTATATATAAACATTTCCTATAAGAAGTCTGCTGCACTGTCTTATACAATTAGCAAAATAATATTATACTATGAAATTTTTTTTTTTTTTTTTTTTTTTTTTTTTATATTGCAACAACTGCCGAGACCCTACGAGAATTATTGGACTATACTAGTACAACCCGGACTACTACTCCCACAAATAGGGAGAGGGCACCCACACAAGAGGAGGGACAAAGAGTGAGTATATATATATATACAAGCATGCCGGGCATTGAACCGTGGTGGTGGAGTTTTCCATTGGAGAGTCATACTACATTGGCAAGAGGCCATTAGCTATACTATGAATTTTTTAAAGAACAAAAACAAATACAGAAGAACTACTGAATTATTATGTATAAGAACTGTCAAACTTATACAAATCAATCAACAAATAGCATCCACACAAGTTTAAGGATCATTGGGATCTTTTTTTTTTTTTTTTTCATAGACAACATGAGGTGCACATGGAGCCATGGAGGGAGGTCATATATTGAACTAGCACCTTTTACTACCAAGTCACACGGGACATCTTTTACCACCGATTCAAGTTACACGAGATCTTTAATTGCTAATCAATTTTTATTAAATTACATTTAGAAAGTTTGTGATTATTGATTAACACAGTAGATTAAAGTGATATATATCATATAGAAAAAAATAATAATAATAAGCAAATACAAATCATTATTTTATAGAAACTAGAGACCCAAACAACACTAAATTTTGGTCTTGAAAATACATAATAATTATAACAATCCCATATACATAACCAGAACAGAACCCTAATAATTCCATTATTGATGACATTTTTTTTTTCCTTGCCTCGTCAAGCTACAATAATTATAATAATAACTAGAAGACCCCTCTCGCTCTCTCTCTCTCTCCTCTCTCTCTAATTTTTGCATATATAAATTTGCAGAAAATTCATGGAGAGATTAGAGATTAAAACATTATAATAATTAATTAGTGCTGGAACATGTGATGATCTGCAGAAGCCATGATTGGCTGCTGGTTCAAATAAGAGAGATTCAATGGATTATTCATCAAGAAATTATTATCCACCATGACAGGTTGATGATGATGATGATCAGCTGTGATCATGAAGCTTGAATAAGTGTCCTGATCAAAGCTTGGTGCTGTTGTGTTCATGAAGCTGATAATGTCATTCAAAGATTGCAACCTGTGAGTGAGTTCATCAACCTGAGCTCTCAAGACAGAGTTTTCAGCTTCAATGGTGCTGAAATGTTGTGTGGTGATACTGATGTTTGATATGATATGATGGTTGTCCTTCCTCAGTTGATCAACCTGAGACATCAGATCATCCAAATGCTTCTGTTTCCTCATCCTTGACCTTCTTGCTGATTCTCTGTTTGAAATCATTCTCTTCCTCTTCCTTTGATCCATTAATGCCTGTAAATCTTCATCAGAACCTGAGTTTTGTATTGCAGATGAACCTGAAGATGTTCCACTTGAAGAAGCCATAGTTTTTTTTTGTTTAAAAAAAAAAAAAAAAAAAAAAGATTTGAGAGAGAGGTATTGGCAGGACCCAGATAGTAATCAGAAACTTAAAATTACTAATATGCAGATAATTTTATTGTAGAAATATTAATATAGTATAGATTTAACAGGAATTTGAGTTAAAAATCATGAAACATAGTACAAAAAGTAGAGAAAAACAACAGAGAAAGATTGAACTAGCTGGGTCCTGCGCCTGAATGTGGAGGAATTTATCATACAGTACTCACAACAAGAAATTAGGAGTTCACTGAGAATTGGAGACATGAATCTCAAACATCAACAACATTAAATTGGGCATTAGTTCAAAAAAAAAAAAACCCACAAAGAAAAACAAAAAAAGATTAGATTTTTCAGGTGGGTATTGGGTTTTTTTTAGATCCAAAATGATCTACAACAAAAAAATAATAATGGCTTAAGCTGAAAACAAGAACAAAATATAGAGAGCAAAAAAGCTTAGAGAAGCAAGAGAGATGCTTAAAGGATGGTGAGGAAGTAAAGGGAAAAGGAGAAGAGGTAATTGAAAGAGTAGAGGGTGGAATTTATAGAGAAAAAGGAGACTAACAAGGTGATGGGAATTTATTTATTTATTTATTTTTTACAGTAATTTAATAAAAAAATAAAGAGCTTGAGAAAATTAAAGTTAAAAAATAAAAAAATGAAAGAGGGGTTTGGAATCTAGTTCAGAGAGAAAAAGTTGTTGGAAAAGTTGATGAGACATGTGAGGTGGGGGAGACTGGAGGGAGGAGAGAAAGACAGAAGAGTCCATAAAACTCTCTCTAGAGTCTAGATCCAGCTGGGAACCAACAATCTCAGTTTGCATCACACTATAAACACTATTTCTAGTAACATGTAAAATTTGTATAAGATATTATTTTGAGTACGTCTGTCAGAACCTATCGAGATCAAACAGACAAACACAACAAGTAGACTCTTAACACCGTGAACAGTCTCTCTCACACTGATTGCTGTTTCATGAATAATAATTGGACAATGTATACAGAGTAATTCTACTTTACCTAAATTTAGAGCTCAAATGATGATGTGATGATAACTCTAAAATCCAATGATTTCAATAATCCAATTCTAATACAGAGAAATCAAGAATCCACGTCATTTAGGTACCAAATTTGAACAAATTAATAGCATTATTGATGTATACAAGGTGTCAAGGTTTGAATATTTCCAGATGTAACTGGGAACCAAGAATCTCAATTTTGCATCACACTTGATAAAATTTATGAAGTGTAGAAATTCCGTACGTTTTTTTCGATTAATATCGATATTTATTTGGAATCTCCTGTATTTGATTAGTTGTGCAGAGTTAGGTATGTATAAATAAATAAGGATACTATTTCTGGTAAAATTTATTTTCAGCAAAACTGATGTAGTGCTCAAGTAACATGTAAAATATGGTATAAGATTTTTAACTGGTGAAGTATATGGAAAATCTATTGTTATAATAATTTGTTTCACAGTTTTTTTTGGTGCTAAATACTTTTAGTATAGCCATCTTTTTCATTAGAGTGTTAAATCAAATATATAGTTGTATGTTTAATGTTATCATTGGATCCTTACCTAACACATAATATGATATCATAATCACCTATCGACCTCACTTTCTCAATTTCTTAATCATTATTCACATTACATGGTATAATAGCGGAGAATGCGCTAATGTGTTAAATCATGATTTTTAAAAGAAAAACATAAAAATTGCTCCGAAATTTATGATAACTTTCAAATTTATCCCAACAATTTTATTATTTTTTTACGGTATTTATCTATCCACCGGAGAATCATTTACCCAAATCTCAAGCTCGTCTATCTACCGGCTAAGCTACGCCCCTGGGGGCTAATTTATAATTAGTTGGATTCAAGTCTAAGGGCTAGTTTGGTATTGTCGTAACTTTATAATAATCACTGTTAGCTGTAATCTTTGAAGTTAATCAGTAAATGTTTGGTTAATTGTATTTTTAAAACTACTGTACAGCCCAAAAACAGTATATGTGTTTGGTAACTTTATTGTAAAAGTGCTGAAATTAATTACAATTACTAAAATATATATAATTTTAGAACCCTACTTCATTTTTTTCATTATATATATATATATATATATATATATAATTAATATTTAAATTAGAAAAAAATAATCCATAAGAACAATAAAAATATTTCATAAATCAAATCAAAATTTAAGTAGGATATTTAATTTTGAGATAAAATAATGTATATAAATGATTTTAACTTGATTTCATAAGAAAAATAATGATATTTTAAAATATTCATTAAATGCTGAAATAGATTATTCCATAACTTGATTTGGATTAATATTTGAAGTGAATGAAAATTTTGATAAGAAATTGATGAGATTTTTTTTGCCTATGAAAAGTGATCAAGTGGTCCAGGTTTTTTTTTTTTTAAATAAATAAATAAAATAAAATAAAATACACTGGTCCAGGTCTTAAACCTCGCAAGTCCATCCAAGAGACGCAATTAATTCGTGAGTTGATTTAATAAAGAGTGCATTTTTGCTCACCCACATTAACTAGATGTAACCATTAACCCCCACCCCAAGTGTTGACACGTGTCCAAACACCAAAGTTTTGGACACGTGTCAACACTTGGGGTGGGGGGTAATGGTTACCTCTAGTTAATGTGGGTAAGCAAAAATGAACTCTTTAATAAATTTGGTTGAGGTGTTTGATGTATTTATCGGGAAATAAAAAATTGGTTAGATATTAATGTGGGTTAAAAAAATAAATATAATAATTGTTGATGTAATTTTAATTTAAAAAAGTGTATGTAAAGTTATATTTGATATTTTCTCTGTTTTAAATACTATTTTTGAACATGTAATTTAACATCTTGAATTTTTAGTTGAGTTGTTACCAACATTTTAGTTGATATTATCATTTTTTTTTAATTAATACAATTAGTTTTTAATCTATTTCCTCGAATTATCTGTCAACATGTTTGATATTCTATCGTATAAAGTATTAACAAGGTTATTTTCTTAAATGAAATTATTAATCGCAGGATAATTCTTTCATTAATAACAAATTTAATTTGAAATTGAAATAAGTAAACCATGATTCCAGCCCAGAATTTCACGGTGTGAATATCAAGATTAATTGATTATTTTAAAAATAAAAATAAAAAAAAAACTCATTTGATTGGTTATTCTTACCGCATGATTTGCACCCATTATGCAACTAGGTGCATGTAGTATTTTCCCTTTTTACCAATATTCTTCTTCTATTTATATTATTTTTGTCTCCAATCAATGTCAATCGATATTTAAAAGATTTGAGAGTTGTCAAGTGGCTTTCTTTATCCAGAGATAGAAAAATATTAATGTGATTTTTTTTTGTTGGAAAGAAGATGGAAACATGAGAGGAGATCAATGGATGGAATCAAACTAGTATTCAAAAATTTATAAATAATGAATTCTTCTGTTGTTAATTTTTTTCAATCAATGGTTAAATTATATACTAATGATAAATATGTAACCTTCATTTCCAATTAGTATAAAATCATCTTAGTATTTTTTTTATTTTTTTATTTTATGCAATAAAGTTGTCAAAGTGTTATACTCTTTACTGCTACAAACATCAATTTATAATAATTATAAATAATGATTGATAATAATGTATATTTTTCCGATGATATAAGAGCAGTTATCTTTCAATTGTGGAAATAGATATTCGGTGACCCCGGTCAGACCCAACACAGTTCCGATTCGAACTGGGGAACCGAACCGTAAAAACCGAAACCGGAGGAGGTCCCTTCCGGTTCCAGTTTTTACAGAACCGACCAATTCAAACAGGACTGGGACCGACGGCTCCTGTGTTATTTTCAATTTTTTTTTTCACCCTCCCCCCCGCACACACACACCATTTTTCCCCACTCCAATTTCCTCCCAATTCTCTCTAATTCTAATTTCTCTATCAATTCTCCAACTCTCCAAGTTTCAATTACTAAGTTTTTAATATTTATTTAATTTGCAATTTATTTAATTTGCAATTAGTCAATTACTAAGTTTCCAATTTCATTTATTTGCAATTACTACCTACTAAGTTTCCAATTCCCTCCCAAATTTATTTCCATCAATTTTTTTTAACATTTTTGTTCAAGGAATTTTACAATTCAATTTTTAAATGGCAAGTGGAAGTGGAAGGGGTGACGGCCGTGACGGCCTAGGCATTCCATTTCGATGAAAGGTAAGGGTCGTATGACTGATAATCTCAGTCGTGACGGCACTTCCTATCACGAGTATCGGCAACGTCGGGCCTATGTTGAAAACCTAAGCCTAAACTCTCCTACTCCCCCTTTAACAATTTCAAAACCCGATCCCAATGACACCCCCAATAAATTGACAAGCCAGTCAGAAAATATGCTTGATCTCCCTCCAGATTTTAATTTGATCCATCGTAATGTCCGGAACCAGAAAAGGAGGAAGATGTGTTACAAAACCAAAGCAAATATGATCTCTTCGTAAAACATATGAAGATGTGTTTTTAAAATTTTTGTAAAAACAAAAAACGTTTTAGCCAGATCGTTGTAATTATATTGATTCTAATATTTAATATAAATAATAGGGAAAGAAATTGTTACCCTTGTAGACTTTCCATGATTCACTCGAACCGAGTTCCTCCACTATAGAATCTTCGTGATTCCCTCGAACCAAGTTCTTCCACACCGAATCTCCAACACCAAAGAACCGACGAGTGGGCGTCTCGGTATTGAATAGAAAAATTCGACTCTCGAATTTCTGTTCTTATTGTGTACTCATCACATGAGACGACAAGAAAAATATTGAGAGACTCTCTCACAATATTCTCTAGAGGCTTAGTAAAAATACTTTATTTATTTATTTTATATATATATAACTCTTGATACAAAAGGCCAAGAACTTCTTTGGTCCTCTCTCTCTCACATGTAAAAATACAAGAACACTTCTTGTTATCCTTTCATCTAATTTTGTTTTTCAAAACCCAATTTCTCTAAAAACTTTTGGGCGTGTGTTAACATATATATAGAGAGAGAGAAATGCATTGGGTGGTGAATTTTTTCAACCATAATTATCATAGGGTGGGTGGAAAAAAGAAGCATAGAGAAGAAGCTTGTTCTTTACATTGCTTTTAATGCATGAAGAAAAATAAACAAACAAAGCTTTCATTATTTCAAAAGCAAGAAGACAAATTGCCGTTTACCCATTTTTGACTATTAACCTCAATAATTTAACCCACCCTTTATTTGACTATTGATAACAATAATTGTTATCAATAATCCACCGAATTTACCACCCTAAAAATGTAATATATATATATATATATATATATATATATATATATATATATAAATAATCAATATTATATATATATATATATATACACTTGTTTAAAAAAAAACAAATTATAATATATATAATAAAATAATCAACTTATTATTTAATATATATAATTAAATAATCAAACATTATTTAATTAATAAAACAATACATAAACTTCTTTATGTATAGATGATTAATTCCAAATTAATCACTAAGCCTCGGTATACCTTAATGTTCAATACAGTTGTTGACGGTGAAATTTGGATTGCCACGCACTCAACAATTAAATCAATTCAAAATGAAGCAAGAAAATTGAAAACACATGCAAAAGACAAGTTTTACGTGGAAAACCCTTGAATGGGAAAAAACCACGGCGCCCCTTAGGGCAGAAGAATAATACTAGGTTTTCGTTGCTTTGTTACACACTCTAATCTCTCACAATTGCTCTCTTTTCTCTCTCTATCTCTCTCTATATTTCTGACCCCTTCCTCGTGGGATAGGTGATTCTATTTATACATGTTTATTTAGGGTTTCCCCTTGTTGATTTGTATTAGGATCCTTTTCTGTCGCGGATTGGGTCTTCTTTCCTTTTTATGATTCCTTGTTGCTTCTGTGTTTATGCCGAGTCGGTTCGAGCCCAGTGTGCTGGTCCAGCGAGTACTTTTATTTTCTGGGTACTGCATATCTGGCGAGTGCACTTCTATATTCGGCGAGTAGGTTTTTGGTTTTGGCGACCATGCCTTTGACTTCCCTCTGGTCTAAGCTATTTTTTCATCCTGACTGGTCAAACTTCTTCCCTTTACCCGGTCAATGAATGACGTGGCAACCTTTTGTTAGCTCCTTTGATGACGTGTCAGTTGGGCGAGTTTATACATACAACAACAGTGTTATAGAGACGGTATGGGGACACATGGACCTACAATTTCAAGCTCCAATAAATCTTTAATATTTAATTAAACTCTTTAATCAAATATTAGATTTATTAATTCCAGATTTATTCCACTAAAAAACTGAAACTGCACTCTTGTCATTATAGAATTAATTACTCGAATAGGAATCGAACAGTCCATTGATATAATCATTACATATAGATCAATCCTCCATAAACAGTTCGTAATATGAGCTAGGTTCAAATCCGTTGACCTCTCAATTATATCTTTATCATTGAGTGCCCGTGATTCTCTAATGAACAATTATTTATGATCTTATCATAAATTGAGCACTCTATTATTCAAGACCCGAATCATTTACTCAAGAGAACTGTTTGTCTACTTCAATTAAGAAGGAATGGATTCCATCTTGTATATTATCATTCCCAGCTAAGTATATCATCATGTCTCCAAGATACAAGGTTTTTAGGTTTGACAATTAGAGCAAACCATACCGAGTAAGTCAAAAGACACAACTCTATAAGTAGGAGTTTGTTAAATACTCAGGATTAAGATCGTTCTATATATGACCATCTGATTGATAAAAGGGAATACTTTATTTCAAGAAAGAGATTATTAAGGATTCCAATTTATCGTGTCCACGTCTTGTATAATCTTATTATACAAAGTACCTTCATTCTAATGTCACCACATCAACAGTTCAGATAAAACTGTTCCATTCTTAATGGGAATGAACCGTACTAGTAATTTTAATTAATTAAAGATCCCAACTTTAATTATCAATTACAGACAATTAAGACTATTATATTAAACATAATCCTCATGTATATAATGACTTATACACTATGTTTAATATTACATTTAATAATCATGGAATTTTATGTTATTAATACACTATTAATAACATTAAATGCAAACAAATATATAATAGAATGGCAATCTAATTATTAATTTAGCAAAAGATTAACAACACATGTTCTTAGGGCACTTTCCCCAACATTTGCTCATTGTGAATCCGACATAGAATTAGCGGAGTCCATTAATGCTATGAAGGAAAAATGGTTAGAATATTATAGGGAGTTTCCAAATATTTATTTGATTGCCATGTGTTTTGATCAACGTTGTAAATTAGAAAATTTGTCTTATTATCTAACTGGTTATTATCCATCATAAGGTTTAAAAATAGAATATGATGTTGATGCATGTTGTGATAGAGTTAAGAAATTACTATATGAGTTATATGATGAATATCTTACAATTTAAGGACCCTCACTGAACTTAGATGTTACACAAACACAAACATAAAAATGTATCTCAGTCCCCATCATCCTTCGGATTTATGAATTTTGGGTATAGTTTGTTATAAAAAAAAAACCAAAAAATTACGAGGTTCTTATTCATCAGGCTCCAACAAGTATTCTGAGCTTGAATCTTATCTAAGTAACTCTTTTGAGTTTAAAGAAGAAACGGAAGAGAAAAAATTTGATATCTTACAATGGTGGAAAGAGTATGGAAAGTACTTTCCAATCATGGCTATGATAGCCAAAAATATTTTTTCAACACCAATTTCTATGGTGGCGGTGGAACAAGAGTTCAGCGTCGAGGGGAATATCTTGGATGATAAGTGTTCGTGCTTGAGTCCGAAATCACTACAACTGCAAGTTTGTGTATATGACTGGATTAAGGCGCAATATAAACAACAAGAAATCGAGCAGTAGGAACCGTACGATTTCTTCAAAGATGACGAACTTGAGAGTGGAGCAGCGGAGCTGGAATAGCAGATGCGGATCATGACAACAATTAGTTCATGTCATCACAAAACCTGTAATAAAAAGTAAAAGAACTATGTGGCCTTTTATTCCTCTAAATCCCCCAAGAGGATACATAGGCAACTTAATTGTGGTAAAAATTAAGTGCAAGGCTAATAACTTTACCTTTTTTTAGTTTTATTTTAATTTAATTTTGTAATTTGTAATTTATTTATTTTATGTTATTTCGGAATTTCGGGTGACCCAAATACTCAATGAAATGTAATTTGTAATTTGTAATTTTGTTTAGTTTTATTTTAATTTAATTTTGTAGTTTGTCATTTGTTTATTTATTTTATTTTTGGATGACCCAACCCAATGAATTTTATTTTATTTTATTTTATTTTGTAATTTATCATTTATATATTTTATTTTACTTACAATTTTACAAGTCTAATTATTTTTTTGGGGTAATTACCCTAGTGGCCATCAACTCTTACCACCAATATCAAAATGGCCACCAAATGGGGAAATGGATGGAAAATGGCCATTTTTGGCAAACATTGTTACACTAATGGCCATTCCATCCATTTCCATCCAATTCCATCCAATGAATGGCATTTTGGTAAATAAGGGGATGACATTAATTTATTTTAGATGTTTTGTGGAAATCAATTTTTTCTTTTGTTTTTTGAAACAAATAATTATATTTAGTGTGTATATATGTATAGCATATCTCAAACATATATATATATATATATATATATATATATATAATATGTATATATATGTATTTATTTTTTGAGAAGATTAAGGCTACAAAATCTAAAAATACTAAAAAATATATTTGAGATAAGTTGAAAAGAAATATATATATATATATATATATATATATTTTTTATTTTTTGAGAAGATTAAGGCTATAAAATCAAAAAATTCTAAAAAACATATTTGAGATAAGTTGAAAAGATATATATATATATATATATATATATATATTCTTTTTTGAAAAGATTAAGGTTACAAAATCTAAAAATTCTAAAAAATATATTTGAGATAAGTTGAAAAGAAATATATATGTATATATATATATATATATGTTTGGGATATGCTATATGTATATGTACACATTAAATATAATTATTTGTTTCAAAAAACAAAAGAAAAAATTGATTTCCAAAAAATATCTAAAATAAATTAATGTTATCCTCATATTTACCAAATTGCCACTTATTGGATGGAATTGGATGGAAATGGATGGAATTGGATGGAATGGCCATTAGTGTAACAATGTTTGCCAAAAATGGTCATTTTCCATCTATTTCCCCATTTGGTGGCCATTTTGATAGTGGTGGCAAGAGTTGATGGCCACTAGGGTAATTACCCCTATTTTTTTTAACAAAAAGAAAAAAAAAAAAAAAAAAAAAAAGGTTCAGAACCGCCGATGAAACCGGAACCGTGCCTAGCCTCCCCGGTCTCACATGTTCCGGTTGATATTTCAATAGATCTGGAAAAGTTTTAACTCAATCTTTAACCGTGTAATTTTATTTTATTTTATTTTTTTAACAATGAAATATGTAGAGAACAATTAAAAAAATAATAATAAGTCACTCATTCCCAGATTAATCTTTTTCGGTAGTAGCTGAAACCAGTAACAAGTGATTTTCTGACATCACTCACTTTGATTATTTATTTAATTTTGTTCATTAAATGTTTTGGAGAATTTCAAAAGTAAAATAAAAAAAATCTTTTGGAGAATCTCAAAATAGATAGCAATTTTCACTAATGAATACCTCCGTGCTCTATTAGAGCAACTCCAATCCTGCGGCAAATAGCCAATTTGCAGCAAACCTTGTGCCAAACCTTGCTCCAACCCAACGCCAAAGGTTGCGCAATCTTTGCTCCAATGAACAGTGTCGTGCAATATATTGCGTGGCTCTGTTCACTTGGCACAACTGTTGCACAATCTTTCCTATTTTTTATAATTTTTTTTAATTGCAAAATGGGTTTTGATTGGTTGGAAAGAGTATTTGTTGATAAATAATAATAAAAAAAGGGAATAGGGTAAGATTTGGTAATTTTTTTTAATTGCAAAATGCTTTAATAGATCATTTGTGAGATGAATATACTAATTCAGATAATTAGATGATGATCAATATGTACTTTTATTTTTATGCTTTTAAAAAAAAAAATTATGAAATGTAATGTCTAAGTTATTTTAATAATAAATGCAATATTTTACTAAATTTAATTTAATTTCTTTTAATGTTTTAATTTCATAATTTCTTATCGTATTGCAATATAATGTTAATTATGAGGTGAAATGTTAATTGTGAAGAAACATTAAAAAAGGGAAAGAAATGAAATAATCAAGGGAAAATTCTTTTTAGAGTAAAATTTGGTTGGGTTGAAGATGGAATAGTGAAATAGTGTGAAAGTTGCACCATTTTAGTGCAAAAGTTGTACTAAAAGAACTATTCGGGTTGAAGATACCCTAAGTAGTATAAAATCATCTTAGTAATTTTTTTAAAAAAATTTATGCAATAAAGTTGTCAAAGTGTTATACTCTTTACTGCTACAAGCCTACAAACATCGATTTATAATAATTATAAATAATGATTGATAATAATGTATACTTTTTCCCGATGACAAAAAGAGAAGTTATCTTCCGATTGTGGAAATAGATATTAAGTAACCCTAGTCTCAAATGATCCGATTGATATCTCAATAGATCCGGAAATTTTTTAACTCGATCTCTAAAGTCTAACCGTGTATTTTTTTTTTAACAATGAAATATGTGGAGAACAATTTTTATTTTTATTTTTTGATTTTGAATACAACAACAGGAATAGATCCAGGACATGATTACAACAACAAAGCGCAGTCTAGACTGAAGCTCTTACGGACGGGGAGAGAGAACCCACACGAATGAGGGACAACCACCCACATAAAGTGGGAAAACACCTATGTTTTTAAATGGGCCAAGGAAAATTTACATAATTCTATGCACACACTATATCTTAAACCTTGGTGGTGGGGGGTTCAAAAGGAAAGCTCACCACTATGGCAAGGGAGCATGTGTATGTGGAGAACAGTTAAAAAAATAATAATAAGTCACGCATTCCCAGATGGTACATATTTTTCACCAAAACTTGTTCGTGAAGTAGATTCATCTTTTTCGGCGGTAGTTATATAACCAGTAAAAGGTGATTTTCTGACACCACTCACTTTGATTAATTATTTAATTTTGTTCATTAAATGTTTTGGAGAATTTCAAAAGTAAAATAAAAAAATCTCTCGGAGAATATCAAACCGTACTCTATTATATAGTTTTTGTAACTGTGTGTAGGAATATTCAAATTCATTAGATTGATTTAAAATTCATAAGATTTCAATATCACCTCTTAACAGAATTGATAATGCTTCTACATTAGTGGTGAGGAGTTCAAATCCCACCATGCACATTTTATAAACATATGTGGAGAATTTTCATTCCGGGTTGTGAGAGTAGTTATCTCCCGTTATGAGAATAGATATCTCGGACCTGCCAATATTAGATAATAGATGTGGGATCCAAATATCTACTCTCACGAACAATATAGAAGGGAGGTGCACTAACATCTTTACTAAGAGGTGATGTGCACTACCGTGTGTTGTTATAGATCTGATACACTAGCTAATTCATTAGGTATAATTTATTTGCATGATTATTACAAGTTAAGGTTTTAATAAATTGGATTCTTTATATCTATATCAATAAGATTACAAGTTCGAGTCATATTTTCCTCCACAAATTTCAAATTGTAATAGTCTAGAAAAATAAAGCATATATTGAATTATTATTTAATGAATGATAACAATTAAACAAATAGTGTTAACGAAAAACAAACAAATAGCGTTGTGATCAATAAAATTTCCTCAATATTTTTCATAATTTGATCGAAATTTCCTCAATATTTTTAATATTTTAAAGTTTATGAGATAAAAATATTTTTAAATATCTATGATATTTTAAGGATATTGACGATATTTTCATCTAAAGAATTTCCAAAAATTTGGATCTAGGATATTTTAAAACTAAATAGATATTTACTTCATAGGCTGGGATTAATTTGAATTATTCTACTTCAATGAAAATAGAAATTGAATTGCCAAACCCTAGCTAGAAGAAGTGGCAAAAAGTGGATGGATTTGGTGGGTTGTTTGGTCATTTTGATGGATGGACAATGAGATTCCTTTGTCTATAAAAATACTGCTCTTTGTTTCTGTTGTTAAGTAGTGGACTGCCACCGGTTGGCATGCAATCAGAGATTCAGAGACTCAGAGTTCTCAGTTTTTAAAGTTTGCAGAAGCCAAAAAAAAATATATAAAAAAAGTGGTGGCAGTGAAGCTGGAAATATGTTACCATTATAATTTTCAGTGGAATGGAATTGTGTTTTACAGTCGCTGGTAAAAAAATTATATAAGAGAAAAAGTGACAGAGATTTGATTGATAACATTTGATGTTGTTGGAGCTTTCGATGAAGTACTAAAGATTCTTTTGAAAAGGTCATTTGTAATGAATTGTGTCATGGCAGTGATGAAGTTGGTAGAATGATTACGAGGTAATTGATGAGATTTGTAAGTTGTAACCGGTGGTTGAATAATGAGAAGAATGACATATTTTAAATTTTAATAATATATACCATTCAAGGTACGTTTGATACGTAGGATGAGACATGACAACTTTCTCTTGTCCCGTGTTTAGCACGCTATTAGCATGGGATGGGACGGGACAAAGTGGAATAAAAAACCCAAAAGCTTATTCTACCCAAATAGCTTGGCCAGACTTATCCCATGCATGGGACAAGTTTGAAAAAGATATTTTTACCCTCAAATCTTCCAAAAACTACAAAAATACCAAATATAAAATAAAACACAACCCCATTCAACCTCTCTCTCTCTCTCTCTCTCTCTCTCTCTCTCTCTCTCTCTCTCTCTCTCTATTCTTTCTTCTTTGACCGCCAACGAGGAGAAAGATCTTAGTCTCTCTCGTTTGTCTCTCTCTCCGTTCGACCTCTTTCGATTTTGGAGGTGGTGGCTTTTGTTGATTTCGATTTTGAGAAATCGATTTAGGGTTCTCGATTTGAGGTTTTTGATTCACAGCGATCGAAAAACAAAATCATCTAGGATTGCATCATCGACGGTGAGGCTTGTGGGGATTTGTGAGGTTGTGGCTGGGTTTGATTGAATCCGGTGGTGGATGTGGTGATGTATGGTTCTAGGTTTGATTGAAGCTGGTGGTTTGGTGTTGACGATGGTACTGCGTTTGGTTGTGAATGGTGGTTTGGTGTTGACGATGATGGTGGGGTTTTTTTATTTGTTTTCGATTTTGTTTTTTTTGGTTTTTCGATTTTTTTTTAGATTTTGGTTTGGTGTTCACCGTTGATGATGATGATGATTTGTTACAGCAGCAAACAAAGTTTCAGATCGGTTAGAAGAATGCTCTAGTGGGAATGCAAACAAAGTTCATTCTACTAAAAACAAAAACAAAATCAAAAAAATAAAACAAATAGTAGGACTAGTGTTGATCGGTTAGAAGAAGAAAATGTATATTAATTGTTGTCAACATTTCATAAATTTTTTTCTCCTAATGATATCTAGATTCCAGATCTTTTGCGCAATTCATGAGCTTTCCAACTCCATAATTTTTTTTTCTTCCCTGTTTGTTTTCCAGGTTTTTTTCTCTGTTTAATTGATTTAAGAACACATAAATTATTAGGATGAATTTTGTGGAATTGATTTGTTGTTTTTGTTTGGGGAATTTGATTGAAGAAAAAATTATGGTGTTTGTGCATGAGAAAATGAAAGAAAATATTAATTTTTTATGATTTGTAATTAATTTTAATTCAATAATATTTGATATTTTTCAAAAAAAAAAATTCAAACTTAATAAAATTGTTATAAACATTGGAAAGGACAGGAGGGACACTCTAGCCATTTGAACCTCTTGTCCTGTCCTGTCCAAGCCATACCAAACGTATAATAGTACAGTCCACAGTTCTGTCCCAAGCATTCCAAACACAACACGGAACAATATGTCTTGTCCTGTTTCGTCCCGTCCCACCTTGTCCTGTCCTATGTCCGTGCCAAACGCACCCTCAGTGTCGGTAAAAGCACTCATCAAAATCACTCATCAAGTTTGACAATATCTCATGTTCGAATTGTCGTCATTACAAGTGATATATAATAATAATAAAGGCTTATTAATACTAATACCCCTAAAAATTTTCAAAAATTTACACTATGCCCTCTATACTTTTTTTTTTTTTCCGTCACTAAACCCTCTGAACTCTCGTTTATTGGCAAACCTCTGAACTCTCATTTATTGGCAAATACTTGGGTTTGTTGCCCCTTGTGAGGGGGCATCTACGGCTGACTTTTACCAATTTGTGAGAGTGCAGGGGGTTTAGTGTCGAAAAAAAAATATAAGGAGCAAAGTGTAAATTTCTAAAAAGTTTAAGAGCTAACAGTGTCAATTAGCCTAATAATAATAATAAAATATGTCTCTTTTCAATAAATTATACGAGAAAACTTGATATACACCCATCGGTTTGGATGCATTATATCAAGTGCATGCTTGTTTGATTGATGAAACAAATTTAACGTTAAACTTTACATAATGTAATGTTTACTAAGTGTACATATTCATATTTAATCCTCACGTACATTACATAGTAGTAGAGATTTGAAATCATTTGATGTTGGGTTTTGGAGTAAGAAAAGATTCTTTTTAAAAGGTAATTTAATGTGTTTATGACAGTGACGAAGTTAGTAGAATGATTATGAAGTAAATATGGGAATATTTCAACTTGCATTATATGTATTATAAGAAATATTAATAAGATTTCAGTCTAATATATATTCTAAATATGCACTTCCATGAGTTCCACCTATAACTCGAGTGGTTTCGTACTTCTTGGGTTTGAATCCCATATTTGTATATAAAATCACAAAATGTTGGGAGATCTCTTCCCTAATTTGAGGATTGCTTTCAGATTATTTATTTATTTATTATTTGGAAGTATTACAAAAACTATTACAATAGGACTGTCGGGACCTATCGTGATCAAACAATATATGTGCGGTCCGGATATCTACTTCTATAACAAGAGATAACTACTCTCACAATCCAGAAAGAAAACTCTTCATACATTCTTGCAAAATACGTATGGTGGGATTTAAACCCCTCACCACCTATAAGGAAGGGAGGTGCATCACTAACTCTATTGTAACTCTTAATTAAAACATTAACATATTTTTGTGTATTTTAATTAACCACCATCAATCAGATCGGAAAGCTACTTTTATATTAATTGTCTTAAACCGTTTTTAGATCATCAGAAAGCACTTTTGTGAGAAATGTTCCCAAACAAAAACACTTTTCCAATAGTTTAATGGAAAAAAAAAAATCTAATTTTGAGAAAACAAATGACCAATAGTTTTTAAGATTATATTTGATATATAATTTTTTTTATTCAAAACAATTAAAAAATAAATAAATAAACTTTGAGTCGTCAAAGCTGATAGACTTGATGGATTTCTTCAGATTTTATTGTAGTGTTGTTTGATTTTGGTAAGTCTAGCCTATCGTATTAAAAAAAAAAAAGCTTTGAAACACTAATTAACATATTTTAACATAGCATATTGGTTGACTTCCGTAGAGAGTTTTGATTTCAATTCAAGCCTATGAAAGGTTTTTTATTTTTTATTTTTTATTTTTTTGAATATACAATAACTGTCGGTACCAACGAGATTAAGCTCTACTAGCGCAGCCCAGATTACAGCTCCCACGAGCGGGGAGAGAGCACCCACAATAGGTGGGACAACAACCACCCTTGGGATTAATGGCCAAGGGGGACAAATAATATATATATATATATATATATGTACACACCGGGCGTTGAACCGTGGTGGTGGAGGCTCCCAAGGGAGGGTCCAATCACATTGGCAAGAGGCCCAAGACCCCAAGTGTCCTATTAAAGGTTTTCTAGATTAATTTTTTGAAAAGTGATTAGGCTGTTCAGTACTCTCAGCAGCCATGAAAGTAGACAAACACACACGTGAAATCACAGCACATTTGTCATCCTATATAAAATATATATATAGTCAGGCCAAAAAATTAAATAAAAATAAAGTCTATTTTGGCACAGCTTCAGTAAACAAAGTAATTAATTAAATTGGACAAAAACTACAAAGGTAGACATTTTTTTTTTTTTTTCTTCTAGTATTGTTTATACAATTATTAGCTTGCTCTCTCCCACTCACACTATATATGGACTATGGTTTCTTGCTACAAATTCAATGCATTGAATGTGTTGTGACTTGTGATTGTCTTTGATTTTCCTTCATTGTGAAGGAAACCATTTAATTAGTAGTCGGTGGAATTTGAAATTTTGAAAAGTTATTGCTTGAAGATTTTCATGTACCTAATATCTTTGGTCATTTTCAAGTAGGGTCATCAAAAATTTATGAATTTCTGTCTTATACAGTAATCTCATACCAACGATAAAAAGTAACATTACTTTGTCCAAATTTGATATATAAATTTGGTGCTCAAATGATATGGCATCATTATCATCCAATCATACAAATGATGCGACATCATTTGGATACTAAATTTGGATAAAGTAGTATTATTGAGAAAGAAAATCTTCAATGCACCGAGTATACTTTTGCCATATGTTATATCAGTTAGAAGCATCGCTCAATAGTACACCAGGTGCATTGAAATATATTATATCTTGATTATCTTCACTGGTTGTTGGTGCACTACAGATTTTCTCAACAAAAAAAAAGAAAAGAAAAAAGAATATCTTTATAACTATCTCTTGTTAGATGCAGGGTCAGTTTGGTATTGTTTTTAAAAAGTTAAAATCAAATTATTTTATAATTTTGACATAAAATGATGTTTAGTAAAACTTTCAAAAATGATTAATTGATAATCTGTCAAGTTTTGACAATTATTTTGAAAAGTAGGTGGGAGGTTCATTTTTGAAAGTGATTATGAAATAATCTATTTCAATATTTAAAATATCATTATTATCCTTATGAAATCAAATTAAAATCATTTATATACCTTATTTAATCTCAAAATTAAATATTCTATTTAAATATTGATTTGATTAAAAAAAATCTTTTAATTGTTCTTATGGAGTTTTTTTTTTTTTTTTTTTCCAATTTAAATATTCTACTTAGCTATTGGTTTATATATATAATTAATAAAAAAATAAAAAATAAATGAAATAGAGTCCTAAACGCATGTGTATTTTAGTCATTGTAACTAATCTCAACACTTTTACAATATAATTACCAAACATATGTATACTGCTTTTGAGCTATACAGTAGTTTTAAAAATACAATTAACCAAACATCTGCTGATTAATTTCACACCTGATTATTCATTCAGTACATCTAACGATAAT
This sequence comes from Acer saccharum, assembly GCA_030490815.1. Classification (NCBI taxonomy): domain Eukaryota; kingdom Viridiplantae; phylum Streptophyta; class Magnoliopsida; order Sapindales; family Sapindaceae; genus Acer; species Acer saccharum. The sequence continues at coordinate 6,151,232 of CM059870.1, forward strand.
TATTATAAAAGTTACACCAATACCAAACTGTCCCGCAATCATCCCATCTTTTCTATTAGACTTCTAATTAATTCAAGATATCTAGTTTTGTGTAATTGTATCTATGCACATTTAGTTTTGTAGCGATATAAAATTAAAAATCTTGAAATTGTTCTCATGGATGTCTGCACTTGAGAATTTTTAAAATTATTTCAAAGTTTAATATATTTTTTGTTTTTTATTTTTAAAAATAAGAGTTTTTTTATTTTGCAAAGTGATTTTAAGATGTATTTTCATTCGTGATCCCTAATAAATTATAAATATTTATCAAACTGACTAATTGAGTTTGATATTAGAGAAATGTCATGAATAGATCATAAGAAAACATAATAGAAGAACAATTTTCTTTATTTATAGATTTGTAATAAACTCAACCAAACAATTTCTTTTCTCATAATTTTTATATCTATTGTTTTTATAAACAGAGAAATTTGTACGTCAATCATAAATCAAATGTTCAACTGATTTCGTTGTTTAAATTATGTATAAACTCAAATTAATAATAATAATAATAAAGTATGTATGAAGTATGTATTTATTTAAATAACTTTATTATATCATCTCTATGTATTTTTTTAAATAACTTTAAAAATATTTTTTATTTTTATTTTTATTTTGTGAGTTGTGATATTGGGAACTATAAATACAATAAGGCCCATGCTTAATATGACATACATCTATTTGAGCCCAATTGATGTAATGGGCCTAATTCGTATAATGCCCAAGCAATCGAGTCAATGGTCTTATTATGTTACTGATATAATAATTATTATTATCAGGGTTTTTTTTTTTTTTTTTTTTTTTGATAAATATTAGGGTAGGTTTTATGTTACCAATATACAATAAAAAACCTCGATAAATAAATATTCGATAAATTAATAACTGTGCTTAAATAATAAAATTTTCCAGTCCGGACTCGGCCCTGTGTACTAGACTAATAACCTCGCTAAATGCATAAGATAATATATTTTTTTTTGAAGTCCTTTATGTCCCAACGAATGTATAAATTAATAATTGATTAAATATATAAATAATATAACACATAAAATTCATAATACATATCATTAAAAAAAAAAAAAAAAAAAAAAAAAAAAAAAAAAAAAACTTAACAACTTATATTTTCTCAATTCAAAACTTTCTTAAAATATGCATCTGAAGTCGTTTGTCTTGTCTTTGTATTGAAACTGAACTCAATCCGATCCTTAATTTTTTACAAATCATACACTGTATTTGGTATAGTTTTTTCATTTTGTAGCAAAAAGTAAAGGCCTCTTTTGAAGAAACACTTGGTAAAACACTGCTGCCATATGGATCATGATTATTGGTAGGCATATTCATTACCCCTTGAATAATTTCTTCATTAGTAGGTGATTCCATCACTATATCATTTTCACTAGGATAATTCAGAATATGATCAACATCCATCACATTTCATTAATGTAGACCAGAAATGACTTCACGTAATCTATGGATGCCTTCATCTTCACCAATTTGTGGTTCATAAGCCATATCTTCATCTGAACAGATCTTGCAATCCCGAAAACAATTTGCAATGGTTGTTGTCTTCACATCAATGTTCCAAGCCGCATTAATAACATCTATGTATCTTGGTCGAAAATATGTATAATACATATGTAAGTACTTATTAACTTCTATGTACATATGTATCTTGGTCGAAAATATATATAATAATATGTATAATATATGTATAAGTAAAAACATAAAACTTATAAAAAAAAAGTAGTAAAAACATAAAACTCTTTTTAAATTAATAAATATTCATTTATTGATAAATTAATAAATTATTCATTTATTGATAATAAATAACCCATTCAAAATAATAATTTTCCTCAATCCCAACGATATTATTTTATAGAGGTTTTACTGTAATAACTTTATCGAGTCCATCATCGACGATTATTAGAATGTAATGAATTGTATCGGAAATTATTAACCGTCTTGATAATCTAATCAAGAAGGTTGAATATTAAAAATTATTGGAATGTATTTCATTCTATCAAAAATTATTAACTATCTCAAGAATGTTGAATATCGAAGTTTATTAGCATGTATTCAATTGTATTGGAAATTATTAACCGTATTGAATTATTGATGATCGAGAAAGTTTGGTAATTAGGGCCTCTTCATTATTTTCCCATAATTTTTGTTAGGGATATTATTAATTTCCCCTCTGACGTTTCAATCAATATCGTTTTACCCCCTGGGTTTTTAGAAATCCCCATTTTCCCCCTTGCCATCTATCAGCCGTTAAAATGGTGTGATGAATGTTACTTTTAAGGGCAGTTTGGTACTTCAACACGCGCTCTTGGAAAAATGAAAAATGAAAAAAATAAAAATAAAAATAAAAATCTCTCTCTCTCTCTCTAAAACAATCATCGGTGCACCACCACCCATCTCTTCTTTTCCTTCTCTTCTCCGGTCATCTTCCTCGGCAACCCTGAACCATCACCAATCCCACCCAGAAACCGCCACTGAAACTACCAACCGAAACCACTTGAAACCCGAACCGACCCAAAACCAAAACCAAATCGAACCACCCAGAAACCGCCACTAAACACCAACCGAAACCACCTGAAAACCCAACCCAAACCAAAACCAAATCGACCCAAATCCGGTTTGGTGGCTCCCTCTCGTAGATCCCTCTTCTCTAAACCCTCGCGAATCCATCTCTCTTTAAACCGGGGTTTGATTTGGTGCTGCGGGTTTGGTTTAGTCGTGGCCAGATCTGAGAGGAGATTTGCGTTGGTGGTTGAGGTGTTGCCGGCGAGGATTCGAGAAGGAAATGGATTTTCCAGTTTTTTTTTTTTTTTATTTGGTGTGGTGGTGGATCGGTGGTATGGTATGGTTCTAGGTTTTGTGATGATGGTGGTCCGATTCGGATCTGGGTTTTGTGGTGGTGGTAGTGGTGGTCCGAATATGGGTCTGGTGGTGGTCTCGGTTCTGGGTGGTGACTGGTGGTGATGGTGGTGGTCCGAAGATGAAGGTGATGATGGTGGGTTCATGTTAGTTCCTGGATTTTGGTTGGGTCTGGTGACTGGTGTTCTGGGTTCTTGTACAGTGAACACCAGTTGTTGATGTTGATGGTGTAATGTTGATGATGATGGTAGATGTAATTTTATGATGATGGTAGATGTAATTTTTGGTGGTGGTGTGGATTTGGTGGTGGATCTTACCAGATCCTTTTGAAAATTTAAATTTTTGTGTTTTTTTTTTAATTTCTGTTATTTTAAAAATAAATATTTAGTAAAATTAATGTTTTAAAAATATTTAGTAAAATTTAAAATTAAATTTTAAGGATAAGGGTATTTCAGTATCTCTACTCACTGTGCATGTTAAACACTAACTTTTTTAACGTCTGATAGACGGCAGGGGGAAAATGGGGATTTCTAAAAACCCAGGGGGTAAAACAATGTTGATTGAAACGTTAGGACTTAGGGAGGAAATTAATAATATCCCTTTTTATTAATATTAATCATTATAAAATTTATAAAAATTGTGTTGATGATTATTATATTAGTGATTTGAGCAAAAATATATTTTTAGAGGATTCTAATTGCAAATGTACTCTCAGATAAATTTTTTTTGGCAAAAGTTCCTTAAATTACTTAAATGCCCTTAATGAAATCAAACCAACAGTCCAACACAGAAGGAGAAAACCTCCAATTCTCTTTGTTTCCTGAGAAAACGAAGGAAAACAAAAGATAATTTCTCCTTAATTTTCTGAGTAACCTTACGGATTCTTTGAATTTAATTGTCCATGTGTTTATGTTGTATTGTTGAAGTTGGGTTTGGTCGTGTTACGGATTCTTGCTGTTTGAATTTTGAATAATCTCTTCAAACAAAAGAGATTATTCTCTCTCTGCCAAATCTCCACCACCGCCGACACCCTCGTCAACCACCGCCGAGACCTTCTTCTGTCTTCCGCCGCCGACCCTCTTCCCAGGTTTGCTCTCTCTCTCTCTGTGTTATTTTTCCCTTCTTCATGCTCAATTCTTTTCTGGGTTGTTGTCAAATTCTTTGAATTTTCACCACATATTTGATTTCTTTCTTTTTGGGTTTTTTTTATAATTAATTTTAGTGGAATAACTGTGTTTGGTGTTTGTTAAAATGTCTTGTGTGGAATTGTATCAAGTTGAGAATTGGTTTTACAAACGATAATTTATGCAGTTTGTTAATGGAACTATAGATAATCAAAAGAAGAAATTTTTTGAAGACTTAATATGAGAGAAAAATTGTTTGAGGCTCCACTCAAAGAGTGAAAATACAGTTTTGTGTATAGTTATCGGATCAATAGACTTTAGATTTCAAAATAAAAATTAAAGATTTAAAAAAAAAAAAAAAAAAAAAACTAACTCACTCATGACCTATCCGAAGTGGGTTGGTTAATTACGTGAGGGTATTTTGGAAAGTTTAGGTCATTTTTTTTTACATTTTCTATGAAATGGGTAATTGTGTAACTTTATTTTTAACGGTATCTATCTATCTATCTATCTATCTGGATCATGTACCAGTTGACCTACGCCTTTAGAGAGGGGTAATTGTGTTTCTTGAACTCAAAATTAGGGCCCTTTTTTGGTAAAATCCGTGCAAAATCTGAAAAAAACAGGTGCATTTTAGTCATTTGGATTTTTTTTCTGTATTATATTAAACAACAAAATTGAAGTGACTCGAACCCGCCACGCTTCAAAAACCAGGGCCTATAGAGACCCGGCCCGTTTACCAGTAAACAACAAGTGTAATTGTGTCAAATATTCGATAATAAGTTTTTTTAATAAATACAAGACACTATCACTACCACTTCCCTCAATCCCTCTTCGCTGAAGCACTAGAATCGCACAACCCCAACTTCATCTGCACAACATCTAGAATCTAAAGGTAATTTTTCCTTGTCAATTTCTATTCTTTTCATCTTCTCTGTATATAATAAATAATACCATGCATTTTGTGTTTGTGTTTGGCATGAATCAAATTCGAAAGACAAGTTTTTTATTTTTTATTTTTTTTATTTTTATTTTATATATATATATACGGAAATTATCCTATCGGTGCTCACTGATAGAATTATATAAGGACATTGAATGTGAGCCACTCGTTTTATATACTTTGACTTGGTATGTATGCACTTGTCAAAATCACTGTTATAAATGAGTGGCTCACATTCAATATCCTGATAAAGTTATATCAGTGCATCCTGATAGGAACCTTGATTATTTTGCCTTGTTGGGATATTTATGGTTTTTTTTTTTTTTTTTAAATTTAATTTATTCATCTGTAGATATGAAATTTAGGATTTTGCAATCTGGGACTGGGAATGGAACCCTTTCACTGCCCGGGTTTCTCCCATTTCCCGATCATTTCCGGCGACACTTACGTCTCTAATGTTTTATAGTTTCTTTGATTTTCGTAGCTTCGCGGTCCTGTTGTGAATTTTTGGCTAACTTTCTTTTGTTTCATTATTAAGCGGCTTGGGGTGGTGGGTGTGCTGTATATAGAGAGGACATTTTTGGTATCAGAGAGAAACTAAATGGATGATGATGACCTTTTCGATGAAGAACCTAGGCCTGCAGTAACCCGTGGTAAGCAATGCATTGGAAACCAACTTAATTTTTTTTTTCTGCAGGTTTTGCCTTCTTGTTTGTAGAATTTTATTCTTGCTTATTGGGGTTGTGAACTTGTGATTGGTGATTTTAAATTGAATTCTTTGGCAGCAAGGCCTGGTTTAAAGTTTCAGCCCAAGGTTAAACCAACTTCGGTTCCTTCAACAACTCTTCCTGATGATGGAAGACTGCAGGCTTTTTCGCAAACCTCCAGTGGTTCAGATGTTGAACGGTTAGTCAAGCCTGTTGATGTTGGAGATGTGGATAAGAGATTGGAAGATCCAGTTGGTTTGTCTTCTTCTGTGAGAGCATCAGGGGAGGTAAAAAAGAACATGTCATTCCTGTTATTGCTGTGGTTTTTCATTGTATGTTGACTAGCTGTGTTAATTTAGAATGCAGGCGTAATTTATGGTTTGGAATGTTTCGATGATTTTCCTAGCCAGTCTACATGTAAGACAGGTGAGTTTTGAAGAACTTTTTATTGTTTTGTAACATCTAGGGTCCCTATTCTGTTTGGTGAACTCTCCAGTTTCCATCCTTATGCATTGGTTCTGAAAAAGAAAATGCAGGGGACAATGTTGGTATTGAAGCTCAAAATGATGCCACACAAGAAGACACTTGTCCTGATTTGTTTACGACCGGAGATCCGGGGAACTGCAGGGAGTCTGCTGTTCTTAATAATGATGGAGGTACTCCATTTGACAGTGGAAGGTTGGAAACACAGGTGAAAATTAACACTTCCTTAAAAATATTAGTATTTCTTGTTTGTATAATCTTTGGATTAATTTGGTCAAGTATTGGTTGGTTAGGTTCAGCAAGGAGGCGACTTTCTTGACACGGATACTATAGAATTTATGTCCGAGGCAGCTTTTGCAGCTGGTATTAGAATCCCATCTCCTTGCATCATTTTCACTTTTCATATATTGAATTTCAAGGTTTTATTAAATCTGTTTTGTTTTTAGGAGGGCATGCTTTCAAATACAAACCCAAGCCCAGGTTACGAACTGAGAAGGAGAATTTTAGTACTGACCTGCCTCAACCTGATGTGATTGAATCTGTTATGCATCCACCAGATCCTCAGTTCGTTTCTTCTGAAACTGCATGCATGCCTGATGGCTCAATTCCATTCTCTGATTATGTACTTGATTACTCATCCATAGATTTGGGTGATATAATCCCCTCAGATCCTACTACCTCTGAACTTCCAATGAATGCAGAACTAACAAATCTCTCAGAAACTTCTCATGTGGATACTGGCACTTCTGGGGATGTTTCTCGAATGGCGAAAAAACCGGTAATATTTTGTATATAAAATTATGTCTATGGACTTTGTTTCTTTCATAGATAAAATGCTTTTCGTATTTGTATTAACCTGGTCAAACCATCAAGACAGCCGAGAAAGCCAAAAGCTGTTCCTGAACTTGTTGATGAGCCCGATGATGAAGCTCATGACTATGGCAGCTACAGTGCTGAACCTCCCGTTAGCACTGTAGGTGAAGATGAAAGTAATATTGATGGACTTAAAGTGGATAGTAAAACTAAGAAAAAAGCTCCAAGAAAGTCAAAGAAACCTGTGACTGAAAATGAAAAACCAGTTCGAAAGCGTAAGAAGGCCAACGAAGCTTCAGATCAATCAACTATAGAAGCTCCCAAGAAATTCTCTCATTCATCTCGTCGGAAGAGAAGGCGTGGTAATTGCGACTTCTGGGTTCATGTATTAAATGACACAATGATTTGTTTACTGAGATACTAATATATCATCTTTTCATTTGTAGTTAGTAAGGAATTGCTGGAAACCCCAGAGGATGAAATTGACCCTCAAAAGGTGCCTATGAAGGATCTTATTCTGTTGGCAGAGTATAGGGAGCGGTTAGCGGTACATATTCTCATTTTCTACTTTCTGGTGTTAGATTCTTTAAGAACTGAAGTTACTGTAATTTCTTTTCATCACATAGCATTTCCAAAGCCATAGTTTTTATTTGTTTGGATATATCAAGTCTCTCTTTTTCTTTTTTTTTCTTCTGACATGAATCTGTCCTTATTTCAGAGTAAAGAGGCAAAAACGCCAACACCACCCTTGACTAACGAAAGGTACATGAATTCGGTGACAAAAGTCGTATATCACTATATAACTTATATTAGCTGGCTATATTGTGTTGTTGTGTACAGTAGTTCTATGCAATCCAATTCATATGAATAATTTGCATAATATGGAAATCTGTTAACTTGGATAACATGCAAAACACATAGATCACAAACTCATCAGAGGCATAATTGTCAATGTAGTTTGCTGATTCTGTAAGAAAGATGAGAGTTTGGAGCTGTTATATGATTATTAATTTGATTTAAGTTAAGTAATGACATTTTTGAAGGGCCTCTCTCTTACAAAAGTGGTTAGTGCTACCTTAGATTGTAAAAATGTTAATAAACAGCATTTGTAATTCTAACCTCTTTTTTATATATAAAAACTGCTGTTGTCGATCGTATGGCATTTCTTTTGGTAAACTAAGCTAAAAGCTTTTTGACTTGCTTGTTCTTGAGTATCCTGTTTTTACACTCATCCTGGAGTCCATTGATTTGATTTTTCTGTTTACTGTTCTGTTCAGTACTGAGAATTTTTTTCACGAGGAAGATTATTATTATAATAATGAAGAGCAGACTTATGCTTCAGAACAAGTCGACGACTCAGTTGGTGATCAAGCAACTCATGGGACTGATCCGATTACCGAACAACTCTACAATTATCATTCTTTTATGAAAAAGAAAACACCCACTATAAGGTGGTCGAAACAAGAAACAGAAGTGTTCTACGAGGTACCTATATCAATAATACTGTCTCATCTGATTTTTTTCTATTAAATAAACTATTTCATACTGGATCTGTATAATGAAGGTTTGTAAAGTATCTGTTTCAATTAAGTGGTGAACTCTTTTGGTAGGAGCCAGCCAATAGAGGTTATTTTGGTTGAGATCTTTAGTTAAGATGTTAGTTAGGTTGGTCCTTTCTGAGTTGGATTCAAGTGGGATTCATGATTCCAAATAATTTCATCAATTTTTCTCTCTTTCGTTTTAATATTAAGACCTCACTTAGAATGCACATTGCAAATGTAAGCCTGGATAGTGTATTGTTACTGTTAGAAACATAATTAGTCATTTGTTTTGGATTGGTTTACTGGTTATGTAGATCTTCTAGTTGGTTCCTCTAATTAGTTACAAATTTTGAAGCTGGCCAAATGGTCACCGAATCAGTAGTATGTCAAGTTGGCATTGTCACGGATGGTTCTAGCTAGGAATGCATTTGGGGGTTCTCATCTTGCAATGCATTTGTTAGTAATGAATTGCTTGGGTGTAACACTAGTTGTAGAATATCCAACTGATCTGTTATAATACGTGGATTTAGGCTATTCGGAAATTTGGTACCGATCTGTCAACAATACAACAACTTTTTTTCCCTGAGAGATCACGTCATCAAGTCAAGTTGAAATATAAGAAGGAAGAGCGTGAACACCCATTGAGGCTTACTGATGCTCTGACCAATCGTGCCAAAGGTGAAGACTTTTTCTGACAATTTTCTTATTGGAATTTTAGTTGAGTTGAGCTTGTGGTTAGTTATGCCCCGCTTCTTAACAATATACTACTCTCTTGCAGATCACTCCCATTTTGAAAAGGCGATTGAGCAGTTGCAACAAGTTTCTGCTCGGGCAGGACAGGACACTAATGGAGATGATTCAATTGGCATGACAGGCGAGGAGGTGGAGGAGGACTTGACCACAGAAATTAACGTATTATTTTTTGCTCTCTCTTATTGTTTTCGTCTGATATGTGTGTGCTATTCAATGCTTTATTTTTGAGGAAAGTTATGTGTCTTTGTCTTGCCGTTCATTATTTTATATCCTTACATGCTGCTTACAAATCAAAGAAAGTGGTCTTTACCGAAATCTACATATGAGATTTTATCAGATGTTCTTGGATTTGCCTTTTTAACTGTTGAAATCTCAAAAGTTGTTAAATAACTTAAATTAGCCAATTCAATATTGTCTGGTTACATTGAATTGTCTTGAATGATGATTTAAAACAAAATTGGAGACGTTTTTCCATATATTTAATCCAACCTTTGCATGTTGCCGAGTGTCATGCAAATATATTGGAAATTCAATGTTTGATTATCATGTGGACCTTTTGGCACTTCAAATGCTAGTCCACAGTCCAGAAATTCAGACATATATATATGTGATTCTTTGAGCGTGATTCAACGTAAATACCATTATGTAGAGAAATTATAAGTGTCTTGATTATTGTTCTTACAATTCAAAACAACACAAATCTTTGATTATCGCCTGTGTAGGTCTGTTTTTCTGCTTTTTGTTGCAGCCTGATTCACTGCCTTAAGCAATGCCTATTCGTTTCTTAGCAGGATGAGGTAGAAAAAACTGAGCAGGCTGAAAACAGGGAAGCCGTTGATGTTGCTGAAGAACACAGTCCTCCGAAGGTTGAAGAAAGTGATGATGGCGTTGACTATTGGGATTCATACGAATGCAATTATTAGTAATTAGAAGCTACATGTGACGTTCTTCTATTTTGCTTTTGTATTTTCGTATTTATCTTATTTCCCTTTTCTCATTAACGGTTCAATCGCATACAATGGTCAGTACTCAGTAGATCTCGTATGAGGAAGATTCAGAAATGGTAGTAGGGTGTCACAAGTTGAGTTTAGTTGTGCTTGTAATAGATTTTGACAGACTCTGTTGGCAAGTTGTGTAACTGCTGGCTTTTGGTGCTGTGCTGTGTAATGCAAATTGTTGCTTGAAAGACACAAAATTGGAAAAGGGTAGATAGGTGGTTAACATTGTTCAATTTGTACATCAATTTTAGGTGAAAAGATCAAAATGTTATTGATTGGACTTTGAAAGCCATTAAATGTGTCAATTGAATGGAGTAAAATAGTTTTGGTAAAGGCTGGAAATGCTTTTAAGAAAAAATTGTTGTTAGAAAAAGTAATTGATGAACTCATTTATTCTTTCAAGATATGAAAAAGTATGTATAGGTGTATTAAAAGAATAAAAATGAGCTCTTTTTAGTTGATATTTTAAATCTCTAATTCTTTAAATATTAAATTGCAAAGCATATCGGAGATTTTTTCCCTATAACGAGAGTTGCATTCCAGGTTGTGTTTGTTGCGGTTGATCTCGTTAGGTTTCATGACCCGATTGATGTTGATATATATATATATATATTATAATACTTCTCTAATTAAGACCATCCCGACTTTATAATTTCAGGATGTCCAACAACAGCCATACATTCACAGTGGGTTCACAGCTTTACATTAACAAATACTCACACTCAATATGAATATATGACTGTGGTTGGATGTCTTTAACTTATAATTTCAGGACGTTTCTACTAGAAAACCACCTTATATATATATATATATATATATATATTAAAAAAAATGTTGTACAATATTGTTCCTAAACGTGCTAGCGGGTGCCCTTAATTAACTCAATTTAGAACCGAAAAGCCATCTTGCGTATGATTTAATTATTTAATAAAACAAATAGGACAGCCACTTGATGCAAGTAATCATCCTTTTGACCAAGTCACCAAGTAATTAACAATGCTTTAATCTTTTTTTTTGACAAAATGTCAAATTTTGGTGATTTTGTTATGATTATAGTCTGCAGCAGCCAGCTGTGGCAGAAGGCAAAGTACCGTACTACCGTCTGCCGGAAGAGTCTTTTTCTTTTTGGTTTTAATAGACAATTAGACATATGCTCTTATATGTCTTCTAATTAGGATTTGAATTTTTCAATGTCTTGATCACTAATCAATTTTATCTAAATGTCTTGATCCGAATTTTTAGTGGGGGACTCAATCAATACGATGCCTCAAAACTTAATTTGGGGTTATTTGAGATTTTTCTTGTGTTTAATGAAAATATTATTTTATTATATATATATATACCTCCTGCAATGTGGTGACTCGAACTTGAGATATTATCGGTTACTATCTTGTCACATTGACCGGTGGTATTATTGTACTTCAAAAATTAGGTCTATTTTGATTTTTTTTTTTTTTTTAATATGTAATGCTACATATACATTTAAAAAAGTAGGTTGTGTTACCATAGTTATCAATGAATAATGACATTATGATGGTTATTGTCTATAATTGTTTGTTAAAAGTTCAATTCTCACTTGCTTTACATCATATTAATGTTGTCTGTCGGTATTGCTAATGATTGATTGTTATGGAAGTTTTTGTTTATTTTAAAATGGGTGTCGATATTGCCACCCATTTTAATGAGGGTAATATTGGTATTAGATTGGGTGTTTATAGTATTGTTTAATTTGTATATTTTCGATATATGTGTACTTATAAAAATGGGTGTATAAATCATTAAATCATATATGGGTGGTATTATCCACTCCCTTTTAAAATATATTTACATTGTTTTATGGAGTTTTATTTTATTATTATTAACTCAATATTCTATCTCAAAATAACAAAAAGAATTGCTATATGAGTTATTCTATATGAGTTGAATTGTTAATTTCATTGATAGATTTCATTATCATCTCTACAAAATCAAACTAAAATCATTTATATACCGTATTTCATTTTAAAATTAAATATTCTACTTAAATATTGATTTGATTTAAGAAATCTTATAAAAATATTTTATTGTTCTTGTGATTTTTTTTTTCTAATTTAAATATTTTACTTAAATATTGATTTAATATATATAATTAATGAAAAAAAAAAAAAATGAAGTTGGGTTCTAAAATCAAGTTTATTTCAGTCATTGTAACTAATCTAAATACTTCTGCAATAAAATTACCAAACATATGTATACTGATTTTGAGTTATAAAGTAGTTTCAAACTTACAATTAACCAAACGTCTGATTATTTCTTCAGCACAATTAACAGTAATTGTAATAAAAGTTACAGTAATACCAAACTGATCTTTAGTTTGTTCTAGCTTCTTTGTCTTTAATATATTTTCCTTAAAAAAATATGATGTATGAGTTTTTATTTTATTTTATGAAATATTACAATAATTCGGGGTTTTTGTGAGGAGGAGAGAGACTCGAACCTACAACCGTGGGTGTGAGAGCCTTTACTACTAGATCAACATCATCTTGTTGAATTATGAGTTATTTTCCATTAAACAAATCAAAATTTCCTACAAGAAAAATAAAAGGAGGAAACTTTTAACTTGTATAATTCATATTTAAAATGTTTTGTTGCTAATAAATAATAAGATATATTATTGAGAGTTGACAAAATTGAAATTCATATATTATTTAAAATGTTTAAAATAATAAGATATATTATTTAAAATGTTTTGTTGCTAATAAAATAATGAAGCAGGGTTCTAAATTCAAGTATATTTTAGTAATTATAACTAATCTTAGTATTTATGTAATAAAATTACCAAACATATGTATACTGATTTTGAGTTATAAAGCAGCTTCAAAAGTACAATTAACCAAACATCTGATTATTCCTTCAGTACAGCTAACAATAATTATAATAAAAATTACAACAATACCAAACTAGCCTTAGTTTGTTCTGGCTTCTTTGTCTTTAATATATTTTCCTTAAAAAAAAAAAAATGCTATATGAGTTTTTATTTTATTTTATAAAATATTACAATAATTTAGGGTTTTTGTGAGGAGGAAAGAGACGCACACCCACAATCGTAAGTGTGACTTGTGAGAGGCTTTACTACTAGATCAACATCATCTTATTGAATTGCTAAGAGTTATTTTTTATTAAACAAATCAAAATTTTCTACAAGAAAAATAAAAAGAGGACACTTTTAACTCGTATAATTCATATTTAAAATGTTTTGTTGCTAATAGATAAATAATAAGATATATTATTAAGAGTTGACAAAATTGAAATTCAAAAGAAGCCAAATAAAAAGATGATACGTTGCCATTTTTCAATTATTTTTTGCATGTGGATAAAGTCGAAGATACCATTCTAATTCCTTCAATCATATATCATTTGAAAATGTCACACCAAACCAATGTCAAACATTTTAATTCAAACATATTTGTCATACGTTACTTATTTATCGGTAAGCGAAGAAAGGTTTTTATTTTTGTATATCGTGAGTTTAGATATTTGAACCGTTCATCTAATACATTTAGTGCTTAATTTTTATAAGTTTTGGTATAATCCTAACTTCTATATTATAGCTAAATCCATTAATTTCTGTGATAGATGTTCGAATCCAACTAAAACCGAGCGGTTGATTTCATTAGATTCCGATACACTACTTACTTAAATTGTTAATCTCTCTATGTCTTAATTGGTGTCAAATTTAAAAAAAATAAATAAACAATTAAAAAATTCCAATAATTGGCATATTTTACAACCACTGCCGGCAGATTCCACCTTATATACAAACACTTATACACCTCCTCTCTCTCTATACGTCAGCCACGTGTCACATATGACAACTCCTCCCCTCTTCTGGGCCCCACCAGCCTCTCTATCTCTTATAAATCCTCATATTCACTTTGTCTCTCTTCTCTCTTCTCTTCCTCCATATATTTCGCCGTCGTTTATTCGGCGGATTTTTATTTTTATTTTTATTTTTTATAATAAATTATATTTTTATTTATTTTTATTTTTATATATGGAGAAGACAAATTAAATTTTATTGGTCAGACGCATTTATGACCGTTCGATCTTCTTCGTGATTGGTGTACGAAAATTGATATATCAACAAATATTATAGAGAGGTACATTTTTAAAAATTTATTATTTTTGGTATTTCATTTTTATTATTATCAACAAATTCAGTTAATTTCGGCTTGGTTTTCAAGAGAAAGTGAATCAGTGTTGCGTGCTTGTGCATTGATTTGTTTGATTGATTGATTAATCAATTGATAGAATTCGTTTATTGGTGCCAAAAAGAAGAAGAAGAAGAAGAAGAAGAGTGTCGGTGCCTCGGTTTTTGCGTCGAGCCACCACCGCCGCCGCCGGAGAGAGATGTCGGGTCCATTGGATCGGTTTGCGAGGCCTTGTGAGTTTCCAGCTCCTTCACTTCTGATTGCTTTAGTGTTTCTAGGGTTTCGCTGTATGTTTATTTTTTTATTTTTTCTTTCTTTTTTTTTTTTAGTTAAGTTTTGGTTTTTGTTTTGAGTGAAAAGAACTGACTTGTGATATCTTGATTCAGTGTGACAGTAAATTTAGATTTAGATACGTGAATGGTTTTTTTTTTTTTTTTTTTTTTTTTTTGAGCTTGCAATTGTTGTTACATTTGGTTTTCAATTGAATTTTATTTTTGTAAAAGTGAGAATTTTGATAGAGGGAATTAGGTTTCAACTTATTTTGGTAGGCAATTAACTTCTTAACTTGATGGTTTTAGAAAATTCGCATAATATTTGACGTGTTCTTTCAGCAATGATCTTTTTTATTTTTATTGATCGGGATATATATTTGTACATACAGACAGCATGACTGAATTTTGGGGTTTAATCCCGCAGTTTTGTGGGTTAGATTGTAAGCTTGGGTGCCTGTAAATTTATGAGTAGAGAAAGGTTTGTCAATGTGATTATGTATGGACAATAGACATCGAATCTTGTTGATAAGATTATCTGATCCCTTATGATGGTTATCAAACGAAGAATACTTGTGTTTTGCTGCACATTGTCATCATTCTAAAAGAAGGATGATAAAGTTGAAATTTTTTATCATTTTGGCATGTACAAAAAATTGATAGCCACAATGTAGTGTTGCAGCATTTGTTGATTTGTCTATATTTAGACGAACAACCTGTTTCTGTTTTTTATTGAGTTTTAATGATTACTGCATGCAGGCTTTGAGGGGTTCTATGGTAGCGACGAGAGGAGAGAAAGAAAGTCAGATTTTGAAAACTCTGAGGACGAAAGGCGGACGAGGATTGGGTCTTTGAAGAAGAAAGCCATAAATGCTTCCACTAAGTTTAAGCATTCTCTAAAGAAAAAGAGCAGTAGAAGGAAAAGCGATGGCCGGGTCAGCTCTGTTTCAATTGAGGATGTCCGGGATGTTGAGGAGCTACAGGCTGTTGATCAATTTCGACAATCATTAGTTATGGATGAGTTGCTGCCTGAAAGACATGACGATTATCACATGATGTTAAGGTGCTAATATCCTTCTTGCCTTGAATGTTGCATTGCTGTGATTATATCTCTATTATTTTCATGAGGGTGTTTCACCATGTTTTAATGTTGGTAAATAGTAACAATTTTTAGTCTTACTCTACCCACAGATTTTTAAAAGCAAGGAAGTTTGACATTGACAAAGCGAAGCACATGTGGGCTGACATGCTTCAATGGAGAAAGGAATTCGGCGCTGACACTATTATGGAGGTAATTACATTTGAAAATATGCCTGAAATAGCAGTGCTGGATTACCCTTTTTCACTATGTTTGACTTGTTTTGTTATCAGGATTTCGAGTTTAAAGAATTAAGTGAAGTTTTGAGGTATTACCCTCATGGTCATCATGGTGTGGATAGGGAGGGACGGCCTGTATACTTTGAAAGATTGGGAAGAGTTGATCCTAACAGACTTATGCAAGTTACTACTTTGGATCGTTATGTAAGATATCATGTCCAAGAGTTTGAAAAATGCTTTGCTGTAAAGTTCCCAGCTTGTACCATTGCTGCAAAGAGGCACATTGATTCAACCACAACAATTTTAGATGTTCAAGGCGTGGTATGTTTTTTTTCCTAGTCACCTCATGGTTAATATTACGTGGTGGTGTATGTTCAGGTGCAATGAAGGTTTTTAATCCCTCTTCATTGATTTTTTTTTTTTTCTTTTTTTCTGATTTTGAATTGTTTAGGGCTTTAAAAACTTCACCAAGTCTGCCCGGGAACTCATAATGCGACTGCAGAAGATTGATGGTGATAATTTTCCTGAGGTATGCACTCGGCATCTGCTATAAGTCACTGTAACTTGTACAAAATTCAATTTCACAGGAAGGGACTGAAATTTTATTGTTATAATATAATATTATTAATCTTGAACTTTTTTTTTCTTACATGTGCAGACTCTCTGTCAAATGTTTATCATCAATGCTGGTCCCGGGTTTAGGCTGCTGTGGAACACTGTGAAAAGTTTTCTTGATCCCAAAACAACTTCCAAGATACATGTACGTTATAATGCTTTTTTTTATATTTTGGAAGATTACATATAACTTTATCTGGCTACTAAGATGTTATGTCCTGTTAGTATATTTTTTTCCTTTTTATGATTGTTTACACCTAATGTAGGTTCTTGGAAACAAATACCAAAGTAAATTGCTCGAGATAATCGATTCCAGGTAAAGGATCTTTAGTATGCGCATTTGTGTATCTTTCTTAATTATGCTGATTATCTCTCTCTCTCTCTCTTGCGATTTGGTTTTTTCTCACACTGTGAACATGTTACGCAACTCATTACTATTATGCTAAGCAGTCTCAAAATCTAATGAAACTCTTTCGTTCTACTACATTCAGCGAGTTGCCAGAATCTCTGGGCGGTAGCTGTACTTGTGCTGATCAGGGAGGTTGCTTTCAGTCTGATAAGGGGCCATGGAAAAACCCAGAAATATTGAAGGTTTTATATACTGTCCTTATTATTTCTTGACTAATGTAAATGCTAATAAATGTTAGATGCATTTTACCAGCAGTAGTTCTTGTTTGTAATCAGAAATATCGATTGCCTGCTTATTGATTTCAGATGGTCCTTAATGGAGATGCTCGGCGTGCTAGGCAAGTCGTGAAAGTTTTAAACAGCGAGGGGAAAGTTATTGCTTATGCTAAGCCGCAATACCCTATGGTTTGTCCATGTTAATTATTGCTACTAATTAAGGGCATAGCCAACTTATTTGTTTCTGTTTCTATTTAAGATTATCACGTCTCTCTTGGAATGATTTTGAAGCAGTTAAAGGGTAGTGATACATCCACTGCTGAGTCAGGATCTGAAGCAGAAGATATTGCTTCTCCTAAGGCAATTAAGAGTTATTCGCATCTTCGATTGACTCCTGTTCGTGAAGAAGTATGTGTTTGAACTTTTAATTTGTGCCATAATGGTTATAATTGTAATTTACATTATTAAAAGTTGTGAATTTCTCTTTAATGCGTAAATAAAATACTTTTGATTCACTTTTCTTGAGGTTAGCTGTGCACTCTTTTGGTCATCTTTACATCTTTTAATTGCAAATTGACAAAATAGATTATATAAAGTCCACCTTTATACTGATAATGATGTAGGATATAACTTAAAGTAAGTTGAGGACTGGAAAACTGCCAGAAATTTTCTAAGCTTATTTTATCTTATTAACAAATGTTGTTTGCATCTGTGAAAGTTGTTGATCTTTTTATTTTCTATTCGTGAATTTGCAGGCTAAGGTAGTTGGAAAACCAAGCTATGCCGGTAACTTCCCTGGGTATGATGAATACATTCCCATGGTTGACAAAGCTGTTGATGCCAGTTGGAAGAAGCAAGCATCTCTTCAGAGGCCCTCTTCTTCCAAAGGTTAACAAAACCTGCTATGGTGTTGATTGTTTCTTTACTACAACTGTGAATCTATCTGTAGTTTTGTCATATTAGGTACTTAGACAATGCGGATGCTTTATAAAAAAATAGAGCATCCTTCATGCCTCTGCCGATGACAAAATCCCCTTTCAGTTTTGACATGAATATGATGGGTACACTTACTCCAACTATGTTTTTTCACATACCAAACTAGAACACTCTTCATGCCCCCTGGTGTCTGGCGGTCTGGCCTGAGTTCATTTTGTATACCTTCTCTCACTCCAAAGTCCAAACTTGACTACATTGACATGCTTTGGGATATATTTATAGTCATGAGATTTTCCAAAATTAAAATCTATCATGTTTCAACATAAAAAGGATTAAGAAGGATTTAAGTGTGTTGCATGAGTTCTATATGATTGTTTCAGCTTTCGATGGAGAAACTTAGCCTATCATTGTGATTGTTTAAGTGTTTATGAAGTCATGTAACTGAAGACTTTAATCTGGTTGTGGACACAATATACTCAAGAAAGTTGTTGTCATTTTCTAATGCAGGAACACTTCCTCAACCTGCCACTACGAAGACTCCGGAAGGGTTTCGTGCTCGAGTTTTGGTCGCCCTTATGGCATTCTTCATGACAATTTTAACTTTCTTCCACTCGGTGGCATACCGTGTAACGAAGAGGCTTCCCAACTCATCATGTGATCGGGGTCAAACTCCTGCTGAACTTGCTGTCGACTTGACTCCAAATGAGGACTTTCGCCCCCCATCACCAACTAAAGCTTTTGCTGAGGCAGATATACTTTCCACTGTACTGAAAAGATTGGGTGAGCTTGAGGAGAAAGTTGATACACTCCAAGCAAAGCCATCTGAGATGCCTTATGAGAAAGAAGAATTGCTGAATGCTGCCGTTTGTCGTGTTGATGCCCTAGAAGCAGAGCTAATTGCTACTAAGAAGGTATTTTGCCAAAATTTAGTTATTAAACTATTGCCGAAACATTAGTCATAATATAGCCAGAACTCTTAATGAAAACCACAAAGCTACACTCAGCTACAACTTTCATCTATACTCTTACGTGAATTGCTGGCTTGACATTCTCATGAATATTTGATACCAATTTCAATCTTATGTCTGCTGCTTCTTCTTACGCATTGCTCTCTTGCAGGCTCTTCATGAAGCTCTGATGAGGCAAGAAGAACTGCTTGCTTACATTGATAGTCAAGAAGAAGCCAAATTCCAGGTAGGTTTTTTATCGACAGATTATCATCCTGTTACATATAAGTAAATGAGTTATTCTAAACTTGTTTGTCTCTGACATTTTATCATCCCTATTATCAGAAAAAGCAGAAAAAGAGGTTTTGCTGGTAAGATATTTCACCGATGGAGAAGACTGCACAACTACTTTGGCCGTTTCTCAATCACATCGTATCTACACAAGTGTTTGTTTATTACATACGCGAGACCCCGTCACCCGCCATGTTAATCCTGCTGAGCATATACTACTACTTTGAACAGTGTAATTTCCCTGCTGCTGTAAGGAAAGTTCTTACTGATGAACAAAATTATATTTTTAAACCATGTTTGTGTTGTTTGTCCTCCCAATCAATCTCTCAACAACTCTTTCCATATAATATATATTTTTTTTGTGATGAGTGCATTTTTTTTGTTATAGCTTTTATATATTGCTTGATTCTGTGAAAAATAAAAATAAAAATCAAACTTCTGTATTATATTTCTAAACTATTACAAATTTGGGAGTCGGGGGGGAGGGGGACATGATTCAAAACCCATTATTTTATTGATTCAGGTGAGAGATTTACCACCAGTCAGTTTGTTACAAATGCATCCTGTTACTAAAAAATATGAAATCTGAAAGGGAACTATGCGATAATAAATAATAATAATATACAAGGCCTTTTTTGTTTTATTTTGAATTCAATAATATTACAAGAAAAGCAAAATGGTCAGGATTCAGGAAGGATATAGAGAATTTTGATGGGGCTGAAGAAAAAATTTCACCATCGCCACCATTCATTCTTTGGTTGAAACAAAACCAAGAACCTCACCAGCAACAATCAATGTCATAGGTGTTCTGCCTTTTAGATTACGAAAAACTGAAAAAGAAAAAAAAATGTAAAAATCACTTGTTAGATTCTGAAAATTATTCAACACCAACAACAGTGTCACATTGGTTGTGCTTGAATAGAACTTACCTTCTTTCTCTTCTTCTTTTTGTCAATGTAGGCTTGAAGCTCCTGTGTTTTGGCAAGTGCATTATCAAGTGACTGCACAAACGGAAAAAAAAAAAAAAAAGATCGAGAAGGGAAATCAGCAAAGTTAATGATCGAAAAGGGAAAATCTGTAAATTTAGAGCCTGTTCGGTAATTTTTTATTTTTTATTTGTTCATATTTTCAGAATTTGAAAATGAGTATGGTATCAATAACTGAAAACATGGCTGACGTGTTTTTATTATTTTTTGTTTTCAAAAAACAAAAAACGCATTTGTAAAACGTTAATGGACCCTTAATGATCGAAGGGAAAATCAGCAAAGTTCAATTGGAAGAAGAAAAAAAAACATGTTTTTGTACCTTCTTGGTTGCTGATAGCTCTTCCTCGAGGGCGTTTACACGGTTTACAGCAGCATTCAACATTTCCTCTTTCTCTGGTGGCATGGTCGCAGGCTTCATGGTGAGAATGTTCACTTTCTCTTCTAAATCAGCCATGCGCTTCATCATTGAAATGTAATCGGGACCAGACGACATGGGTGGCGCTGCTGCCAACTGATGATGGCGTTGATGATGATGGTGGCCTTTCATCATTGTGTCAGCGTAGTAAACAGGAGCGCCATAGAGGGCAGCTTCAGTGATCTTCCTTGGCATGTTTCGTGTCATACGAATCATGGTAACTATCCCCATCACAAAGGCCATAATACCATTGAAAACGTTGTTGTTCATTGCTTCATGACCCTTGTATGCATCTTGAACTACGGAAAATTCATTGTTTTGCATCTTTTTAAGCCAAGCAGCATCGACACTCTTGTCGATAACTGGAATGCATTTGTCGAACTGGCTATAGCCATCGTTGCACATTTTGTTTTTCGGAGACTGAAATTTATAAACACAAACAAGTATATGAGTTTGATAGTTTATTTTTTAGCTTGAAAACTCTTCAAGAAAACCAAATCAATTTTGGAAGACTTACTTCAAAAACAGGAGAGAGCAATCCATGCCCTGGATAACCCCTTGGTGAAGTAGCTGTTTTCGAATTGAACGAATCGCATCTCTTCAAGAATAGGAAGATTATTAAGTATCAACACATACAAATTATAACAAGACAGACATTCATATAGATAAATACGACAAGGCCCTGGATACCTTTTCGATAGCATGATCATCTTCCGCGATTGTCTTCTCTTCTATGTCAGACAACGCTTTCCTAGTGCATTTGGCATCGCCATTTTGAACCATCTGGATTTGAAAACAGAATGAACTCTTGTGATGTCTAATTCAATGTTTATCGGAAACAAATATCGATTAACGTAAGTGTAACTAACTAAATACCTTCATTATGTCCGGATCATTCCATGGACCTTTATCGGAGCGCATACACCCGCCTTTGTCAGCACAAGTACAAGCACCACCAAGAAACTCTGGCAGCTCACTGTCACACATCAAAAACAATAACAATGTACAATTTTAGAAGCTAGCCAAAGTTCAAATCTAGACGCTAAATGATGAATACGCATACGCGTAATTTAATTTAATTTACCCAGCATCGATCACTTCAAGCAACTTGGATTGGTATTTGTTGCCCAAAACCTGATAAATCAAGCATCAAATTGGTCAATGATCAAATCAGTATTTCACCAAAATCAGCCAAGGTAAGTAGCTAGAAACTAAATTGTGCTTACGTGGATTTTCGCGGTGGTCTTAGGATCAAGGAAGGATTTAACAGTGCTCCACAAGAGCCTGAATCCAGAACCGGCATTGATGATGAACATCCGGTTCAACGTCTACAAATTAAGAAAGAACATTCACTTAATATCACACCATGATTTCAAAAATTGTTTTTCAACACAAGAAAGTGCATGAAAAACCCCCACTGTCGTGATAAAATTGATACCTCAGGATAATTGTCACCGTCAATCTTCTGCAGGCGTTGAATGAGGTCCCTAGCAGATTTGTTGAAGTTCTTAAGTCCCTACAGAATCAATCAATCATGTATATTAGTTTTACGAAAACGAACTAAACGAAAAATTAAACTTTGTAGATGATCATCAAGCACATAACATACCACTCCTTGGACATCCAAAATAGTTGTGCTCTGATCAATGTGCTTCTTGGTTGCAATGGAACATGCAGGGAACTTGCACACAAAGGTCCTCTCGAACTCTCTTACGTGGTACTTGACATACCGATCCATGGTTGTGACTTGCAACAGCTTCGTAGAATCTACTTGACCCAACAATTCAATGTAAACAGGTCTGCCTTCCTTGTCAACTCCATGATGTCCTTGTGGATAATGATTCAACACTTCATCAACCTCCTTGAATTCAAATTCCTAATAAACATATAAAAAAAAAAAAACACAATTCGAGAAAGTTAATGATGTAGGACACTTTGGAGGGGTAAAGTTGTAAACAAACTCCATTTTGGGCCCATAATATATATATATATATTTGGAACTGTATCGATTAGCCCTTCAGAAGTTACTTGGGATTTATCCCTATAATGCATAGCAGATTCCTCAGAAACGGTCGTGTTTTACCTTCTGTTTTTCAGTTTTTTTCCTTTTTTAGCCCGTACTTTCGGATCCTAATATCTTTTAGTAGGAATTTCCTATTGTTTCTTAGAGTTTGCCTAGTGGAATTGGTTTTGTTTTTTAATTTAAGCTAGAATCCCAAAAAAAAAAAAAAAAAAAACTGTTACTTTTGATCAATATTAATAAAAATCGTTCATTTGGAGCAAATTTCTCTAGTGGATTCCAGAATCTATCCCTTTCGTCAGTTAAACAACATATGCCGAGTAAATTACCATATAAACTAATATAATTTGTTCCATAAATTACCTCCATGATTGTATCAGCACCAAACTCCCTCCTCCATTGGAGCATATCTGACCACATTTGCTTTGTTTTCTCTACATCAAACTTCCTAGCCCTCAAAAATCTGTACCATATCATACACAGAAACTCAGAAAGATCCACATTTTTTCTACGTATCGCCTAGTAAAAAAAATAAATCGTAAAATGTGACCTTAGCATCATATGATGATCATCATGTTTTGAAGGGAGAAGTTCATCCAAGATAAGCGCTTGTCGAAAGGCATCGACTGCTTGCATTTCTTCAGCATTGAGATCATCCTCAATTGCAACAGACATGACTTTGCTGTTTCTTCGACCCTTCTTTGTCAACGAATGCCTGAACTTGGTTGAGGCACTGATGGCCCTCTTCTTGAGGGATCCAAGTCTCGTCTTCCTCTCATCCTCGGAGAATTCATGATCGGACTTTTCGTGACCTGCAGATTGATTGATATATGACAAGGTGTGTGTGATGACAGAAAACACATCAACAAACTCAATAGATTTTTATATATATAGGGTTCTTTTCTGGTTAGGATTGTAGAATATTAGTCATTAATCTATAAGACTTCTATCTTGTGTAGGAATCAATTAGCTTAATTATAGGATTTCCTAATTCTTTCAGATAAATAAATGCAATTAGGAAAGAAACAGGAATTAAGCTAATTGATTCCTATACAAAATAGAAGTCTTCTTTCAGATAAAGAAATACAACTAGGAAAGAAGCAGGAAATCCTATAATTAAGCTAATTGATTCCTAAACAAAATAGAAGTCTTATACATTAATGGCTAATATTCTAACAAGAATAGTCCTGGAATTTTTCGTATAGAATCTCAATGACAATCGGGATCCAACATGAAAATTCTAGGACTGTCCTAACCAAAGAATTTTCATGTATGTGCATTGAAGCACATATACATTGACAGTAATTAATAATCAAAATTATAGACTTGCAAATTCAACAGACTCAATAGATTTATCTACTGCTACATACAAATCATAAAAACAGATGCATATATACAGGGTTCTTCTTTGGTCAGGACTGTTCTGAAATGTTTGGCGCAAAATCTTAATTCGAAAAGTATCAGGACCGTTCTGACCAGAGAATTTTCATATGTATGCATTGAATTGCACATATACATTGACAGTAATAATCAAAACTACACCATGTAGAGATCATATACAACTACTACAATTAATCTAAGAATTTCATGAAGAGATTGAAGAAAAGAAGGAATGGAGAGAAATGAAAGCATTGAATGCAGAAGGAGGCTGACCTGCTTTACTGGTTCGATCAAGAGGTCCAGACATGGTGTCAGCCATAATTGAATCTTCAAATATCACCAATATAATGCCTCACCAAATAAATCTGCACCTATATATAATAACCATATTCAACAGTAAAAAAAAAAACATATCTAAAAAAACATCCAAATTAATTAAGGAAACTAATTAATCTATCCTAGAATAGTAGAATCTCATTTTCCAAAACAAAACAAAAATCAATATTTCAAAATCAAATCTATATATGCATTGAAGCATCTAAACATGGAAAAAAAAAAAAAAAAAACAATGAACACAACAGTCAACACAACACAAAAAAACACACATAAGTAAACATGGGAATAAAAGAATTGTCATGCAACCGCATCCCAACGTAGCTCGATGGAAAAAGACCGCCATTCCGTCTGACAATTTCGAGTTGCCGCCACCGTAAACGATATAATTTTTTTTTTTATCATGCATGATGCATATCATCAACCTTAAGACATAATATCGAAAAGGGTAGTAGAAGATAAGATTCAAAAAGACAAAAACACCAGAAAAGCTCAAAGAGATATGATTGAATGGAGGAAGATTGGAGACTTTGAAGAGGAGAGAGAGAGAGAGAGAGAGAATGACATAGACATTAGACATACCTTTTGTCTTTTGACATATGAATTTAGCAGTAAAGAGAGACACAAAAGGAGAGGTGTATATATGATAAGCCGAGAATTAATCTCTGCGAAAATGTTTTTTTGAAGGGACGGCTCGTTCTAATTAACTAAAATATCAAACAACAAGGACGAAGATACGCTGACAAGAATAGAATAGAATGGTTCCCTTTTTTGACGGGTTCTCTCTTAAGAAAAATGAAAATTAATTAGAAACAGATTTTCTGGTTGGCGAAATGCAAGCCACTCCTTCCATGTACAATATTGACAGTTGAACAAACTTAATTATCTAGCTAACTACGTACTCTCTCTCTCTCTCTCTCTCTCTCTCTCTCTATATATATATATATATATATATATATATATCCATAATTAATTTTCTGTTTGCTAAATTTACTGTTACTGAATCTAATAGATTATCATCTCCCTATATTACAGAAGAAATAATTAGATCTTTTTCTAATTCATGCAAATTAATTAGCTGATTTAAGATGATATTATTAGTCATGTTAAAAGTATCTTATTAGACATTAACATGCATATGCTACATACTTCAGGTTATGTGAAGTTGAACGTTATATATATCTATTATATGTTAACGTTGCACGTTTAATACTCATAGCTCAAGTTTTCGAGTCTCGCATTTATCTATATAAATAAAAAAATGCAGGACGATACATATATACATCATGTATGTATGCTACATATTTCAGGTTTTGTGAAGTTGAACGTTATATATATCTATATCTATATCTATTATATGTTAATGTTGCACGTCTAGTACACTCATAGCTCAAGTTTTCGAGTCTGATCACATTTATCTATATATAAGATCATGTAGTATATTATCAGATATATTGAAAATATGTAGATTCTAATTCCTTTTTCTTTTTGGTAAAGAAGAAAATACATCTTATACATTCTGTAAATATATTTTTAACGAGAATCTGATTCTTATTATAAAAATAATAATAAGTTACATAAATATTGTTCATGTGTGACAATAGTTGGATTAATAATCGTGAGATTCGTGACCACCTTTAAAAATGCAACAAATATATATATCACAACTCTCAATAAATTAAGTTAAATACATCAACCTCACTTAATTTGATTTGGCAAATGAAGAATCTGTAAAAGTTTAATTAAATAAGTGGATTTGGTAGGAGATAATGTCAGAGAATAAATTAATTAAAGATTGATCAGGTGAGCTGGGAGGAGTTGTTGGAGAAAAAGAAATTTCATAAGTCAAATGTTTGTTGCTATCTATTTCGTGGGTGGGTGGTACTCCACTTATTATTGAGTACAAGTTCATTGTTTTATCTTGATTTGTATTTGAAGAAGATCATGTCAACTTTATTTATATATTTATATGAATTTGAAAGAGGAAATACCCCTTTTTAACCAAAAAATTATTGCCAAAAAATAAGTAAATTGATTGTTTTTGTTAAACAATCCACTGTAGAGACATAATTGCCCCAATTTTTTTTTTTTTTTTTTCAAAACCTCTTCTCTCTCCTTTCTCTCTCATTTTCACGCCTCCTTCTTCTTCTTCTTCTTCTTCTTCTTCTTTCTCTCCTTCTTCTCTCTTTCTCTCCTCCCCTCTCCTCCGTTCGATCGTCGTTTTCCCTCCGTCTGATCGTCGTTTTCTTTCCTTCTTCTTCTTCTCTTTCTCTTTCTCTTTTTTTTTTTCTAGATTTTTTAAAAAAAAAAAATCAGATTTTTTTAAAACAAAATTTTTTCGATTTGGTGGTTTTCCGATCGTCGATTGTCCGATCTTCCCTCCTCCTCCTCCTTCTTCTCTTTCTCTTTCACGTTTTTTCCAGATTTTTTAAAAAAAATTTCAGTTTTTTTTTTTTGAATTTTTTTTTTCAGATTTGAAAAAATTTCCAGATTTTTAAAAAAAAATTCAGTTTTTTTTTTTTTTTTGAAAAATTTCTAGATTCAAAAAAGATTTAAAAATTTCTAGATTTTTTTTTCTATATATATATATATAATTTTTCTATTATCAGTTTCTTGCATGTGAGCCATTGGATTTAAATACTTTAACTTGGCTGCATACATTTGTCAAAACATCTTTTAAATCCAATGACCTACATGCAAGGAATTGATATATTTTATATCAGTTCAAACTGATAATAGAAAGACTATATATATATATATATATATATTGAGAAATCATTTATATGTGTTTTTTTGGTGTTGAAACTTGAAAGTTGAAACCATTTATATGTTGTTTTTTTTTTTTCTTTTTGTGTTTTTTGAATTTAATATTTCATTCTTAAACCATTTAGGTGGACTGGGCCTTTTCACGGCCCGTTTAAATCACTTTGTTTTGGGCCTCAAAAGCCCAATATAAACACAAAAACAAAACAACACGTGACTTAAAAAAACAAAACAAAAAAACAAAAAAGCCCTTCCCCTAGTTCCTACGAAACATGAAGTAAACTCTACAGTCAAACGTGTCATCGGTTTTCTTCTATACTTCAACAATGGCCGCCGCCGCCACCACCACGACGCAGCTATTCTCTCACTCTCCTTCCATCTCCAAAGCCCTAAGCCAAAACCCATTTCCCAAAATCCCCATTTTGTCCCACAAACCCTCCTTCAACCTCCGCAAAACCCTCAAACCCTTCTCTATCAGAGCTATCGTCTCAGACAACATCTCCAAAACAGTGACCGAATCCAACCAATTCGATCACTGTTTTTCAAAGAAGAAAGATGGGTTCCTTTACTGCGAGGACGTTAAAGTTGAAGATGTCATGGAGACTGTCGAAAAGAGACCGTTTTATCTGTATAGTAAGCCACAGATCACCAGAAATGTCCAGGCTTACAAGGAAGCTCTTGAGGGTTTGAATTCTGTTATTGGGTACGCGATTAAAGCTAATAACAATTACAAGATTTTGGAGCATTTGAGGAAGTTGGGCTGTGGTGCTGTTCTTGTTAGTGGAAATGAACTGAGACTCGCGCTTCGAGCTGGGTTCGATCCCACCAAGTAATGCTCTGTTTTCATGAAATGTATATGTTTTTGGTGTGTTTTTAGTACAGAGTTGTGTTTTATTTATTTATTTATTTTTTAAATTTTATAGGATTGGTTTGTTGATATAATGATATATGTATATATATAGGTGTATATTTAATGGGAATGGGAAGCTTTTGGAGGATTTGGTGCTGGCTGCGCAAGAAGGTGTTTTTGTGAATGTTGATAGTGAGTTTGATTTGGAGAATATTGTAGCAGCTGCAAGAATTGCTGGCAAGAAGGTTAATGTGTTGCTTCGAATCAATCCGGATGTGGATCCTCAGGTTTGTTCATGTTATATGATACAATGTGTAACTTCATCAAACAGAAAAACATTATTAAGCGATTCGATTGGCTACTCAAAAGTGTTCTAAGTTAAAGATATGAGTGGTTGGGATGCAGTAAAACTTAAAAGGAATTTTGGATTTTTAAAAATTTGAACTTGAAGACTTTTGTAGGCATTTTCATGTTATGTTCTGATTTGTCTGCTGCCAAACATAAAATGGTGCATACCAATTAGTATAATTGACTGGAAGATCATTATGAGATCAGCTTAATTGTGTTTTTTTTTCTCCAATGATGATCAGAATTCAAAAGCCGTCTTTAACATTTATTATTATATATTACAATTGATGTCGGTCTGTTTTATTTTCAACAAATTTCTATTTTCGTTATTATGATGAAATGACTATGACTTGAACACTTGCTGTAATTTATTTCTACTTAATATTTGTGTGTGTATTCTTTCTTAGGTCCATCCTTATGTTGCTACCGGGAACAAGAACTCTAAATTTGGTATTAGGAATGAGAAGTTACAGTGGTTTTTGGATGCTGTAAAGGCACACCCTAATGAGTTGAAGCTCGTGGGGGCCCATTGCCATCTTGGTTCGACAATTACCAAGGTCTGTTACAATACTGTGCACGTATCCTGTCAGCTGTTGACATTTAAGATAGTCTAAATGTTTTATTGGTTTTACTAAATTCATTCCTTGTAATTACTGTCTGTTTTTTGCGGTTTTTATATTGATTCATTCTATAGGCTGTAAGGAAATTTAAATGCCAAGTTTCTGCCTCATTAGTTCTTGTCTAGGTGAATGTGTTGACTTAGTAGACTAGTCGTAGGAGTACAAAACTTTGTGTTTCTTTCTTGGGTACGTTAGATTGTTTATCTCCGTCTGTTTCATTAAAGATTTATTCTGCTGTTCTGTATTCCAGGTGGACATATTCAGAGATGCTGCAGTTCTTATGATCAACTACATCGACGAAATCCGATCCCAAGGCTTTGAAGTCGAGTACTTAAACATTGGAGGTGGTTTAGGGATAGATTATTATCATACTGGTGCTATCCTTCCTAAACCTAGAGATCTCATTAACACTGTGAGTAACATATAGCTTCATAGTGTTTGTAGCTCATTTATGCTTGAGTATTAGGTGGGGAAAATCGAGAATTCTTTCTACGCATCAAATTAACGATAATGATAGAGTCTGCAGTCTGCACATATTATAAAAAGAAAAAAAACAAGGATACTATCTGCATGTGTTAATAGAAAGCTTCTTATAAAGATTTTATTTTGTTTACCTACTTGTATGTTCTTAGGATCACACATACTGAGCTTAGATGCATGAGATATTAATCTGTAGGTCTTAAAAATGGCATTACATATTACAATTTTCGCAGTTATGTCAAAGGACAAGATTAGCGGTTTTACTGTGATCAGCATTATCTTCTAAGTCATGTTTGGAGCATAATTACGTCTTTGCAATGCTAATTTCTGGTCATTATGGGGAATCATTTAACATATATATTGTTTGTGGTTGGTGTAGGTTAGGGAGCTGGTTATATCCAGAAATCTGAATCTCATCATCGAACCGGGGAGATCACTTATTGCAAATACTTGCTGTTTGGTTAATCATGTCACCGGTGTCAAAACAAATGGAACCAAAAATTTCATTGTGATTGATGGCAGCATGGCTGAACTTATCCGTCCAAGTCTTTATGATGCTTATCAAGTAAGTATCCAAGCAAATCATTATGCAGATTATTAATCGATATCTTCAAAAGACTGGTTCATTTGTTTCAAAAACACTGAAAATTTTGCTATGCATCACTATTCCACATGACTTTTCCATCTACTGTCAATGTAGAGTGTAGACCCTTTTCTTTCGGGGCAGCTTACCCATCTGTATATGTGAACATCAATGTCAATGTGCTTGGCATGTAGGAGGCACCCATTTGTGCCTTAAAATCAATTCGGTGTTAGTGAACTATCTTCAATCTTCATATCCTATCTAGTTACCAATGGTTTCACCAAAATGTTAAGAGGAATTGATTTCACCCTTCTTCTGCTCATTGATTGATTTCACACATATGGAACATTACCATTCTTTTGTTGTTTGAATATTTTTGTGTCCGTAGACCTGTATTACTTTCCTGGATTGTAATTGACTTGTTCATATTTGGCGGCAGCACATAGAACTGGTTTCCCCCGCACCACACGATGCTGGAATTTCTACTTTCGATGTGGTGGGTCCTGTCTGCGAGTCTGCAGATTTCTTGGGGAAGGACAGAGAACTTCCAACCCCACCGAAGGTAATGTGTTAGCTTTTTCGATAGACGGTTGTAGCAATAATTTTCTCACCATTAATAATCAAAGTTTCACTTTGCAGGGAGCTGGCCTGGTTGTTCATGATGCGGGTGCTTATTGCATGAGCATGGCATCAACTTACAATCTCAAGATGCGTCCTCCTGAGTATTGGGTATGAAACATTTACATTTACCGCGTTCTTACCAAAATTATGTTGCTGTAGGATGAGCTCTTTGTTTTCAGTTTAATTTGTTGCGGTGATGATAACTTCTCATTGTTCTTATACAATGGAAATCTTTGCATGTTATTAATGCGGTATTCCTTGTAAATTCTTAAAACGTGAAAACTCGTAGTGCCTTTGAAATAATTTCTTTGAAGGGAAGAAGTTATGATAATTTGAATTAACGTTTCAGGTTGAAGAAGATGGATCAGTGTCCAAAATTCGGCATGCAGAGATATTTGAAGACCACATGAGGTTCTTCGAGGGTCTTTGATTGCGGATATTAGCCATTGAGAAAGTTAAAAGCCGATATGGTTTACACTTCTCGAATGGATACGTACGTGTATTGTAACTGAATTTAATTGGTTGCTGAACTTTACATGTTAGCTTTGTTATATCAAACTGTTGTAGTTTGATAAGAACATCAAAACACGACGCTGTTAGCTTTGTTTATCAAACTGTTGTAGTTTGATTAGAACATGAAAACATGTGGCCCAATGAATCAAATTTTCAACCTGGATATCACTCAGCTTAGCGAACCTGAGTTCGAAATTGAGGCCCTCTCCGAACCTTTACTGTCGTTGGGGAAGACAAACTCCAGACCTTATAAGAGTAAATCATAGGCCTGATCATTCTGCAAACGTCATATGGGTCAGCGGTCCATTTTCTGTCTAGTCGATAGTGTCTGTGGAGGACAATTGTGATTCACGAGCGAATTAATTTATCTTCGATTCGATTTTTATTAAGCAAGAGATTAATAAACCAGCAATACCACCTTTTTTTTTGTTCTTTTTCTTTTTTTAATAGCAATTTCATATATATATTCAAACAAGGAAATGTCATTATCTGAAGATGTCAATTTGTAAGATTAGAGAGATAAATTTTTCAAAGCAGAGAAAGCAACTTTGATGGCCTACCAAACGCATCTGTGACAAAACAAACAACTTTATCTGATTCTTACTCTTTACTCTTATAGTTAACAAATAACAAGCTTCATAGAGCTTGCAATTTTCTACTCAATTTGTCAAAAAGAAAAGTTGCTAGTGACATATAAATTATTCCTGAATGCATCAAAAAGTCCTTTTTTTTTTTTTTTTTTTTGTAAAAACTGATACTATTGTTGGTGGGGTATGTTGTAACCTAGCGAGATTAATCTTTACAAGCACGGTTTAGAATTAAGCTCTCTAATTCCAAAGTTTGTTGCTTGTAAACCATAGTAATTGAAATTTCCAAACAAGACTATATGCACTACTTTCCAGGATAATCCTGTCTACCAGAAAAATCCCAGGAAAACTTGATATAGCATCTAGGGGCCATTGCAGCCTATAGATTTCGATTTGAACAGGTGCAAATCGAGATTCCAAAAGAAAAAAGTCTCAATTTGCCAAAAAGAAAAGTTACAAGTGTAGTAGATATATTATTACTAAATGCATCAATTTTTTTAATTTTTTTTTTTACCATTATGGATCGGGGGTCTGCCGAGACCCGATAGGGATTAATCTCTACGACCACAATTCGGAATTCAACCCCCAAATACCAGAGTTAAGAGTTTGTTACCTACAGACCATAGTAACTGAAATTTCTAAACAATAGTGTATGCACAACTTTCTAAGAAAGTCCTATCTATAAAAAAAAATCCCAGGAAAACTTGATATAGCATCTAGGGGCCATTACGGCCTATAGAATTCGATTTAAACCGGTGCAAATGGGGATCTCACATGAAAAGATCCCACGAAAAAAAGTATATATTATTATTATTATTATTATTATTAGAACAATTACCAATTAGGTTTTGGACTTTTTTTTAAAATTCCAAGTTGTTTGCGACTTTTACAAAAAGTGGCTAAATTGGTCTTTACATTTTTCCCAAGTGCCAAATTAGTCCCTCTAACTAAGTTCCGTCAGTCAACTTTAACTATGTAGGGGTAAAATTGTACTTTACTCCTAAACAATATAATAATGATACATGCACGATTTTTTTTAACACATGTATATTTTTGTTTATTTTATTTGTATGTTGTGATTTTTAAATAATTTTGAAATCAGTGCTTGTATAATATTAACAAAAAAAATAATTATATAAAAATGGTAAAAGACTAAACTGGGAATGAATGGTAACTTTGTTTATAAAATAAGGGTATAATTGACATTGTCTTATTAATATGTTTTTAGATTTTTGTAGAAAATTTTAATTAAAAAAGGTACAAATGGTGTTTTATTAATAATATTTTTTGATTTTGTTGTAACTTTATGCACAAAAGATAAAACAATTTTGTTCTAATATGACAAATAAATGGTATTTACGTACTTTAATAAAAATTGTTAAAATTAACTATTATATTTAACACTGTTAAATCGTTAGAGGGACTAACTTGGCCAATTCTAAAATAAGATGGACTAATTTAGCACTTGGAAAAAATATGAGGACTAATTTGGTCACCTTTGTAAAAGTCGCAAACAAATTGGAATTTGAAAAAACGTTCAGGACCTAATTGGTAATTGCCCTTATTTTATATATATATATATATATTGAATAGACAAATTTGGATTTACTAGAAAAAAGATGAGAAAAGAAGTTGTCACTTGTACAAGACTCACACAATGAGTGGGAATAATAGATCGAGATGTGACAATTGATGGATCTACATCTACATTTTTTCCTTAATTTAGTGGAAAGGGTTTGATCCACACACACATATATATTTAACTGTGTCTATTGCATGCGGTCCATGAGAAAATGACATTAAAAAACAATCATGTTTTGGTTCATTTGTCAATTCACAATTCAGATGCACTTCCTTGTAAATAATCAAGAGATAGGGATAGAGATAGAGAGAGATGTGATTATAAATAGTTTCTTCATATAATTGTGATTATGTATGGACCCTACATTTGTAACCCAGATTGCAAGCAGATTAGAGAGGCATCTGGGTCCT
Organism: Acer saccharum; assembly: GCA_030490815.1. Classification (NCBI taxonomy): domain Eukaryota; kingdom Viridiplantae; phylum Streptophyta; class Magnoliopsida; order Sapindales; family Sapindaceae; genus Acer; species Acer saccharum. The sequence goes on from CM059870.1 coordinate 6,185,190, forward strand.
TTGATTTGATAATATATAATAATATAAAAGAAGATGATGCTTAACAAACCTGGTTTTATGCACTAATAAAGCAAAGAAAATGGCACATCTCATGCCTCCCTTGCCACGTTAGTAGTAGGGAGTTCGAGTCTTACCATACGTATTTTACAAACATGTTTAAAGAGTAATGAAAGTAGATATCAAGTTGTACCTGTAGTGCTTCATTTCGACAGGTCTCAGTAGACCTGATCAGTTCGGTGTCAAATTTAAAATAAAATAATGGTACGCATATTCCCTTCCACATTGGTGGTGAGAGTTCAAGTTACATGAGTGAAGAGTTTTCTTCGTAATGTTGTGAGAGTAGATAACCAGGTTGTATATTTAGTGCTTGATCTCGATAGGTCTCGGTAAACCCTGATCCATTTCAAAAAGAAAAAAAAGGCAAACAAAAGAAGAACTTGGACATGTCTAGGTTTATAATTAATGTATGGAATCTATGAATATGCCCAAAGATTTGGTCCAACTCTTTACAGGATTGGTATTTGTTCCGATTCCTATTCCACCCACCACTTCTATAAATCCACAGTTCATGAACTTCATTGGCTTGCATGTCATCATGGTCATTATCTTTTTTATGATAATTTTTTTTAAGTCATCCAAATCTATCCATATTTAGCTCATTGGAGTTTCAAAACGACCTAAATGTGAACATAATTAATTAGTCAATTATAGGTCAGATAATGATCAATTTCTAAGGAAAAGAAAATAAAAATTCTTTGTGGTCCAATAAATTATCGGGTGATGATCATGACTGGCAACAGAAATCAATAAATTAGAATTAATTCTTGGTGTACTTAAAGAGTAGAGAACCGGAGCTAATTAGCTAATGGACTAATTCCTTCTTATCTACTTTGAAGCTTGAAGGGACTTAACATAATTTATGTCCAGAAATATTATTGATTATAACGCGTGATAATCAGTTGTATATAGTGTTCTAGTAAACACTAGGTGCTAGGTGGTGTCTAGGTGGCCAAGAATTTATTTATTTTTAATCATTTTTCCTACATACAAAACCAATATTCAATCTATTCAAAAAAATAAATAAATTCAATATTCAAAGTTTAAACAATGTAATTAGGATATAAAAATGACTTTGACTTCGCCTAGACTGATTAATCGGCAAAATCGTCCAATAAAATGGGAAATGGTTTCACAGGATTTGACCAATTGTCTTGATCGTCGGATATCATTGAGAAATAGAAATCCGTGTTATCAAAAGATTTCCTGCGATTATTTCTAGTATGGATTGAGTCAGTCATCCACTTTGGTATCTTATTGAACAAAAATGGTGATATTATCCCTCCATTGATCAAGAATTTCGATTTTTGGGAAGTATTATGATCATCCAATAAGAAGGGTTTCAATTTTTTCAAATGAACGATTTGAAGACCTATTGATTCTAACAACCGATTGCAGAGTTGATCATTCGGACCTTTCAATTCATAGATGTGGATCTTAGACCTATGAATGGGGATATTCCGTTATAACGCATGGTAATCAGTTTTATACAGTGTTCTAGTAAACGTTAGGCTAGGCGGTGCCTAGGTGGCCAAGAATTTATTTATTTATAATTATTTTTCCTACATACACAACCAATATTCAATCTATTCAAAAAAAATAAATAAAAAATAAATATTCAAAGTTTAAACAGTGTAATTAGGATATAAAAATGACTTTGACTTCGCCTAGACCGATTAATCGGCAAAATCGTCCGTTTTTTTTGCCCGCCACCTAATTTGGCCCATTTTATCCTAATCGGGACGGCCAACGGCCACCTAGCACCTAGACACGTATTTTCGAACACTGGTTTTATAGTGCTATATAGATTGAGATAATAAGTGATTCCAGACATAAGTTATGTCCGAAGGTTTGCACCTGAGAATTTATACTACTTTGAATATGATATTTGTTCCTGTATCACTGCATTTATATATATATAGATATATATATAATTTTTCTATTGTCAGTTCGTTATGATTTAAAATATATCAGGACAAAGAATGTGGACCATTAGATTTATATACTTTAACTCAAAGTGTATTTTATGCACTTGTCAAAACTTCTTCTTAATCTATAGTCTACATTCTTAGTCCTAATATATTTTATATCAGGATGAACCGACAGTAGAAAGATTATATATATATATACTATATATATATATGTGATATATCAACTTTTGTGAGTCGTGCAATATTATTCTTTCAAAGCTATAAAAAGCATATATTATATCTTCAATAATTTTGTGTAGACAGCACCAAGGATAAGGTTCTTGATAGAATCAAATAGTTGAAGACAGAATCACATATTGACAATTAATGGAAGAACAAAGTTTTTTCAAATGTCTCAAAACATACATTTATGTAAAATGGGAGCCACATGATTCTACTCTTGTTCCTTCTATAACTATTATATAGTCCATTAGAGATCGATATATTTTTACACTTTTTAAATTTGGCACTAAACAGCTCATGAGTTTGTCGAGAGACTCGAGACTGATTGAGATCGACAATGCATCTTTAAAGGTAGATTTCAACAAGAGAAGTGAATTTGAATTACAAACTATATCGAATAATGATAATAAGATAAAATATTATAACAAATATTATATATAGAATATAAAATACTTCTATAACAAAAATAAATACATATTTTTTTTAAAAAATAAATCGAATATTTCTATTTCAATTTATTCCCTATTTTTGTTAATTATCTTATTTGTACATTTTTTTTTGTTTGTCATATACACATTATATATATATATATATAAAAGAATTATTATAAACACGTTGACATGTTCTAGCTTGAAATCAAATTTAAATATGATCAAAGTAATCCAAATCAATCTTCTCTCTAATTAATTATGTTTTTTACTAGTTGAAATCATCTCCTAAAATTATTATTTTTTTCTAATTATCTTTTTTAATAATAAAACTCATTAAAAAAAATAATAATCTCAATCTCATATTCTCACCAACCTATCAACAATGGCCGGCCCCACTATGAAAGGCAGATCAAATCCATGGTGTTTGTATGCAGAGATATGGTTGACCATTGTGCTGTTTGGCAGGGCTCAAAAGCATCAAACCTTATTCCACACCTGATTTTATCTTATCCCAAGTAAACCCTATCAAATACCGTTCAAGAAAAAGCTTCTGTGCACCCGTGCGTAAACAAGTCGTTGAAATGGGTCAAGAGTCTATTAAGGTGATACGAACCCACTAGGTAGAACTTATTCTTAAAACCGGCTTGTAAGGAGAGGGTGCCCAATGAGTTATATACCATTGATTAATCCCATACTTAATCAATGTGGGATCATAACATTCCACCACGCTTCCGCAGCCGTCGTCCATGACGGCCCATCTCTCCCAGCTAGGTGACTTCGCGGATCCCGCTCTCTCGGGTAGCAGCCCTCCCCAGGTCGCCCCATCCGTGACGAACCCACTGCTCGGCATGACGCCGGCTCTGATACCACTTGATACAAACACATTGGGTAGAACTCATCCTTAAAACCGGCTTGTAAGGAGAGAGTGCCCAATGAGTTATATACCATTGATTAATCCCATACTTAATCAATGTGGGATCATAACATAAGGTTCCGTAAGATTAATCGTTACGAGCACGATTTGAATAATAATTCTTATTATAGAGAATGAATCTTTCCCCAACTCATGATTTTATAGATAAAAATGAGATTTGAACTTCTATTACGAATACGAAGTAAAAAATGCACAACTATGGTAGTGTAATTACACAACCTCTCAAATAAAAATGAACGTGTCTATTTGACAACTTTTTAAATTTCATTTTTCATCCGTCTAATCATAGTTATTCTATTTATTATATAATGTATTTTAATTAGGTGGGCATGTGCACCTAGTGCCCTGGGAGCCAAAAACAATTTTAGATTTATAAATTTACGATTTGTCGGATAATTTGTGACAGCCAAAAACAATTTTTTTTTTCTTTATATAATATTTGTAGTGACGATCATTCGAACTTAAAATATTATCGGATTGAATGAGTTTATGTGAGAGTTACTCAAGCATTTCTCCTTACGACAAGTACAACCTCTTTGTAATCTCACGACATGGACGGCTGAGATTACATCCGAAGGATTAGCTTAAGGGTGTACCTTGTTGGAGTAATTAAGACGTTTAAGTAACACCTTTCTTTGATTAACCAACAAAAAACTAAAAAGGACAATGACTGGACTTCTCGATCAGTGCCAAGTGGACGGCCAAGATTTCGACATGTGTCGTGATATAAGGGGGTTAGTCGATAATTTCCCGCCTTTCAGTCATAGCACAAAGCATTGGAATTGAAGCCTCAAGATAATGCTTTTTCTTTTCTTTCTCCTTTTCTCTCTGTTTTTTTTTTTTTTCCCCACAAAAATAAACTTTAATTACCTATTTACCCTTAAAATTGGGTATAATAACGTAACTGCCATTGTCCATTGCTATTGACTATTGTATTATCTACTGATCTGATCTTTTTCCTGACATTTTCAAAGCATGTGATTGGTTGTGAAAACCAATCACATCTCAACCACCCATTCATTGCAATGTTTATAAGTTATGTATTTATTTTCGAATAGCTTGATTTTTGTAGTTTGGTCTTTTCAAAATAATTTGTTTTTTGTATATATATATATATATATATTATTATAGTTTCTCTAAATAAAAAAATAAAAAAATACGGACTCAATCTCTAGATTTCAAGAAAACAATAAATAAATTTTAAGACAATTCATAAAACATTATTCAAAAATTTTTCATATGATAAATTGATAATTTAAAAAAAAAAAAAAAAAAACAATTGCTATGATATGTTTTCCAAAAAAAGAAAAAAAAATGAAATTATTACGATGGAATTAGTCGAGATACGCGCAAGCCGACTGGACACCCACGGGTACCAAAAAAAAAAAAAAAAAAAAAAAGAAGATATGTGCAAGGTGGTTGTAGACCGGTAGACGACATACAATGGAGTAATATTGATACTTCGACCAAAATAACTTTGATATTTTTATATTTCGAGCATAATTATTAAAGGAATTAGGTGCAACGGTCCCTTGGAGCCCAATGCGCAAGACATAAGGGGATACAGGCATTTTGCAAATTTCAAGTTACTAAAAAAATATTTATGGGGGGATGATAGCTAATTTTTTTTGAATATCTCAGAAAATTTTGACGACGTTGATGATATTTCTACTGAAATTTTAAAAAAATTTGACTCGGATATTTTCACCGAATCCGATATTTATTCGACTGTGGACCTATGGACTGTGGTACTAGTAGTAGTAGTGGTAGGTGGTTGAGGGAGATGACAAAAGAGGACTTACAGGTAAATAAAGACAGAAAACAGGGGCCAAATTGCAAAAACATAAAATGTTGGTTAAGAAAAAAGAAAAATTTTGACATAAAAACAAGTAGCCACTCTCTCACTCGCCTTCTTCGCTGGCGGCACTCCGCGTCAACCGTGCTTTTGGATTTTGTTCTGTCGCTTCAAACTTTCTTCTCTCCGTTTTCTTTTTTCTCCATTTCTCTCAAACAAAAAAAAAAAAAAAAATTGTCAGTGAAGAAGCCAAAATAAAAAAAAAAGAAGCGGTTTTTTGCTTAGCTCACAGTTTCTTCACTCTTTTTTATTTCATTTTTTTGTGGTTAATTTAGTCGTCTGCAGTGATTTTGTCAGGTTTTTTTTTCAGCGGGACGGATCAAGATTTCGCGGTTCGGTTTTAGATCGGTCGGTAATTTTTCTTGCATTTTTGATTTCGTGTTTTATTTTTAATCGATTAAGGGCTTGGTCTCCTTATTTATTTATTTTTATTTTTTTTTATAGTTCTGTTGTGGAAATTGTGATGATGCTGCATTTCTGTTTTTTTTTTTTATTGTTATTATTTTGTGTTTTGAGTTTTTAATTTGACTTGAGAATCAATTTTTGTTGTTGTCGATTAATTAACTTTGATTTGTTAGAAATCGTTGAAGAATTGCACCATTTGATTTGTTCTAAAAAAAAATAATATATTTTTGTTAAAGTTGATCATTTTTTTTTTGGATGCTTTTGTTCATTTAAGCTTTTTTAGTGCTTTCATCGGTCTGCCAGTATAGTTATGAATGTTTTTGTAATCCGGATTCCCCGATATGTGTGGCATTTATTCAATGATAAAATGTAATTGTGTCTATGCATTTTTATTTATTCTAGACTTCGTAAATGAAATCCCATGCTGTTTGTTGTGGCACAAGAGAGACCGGAGAATATTAGTCATCCAAGAGTGAAATTATAGTTTTGTTCTGTTTTCTTGTTGGGATCCAGAGAAAAAGTGAAGAGTTGTAACTTGTAACTGAGTTCTTGGACTATTATTAGCAAAGAAAGTAGTAGATCTTTGGTGAACTGTTTTTTGCAGTTGACTTTTTTAACTTGCGTAAATTTTTGTGGGAACAAAGGTAACCATGATGTAAATACTGTAGGATTTGCTAGAATATGATCGATTTTTGGGATTTTGAGTTTTTGGAAAGTTCTTAATTTCGATTTAATTTGCACTTGAAAATGGATTTTACTCCGTAAAATTGCATAGTTTGAATGGTTAAAAACTAAGCATCTTAGTATAGTATATGTTTGTAGATTTGCCGATTTGTATCTACCTTATTTGCTTATAAGAATTTGTATGTCGCTGTCTTTAATTCCTGTTATGGGTGCTATTTAATACTTCTGTTGCTTTTCAGTAACTACCGCACTTCCACAGAAGTTGGCTGTGCGGTCTTACTCGTGAGCTAGCATCTTCAAGTTTCTGTCAATCTCTTAGTTCAGTTATGGCTGCTGACTCCAAGATTGGCCATTCTAATGGCAATGTCAATACACAGTCTCATCCAAAGAGGACTTACCAAGTTGTTGTGGCTGCAACAAGAGATTTGGGCATTAGCAAAGGTGGGGATTTACCCTGGACACTGCCTACTGATCTCAAATTTTATGACGACATTACGTCGACTACATCTGATCCTGGGAAAAAGAATGCTGTCATAATGGGCAGGAAATCATGGGAAAGCATTCCCTTTGAACATCGGCCTCAGCCTGGACGCCTTAATGTTGTTCTGACTCGTTCAGGGAGTTTTGATATTGCTACTGCTGAGAATGTTGTGATTTGTGGAAGCATGGGTTCTGCTTTAGAATTGTTAGCTGCTTCTCCTTATTGTCTGTCAATTGAGAAAGTATTCGTTGTAGGAGGTGGTGAGATCCTAAGGTGTGTACTTGTTGTCAATTAAATTATTTAGGATATCTTGCTTCTTTCCTTACATTGATTATCCTTTTACACAGGGAAGCTCTCAATGCACCTGAGTGTGATGCTATCCATATTACTGAAATCGATAAAAGCATTGATTGTGATACTTTTATCCCGGCAGTTGATTTATCTGTGTTTCATCCATGGTACTCATCGTTTCCAATTGTCGAAAACAACATTCGCTATTGCTTCACAACTTATGTTCGTGTCAGGAGCAATGCAGTTGAATCCCCTAGTCAAAACAATGATATTGTCTTTGATAGTAAGACGGATTCTGTCAAGTTTGAGGTAAAGAAGTTCTCTTTCCTGCCCAAGATGATTTTGGAGAGGCATGAGGAGTACTTTTATCTAAGACTTGTCCAAGACATCATCACTGATGGAACTCTGAAGGATGACAGGACTGGGACCGGTACTTTATCAAAATTTGGTTGTCAGGTAATGGATCTAGAGAGCTTTGTCTATGATTTCTACTGAAAGAAGGCTTTCATTAAATTGTCTCTTGTTTAATTACTAATTTATAGTAGCTGATTGTTTTTCCCTTTTTCTATCCTCAACAGATGCGGTTCAATTTGCGCAAAGCTTTCCCGCTTCTTACAACTAAGGCCTGTCTATCTTAATTATTTAATTTTTTGTTGCATTGTGTAAATAGATTGTTTTTCTGAATCGGGCTGACTCATGGTTTTTTCTTAATTTACAAAGTCCATTTATAATTAAAAAGGATTATTTATTTATTTATTGGACATTTAGGTTGATATTTATTGTTGTCATTTGGTTCACAGAAAGTATTTTGGCGAGCAGTTGTTGAAGAACTTCTCTGGTTCATCAGTGGTTCAACAAATGCCAAGGTAATGATATTGTTGTTCAATGTTTATCTTTTGTGTTTTGATGGCTGCAGAGGCCCGCATATCATTTTTGGTCAGTCTGAAGATTAAGCTAAAAGCTAGCTCAATTGCTTACGTATTCAAATAATTATAAATAACGGTCTCCCTTCACTAGCATCATAAGCACATGCTTGAAACTTTGTGAATTAAGGAGTGGTCAAAGTTGATATTTTGACTGTTTCACCTTTGCCTTTTTGACCTGCCAAGTGACAATCAGCTTTCCACTAATTCATCTATGAAGGGACTGACATTCCCTATATGCACCCAAAGAGGCAGTTGGCTGTTTTTTAAATGGGAAATTTATGTACTTAACTGAAGATCATAGCATTTATTAGATGTGTCATGTGTAGTGTATTTATATTTTGATTCTTGATTAATTTCATGGTCTATAGAGTTAACTGTTTGCACACCCCTGTATATGAGTTTTTCTGTACCGCGGAACTGATGTTTTTGCACTTTCTGAGATGAAACCATCTCATATTGCTTTAGAATATTGAAAAAATCTGAGATGTTACCTTCTTGACCTTTTATTTGTAGTCACAATTCTGGTCTGGTTATTGAGTTTTTTCCATTGCTTTGTTCATTCAAACATTGGCAATGTGCTGTCCATTAGATTTTATGTTCCTTTTAATCTGTCGGATTTAGGTATGAGAGTTGGTGAAATGGACAACATTCTGAAAGTTGGTATGATTGACAGGTTCTTCAGGAAAAGGACATTCATATATGGGATGGCAATGCATCCAGGGATTACCTTGACAGGCAAGTATTATGACTATTCATTCTAGAGGGCTAAATTTCAGTGCTGTTATGTGCAATGAACTGATATTTGTACCTGTTCAGTGTTGGATTGACGGATAGAGAGGAGGGTGACCTAGGACCTGTATATGGGTTTCAGTGGAGACACTTTGGTGCAAGGTTTGTAGAATCTGCTCGAAGTCTAATTTTGTGGGTCATTTCGTATGCTAGGAACTGTAGCTTCAGTGTTTGCTAAATGTCTTTTAACTTTTATAGGTACACTGACATGCATGCAGACTACTCTGGCCAAGGCTTTGATCAGTTGCTAGATGTTATTTATAAGATTAAGAATAATCCTGATGATCGGCGAATTGTACTCTCAGCTTGGAATCCTTCTGATCTCAAATTGATGGCACTTCCACCTTGCCACATGTTTGCACAGGTTAGCATTGAAATGCTACTACTTTAGTTGTGTTATTATCTGTCCCTCTCATTGTAAAGTGAGTCTTTCTTTTTGTTTTGGTAGTTCTATGTAGCCAATGGTGAGTTATCCTGTCAAATGTATCAGCGCTCTGCCGACATGGGCCTGGGTGTGCCGTTTAACATTGCGTCATACTCTCTCTTGACATACATGATCGCTCATGTTTGTGGTATGCATCCTCCCCGTGCATGTGCAGAATTTTCGTAAGCTTAATATTTAGTGGGTATTTCTGATGATAAACAATATTGAGGTAGTTGGTGGTCCTTGTCTTGTTACAAGAAGCCTTTGTAAATAGGGAATTTAGTCAATTTACATAATAGTGAAAGAGACACTAGTATAAAATAACACCCATTTATGCCATGCTTCTGTATATAGAATCATTTAATGGTTTCTAAATACCGGAATATTAAAGTCATGTCTTCTAGGAATCAATCTTAACCTCCTTTTATGTTGCGCAGACCTTGTTCCAGGTGATTTCATCCATGTGATTGGTGATGCTCATGTTTATCGCACTCATGTCAGGCCTCTGCAGGAGCAACTTAAGAAACTGCCAAAGCCTTTTCCAGTAAGTATAATAATAATATTAAACAAAATATGTTGACGCTTGACACGATTATAACTCTTCCGGTAATCTGATACTAGATGGGAAATTGTAGTTCGCTGCTTTTATGTTATCTTATCCATGTTTTTTCATAATGCAGATTTTGAAGATCAATTCAGAGAAGAAGAATATTGATTCTTTCGTTGCGGCTGATTTCGAACTCATAGACTATGATCCTCACCAGAAAATAGAAATGAAAATGGCAGTGTAGAGCTGTCTTATAGGATTAGTGAACTCAAAGACTCTGGTCACTCCTAGGCAATAATTGCCAAGTTTTGAGGTAAGTTAATAAATTCCGCATTTTTTTTTATGAGTGATTAATAATATCTAACCGAATCTTGCTAATGCCTCCATTAAGCTCCAATCTGTGGCATCCATCACTGTATTGCAAATATTGGATGCAAATTCTTTTGCTTGTTGTATGAAGTGAATTTATTATAGTTAGAGAATCTTAGCGTGTCCAGAATTGTATCTTGTAGGTAGGTTACTGGTCTTGAAAACCAGTGATGTCGGAGTTTAAGAAGTTTGAACATTCGAACTCTACATGAAGATTTGATGCTTTGCTTACCTTTGATGTTTGCAGGCATCGCTACTGGAGGCTTATATTTGATGACGCAGAGTCTTATACAAATAGCGAAATAAAAATATTATTGTAGTTGGATATTCATATGTAGTAAAGAGTGAGAATCCTTTAGTTCCACAGAGTTGGTGGCCCTAAGGTGATTTAGTAATGGCCTGTACTTTCTTGATTTTCAATTTTTATTTGCTATAACTCTAGAATCCTCTTTATTTTTGAAATGGATTTGAATCCTTAAACCTTAATCACTGAGTTATTTTTATTGAGTTAATTTCTGTTAAACCAATTATAATTTGATTGTATTGATGAAACTGTTTCTTTGAAAGGAAATGACCATGCTTTTCCGGTGCCGGATTTGGCATGATTCCATAAATACCTATTAAGAAAACAGAACAGAAGAATATAGGAAACTGAAAAAGCTAATGCCGAGCCAGGTGTTTTTCGGAGGGGATCGATCTGTTACAAAGCAGTTTTTGATGATGTTTAATTAGGGTTTATAACTAGAATTGGTTTTCAGGTCAGCAACGTTTTCAATGGAATTTGGGTAACTAGCACAAAATGAACAAGGGTGCTTAATTTCGCTTAATTTCAAGTGTTTGTTGAAAGAGAATGATCAAGTTGTAGATGAGACTTGTGGTGGAAGAAGGTTACTGATCATTCTCCGTTACTTATGGCTGTATGGGATGCGTTTATTAATTGAGAATTAATTGAAAGGGAACTTGTTATCTTAAGTGGGAGCGGGGAATTAAGTTTCTTTTTCGGTATGAACTTAATTCTTGATTTATGTGGGACTAATATAATTTGATTTTCAATTAATTTTAGTAAACACTGTAATAATGGATCGTTACAAAACGATGGTTCTTCATTATTATTATTTTTCCGGTATCTGACTAAAGAATTATTATTATTTTGTAGAGGTGAGTTTTGAGTTATTTGGAAAAGAACTTTCAACTCAAAGCCCAAAGGTCCTCAATAAAAATAAGGGTTAACAGAACCAGACCCCCTTGAACTATAGGTGAATTTGCAAGTTGCCCCCTCACCTTTTTTTCTGAACAATTTATCCCCTGAACTCTCTTTAATTGACAACAAGTGACGGAATAGGGACGGAACCCTAATTCTGTCTATCTTCTTGTCACGTGCGTCTCACGTGTGTTTTTAACTAAGGGCAAAAAAAAATTAAATTTAATTAGGTGGAGATCTAGATTGGATCTCCACCTAATAAAAAAACCCACCAGGGCCACCCCTTATGTCCCTTGTGGCCCTTATGTCCCTTAACAGAAGGGTGGCCAATCTCCAAGGGAAGATAATAATAATAATAACAATAACAGTAACAGTAATAGTAATAATAATAATAACAACAACAACAACAACAACAACAACAACAACAACAACAATAATAATAATAATAATAAGCCTTAAAAAAAAAAAACTGGATGTACATCCAAGTAGTTAGGTTTTTTTTTTCAACACAAAAACTTTTTTTTTCATCAGTTTAGTTGAGGGGTAGGTTTTTTTATTACGTGGAGATCCAATCTGGATCTCCACCTAATTAAATTTATTTTTTAAAAAAACTTTATTCCAATTTTGCCCTTAGTTAAAAACACACGTGACAAGAAGATGGACGGAATAGGGGTTCCGTCCCCATTTCGTCACTTATTGCCAATTAAAGAGAGTTCATGGGGTAAATTGTCCAGAAAAAAAGGTTAGGGGACAACTTGCAAATTTGCTAAAGTTCAGGGGCAACGATGCTGTTAAAAAAAAAACTTTATTCCAATTTTGCCCTTAGTTAAAAACACACGTGAGGCGCACGTGACAAGAAGACGGACAAAATTAGGGTTCCGTCCCTATTCCATCACTTGCAAATTCGCTTATAGTTTAGGGGGGTCCGGTGCTGTTAACCCTAAAAATAAATAAAAAAAGTTAGCAGAAGATGTGTTGAAGGATAAAAATATTGATGTTATTTGTTAAATAAAATTTAGTGGAGATGGAATATCACCAGGACTCAGTGGCCTAGTGGGAGGAGACAGAAAAATAATAATAAAAAAATAAAATAGAAATTCAACCACTACGGTTCAAGTCCTGGTAGAGAGAGAAGAAAGGAGAGAGGATAAGGTTAGAGATGAGGTATTCTAAAATACTTTTTATTCTATTTTAGTCCTATTTTTTTTTTCTCTTTTTTGTTTGCCAAATTAAGAGGTCGTTTGTTTTTTCCACTTAAATCTTAATGGGTTTGAATTGAACTCGTTTTTTTTAAGTGGTCAAACAACTTAAAAATATTAAAAAAAACTTAAAATAATAAATAATAAATCATGACTTTTAACTTAATTCAAGATCACTGGATTACAATTAAAATATTCACTTCCAAGTCTATCCTCCCAAAGAAAAGATATATTTCCAAATTTATTCTAATTTGATATGGTGTATAATTATTTCTTTTAACATTTTTTATTTTATTTTAAATGGGTTTTAGGAAAAAAAAAAAAATCTAATCACTTCTCATACTGAAATTTTCATGGGATTGAACAATTGAATTTCTCTAGCTCCTATAAAATCTTAGTAAAAACTCTATATTTTTTCTTTATCTAATTATTCATCTAGTACTCAATAAATTTGTCTACCATATTGAGTAGATTTAATGGCTTGAAGATGTTATAAAATAATTATATATATATATATATATAGAGGAAGAGAGAGAGGGAGAGAGAGAGAGATGCATATAATTCAAGAACTTATTTTAGAAAAAATAAATTATGCATATAATTCACGAACCTATTTCAAAAAAAAATTCAAGAACTTTTTTTTATTTGGCTTATGGTGCATGTTGAACTTTAACTTTTTTAACAATAAATTGAACTTGAACTTTGTTTGTAGAACATGCAAAGTTATATTCCTTGATAAATTTTTTGTTTTGTTAAATTGAACTTTGTTTGCAGAAGAACATACAAAATCTTATAAAGAATAGTGCATGTTAAATTACTTGTAATTGATTTGGGTATAAATGTAAAATTATTTATTTTCAGACAATTTTATTTTAAAAAAACAAACATGTTGAGAGTACATTCAAATGTGAGAAAAAAATATATATATATGTCATTCAATTTCAGATTTCAGTTCCCATTCAATCTTCAGAAAAATTCAGGACTATTCGGTGTTCAGACCAAAAAACAAACAACTCCTAACTCTTCATTGATTAAAATTTAGCAATGATTTGGATTTTCCATGAACAGAAACTACTCATGATTATTGTTTAATTATCACATAAATTTTTTTTTTTTTTTCTAAAATATGACACAAAACGGGTCAAGGGTCTATTGGAACCTACCGATAAATATCTATCTGAACTCCGAAGAGGGTCTTCCCACACTTTGCTTCACTGGCTTTAGTTTCATCACTTTTGTATCTTCTTACTTCGAAGAAACTCAATCATTAAGCCATTGAGTGCAATTTCAGACACCTCATCTTTCATCGGCTGCTCTCACGTACCTCTGCAGGAGCAGGAGCAAGGGCGGAGGTATGTACAAACTAGCTTAGGCTTCAGCCCAGGCTAGCTTTTTCAACATTTTTTTTTTTTAATGAATTTGTTTTTTTTTTATAAATTTTTTTTAATAATAAATAAAATACAAATGAAAGACAATTACAGTATTAACATTGCTTGATAATTCACACAAATAGTCTCAGTAGATTCATTAGAGTAATATACGCAATATTTTATTGACAGTCAAAAACATTAAAGTTTTCATTTCCTCTCCATTCCATAAATAAATGAAACAAATTTTGAATTCCTTAATTCATTTTCTAAAGTTTGAACAAGTATGCAATTAGTTTATTTCGCTTGCTATTTTTTTTCTTTGTTTCATACTGAATCATTTCTTAAAAAATATTTTTAGGGGTAAAGATCATTATATTTTTCTTATTTAGGTACATACTTTTTAATTATGAAAATTTTACTATAAGGTTTGTTTTAAAAAAATTTTGTATTACCTTGCTTAATATGACTTGGGTAAAAAATTACGTTTATTTAACATGACAATGTTTCAGGTTCGAGTCGATGCACCACATGTGGTATACCAAAAAATATTATACTTAATTTAGCCCACCCGAACAATAAGTCTTGGTTTCGCCCCTGTCAGCAGCACTGCAGGAGTCACCTTCACTGCTCTATTATCAACTCTCAACAGAAGACGCGCTTGTGGTTGGTCGTGAACACTATGATCCGAGCATCTGCACAGCTTGACCACAATCCATCTACAAAGTTTAGCAGTCCTGATTATAAGGTCACCAGGAAATTGAAAGTTTGAGGTAGGACACACTTCAGGAGCCATTTGTGTGAATATATATGTATGTAATTAGTTTGCTTTGGTATTTGATTATTGTAGTAAAAATTATGTTAATTTTGAGTTTGGTAGCTATTAGAAATAGTATGTGAATTCTTTTTATTGAATATGTCTTTTTTTTTTTTTTTTTTGAACAGTTAAAAGCAATTTTATTAAGGCAGAACCAGTGGAATAGGAAGCCCAAACAAGGCAAAGAGAGAGAAAACAGGGGAGACTACGCATATAGCCACAACAGAGAGCCAAAACAAAAAACCCCACAGACACAAATGGCAACAGAGATCAGATATCCATAATGCGAACAAAGTCCCCACAGTTACCAGAACCCTGTCTAGCCAAGGAGTCTGCAAGAGAGTTCGTCATCCTTGAGTTAAAAACCATTACCGAGTTGGGAAGAAGCCTCAACCATTTACGGATTTCGTAAAACAAGACTCGGTAATTAAGATTACATATAAGCTTTCTAATAGAATATCCTAATAGGCTCAACAAGGGATTCATTCCTATGATAAAACTATCTAACTAGATTTTGGAGCGGGGAAATGATGGATAGAACTTGGATGCACCATTCCTGGGGACGCCATGTCTCCATCCTTAAGTAACATTGTTATATTTGGATCATTTTGGAAGTAAGCCATTTCTTCCTTGTCCATGGTCACCCATGCTTCAATTCCATCACCAGCTTTTGTGTCTAAGAGCATAACTGATTTATAAGGCCTCTGTACAAGACTCACCCAAGCAGGCTTTCCCCAACCAAAATCAACTTCATAAGATGGGAAATTTCTCAAACTACTAAACCTATGTATATCTCCCTCTCCTTTTCTAACTTGTTCATCTAATTCTATGCAAGGTTTCATAATCAGCTTGGAGAAGAACCCATCTTCATCTTCTTCTTTTTGTTTTCCAAACTCCACAATTGTGTTCCTTACTGCATCCCTCACTTGATCTACAAACACATTCAACGATCCCATCCTTGTCTCGTCCGCTTCAAATCTTGCGGTACCCACAGTGTAAATGTTTCCGCAACAATTCTCTGGTACTTTCTTGAATGTTTTACCTCTCAAGTTTACTGCCACGGATAGTAGGGAAGTTCTTAGGAACCCGTATCTTGCTTGTGCTGCATTGATTTGAGCCCTCCATATCAACGCTATTACTACCTCTGTTGTTGAAGGAGTCATAACATCAGCTTTCAGCTTTGATATTGTACTTGCATTGAGCACAAACCTCTTTGTAACAACTTGAGATGTCGTTTTGGAAAGTGATGGTAGCTTGACCACTGGTGTATCTGTTGGTGGGAAAAGAATACCAGCTTCAAAGTTGGGGACAATAACGTCATTTATATTCCCTACTTTGCATGCCTTTGCCCATCCATTTGTGAACAAAAACAATGTGAAACCATCAATTATTCTATGTGAAGTGAGCAGGCCAATAGCTATTCCACCACAATTGAAAATGTTAATCTGAACAGCTACTAGTGGACTTGTGGCGGATTCTTCTACTTGGTTATGATCAGGAATAAAACGATTCAACTCCTTGATCTCAAATTGTCCTTGGAGAATTTGAGATAATTTGCCATTGACAAGAGCCTTAGCATATTCAACCCCTTCATCGTTGCAATCGATCGAGAGTTTTTCCTCGACATATCTTCCGGCTAGAGGATAGTACAAGGTTAAGATCTCAGACAACGACTTCTCCAATCGCTTCAATCTTTCAACATGTTCAACCGAGTCTGGGTGGCAGTTGCCATGGGCTGGGTAGTAGAAAATGATGGGTACTGTTCTTGGAAGAAGACGAATATCCATGAGTGATAAACTCATGTTTTGAAGGTGAGATGGAGTTGGAATAGATGGTTTAATCAATTTCTTGGAAATAATTTGAACCTCCATGACTGGATTGTGGTGATCAAATTCAATGATCAACGATCAGAAGAACTACGGGCCCTAAAGTGAGGAGTAAAAACCACTGGCTCTCCGAAAATCTCTACTATCACAATAATGGGAATACATAAGTTCTCTCTGGCTAAAACTAGAGGAGTCAACGCAATAATCTCAAGATTAATTCCGGTAAAACATGCAAATTTTACAAGAGAAAGAGAAAGAGAAAGAGAACTCTAAACCTGATCTCCACCGTCCAGAACGTAGTCCCGTGTGTGGTGAACTCACCGGCAAAATTTGAACTCGATCGGACCACGAAACCTCTTAATAAAATCTGGACAGAAACTTTAAAGAACCTAAAGTTGTCCGCCGAACTTCTCTTCTTTATCTCTTTTCACGCACACTGTCCACCAACCAACAAGGGTTAAATAAAGGGAAATTATCATTCACCCCTTAAAGTTTTCCATATTAGAAAGACTGGTCCTATAGTTTCAATAATGTCCAATCAACCCCCTGAAACCCTAAATATTGGTTATTTTACCCCTTACGTCAGCTTTTCCATCCAAAAAGCCCTTTGACCAGTAATTAAAAAATAAAAATGCCTCCATCAACGGTTGAACAATCAACATTATAGTTGACAAACAGACACTCTAACTATCTAAGCTAATCCAACCCATTGTTAGAGGATTTTTGATTTATATATAATTTGTTTAAAATAATTTAAATCTGATTATATAATTTAAAATAAACTCATATATATATATATATATTAAAATAAACTCATATTTAATAATAATATATAAAAAAACAGATTTATGAAAAAGAAAAAGAAAATAAGAAAACAAAAGGATTGGATTGGACTGGATTATCTTTGTACAATCTTGTGTTTGGTGTTGTATTGTATTAGATTGTATAAAGTTGACAGAATGATCGATGTATAATTATATTATTTTTATTTAATTAAATTATTTTCAAAATCATATTATAGTTAATTTTAAATATTTTATATTATTTTTTAAATATTTAACATAATTTTTAATATTATACATAATTATTTTAAAATATTAATTTAATTAATATTTTTAATATTCTATTATAATTATATTAATATATTTATAACTTGATTTGTTAAAAAAATAAAAATAAAAATAAAAATAAATAAATAAATAAATAAATCTCACTTGCTAATACAACGTAAACCCACCATTTTTCTATGTATAAGATAGTGCTATATTTGTTGTATAAGAATCACTGTTCATACTAATTAGTGCAACACAATGAAACAGTACAAACACTTATATTGCATTACCTAATACATTTTAAAACTCTAATACTATACAATACAGGGAAACAAACATGCCCTTATATCTATACCATGAGATAGCGGCTTCGAGTCGTGTTTCCCTCTTTCAAACCTTGAATTTATTGTAAATTTCAACAAAAGAAAATTACAGTTCTTGGGTTATAACTTTTGAAGGATACTAATTCATGCCCCTTTATAAAATCAAAAATAATATAACACTAGTTTTCCAACCCAAGCGTTGCACGGGTTTTGTATTAAAAATTGTTTGTAAAATATTGTGTTGTTTATATCGAAATTTTTGATACAAACATGTTTAAACATAATGAACATATAGTTTTTTCTGTAGTTACCTAAGTCATATTAACTTCAATAGGTTATAATTTGTTGTTAGGTAGTAGGAATGCTCATACTCCAATCGTTTGTAAATTTTTGAGAGTATATTCACCTATATATAAATATAATATATATAAAAAAATAATTAAAAAAAAAAAGAAATCCAACCACTACAGTTCAAGTCCTAGTAGAGAGAGAAGAGGGGATAAGGAATGAGGAATTCTAAAATACCTTTTATTCTATTTTAGTTCTATTCTTTTCTCTCTCTGTTTTTTTTTTTTTTTTTTTGGCCAAATTAACTCTTCATTGATTCAAATTTAGCATATGATTTGGATTTTCCATGAACAGAAACTACTCATGATTATTGTTTAATTATCACATTTTTTTTTTTTTTTGTTGTTGTTGAAATATGACACAAAACGGGCCAGCGATCCATTGGAACCAAGAGGGTCTTCCCACACTTTGCTTCACTGGCTATAGTTTCATCACTTTTGTGTCTTCTTGCTCTGAAGAAACTCAATCATTAGGCCACTGAATGCAATTTCAGGCACCTCATCTTTCATCAGCTGCTCTCACATATATACTTTATAATGATCTACTTATTGGTGGATTTTTCAACCAAAAACTCAAAAATTGGTACATAATTGCCAAACATGTAGACAACAGAAGATATTAAGATCATGAGGCAAAACAAGACTCGGTAATTAAGATTACAAATAATCTTTCTAGTAATGATCCACAACATGAGCTTGAGTAACAAGACTCGTTAATTAATTAAGATTTAAAATGAGCTTTCTAGCAAGGATTCAAATAGGCTCAACAAGGGATTCATAAGTCAATCAGGCGACGGGGATGCTAACTAGAAATGACTTGGATGCACCATGCATTCCCGTTGAGATTGAGTCACGCGGCATATCTAATAAGTTGGAATTACCGAGGACACCATGATTTCCATCCTTATGTAACATTGTTATGTTTGGTACTACTTACTTCCACATAAAACAGATCGATTTGATGTATGACACAAAACAGGTCGGGGTTACTTAGACCGTTGAAATTAAATACGAGGTATGTTGTCTAGAGATATATACTCCCATAATTGAAAGATATCTACTCTTGGAGAACTCCATTAAACGGAGAATGTACGTTTATCATGCTGCTGCATCCAAGCTCTCCATAGAGACCGGGATGCCATTTCGATAACAAGACTCGTTAAGATTTAACATGAGCTTTCTAGTAAGGATCCTAAAAGGCTCAACAAGCAATTCATAAGATAAAAATAATTATTAAAGAAAGTCAATCAAACCGGGATGCCAACTAGATTTTGTAGCAGGGGAAGTGAGAAAACTTTATTGGGAGCACATTTTTTGAAAATAGCTCATATATTCAACAAAGCCACGACGGCAAAGGGAAGCTACACAGACGAACCAGAACAGACCAACACCCAGGCCAAGCCAGCCAAAACAAAAAGAAACAAAAACACGCAAACGAGAACAACCACAACAAAAACCAAAAAGAGAACAAAAACAACCACCCAAAAAAACAGAGCACCCCACCCCTGCATGCCACAGTGCCACACTGATCCACATCAGTCTAAGCTCTGCACCCCATTGAGATTGAGTCACCTTGGACATGGCATGATCTCAATAGAGAATGTACGTGCATCATGCTGCATTCAAGTTTGAATTCCCGGGAACACCATGATCTCCATCCTTAAGTAACATTGTTATATTCGGATCATTTTGGAAGTAAGCAATTTCTTCCTTGTCCATGATCACCCATGCTTCAATTCCATCACCAGCTTTTGTGTCTATGAGCATAACTGACTTATAAGGCCTATGTGCAAGACTCACCCAAGCAGGCTTTCCCCAACCAAAATCAACTTCATAAAATGGGAGATTTCTCAAACTACTAAAGCCATGTGCATCTCCCTCTCCTTTTCTAACTTCTTCAGCTCTTTCTATGCAAGGTTTCATAATCAGCTTGGAGAAGAACCCATCTTCATCTTCTTTTTGTTTTCCAAACTCCACGATGGTGTTCCTTATTGCATTCCTCACTTGATCTACAAAGCCGTTCAACCCCATCTTTGTCTCATCTGCTTCAAATCTTGCGGTACCCACAGTGTAAATGTTTCCGCAACAGTTCTCTGGTACTTTCTTGAATGTTTTACCTCTCAAGTTTATTGTCACGGATAGTAAAGAATTTCTTAAGAACCCGTATCTTGCTCGAGCCGCATTGATTTGAGCCCTCCATATCAACGCTATTACTATCTCTGTCGTTGAAGTTTTGTGCATGTGATCACCACCACCACAACTACTCGTAACTTCAGCTTTCAGCTTTGATATTGTTTTATTATCAAGCACAAACCTCTTTGTAACAACTTGAGATGTTGTTTTGGAAAGTGATGGAAGCTTGACCACAGGTGTATCTGTTGGTGGGAAAAGAATACCAGCTTCAAAGTTGGGGACAATGATATCATTTATATTCCCTAATTTGCATGCCTTTGCCCATCCATTTGTGAACAAAGACGATGTGAAACCATCAATTATTCTATGTGAAGTGCGCAGGCCAATCGCTATTCCGCCACAATTGAAAATGTTAATCTGAACAGCTACTTGTGGACTTGTGGCGGATTCTTCTTCTTGGTTATCAGGAACAAAAAGATTCAAGTCCTTGATCTCAAATTGTCCTTGGAGAATTTGAGATAATTTGCCATTGACAAGAGCCTTAGCATATTCAACCCCTTCATCGTTGCAATCGATCGAGAGTTTTTCCTCGACATATCTTCCGGCTAGAGGGTAGTACAAGGTTAAGATTTCAGACAACGATTTCTCCAACCGCTTCAATCTTTCAACATGTTCAACTGTGTCTGGGTGACAGTTGCCATGGGCTGGGTAGTAGAAAATGAAAGGTACCGTTTTTGGAGGAAGACGAATATCCATGAGAGATAAACTCATGTTTCGAAGGTGAGATGGAGTTGGAATAGATGGTTTAATCAATTTCTTGGAAATAATTTGAACCTCCATGACTGGATTTTGGTGATAAAGTTCAATGCTTCAGGATCGCGAGTGGAGGCCACAACAAGCTTGGAGAGGATGAACAAAATAAAGGATATTGTAGTGCTGCTACTTTTATTATTAGGTGGGCTGCATGTACATTCTGTACAAAATGAAAAGTACCGTTTAGGGACGAGATGAGATTAGTGTAGCATAAAACACAATTCTAACGACACCAAACAATATTTATCCTGTGAACCTAATAGAAAGCAATTAAATAGAGCAGTAATTAACACAATCATAAACACAATCACAAGCACAAGTCACACAAACAATTTTACATGGAAAACCTTGCCAAAGTGAGGAGTAAAAACCACGGACACTCTAAAAATCTCCACTATCACAATAATGGGAATATACAAGTTCTCTCTAGCTAAAGGTAGAGGCATAAACTAGAGGCATGTAGTCCACTATCACAATAATCTTGACAAAACATGCAAATTATACAAGAGAAAGAGAAAGAGAGAGAAATCTCCAAACCTGATCTCTACCGTTTAGAATGTAGTCCCGTGTGTGTTAAACTCACCGGCAAAAATTGAGCTCGATCGGACCACGAATCAACCTCCAAATGCCTCTTAATAAAATCTGGACAAAAACTTTAAAGAACCCAAATACGTTGGCCAAACTTCTCTCCTCTCTCACACTGACACTGTCCACCAATCAATAAGGATTAAATTAAGGGATATTATTACCCCACATGAGGTTTGCCATATTTGTAACTTTACCCCCTCTAGTTTTAAAAATGGTCAGTCTTCCCCCTGAAAACCAAATTATTCGAAGATTTACCCCATGCCATTAGGATTTCCGTTAAATAGTTAAACATTAGGGCAATTTTGTAACTCTTTTTATTTTCTATTTAATCTTGAATAAATGGGTTTAAAAAAGAAAAATTTAATCAAAAATAATAATTTAACTTGAATGGATCTTGTTGTATGTGAATTTTGGTCGACCAACACGTTATCGAACTAGCAAGGATATCGAGGAAAGTACGCTATGTCATTCGAAGTCACCAATCAAACCTAGCAGAACGCTGACTAACCTCCATCCAAACAGTGAAATAAGCACATCGCCGAGCAAATGAACATGTGCTATGAGATGCGTTTCAAGGAGAGTGGTTCGGTCGAGAGGGAATCTCAACAAGACTGGATACTAGTCGACCAAGATATCTCCTCAATAGGAATCACTCGCCCAAATCAGAATCGAATAAACATCATTAATACCCAGTGACCAGAAAGGGAATCTCAGTGAGATATGAGGATCAATAACCACACTTCAATAAGGAAACAAATTTATCTCTTTCATCAGATGTTAGAGTCCTAATCAAGCACCAAATCTATGACATTTATTACCTGATAAACATCAAATCGCAAGAAGATCGAGACAATCAAAGAGAATCACGCTAGTAGAATCATAACAAGATTCTACAAGTCAACTGCTTGCTCAACAAGCTTAGGGTCACAAATGAGTGTATAAATGCAACCCCATTTTTACTAGAAAAGGGTGACAAAAATGGTATTATTTTATGAACATCTAGAGAGGAAGTGAGTTGAGTGTGTGATCCATTTTTCTCATAGTGAAGCATATTTCGCGCTGTCAACCACAACTATGGGAAGGGTTTTCCACGAAATATTGCATCTCAATTTTATTACCCTCTATTCTCTCACCATTAACCAATCACTATCTAACCGTTGGCTAGTTGATATTTCACACGACGAAAAATCACTGTCAACAATTGGCGCTAGAAGGAGGGGGCATGTCTTGAAAGGCCTTTGCATGTAAAAACTATGATAGTATCACATGGAAATAGCAGAGACGGAGACGGATCAGACCATGACTGAGACTAGAATCGTCCTCCACGATATATAAACTCCAGAGGAAACCAGTCAATAGAAATCCCTGCTAATGGGGGCCAATCAGTGGTTGTCCTTACCAACTGATCGACTAGTATAACACCAGGCTGCTCACCATTGATGCCACCTTTTTGGCTCGCATAAAAGTTGGAGAGGGCCTTCTCAGTGGGAACTTCAAGGTGCATAAGATGTGGCTCTTTGTCCATACTTTGGCAATAAGCACACCACTCCCTTATCTGAGCCTGAAGAGCCTCCAGGGACTTATTCACATGTCTTTTAATCGACAAGTTCCAGTTGTCCCTGGCTCTCTCGGTCGCCTTGTTTTTCGCCTTGAAAAACTCTCCTGTAGAAACCATTCCCCGCTAAAACTCACAGAGGAGAAGAGCATCATAAGTAAGAGACCTTTTGAAGCGATCAACAACTTAAATCTCCAACTCCAACCTAGCCTCTTTTGACAGTGTCTCCACATTAACTGACTGACGAAGTCCTTAGCCATCTACTCATAAGCCAATCTGGTCTCTTCAGCCTTCTGCTCGGCCTAAAGCATGGATTCCTATGCAGTAGCCATGAGAGCTTTAACAGACTTGGCTTCTTCTTCGGCAATCGAAGCTCTTTGCTTGGCTTCAAATATAGCAGCTAGGTACTTATTTGTAAACTCCTGGTTTACCTCAAGCTTCTCTCTTCATGCCTGCTCACTTCGAGATCCCTCGCTCTCTTTGAGCAATGCCTCTAGACGCCTTATCTTTTCAGCCCGAGCGTGATTCACCTAGTAGGCATCAACCAGCTTAGAAACCATCTGCACAAGAATCCTCTTTATTTTTGAAATGGATTTGGATCCTTAATCACTGAGTTATTTTTATTGAGTTAATATCGCTTGTTGGAGACTTTAATTAAACCAATTATAATTTGATTGTATTGATGAAACTATTTCTTTGAAAGGAAACAACCATGCTTTTCTGGTGTCGGATTTGGCATGATTCCATATATACCCATTAAGAAAACAGAACAGAAGAATATTGGAAACTGAAAAAGCTAATGTTGAACCAGGTGTTTTTTGGAGGGGATCGATCTGTTATGAAGTAGTTTTTGATGATGTTTTATTCGGGTTTATAACTAGAATTGGTTTTCAGGTCAGCAACGTTTTCAATGGAATTTGGGTAACTAGCACAAAATGAACAAGGGTGCTTAATTTCGCTTAATTTCAAGTGTTTGTTGAAAGAGAATGATCAAGTTGTAGCTGAGATTTGTAGTGGAAGAAGGTCACTACAAGAAAACTATGCCTTTCTTGACAGTTAAAAACTGTCATGAATCCTTGACAGTTAAAAACTGTCAAGAATAATTTTTTTTTTTTTATATTTACAAACAATCCGGCCCCCACCCCCCGCCGGACCACCGCCGCCGACCGGTGGCCAGTCACCGGACCGCCTGCCGGACCACCGCCGTCGGTCGGTCGGTCGGTCGGTCGATCGCCGGACAGCCGGCTGGACCACCACCGTCGGCCGGTCGGACGATCGTCGGACCGCCACCGCCGGCCGGTCGTCGGACCGCCGGTCGGACCACCACCGCTGTCGGCCGCCCTCCCTCCGCCGGACCACCACTGCTGCTGCCCCACCTGTGATAAATATTAACAATTAAATGTTAGTAGTGGGAGTTGAGTTCAAGTCTTTACCACTTGACTAAAACTCTTATATGTTTACAATTGAACAATATTTATATATAAACTATATGAGTTGTTAGAAATTAAACCTTGTTATATAAATTTAAATTTATTCAACTAATCAAAATTCTAATTTCCACGACAAACATATATTTAAAAATATTTATTAAAACTTTTAATAAAATTATATTTTAAAAAAAATATATAGTCGAGTTATTGGTCAATACTCTATGATCACGTTTGGTTACATGGTAGAATGGTAATAATGAAAATGAGAATGCAAAGGAAAGGAAAACTAAGTTTTTTGTTTGGTTGGAACTTTAGAATTAGTCTCTAAATCAGTATTATTTTGTTTTGTTAACAACATAATGAAATGGAGTTAACTGTATTTTGATTAAAATACCCCTAATTATGAATGTATAATAGCATGGTATATTATGGATAATAATAATAAAATATAAAAGTATATTACATGTATAATTATATATTATTTAATATAATAATATATTATATATATTATACAATATATATATAATAATGTATTTTATAATATAAATGTATAATATATATTATTTAATATATTAATATATAATATATATAATAATATAATATATAATACATGTATATATATTATATAATACATATAATACATATAATAATATATATATATATATATATATATAATATTTTATATAATATAATAATAATAATATATATTATATTATATAATATATATATATATATTTAATATATTAATATTTTATATAATATATGTAATAATATATAATATATATAATAATATAATAATATATTATTTTTGGAAAGGAGTTGAGGACATTTTTATAATGGAGTTGGGGCATATGAGGGTATTTATGGAATATAAATTTTAGTTTGGAATGTAATTTGTTTCCATTGGTTTTTGGATGGAATGCACATTCCACCAAAATTGTGGAATCCCCATTCCATTGCATTTTAACAAACCAAACGAATGGAATGACTTTCTTTTCATTTTATTCCGTTTCATTTAACCAATCATGGCCTATAGGAGACTCGTGACATCAATTGTAATAAGCATGATTTGGAATACAACTCTCACTACATGAGAGATATTTCTCAACATGTATTTTGCAATTTAATGAACAAATGTAAGACTCAAATTACTAATTTATATGGGTAATTGGATTATTAATGTGTTTCTTAGTATGAAACAAGAGGGTGCAAAATAAATAAACAATTTTTTTTTAAAAAAAAATTTTGAATTTTTTAAAAGTAAATTTATTAAATTTCAAATTTTATTTATCCAATATCGGTTTGCGTAAAAACCGATATCTTACTGTAAAATAAATCCATATCAGGATTTTGTTTGGTGTTGAAAATAGAAAGTAAAAGTTTTAAAAAATTATTAAAGATAAATAAAAAATTATATATTATGATATAATATATATTATATATTTATTAAATAATATATATTATATGTTTATATTATATAAATATATTATTATATATATTGTTTAACCACGGAATGGAATTGAGTTAAATGTATTTTGACCAAAATACCCCTATTTATAAAAAATTCATAATATATAATATAAAATACATATATATTATATATAATACATATAATAATATATATATATATATATAATATTTATATAATATAAATATATAATATATATTATTTAATATAATATAATATATAATATAATATATGTAATAATATATATACATATATATATATCTATAATATATATATATTATATATAATAATATAATATATAAAAATTGTATTTCTTGACAGTTAAAAACTGTTAAGAAAAACGTCTTCCTTGATAGTTTTTTCTTGACAGTTTTTAACTGTCAAGAAAAATGGTCTTTCTTGACAGTTTTTTCTTGACAGTTAAAAACTGTCAAGAAAAAACTGTCAACAAAGACCATTTTTCTTGTAGTGGGTTATGGATCATTCTCCGTTACTTACGGATGTACGGCTGTACATGACGTACAAAATAATGGTTCTTCATTATTATTTTTTTGGGGTAGCTGACTAGGGAATTATTATGATTTTGTATAAGTGAGTTTTGAGTTATTTGGACAAGAACTTACCCAAAGGTTCTCGATAATAATAATAATAATAAAAAGTTAGCAAAAGTTGCGTTGAATGATAAAATAATTGATGTCATCTGTTTAAATAAAATTTAGTGGAGACAGAATGTCACCAGGACTTAGTGGCCTAGTGGGAGGAGTCTTTAAAAAAATATTAAAAAATTAAAAAATTAAAA
This sequence comes from Acer saccharum, assembly GCA_030490815.1. Taxonomy (NCBI): domain Eukaryota; kingdom Viridiplantae; phylum Streptophyta; class Magnoliopsida; order Sapindales; family Sapindaceae; genus Acer; species Acer saccharum. Next base: position 6,212,454 of record CM059870.1, read on the forward strand.
AATGGAAATCCAACCACGAGGGTTCAAGTCCTGGTAGAAGAGAGAAGAGAGTTAGAATTAGGTATTCTAAAATACCTTTTTTTCTATTTTTACTTTTTAGTCCTATTCTTTTCTCTCTTTTTTTTTTTTTGGTGCCAAATTAGCTCTTCATTGAATAAAATTTAGCATATGATTTGGATTTTCCATGAACAGAAACTTCTCATGATTATTGTTTAATTATCACATAAATTTTGTTTTTCTAAAATATGACACAAAACGGGTCAGGGGTCTATTAGAACCTACCGATATATATCTATCTGAACTCCAAACAGAGTCTTCCCACACGTTGCTTCACTGGCTTTAGTTTCATCACTTTTGTGTCTTCTTACTCTGAAGAAACTCAATCATTAGGCCACTGAGTGCAATTTCAAGCGCCTCATCTTTCATCAGCTGCTCTCACATACCTCCGCAGGAGTCATCTTCACTTGCTCTATTATCAACTCTTCGATCTCCGAGACAAGAAGTGAATGTTGCTGCTGCTGTTGCTATGTGATCCTAAGGTAATTAATTGGAGGCCAGCATTTTGAACCCACATGGAGTGAAGTAGTACATGTGCACGTGCACGTCTACACAGAGCCGTCTCCAGACATTTTAGGGCCCGAACAATTTTATGATATTAACAAAAATCGGGGCTCTATATAAAATTATTATCACTGACATAAAAATTCAACATTATAAAGAAAAAAAAAATAGCGTCAAATCCAATTTCAACTAAATTCAACAGATACTTCAAAAGTTCAAAAATAAAAGCAACTGCTTTTATAAATTACAAGAAATGGTGGACTGTTTTCAGAAATAAAAGAAAATGAGACATTGAAAGGTGAGAGAAACACATTTCTGGAAGCAAATCGAAATGAGAAAGGAGGCTAGTCGATGGAGAGAGAGGGCGGCGATTTTGACTCAGACGATGTCAAACTATGTAGGCAAAGAAAGGTTAGCAATTGGACTCTCTTTCAAAAGAAAAAAGAATTCAATTGGACTCGGACAATTTTAACTCAGACGATGTCAAACTAAGTCTGATATATTATAATTCAATTGGGCTTTGATATTTATTTTTATTAAATTGAATTGATATATTTAATTGGGCTTTGATGTTTATTTTTATTTTTGTGAATTGTATAAGAGTGGCGGTATTTACACCCCTTTAGCACTGTATGTACACCCCCAAATTTATAAATTTTTAAAATTCCAACATTACTCTTAAATTAAATTATTAATATATTAAACAAAAGATATTGAAAAAAAAAATAACTAACTAAACTAAATTTAGAGAGGAATAAAATAAAAATATTTTGTTTTATTAATAAAGGAATAAAAAAAATAATAATAAAAAAAAATAAAAACTTAGATCTTATATTTGCCTTCTCCCAATCTTGAATGAAAGGAAGAAGAAAGTAGCTGCCTCCTTGCTTTCCACCATCGCAGATTGAAAGAGATGGAGGAGGCTACAGCCTTCTCTCTTTTTCAAGAGAGGAGAAAGCCACTGCCTCGTCCCAAATCTAGGTGTGGCTTCTCTTATTATTATTACTTTTTTTTTCATTTTAATTATTTATGATTTATTTACTTATATTGTAATATAATTTAAAAATAAAAAAATAAAAGAAAGGACATATTTGATAATGTGTGGGGTGTGCTTATAAGATATACAATTTTAAAAAATTTAATGAGGTATTTATATAAAAAGGGGTGTACGTACAGTTTCTTAGGGGTTCAAATACCATAACTCATTGTATAATTGGCATTTTCTATACGTCTTTAGCTACAAGAAAAGGCAACCATATGTACGTATATTAATTATCAGGGGCTTCAAAATTAAACAAGATATATAAAGAGACGTCCCTCACGAGTCTTTTCTTCGCAAGAAAACGAGGCCAAAACCAAACCCCACAAATCACAACACACAAAACACAATCATATATCAAAAGATGTGTTAATCAGATCCATTTTGGTTGTGTCTGTGTGTGCAGGAAAAAAATGAAGAAGTAACAATTATAATTGGGTTTTATTAAAAAAAAAAAAAAAAAAAAAAAAAAAAAAAGTAAAGAAAGGTTTGAGATTGGATTTTCTTAAACTTAAGAGTGACAATATTTACACCCTTCAAAAACTGTATGACACCCCAATTTAGCATATTTTTAAAAATCCAATATTATCCTTGAGTAATATTATTTAAAGGACTAAATAGTTTGTAAGTACACATCAATAATTATTAATTGGTTTTATATCAATCCTTTGTAAAAAAAAGAAAAAAAGGAAATTTCCTATTAATTGTTTGACATGGTAATAAAAACCTTTCTATTTTATCAAACTCTAACTTCTATTTTAAATACTAATTTCAATTTCTTTTATAAAATACAAATTAATTGAGTTGACAAACATTTTACTGCTGTAATTGAGTGAAACAAAAATCAATACCAGCAATAAACTTTCTTATTAACAATTTTTTTTTTTAAAAAAAAAAAAAAAAAAAACTTTCTTAGGAATAAAGGAATTGAGATACACTATTATGTGCTGAAAGCCTCTTTTGACATAAAGAATTAAAAAAAAAAGTTTTAATGCAATGAAAAGAAATTTTTTTCATACAATTTTTAAGTGACATCAAATGTTTTTGCAGGAGTTAGAAATTATTTTTTTAAAGAGAAATTATTTATTTGAATAAAAAGATATAAAATAATAAAATTTTCAATAAATCTAATTAGATAACAAAATACAGTAGTGAGGTGTGCTAACAAAAATATAACACAATAAAATTAAGGAAAGGGTATTTTTGGCATTAAGTGGGGTTTATTTACGAACCAGAGATTTTTAAAATATTTTAGGGGTCTACTTGCGAAAGGGGTGTACATATAGTTTTTGAGAGGTGTCAATATCACCACTCAAACTTAAATATATTAGACATGAGGCCCCTAATTTTATAAAATACGAAGAAGTAGATTGGATCATTTGGGGCCCCTAATTTTATAAAAGATGAAGAAGTATATTGGACTTTTTGGGGGCCAGCATTTTACTGGGATTGCTGCCCTCATGGGCTGGCCCTGCGGTCTACATGTCCAGGGCGCAAAATGCACAGCTTGGCCGTGATTATAAGGTCGCACTTCTAGAAGCCGCACTTGTGGTTGGTCGTGAACACTATGATCCGTGCATCTGCACAGCTTGACCACAATCCATCTACAAAGTTTAGCAGACCTGAATCCTGATTATAAGGTCACCAGGAAATTGAAAGTTTGAGGTAGGACACACTTCAGGAGCCATTTGTGTGAATATATGTATGTAATTAGTTTGCTTTGGTATTTGATTATTGTAGTAAAAATTATGTTAATTTTGAGTTCGCTAGCTATTAGAAATAGTATGTGAATTCTTTTTATTGAATATCACACAGAACATATATACTTTATAATGATCTACTTATTGGTAGATTTTTCAACCAAAAACTCAAAAAATTGGTACATAATTGCCAAACATATAGAAAACAGAAGATATTAAGATCATGAGGCAAAACAAGACTCGGTAATTAAGATTACAAATAAGCTTAATTTCTAGTAATGATCCATCCTTGAATTAATTAAGATTTAACATGAGCTTTCTAGAAAGATTTAATATACGTGTATCACGCTGTTGCCGCATCCAAGCTCTCCATAGAGACCGGGATGCCATTTCCATAACAAGACTCGTTAAGATTTAGCATGAGCTTTCTAGTAAGGATCCTAAAAGGCTCAACAAGCAATTCATAAGACAAAAATAATTATTAAAGAAAGTCGATCAGACCGGGATGCCAACTAGATTTTGTAGCAGGGGAAGGGAGAAAACTTAATTGGGTGCATGTACTATATATGCACTCCCATTGAGATTGAGTCATCTGGGACTTGGCATGATCTCAATAGAGTATGTATGTGCATCACGCTACATTCAAGTTCGAATTCCCAGGGACGCCATGATCCCCATCCTTAAGTAACATTGTTATATTCGGATCATTTTGAAAGTAAGCCATTTCTTCCTTGTCCATGGTCACCCATGCTTCAATTCCATCACCAGCTTTTGTGTCTAAGAGCATAACTGATTTATAAGGCCTCTCTGCAAGACTCACCCAAGCAGGCTTTCCCCAACCAAAATCAACTTCATAAAATGGGAGTACATTTCTCAAACTACTAAACATATGTACATCTCCCTCTCCTTTTCTAACTTCTTCAGCTCTTTCTATGCAAGGTTTCATAATCAGCTTGGAGAAGAACCCATCTCCATCTTCATTTTGTTTTCCAAACTCGGTGATGGTGTTCTTTATTGCATCCCTCACTTGGTCTACAAAGCCGTTCAACCCCATCTTTGTCTCATCATCTGCTTCAAATCTTGCAGTACCCACAGTGTAAATGTTTCCGCAACAATTCTCTGGTACTTTCTTTAACGTTTTACCTCTCAAGTTTATTGCCACACATAGTAGAGAAGTTCTTAAGAACCCATATCTTGCTCGAGCTGCATTGATTTGAGCCCTCCATATGATCGCTATTACTACCTCTGTTGTTGAAGTTTTGTGCATATGACCACCACCACAACTACTTGTAACTTCAGCTTTCAGCTTTGATATTGTATTTGTATCGAGCACAAACCTCTTTGCAACAATTTGAGATGTTGTGTTGGAAAGTGATGGAACCTTGACCACTGGTGTATCTCTTGGTGGGAAAAGAATACCAGCTTCAAAGTTGGGGACAATAACGTCATTTATATTCCCTACTTTGCATGCCTTTGCCCATCCATTTGTGAACAAAGAGGATGTGAAAGCGTCAATGATTCTATGTGAGATGCGAAGGCCAATAGCTATTCCACCACAACTAAAAATGTTAATCTGAATAGCTACTTGTGGACTTGTGGCGGATTCATCTGCCAGATCAGGAACAAAACGATTCAAGTCCTTGACCTCAAATTGTCCTTGGAGAATTTGAGATAGATTGCCATTAACAAGAGCCTCAGAATATTCAACCCCTTCATCGTTGCAATCGATCGAGAGTTTTTCTTCGACATATCTTCCGGCTAGAGGGTAGTACACGGTTAGGATTTCAGACAACGATTTCTCCAACCGCTTCAATCTTTCAACATGTTCAACTGTGTCTGGGTGACAGTTGCCATGGGCTGAGTAGTAGAAAACGGAAGATTCTGTTCTTGGAGGAAGACGAATATCCATGAGCGATAAACTCATGTTTCGAAGGTGAGATGGAGTTGGAGCAGATGGTTTAATCAATTTCTTGGAAATAATTTGAACCTCCATACTGGATTTTGGTGATCAGATTCAATGCTCAAAGATTAGAAGAACCTACTGCTTTTAAACATATAAAATTATTGGAGTGAAGCAAGGATGCATTAATTAAAGGGAAGAATAGAAGCTGTCCAATAGCAGCCGAAAAAATATCTAAATAATATGAATCATGTATAGTTGAAAGAATTTTGATCATCTGTTGATCTGATCTTTTTTCTGATATCATATAACTTAATGATACACAAGCCTTGCAATGAATGTGTGGTTAATATATGATTGGTTTTCACAACTACTTTATTAACAACCAATCACATGCTTTAAAAGATCAGGAAAAATATCAGATCAGTAAAGGATCCAAATCCATAGTTGAAACTTGAATAGTTTAAAATTTTATATATACAATTTTTTGAAAGATGTGTATCGCCATATTCTAAACATTTAAATGTATTATATTTTAATGGAATGTGTATCACACTATCACCATTCTTTTTTAAAAGATGTGTATCGAAATATTCTAAACATTCAAATGTATGATATTTTAATGGAATGTGTATCACCATTCTTTTGTTAAAGATGTGTATCGACATATTCTAAACATTCAAATGCATTATACATATTTTAATGGAATGTGTATCACAATGAAATTTATTATACCAAAATAGAAAACAATATCCTTCATATGGGTTAACGAATCCAAATACAATATTATCATGAGTTGAAACTTGAATAGTTTAAAATTTTATATATACAATTTTTTGAAAGATAGTTCAACTATATTCCAAAATAGTTGAAACTTGAATAGTTTAAAATTTTATATATACAATTTTTTGAAAGATGTGTATCGCCATATTCTAAACATTTAAATGTATTATATTTTAATGGAATGTGTATCACACTATCACCATTCTTTTTTAAAAGATGTGTATCGAAATATTCTAAACATTCAAATTATGATATTTTAATGGAATGTGTATCACCATTCTTTTGTTAAAGATGTGTATCGACATATTCTAAACATTCAAATGTATTATACATATTTTAATGGAATGTGTATCACAAAGAAATTTATTATACCAAAATAGAAAACAATATCCTTCATATGGGTTAATGAATCCAAATACAATATTATCATGAGAAGTTACTTGTTGTGTATTTTAATGTCTAAAATTAAATACCTTCTAATTAATTATTTTCTCAATATATAACATTTTTAAGGATGTCATATGATTATCTTTTAGATGGTTAATATAAAACTTCAATGACCTATTATAATTATATGGATGAATTCATATTAATATAAAGTGATACCATTTTATCATTATATATATATATATATATATATATATATATATATATAGGGCTAATTTTTTTTTTTTTTTTTTTTTTGTTTGTCACTATTTGGGTCGGTTTTTGTAAGAATGTTACCACATTACTAATTCAAGTTTATAAGGTACCTATTTAGGTGACCGGACAAAAATACCCTTTTTTTGTCAATTTGTGTCGTTTTCAAACCTAGAGAGAAAATAGTTGAGAGAGAACAGTAGAGAGAGAAAGCATCAACTGCAAGAAATACGCCTGAAAATCTCATGACGAACTCACCAGCTGTGGCGCTATAGTTCTGAAGTCGACGAGAACCTGCAATTGACAGCGGTAAGTTTATGTTTTGATTTCATTTTTGTTCTTGATAAGTTTATGTTGGTTGTTGTTTTGATGTGGTTTATTTTGTTAGTTTATGTGTGTTTGATTTGTCGATATGATTATGGTTCTGGGTTAGGTTAGGTTTAGATTAAGGTTTGAATTTATTAAAAAGTTGTGTAGAAGACGATGGAGATCTGGGTTTTCGAGCCTTTTAAAACTTGTTCCGAACCTTTTGAAACACTCTCCGAGCTTTTTAAATTGTAATCTGAGCTTTTTTTTTTTAAAGGAATATGAATAGGTTTGTCAATTTTTAATCTCCAAGTCTTTTAACACTGTCTCCGAGCCTTTTCAACAGTAATCCGAGCTTTTTCATTTTTTATGAAATTTGTATCTCCGAGACTTTTAACACTGTATCCAAGCCTTTTCATACACTGTCCGAGTCTTTTCAACAGTAATTCGAGCTTTTTCATTTTTTATGAAATTTGAATCTCCGGGACTTTTAACACTGTCTCCGAGCCTTTTCATATACTGTCCGAGCCTTTTCATGAACTTATATGTCTTTTTTTATGTCAATATGCAAATGAGGAATCAGCTCAAAGATTCGCTTAAAACTCTAGTGGGAGAAAGGTATGAGGGAAAAACAACTCGGCTTGACCATTTCGATGACCTTCACGATATCGACAACACATTTAATAGGGTACCTGAACATCTTACGGTCGAAGAACGATGTCGGTATACTGAGTCGTGTTTTGGACATTTCCTTTGGATGCATCGTGAGATGAAGTTTTCAGCTGGCATTGTCCATCGGTTGCTTATTCGCAAGTTGCATCACGATGGGGCGGAAGATGAGATGAGATTTCTGTTAGGTCGTCATTCGATCTTGTTAGGTTGATAATTAGTGTTGGCATTAATTCCATATCAAAACGTGTTTTACTTGTAATGTTTAGTGGTTAGTAAATGAAGGATTTCGAAGACGAAGGACGTCTCAACCATTATTCGTTCAAGTTGCCGGCTTTTAAGAGTTTCGGACATTATCGGTCTACAAAGGTATACAAAGACCTCTTATCTCTTACAAGGCTAGGCACACACTCACACATATCATTCTTGTGTGTCCCTTCATGATTTTATTTCATTTACATTTCACTTTCACACACTTGGCAAAATATGCTCATGCATTCACATTTAGTTAATAAACTTTGTGTTTTGCATTTTCTAGGACTATGTCCGGAAACTAGCATATGTGTGTGTATTTGTGTTTGTATGTTTTCGTATTTTGTGTTTAGGACTTGAACATGTTCTTATTCAATGCCTTATTGAGTTCCGGTCGTTTCGGTTACTCATTCATAAGGTTTCGAGTCCAAACGTGTTGACTATGCCACTTTACGTTCTCTTACGTTGTGTTGACTTCATCGATGATTTCCGAGATGATTTCTCAACCGTTTTTCAAAGTTGTATAGTCGTTTTCGTGCGTGAGAGAGTCACGGTTCGTAATCCGAAAACGGATTCGAATTCGGAGTTCGGACGCCCGAGATACGGGCTGACGAACCGAGGGAGCGCGGGAGAGGACAGCCTAGGCCGTGGGCCACATGGGCTGGCCGTGCTCCAGGCCGTGGGCCCCACGGCCTGGAGCACCCTCTGCTCCCGTGTGGGCCACGCGCCCCCCACGGCCTGGGGGTGACGTGGCACCACGTGATTGGCCGAAAAATCTTTTCTCTCTCCTCCTATTTCTTCCCTCTCTCTCTCATTTTGAATTTCCAAGAAGAAAAATCAAGTTTTCCCGTCAGCCCTCTCCTCTGAATTTTTAGATTTTCGAAACACTATATCTTCCTCATCCGGAGTCGGATTTGAGTGATTCAAGTTGGAGAGTGTTCGTATTTGAGTCCTCTAACATCTCCAAGTGGTTTGGTAGCTGTTTGATCGTGATTTCCAGTGGTTGATCACTGAATTCCGAACCAGCTTCAAAATCCGAGGTAATGGTCTCATCTTAGGGATTTCTTGTTATTTGACCTTCCAAATGCTTGGGGTTTCTTCTTCTATATCTATGTTATTGTTTTATGAAAGCTATTTGAAAAGGTAGCTTGATTATCATTCCAATTGAAACTCAATTTGTGGACTTATGTTGACTAGATTTTATGATTCTAGGTTTTACATTTGTTTGTGAGTTGTATTGTGATTAGAATGGCATCTTAGGTTGTTTGATACTTAATTGAATTAATTTTGTGTTAAAATGACTTTGAGATTTGATTTGGTCCTTTGATTGAAGAAATCAAGGATTTGTGTATTTGTTTGTGATTTAGAGAATATAGGTTTTGATTGATGTAAATCTCAAAACCTTGCTCTATATTTTTGTCTAGTATATTGATTGATTTTAATCTCATATATCTAGCCTTTGATTGTATATTGATAGCATCTTGAATTAGGACTTAATGAATATTTTTGTGATTCAAGTGTTATGTGTGTGAATGAGACTTTGAGTGTATGTGTTAGGTGTTTCACATGCTTAGGTTTCTATTCATGTATTTTTGCATCTAGACTTGATTAATTGTGTTTTCACATGTTTAGGTCTATTTGTGCCATAGAATGTATTGATCACATGTTCTATGTTGAAATGAATGTTTGCATCATTTGCATTCACATGATCACACTAGGAAGTCCTTGTAAAAGGCAAGAAGTCTTGGCTAGAGTCGGGGTGACTTGGATAGCCAAGCAAGAAGACTTACCTAGAGTCGGGATGACTCGGATAGGTAAGCAAGGAGTCATGGCTAGAGTCGGGAGGACTCGGATAGTCATGCATGGGAGGCTCCCTAGAGGCAAGAGTGCCTTGGATAGGGAGTTGGCTAACATATTGGTAGGCCTAGGCGTATGGTTAGACATAGACTCCGATAGAGCGGGGTACACGGGATGTGTATGCACTCTTGAGGAATTTCTAATCTTCCATTGATGTTGGTTGAGTGTGTTGTCCAATATATGGTGGTTCCGCATCATTGAGGGATTTCATACTTTCCAATAGGGTTGGGTAGGCTTAGACTTCACTAGGTTGGGTGAGCTAAAGATTGGTCACTTTGTGAATGTTCTATGTTTACTTTCCAATAATATAGTACCCAATGGTTGTAGTTCAACCCGTGGATGTTTCCTCCTTGGAGGTTTTACCACGTTAAAAAATCCCTTGTGTTAATTCTTTCTATCTCTTCTCTTATATTTTAATTGTATATTTTATTGTCTTGATTCATAATATTCACTTGTGATGTAATGTGAACCAAGTCTTTGTATAGTGTGATTAGTGTATTCATTCTATAGATCAATTTGTATCTTTGATTCTTTTGTATATTGTAATATTTGTTTAGTGACATTTTGCTCACTCTTGTAACACATTGAACATCTTATGAAATACAAGCTTATTTTGTTGTTATGTTTATTTGATATTTTACCTCACATGACTTGTTGATATACTTAGACATTTCTCTTATGATTGTGTCATCGTATTGTCTATGTATGTCTACCTTGGCTTATTGTGTTGTGTGTAAGGCTACCTTGAGGGACAAACGGATGTTTGTTCAAGGGTTTGAAAAAAGGTGTAAAAACCTATTCACCCCCCCTCTAGGTATGCTTTAAGCAATTTAACTTCGTTTGTGTACATTCAGATCTGATTCTCGAAGGTTGAGTTTTGTCTAATCACCGGATTGAAGTTCAAAGTCATTCTCGACACGGTGACCTATGATATGGTAGAGAATGGCATACACCAGTGGTATTTTGAGGGTCAAGATGACATCGAGTATGAACAACTGAGATCAGTTCTACGGATTGGTATTTTTGATGAGCAGTACGATGCGGTTAAGTTGTGTTTATTGTATATGCTCAACTGGAAACTGATGGGGTTGGAGTTGGATGTGTGTATGAGAGAGAGAAAATTCCAGTATGGCAGATGTGCCTAGTCAAGGACTTTGACGCTTTTGATGCATTCTCGTGGGGTGCACACATGTATAGGCAGTCTATTTTTGGTTTTAAGCATGTGTTGGACGGTCGACGGGAGCGGTTCGAAAGACAACAGCAAACAAAGGGCGTTGACGTACATACCGTGGAAACGTACAACATATACGATTTAACCCACGCACTGTTGGTGAGAATTTAGAATTTCAATTCGTACTTGAATTGTAATTGTTTTCATATGACTGATGGAATACATATATTGGATTCTTATCGTACTTATCTATTACACAGATTTTTGCTTTTGAGGTTATCCCCGAGCTTGGCAACGAATGTGGGACCCGTAGGGAAATCGACCTATCCCTCCGTATTTTGAAATGGGAGTTGAGTCAGCGACTGACCGCGAACAAGCTGGATAAAATTTTCACTGAAAGGGTAAATATCTTTTTGTTAATGTTCATAGTTATTAGTATGTATACAATTACAATGGTCTAACTACGATTTTAGATGTTTGTGAGGGTTAAATTGGTGTCGACGGTAGCTGAGAGGGCTGAATGGTACTACAAGGGCATAAACGAGGGAGGCAGTTTGTATGATGCCATCGATAGACCCATTCAGGTACCGGATCCCGGACAGCATACCACTGCCAGACCTAGTGATACGGAGGGTTCTGAGTCGGAAGGTGGTGGTGGGACTCCTGTGAGGCATATGCAGGTTCAATTCACGATGCATGGACAATGTTCAACTGGAGATGATTCACGAGAAGGCATTGGAGGGCATGTAGAGGTATGTAAAAATATTTGTACTGAAATATTTAATTTAAAACGAGTGAACGTTTTAGTACTAACAATTTCAAAATCCTTTCAGGACCGGTGGGACCGTAAATTAGCTGATGTGATGGATCCTGTGCAAGATTTATGGGAGGATGTGGGAGGATGTGCGAGGTTTAAAGGAGGATGTCTGAAAGAGTAATGAGAAACAAGATCAGCAACATACGGAGTTGCTAGGCTTGATCCGGGTGTTTCAGGGTTCGACTTCGCAGTCCCATTGGGATAGTCCATTGTTCGATGACCGAGATTTTACTCCTAGAGATAGGTTAGGTAGTCATCAGGATGAGACAGACCCTGAGACCGGACAGGGGGGTACTGGTCCTACGGAGACAGTATCCGATCAGTGGGGGCCAGCTGCGACAGAACGAGAACAATGTTGGGGTTTTTACCCTAAAGCTTGTAATTTATAAATGTGAATGAAACATTAATAAAAGAAGTAGTTTATTCATTCTATATACCTGTCTTATACATTTATATCATGTGTACTTAACATCCAAGATTGCCGGATGTAATCTCTAACTGAGTATATGAATGTCATATATAGAGGTATTCGGTTTGAGAAGTGCAATCTAAAGAGTCCGTAGATATCAAATAGAGTTGGGTACTTTATTTATGGTTAATTTACAGCTGCGGTCCATTCCGTAATGTACGATGGTCTTAACCTAGACTATTCATATGGTGATATGAGAATAGAGGCATCTTATATGATGTGATCATAATTCATATAAGACTGTGCCATGATCTATATGAATCTCTCACCAAGATCCGTTACAAGGTGAGATTCATATATATCAACAAATGATGGCTATATATGAGTGATCTTAATCCTGGGTGTCTTATTAACTCCTTCAGGTTAGATCATGGTTTTTGATATACCATGGGTGAGATCTGAGTTACATTCCCGGTCAATAACTTCGTATGTTGGAATCGCGGTTTGGCTTGTGGTTGGGAAGGTCTACACACAATAGTGGAATCCACTCATTCTTGCGAGAAGTAGATAGTAGTTCCCTTAAGGGTTGATTCGAGGTTTGAACAATATGAGCGCTCTCATAATTCCGTAAGGAATGTAGGATTTATTGTTCATTAGAGAATCAATGGTACTTAATGGAAAGACATAATTAGAGGGGTATAACGGACATTATGACCCAACTCTAATTATGAACTACTTGTGGAGAATCATACCATATGCAATAACTATATCGATGGACAACTGTAATTTTGGTTTGTGTAATACATCTACAGTTGGGAGAGTGCAGTCTCGGGTTTTTAGTGGAATAACTCCGAGGTTAATAATCATGAAATATTAATTAAAGAGTTTAATAAATTATTTCTAAGTATTAGTGGAGCTCAAAACTGTGGGTCCATTAGATCTCCTTCCTAGCCCGATTGATTAAAGGTAACAAGGGTCACAGTTAATTAATTGGATTGTCCAATTAATTGTGTTACGAAAGTGACACGTGTCTATTCGGAAATTAATTGAATAATGAGATTATTTAATTAATGAATATTAATGATTATGTTAATTAAATAATTAGATTATTTAATTGTGTAATTAATCATTAGATGGATGGTGTTGATTGATATTTAATTTTGAATGAAGATAAGATAAGATAATTTGATTATTTTATTTTCATTAAATTAAATATTTAAATTTGAATTTAAAAGAGTTTGAATTCAAATCAAATCAAATAAATTAATATTAATTAATATCTTTACAGATATCAGATATCTTAAAAGATTTGATTGATTAGTTTATTTTTAATATATATATATATATATATATATATATATATATATATATGATATATGTTTTTTAAAAGAAAAGAAGAACCTGAACGTTGATAACACAAAAGTGGGGCGCGGCCAAATCAATAAAAATAAAAAAAGTTGTTTGGTTTTTATTCTTTTTGAGTCAAGGTTGGCCGAATTCTCCATACACAAAGCAAGAGTTGTTTTGTGTTGTTTCTTCTACCTCCTTACAAGTTTCTGAGTATCGTGACGCGCCCACACGCAATTGTCGGATGCGGGACATAGCAAGAAAGATTTGGTGGTGACAAATCAGAATAAAGCTTAAAGAAATGAAGGAGTTGGTGACAAATCACTGTACATCATAGCTGCTTTGTCCATTATGTCGGCAACATCCTTTCTGTGAAATCGCTACTTCATATTTTCAAAAAAGTGCCAGAAACATATGGTATGGGTTGCATAAGGGAACACTTTAGAAATCCTTACTTCAATGTTTGCATGACGATCGAAAATGAAAACCAGATCATCTATATGACCGAGGGCACCCCTGAAGCATTCTAAAATCCACTCCAAAAACCACTCTCATGAAAGGTTGTTTTTTGAGTCATTGTACCCAAAAGCAATTGGATACACCTGTTCGTTTCTATCTTGTGCAGTTGCAACAAACATTGTACCCCTGAATCTTCCCTTCAAATGAGTACCATCAACTGCAATCACATGACGTATACACCTCCGGAAACCTCTAATTGAGGACTCTAACGACATGAAAAAGTAGAGGAATTTAATTTTGTCATCTACATTTTCTTGTTTAGTTTGTATTATGCATACTTCTTGGTTCAATTTCGAGCTACTTAATATTTTGATTGCTTTACTTCAAAAAGAAAATAATCGTGGTTGTTTAATTGATCTATCTTAATACAAATTTAACTTAAGAGCGGTGCTATTGGCACACCCCCTACCGGTCTATTTATGCCCCATTTTTTTATTTATGAAGTATTTTTTTCCTTTATCAAAATTACTTAAAGAGACATACATTTAAGGAAAAAAAAAAATCTTATACAAAGTAAATCTATTAAAACCCTACATTCCTTTTCCCAAAAAAAAAAAACAAAAAAAAACAAAAAAAAACAAAAAAAAACAAAAAAAAACAAAAACCACTTTCTTGTAATTTATTTCTTGAATTTGTTTTTTTTCTTTACTCTTAAGCCCTAAAATTTGCTTCTTACATATATAAAAAATATTATGGAAAATTCTGACAAAGATATCAAGCATGCATATGGAAGAATTGTCTGAGAACGATATCAAACATTAGAAGAATTGTCTGAGAATGAAATCATGCATTTGGAAACAATTCCTTCTCTAGAAAGAAGTTTGAAGTTTACTTTTTCTTTATAATGATATCAAGCTATTGTTGTGTTTTTTCTTTTCCACCATGAAATAAAAAGAAGAAAAAAAAAACTTTAAAAAAAAAAAATAATAAGAAGAAAAAATAAATTGTTCAATGGAAGTGAGAGATACGTATACAGAGACCAAAGAGAGAGACGTATATAGATATGTGGTGTATTAAGTTTGAAAAATAAGTAAAAAAGAGTAGTTTTGGAAATGAATAAAAAAAAATTAATAAAAACATTTAATTTTATTTAATTAAATCAAAATTTTAAAAAGTGGGTCATAAATAGACTGATAGGGGGTGTGCCAATAGCACCACTCTAACTTAAATGTGGGTATTCAAATTATATGGAAATTAATTATGTATGAACTCTTGTGATATATAATTCCAAGTGTTAAAAAAGAAAATTTTAAAAAGAAGTGAATGAATAAATCAAGAACATTAGAGCATTTAGATTTTTGAAAATCTAGCATAGGTTAATGATTTTTTTTATTTTTTATTTTTTATTTATTTTTAAATTCTATTAAACACCGGTCTCTAGAAGCATCTATAACATAGCCTCCTTCATCCTAAATCACAGCCCTAAGAGTAATCTGATACAACCCATAAAACCACATAAGCATTAGTGTTCTTTTTTACTTATAAAAATATAAGAAAAACTTATTATTTGTCTCTTTTTTTCTTGTATACTTTATGTTTTTTTTTTTTTTTTCCTTGTTTCATTTGCTAATAAAATAATTGATGAACTCAATGCAATATTTGATGATTCTATTTCTATACTAATACATTGCAAAATATGTGGTTTGATTTTGATTGATTATCTCATGGTTTATTTATTTTTAGTTATCTTCTGATTTATTTATTTGTAAGTGTTGGTAATAAACTACAAACTCTATTCTACGAATGACATTTGCATTTTCTTTATTGTAGAATAGTTATCATTTCATTTCGTCAAGGGATTTAACCCTTCCCATTTCCAGACGCTGTTGGAGTCATAAATTTTGAAATGATATTTGTATTTCATATTTTATTATTTTTAGAATTGTAGTTTGGAATACAGATGTTTGCTTATTCTTTTATTATAATTTCTTTCCGAGATTATCAATTATTGAGATACAACAATTTTAATTATTAAATGTCAAATTTCTTGTATATGTATTTTTTTTTAACAAATAAAGAAGTATTATTATCAAGAATAAAATAATTAAATTAATTGTCCATGTCTACATCGTCATCATATTATTATTATTATTATTATTTGTAGACATTTAGTTACCAAATAACTCATTACTATTAAGATTATTTTAGGAATGAAATGGAGTTTATTAGTGACTAAAATTCATATAATTAAATAAGATATTATAGTGACCAAGTGTAACCAATAAGAAACGAAACTTTTAATTACTATTCATGAGATCTTTAGTGAAAATATAAATATTTTGTGACTGAATATAAGTATATTTAGTGACCAAATGGAATATGTTTACAACCAGGTGTTCGTTGATAAAAGTCTTCTTATTAGTGATAAATAAATGACAGTTTTTTTTTTCTTCTTTCTTTTTTGTAATATTTTCTTGAAATTTTTTTCATTGCTTCGGTTTCTTTAAGGATAAAAAGACCTTAATACCCTTCTTAAATAAAAGGTCAAGTTAATTCTAACGGTCAATCGTTTAGTCAAGAGTACTAATATGTCATTTTGATAAAAGTGCGGTCTAATGGCAATGACTATGCTTTTTCGGTGCCGGATTTGGCATGATTCCATATATACCCATTAAGAAAATAGGACAGAAGAATATCAGAAACTGAAAAAGCTAATGTCAAACCTAGTGTTTTTCGGAGGGGGTCGATCTATTACGAAGCAGTTTTTGATGATGTTTTATTCGGGTTTATAGCTAGAATTGGTTTTCAGGTAAGGGTGTAAATGTGGGCCGGCACAGCCCATTTGTGCCGAGCTGATGAGGCCCGTTTTTGAAAATGGGCCCGGCCTGGTTCGGCACGGCAAGTTGTTCTACCGAGCCCGGCCCGTTTTAAAAGACGGGGGGCCCGGCACGTGCCTGACGGGCCGTTCCAGCGGGCTGGGCCATGCCAGCCTGCGGGCCTGCCCATTTTTTTTTTTTTTTTTTTTTAAATTAATTTGTTAAAAAATGACATCATAGAGTATTGGGTTATGGCTCATAACCATTGTCCAAGTAAGTATGTTTTCCTTTGCTTTTTCCTCATTTTTATATAGGTTGTGCCTATTTTCATTTCTCTTATATGTTTATCCGATGTGGGATTGAATTTTTATTTCCATTAATTGATATAACAAAATGATATTCTCTCGAGTCTCATTTTTTTCTTTAAATATGGAAAACATGAAGATAGTTGAGAGGTCTATTAAAATTAAATAATGGTTTTGTAAAAAAAAAAAAAAAAAATCAAATAAGCCATCTATTGATATTATGCATTAATTTCCATCTTGTCCATCTATGAACAAAAATCATATATATATATATTATTATAATATATACATACACCTTATATTATGCACCTTTTTTTTTTTTCCTACTTTCAAGTATATGACAAGAATTTGAGTCTTGCGTTTACCTATTAAATCGTAAAATGTGTGGAAACTTCTCATTCTAAATTATGCTAGCATCGGTTGATTTTGATAGGTCCCGCAGATCCCTGACTCGATAAGTGCCAAATTTAAAAATAAAAATAAAAATATATTAGTTATAAATATGATCTTATTAACACCAAGACTCCCATGTGACCGATTGGTTATGACGAGTTCCGACCTAGCTATCAAATAATTCCATTACAAAATGTAGATAAAAAGCCCACTATAGAGCTTAATAGTTTGTAACTATCTTCAAAGTATTTTAGTTCTGTCTACTGTACTTGAATAGATTCTTTGAAGTCTTCATTAGATGACATGCAGCTGAGACATTCTCCATATCTCCTATATATATACATCATAAAACCAATCACATATGCACACATCAACAAACTTGACACTTGAGTGAATCACTTTAGTTTCTAGGAGCTAGGTGGCATAAGGTGAATGAACTTCCGGAATCTTCCATCAACATATGATCGAGTCATGAAGTTCTAGGGCGTGGTTTGATGCTGACTCGGAAAACATGAGCGAATTGGGGTGGTAAGAGGAACGTGTGGTGTGGTTCGGGGAGGGACACGATCGAGGCACATTCTTTGGAACTATTTGCAGCCAGTACGTAGTGGTTTCAATGGCTGCATTGAGTTGTGTTGTATACTTGTATTGTTGGAGATCATATATACGAAAAACTCCTGATAATTTCAAAAAAAAAAAAACCTCTCACTGTCAAGTCCACCAAAATTTTTGGGGAGAAAACTGGACTTGTTATGGTTTTTGATATTTATACCTCTCATCATCAAGTCCACCAAAATCCACAACTTAAAGAAAATCTTTTAAAATCTAGTTCCAATTGAATATATCTAGATTTTTGCAGACATTTTTAAATTCCCAGTTTAATACACCCGGATTTGAAAAGATTCTTTAAAAGTCCATAGAAATCTAAATTGAATACCACTGGCAGGGCCGGCCCTGGGCCTGGAAAAGAGGGGCGGCCGCCCAGGGCCCATAATTTTTAAGGGTCATTTTTAATGAGTTACATGCATTTTGAGGGCCCAATAAATTTTTTACACAATTAAAATGAGCCCATATTCTTTGTTTTAAAACAAATCCAATGAAGCCATAAAAAAGGGTCCACACTTCAAGTCTTCAATAAGGCCCAATTTCATTACTATTTTTTTTTCACTCTTTTTTTTCTAGGGTTTCATTTCATATTTTCATCAATCATCTGTCATCAATTTGTTTATTTCTTTTTCCTCCACCAAAGTACCAAACGCAGCTGCGGCCCTGCACATGTCTCTCTCTCTAAACTCTAAAGTCTAACACTTTCACAGTCTTATACTCTCAAGTCTCATCCATTCAAGCATCAAGTCTTTGAATCTCAGTTATCAGTTCTCACTCTCATTGTGTTTGTGCTCACTGCTCAGGTAATTTTGTTTTTAATTTTTATTTAATTTTATTTGGTCTTATACTCATTGTATTTTATTTGGAAATGGAAATGGGAAATTAGACATTTGGACTATTGGAGTTTGGTCAGTTAATCGTGATCAGATCGAGTTAGTCTGGTTGACCTGGATTTTGCCTTGCAAGAGGACTTGTTATTTATTATTATTATTATGAAAGAGGACTTGTTCTTTTTAGTGTTGAATTATCTTGTTTTGTTCAATAAAATATAAAAGTAGATAGTATTATATTGTTATGAATTGTGGATATTCGATTAGGTGTTCAGGGTGTTGCCGTGTTGGGTATATTTATAATATATGAATCTTAGTTATTAATTAGAGATTTAGAGTGTAGTCATTTAGTCATGTGTTTAGCCGCAAAGGATTGTAATCTCAAATCTGATACATATAATTAATATATGATTTTATTGTATTTTCCAGAAGAAAAAAAATCAATCTTACGATACCATAGATTGCGGGGCTGGTTCGAGTGTGGAAGTGTGCGTGTGCGATCTGTGGAATCCAATTGCTTGACAGTTTTTATTGTCCCGTTTCACTTTGATTTTGATTATTACAATGTTATTTTAATTATTGTGTGGTCTCTCCTTTGCAAATGCTTACTGGTAGTCTATGTTTGTGATTTTGTAAGCTATTAGTAATACTTTTGATATATATCATTGATATTAATAAATAGTTCATAATTTCTAGTCACATTTTGCTTGACTTATATGAGAAATTTATTTGTTTATATCATAAATGTTTTTATCATATGATATGATATTATTTTTAATTAACTTATCATTTTTGGACTAAATATATGAAAACATGTTATATATGTATATATATATATATATTGTAAATACTATGAAAATGAATAATAGGCCCATTTTAGAGATTCGCCCCGGGCCTTTAAAATGTCAGGGCCGGCCCTGACCACTTGATTAATATAGACTCTTTTAAAGTCTTTAAATGTCCGAATTGAATACACCAGGATTTATAAAGTCTTTAAATGTCCTCGAGAATCCTAATTTAATACATCCCCCTTAGTTTCATCACTTTTGTGTCTTGTTACTCTCAAGAAACTCAATTAGGCCACTCAGTGCAATTTCAGGCACCTCATCTTTCATCAGCTGTTCTCACATACCTCTGCAGGAGTCACCTTCACTTGCTCTATTATCAACGCTTCGATCTCCGATACAAGAAGTGAATGTTGTTGCTGCTGCTGCTCTGTGATCCTAAAGTAATTTATTGGAGGCCAGCATTTTGAACCCTCATGGAGTGCAATAGTACATGTGCACGTGCACGTGCACGTCCATACGTCCAGGGCGCAATAGAAGCCGCTCTTTGTGATTGGTTGTGAACACTATGATCTGCTTATCTGCACAGCTTGACCACAATCCATATACAAAGTTTAGCAATCCTGATTATAAGGTCACCTGGAAATTGAAAGTTTTATAGAAGAAAGTAAGAAATGTAAGAAGGTGTTTATGAAAATTACTAAGAGAAGAATGTGTTTTAGGAGAATAATTAACAACATGCCGGCTCCACAATAGGTGGGACAACACCCACCCTTAGGATTAATGGCCAAGGGGGACAAATAATATATATATATATACAAATTTTCTATTATCAGTTCGAACTGACAATAAATATATCAGGACGAAGAATGTGGACCACAGATTATGGAGAAGTTTTGACAAGTGCATACACTTTGAGTCAAAGTATGTAAATTTTGTCAGTTCGAATTAATAATAGAAAGACTATATATATATATATATATATATATATATATATATATATACATGCACACACCGGGCGTTAAACCATGGTGGTGGACAGTGGCGGATCCAGGAATTTTAACCAGGTAGGGCACTTGAATATATATAAAAAAAAAATACTGAAAAATCAAAATCATAGTAAAATGAGTTTTATTTTATTTTATTTTATTTTTATATTTTAACAAAAGGGAGTTTTTTTAGATAAAATAAAACAAATAGAACACTTACTCATATGAATTAAATAATCTTACATTCAAAAAGAAATAAAAACAAGAAAAAATGTTAAAAAAATAAATAATAACAAGAAAAACAACATAAATAATGAAAAAAATTAAAAGAATAAATTACAATCTAATTTTATAATAAGAATTTTTTTTTTTTCTTTTTTTTTTTGCATTTATAATGAATTCAATTTAAATTTATACAAAAATATTTATTAATAAATATTACTGGATATGTTTTCAAATTTTTTGTTCTTCAAATTATATATTGGTAAATTATTGATTCTAAATAAATTAAAACTATAAAATAAAGAAAACACTAAAGAAAAAAGAACAATCATAATAATAGATTGACTATTTTAATCCAATAAAGTAGAATTTTAGTTTTTATGATTTATTGATTAGACGTGTTAGGTATGTTAAACTAAAACTATTAAAAAAAATAAAAATTCAAAATAATAATACATAATTTAATATAAAATAAGGAAATGAATTGTTTTGTTTTAGAATAAATGAAAACTTGAGAAAAGAATTGGAAAAGATAGTAAAATAAATAAGAAGTAAAAAATTATAAGATAAAATTGAATTAAAAAAAAATGCATTTGCTAGAGATGGGACTTGAACCAAGAACTTTAAGGGGTAAAAACAAGAACCAATACCAGCTGTGCTAAGGGAAACATGATGTAACTATTATTAATGGATATGTATATATAAAGTATATACAAAGTCAATTTTTTTTTTAAAAAAATTGAGATAGGGCACGGGCCCCACCTGGTCTCCACGTGGGTCCACCCCTGGTGGCGGAGGCTCCCAAGGGAGGGTCCAACCACATTGACAAGAGCCCCAAGTTGGTAGACTTTTCAACCAAAAACTCAAAAATTGGTACATAATTGCCAAAAATATAGACAACAGTAGATATTAAGATCACGAGGCAAAACAAGACTCGGTAATTAAGATTAGCAAAAGATGTGTTATGATAATAACATAATTGATGTTATCTGTTTAAACTTTAAATAAACCTTAGCGGAAGAGGAATCACATCAGGCCTCAGTGGCCTACTGGGAGGAATCTTAATCATCGAGTCCTGGTAGAGAGATAGAAGAGAGCCGAAAGATGCATGAATGAGGTATTCTAAAATATCTTATTATTATTATTATTATTATTATTTTTCTATTTAAAAACCATTCTTTTCTTTTTCTTGCCAAATTAACTCTCCATTGCTTAAAATTTAGCATATGATTTGGATTTTCCATGAAACCAACTACTCAAGAGTATTGTTTAATTATCCTCTATATATATATATATATATATATATATATATATATATATATATATATCGAAGTATGACACAAAACGGGCCGGGGTTGTTGGGATATGTTGAAATTAAATACTATGTACATTGTCTAGATATCTATTCCCATAATCAAAAGATATCGATCTGTTCTTAGAGAACCCCATTAAAGATATCAACAATCACTTCATTTTTCTCCAAAGAAAGTGAAAATTTGTTTTCTTTCTTTGCTGGGATGGTGGTGTGGTGAGTTTGAGTCTTTTTTATACATTTATTATCTTGCTAGGATTTTGTTTTTATTTTGATAATTTTTTTACTTGATAATTATTATTATTTTTCGTCAGATGGTTATTAAAATTTGTGTGAATATGTTTTTTTTTTTTTTTGAAATAGTGTGAATATGTATTTAATTTAGTTTGCTTTAGTATTGATTATTGTGGTAAAAATTATGTTAATTGAGTTTGGTAGCAATTAGAAATAATATGTGAATTTTTTTCTTTTTTTAAGTATCACAGAACACACTTCATAATAATATATTTGATTTACAGATATATGGTAGAATTTTCAAAAGAAACTTGATCAAAAACTTAAAAATTGGTACATAATTGCCAAACATATAACAACAAAAGATATTAAGATGAGGTAAACCAGGACTCAACAAGCAAATCACAAAACGAAAATAAAAATACAAATCAATCATTCAGAGGATGCATGCCAACTAGATTTTGGATCAGGGGAAGGGAGAAAACTTAATTGGGTGCACCTGGGACGTGGCATGATCTTAATAAAGAATGTACGTGTATCACGCTGCATTCAAGTTCGAATTCCCGGGGATGCCATGACCACCATCCTTAAGTAACATTGTTATATCCGGATCATTTTGGAAGTAAGCCATTTCTTCCTTGTCCATAATCACCCATGCTTCAATTCCATCACCAGCTTTTGTGTCTACGAGCATAACTGATTTATGAGGCCTATGTGCAAGACTCACCCAAGCAGGCTTTCCCCAACCAAAATCAACTTCATAAAAAGGGACATTTCTCAAACTACTAAACCCATGCATATCTCCCTCTACTTTCTAACTTCTTCAGCTATTTCTATGCAAGGTTTCATAATCAGCTTGGAGAAGAACCCATCTTCATCTTCTTTTTGTTTTTCAAACTCCGCAATGGTGTTCCTTATTGCATCCCTCACTTGATCTGCAAACCCATTCAACGATCCCATCTTTGTCTCGTCCGCTTGAAATCTTGCGGTACCCACAGTGAAAATGTTTCCGCAACAATTATCGGGTACTTTCTTGAATGTTTTACCTCTCAAGTTTATTGCCATGGATAGTAGAGAAGTTCTTAGGAACCCGTATCTTGCTCGTGCTGCATTGATTTGAGCCCTCCATATCAACGCTGTTACTACCTCTGTTGTTGAAGTTT